>WNWU01013639.1:4138311-4187514 GCA_012654045.1 Ptyas mucosa
TACCACCTATCGTTTTGCTTCATGTCCAAGATACAGTTAAACACAATGAAAAATTGTGATTTAGGGAAAGTGCTGAAGTCTAAGAGGGCCGCATGGCATGGAGGTACTCCCAGGCAGAAAACGTTTCTTTAGGAAAGTTGTGCAAAAGGGGTGAGGCTTTGATTATGCTGGCCCCACATCACCTTGACTTTGATTCCATCTCCACTCCCCAACTCCAGCAAATGCTTGTTTGTTGCTGTTCTTTTGTCAGTTGGGAAACTAATCACCATGTTTATAAGGATTTTGCAGTACAATAGATAGATTTGTTTTATGCTATAAACTTGGACTGTACGTGATTTGCCTCATGTGCAGAAGACCATAGCTGCCTGAGATCAATCTCTTCAGAAAATGAATATTCCTTCCTTCCCCAATTTCTTTCTTTTTTTTCTTCTTGACAACTGGGAGGTCTGCAAAGGGAAGTATCAATTACAAAAAAATGACAGGCACACCAGGTAATCAAACTCTTATTCTATTTTACATCCATGTGATGCATATAATAGACATTAAAAGGGGGTGGGCCAATCACTCAGTTTTGTCTGTTGTTTGATGTTACTGACTTCTCCTTCAAATGCATATAAAATGCTGCTAGAGCACATTTTAAAATTCCTCCAAATAACTGCAAAATATTCCAGTTTGTGAGTGACATTTTTGCCATGGAACATCCAACTTCAGATAAGCCTTTCAAACAGAATGCAAGCTTTCTTGTAGCCAGGATGGAAGTGATAAATCCATATGTCTCTTGAGACAGAGTAGGTAATATTACCTTAACAGGGACAAGTTTTGAAATGTTTGTGCCCTTCCTATAAGAACTGCTATACTGTATAGCAGTCAAGAAGTAAATTGAATAATAGAACTATTCCTCTAGCACTCATTCCAAAGAGTCAAAACAGGGTTAAAAAGAAAAGAAAAGAAAGGTATATTCAAAAACAAAGAGCAGAACTACAGACTGATGTTTCACATTAATGGGATTTAAATAAACCTGTTTTTTATGGTATTTTCCATAATGAGATCTATAATTCAGTACAGTAAACAGAATAAGATAATAATAAATTATCAGAAATCTAAAATTTGGGCATTTGCAAAAAAGAACAAAAGTGAGTTATAGATGGAAATAGAATACAACAGATGCTTTCCTTTAAGTATATGAGAATAGTTTTGCATGCCAAGGAAACTTGGCAATCTCATCAGGAATATATTACTCAAATTGCTTTAAAATCCACAGGGTCTATCAAGAAGTTCTTATACATGAAAGGGGGGGGGGAGGTGAGATTAATATCATTGACCCCAAAACTTTTGAGGTTAAAACCCTTGTTTTATAGGACTTCTAGGTATAAATATGTCAGACTGCTTGTTTCCATACATAGGGATGACAGTGAGCCAGTGACCACTAGATGGACAGTGTGCCTGAGTAACAGAGCTACTCTGGATAAGGAAAAAGCCTTGAGATCAGCCAGTAGAGCTCTGGAGGGCAGCTCCTCATGAGGAAACCAGCAGAATCTGGAGGGACCCAGTAGGCAACTTACAAATAGAGTGCCAGGACCTATGAAGGAATACAACATGCTCACAGCCTCAGGCAAAGCCTGTTTAAAGGACACTGGATTTGCCCATTCTACTCTCTAAAAGACTTTTGACTGGAAGAATTTAAAGTGGAGAAAGACCTTTGATACAGCAGAATCCATTTCAGTAATGTAAATGATGCGGGTTCAGCTAGATGACCACTGAAGGAACCTCTTTATTCACAGTATTGTAAGAAAGAAAATGTGCTGGTTTAAGAGAAACGTGTTTGCTGGAAAGTATATTAAAGGCAGTTAAACCCCATTATTGGTAATATATCTTCTGATGAAGCCTAGCTGTCACGGAAGACAGCCATATAGAGAATGTCTGAAAAGGCTCACTGTCATCCACACAAAAGACATGTATGGGGCAAAGAGTTAATTATCACCTAAGGACAGCAGTAAAAACTCCATTAGTACTTACAGAACTTAGGAAAGTGGTCTAGCTGAAAATAATCTTATAAACTAGAAGCTAATGGTTTAGTAATGAGGAAGTGTCCGTTATTTTATAATAAATGTATGTTAGCCATATATGGAATAAATGTATGAGCTCATGTATTTGATACCAAATGTAATTTTACCATATATGGAAAATGTATTAGATCACCGACTCCTTTGTCTTGAAAACATATATAAGCAGTTGTGTCAAATCTCTTGGTTGTTCAGACTTTCAGGTATGAATCTGCTCTGAACCTTGCGCAATAATAAATCTGTCTCTGGCTGATCCGGAATGTTGTTTGGTCCCATCATTCCATAACATCAGTAAGTCAGGGGTGAAATCCAGCAGGTTCTGACAGGTTCTGGAGAACTGATAGAGGAAATTTTAAGCAGTTCGGAGAACCGGTAGCAGAAATTTTGAGTAGTTCGGAGAACCGGTAAATACCACCTCTGGCTGGCCCCAGAGTAGGATGGGAATGGAGATTTTGCAATATCCTTCCCCCAGGAATGGGGACAGAATGGGGATTTTGCGGTATCCTTCCCTTGGAGTGAGGTGGGAATGGAGATTTTGCAGTATCTTTCCCCTGGAGTGGGGTAGGAATGGAGATTTTGCAGTATCCTTCCCCTGCCACGCCCACCAAGCCATGCCCACAGAACCGGTAGTAAAAAAATTTGGATTTCACCACTGCAGTAAGTAAACCTTTGAGAAAGATTAAATCAAAAAGCTAGAGAATAACCATAAGGATATAAAGAGATTTAATAGCTAAAAGCTCGTTAGGAATTTGGAGTGCAAACAATAAAACTGGACAAAGAAAACATTTAAATTTGGAGTATTTTTGAGGTAATTAAATAAATAACGTATACCTCTATGGGCAAAAGAACTGTTTAAATTTGATAAGGAGAAGGATTGGCTGACTGTTAAATGAAGAGATTAATAAAGAAAAAAGGGAAATTGGAAAATATTTGTTTGTTTGTGATCATATTTATCTCACAAATTTATTGTCAGATATTGCCTGCATATGATGCACCAGGGACTAGAAGGGGTTAAGCCTTTACAGACATCACATGTGACTATATCAGCCAATGAACTCTCTTATTGGACTCTTACCCAGAAATCACTTGGATATCTTCCCTTCTTCTTCTCACCTATCTCTCAACAAGACAACACGTGAACTTCTCTTTCCTCTCAACATCTGAGTCATACAGCTAGGGTAACAAATGCAACAGGACACCCTGTTCACTATTGTATGCATGTATATATTGTAAATAATAAAACAACCTTTTGAACCTGAAGCTGTATTGACCAAATAACTTCCTCATAGAACCAAATGAGCACGACCATCAAAATATATCTGACACAGGGCATGCATTGTTACAATAAGAAACCTGAGGCCTGTATTCCCTTAAAAATTGCCATTTGTTATAAACTTAACTGGAACTATGAAGTGAGCTGCAGCCAACAATATCTTAAACACATTTACTGGTGTTTAAGGAACTTTGCTGAAAAAGAGAAAGTTATTATCTCTCTGGAATATATAAGAAATTATGGCTGCAAGTAATCCTGTCCATAGTGTCAATGCAGTTGAAACATAAATTCTACTCTATCTGTTGCATGTTTAGCAACAAATTGGTCCTTGAAGTTGTGAATAGAAAATGGATGTTCAAAACCAGTGGCCCCCAACCTTTTGGGCACCAGGGACTGGTTCCAGGGAAATACTGTAGGTTTTTCCGTGGAGGAGGCTTGGTTTTGTATGCAGCCTGCATCCCGCGGATGGAGTTTCACTTGTTTGCATGGACCGGTTTCTGGAATGCCGTGGACCGGTGCCAGTCCATGGACTGGGGGTTGGCGACTCCTCTTATGAACATTTCAAATAATCATTTTGCACACAAGAAGACCTGTTGCTGTCTTTTTTATTGTATTTTAACTCTTTATAATGGCAAATTTAGGTATTAGTAGCAGGATGCTTATTTCACAATTATGAATGATAGAATAGATATTCTAGCAATTTGCTACCATTAAATATTTGCTATCATACCAGAGACATTTTTAAAAAATCATAGGCACTATCAGGTTCTTCCAATATTTGTAGAATTTGCCATTTTCAGGTAAATGTAGAGGCTTCTTCATTGCAAATTCCACAAAACAATGTGCAAATATATATTACAAATACATTGCAATCTGTGTACATACACAGCATTGCATACATGGCAAAATATACATGGCAAAGAAATGTGATTTACAGAGAGTTATCTGAATATTAATCTCTCCTGTTGTTTTGGCTGCTCCATCAAGTCTCTGTTCTTCTGACCCCCCCTGGTGTTCAACAGGTAAAATAGCAGACTTGATTTCTTCCAGCATTGAAACCAGGATGGCTCCACAAACCATAGTTTAAAAATCTTAACTGAATATTACATAAGAATCAGCGGTGAAATCTGTCCAGATCTATCCGGCTTGTGTGAACCGGCAGGATCGACAGCGGGAGGCTCTGCCCACCCGCCGGAATGTCATTATGTCCCGTTTTTGACCCTCTACGCATGTGCAGAAGAGGCGCGCACAAGCGCTCACATTCCCGAACCATTAGCAAATGTAAGTGCATTTCACTGCTGATAAGAATCCAGTTAACTGGGATTGATAAATTCCTAGATTAGCCAGATATTGTTAATACCCTTATATTCTTTCATGTATGCGTTGGAATATTATTAACTTTATTACAAGGTAAAACATCAATATAGCATTATAAATCATGTGTAGTTTTACTCTCTTCTCTTCACACCCTAGCAGTCACACTCCTCTTTCTCTTCTTTTTCATGTCCAGACCAGTATTTATTTACTTATTCCACCTTTCATTTAGGGCAGGAGTGTCAAACTCAATTTCACTGAGGGCCACATCAGGGCTATAGTTGACCTTGGGGGGCTAGGTGGGAGTGGCCAACTGGGTGGGCATGGCCAGCTTAATGCCACTCACTGGACATGGCCAACTGGGTGGCCATTGCCAGCTGGGTGGGCATGGCCAGCTTGATGCCACTCCCCAAACTGCTGGCATGTTTCCTCTTTGCATTGAGTAGACCGGGCCAAAGCAACGCGGGTAGACTGGGCCAAAGCAACGCAGGTCAGCCCCTTACATTTTTCAGGATGGCCCCATGGGCCAGATCTGATGACATCATGGGCTGAATCCGACCTGCAGGCCTTGAGTTTGACACCCCTGATTTAGGGCCTCCATGCAGAGTACACAATATTCTTCCTCCTATTTTTCTCTGTACGAATAAAATGGAACAAATGAGACTCTCTAGCATTATTATCAGACAAGCAAGTTACATATAACTAGTCTTTGTTTAACAACTGCCTCATTTAACAACCATTTGCTGTTTTGACACTGATAAAAAATACATTTATAACCAGTCCTTGACATTTATGGCATTTCCTTTGAAAAGCAAAGAAAAGCTAAAGTGAGATCATAAGCAATTACTTATGGACTGTTTTGAAATTGCTTATGAAATTGCTTTGGTCAATGACTGAATTGTTTGGTAATGAACTGAGGACTATCTCTATAAGCAAACATCTGCTTATATATGGTGTGAGTATGATAAGGGACTTTGGAATATGGAATACAAATCAGCATTTCAAGTCAATGGCTTAATGACTCTTTAAGGGCAGGGCTGTCAAATTTGCGGCCTGAGGGCTGGATGCATCACGCGCTGGCCATGCCCATGCCTGGTTTAGCGAAGGGGGAAAAGTTGCAATTCACCACATGACACCGCCATGATTACACGAGTTTGACACTCCTGCTTTAGGGAATGCATATATACAGCAACATCATACTTGGCCATATCAAGTAGTAACATGCAAACAGCCTCTTTACATCTTGCTTGTTTTTGAACTTCTACACTTGCAGCTTTTCAAACCCTCTCATCTATCTTGCAGGGCAGATCTTCTGCATTTTTCTCTTTCTTGTTTAGTTTCCTCTGTTCATTGGGCAGGATCATTATTCCAAATTATTCCCAAATCCCTATGAGCTAGGTTGGGGTGAAATAGAAAGAGTCTTTCCCACAGTCACCCAATGAGTTTCCTTTACTGAGGATTGGGTAGAAACTGGGTTTTCCTATCCTACTTCAACATTTTAATTTCAATACTACACTTGCTCCTCAGCGTGGTATATTTCATACACTTGAAGATTTATTCCCATTTTGCCTGGTGGGACTCCAGGCAGCTATACCAGATCAGCATTAAAGCAAATAAAAAATAAAATTTTTTTTAGAATAGAATAGAATTCTTTATTGACTAAGTGTGATTGGACACACAAGGAATTTGTCTTTGGTGCATATGCTCTCAGTGTACATAAAAAGACAAGATACATTCATCAAGAATCGTAAGGTACAACAATTAATGATAGTCATAGGGTTCAAATAAGCAATTGGGAAACAATATCAATATAAATCATAAAGATACAAGCAACAAAGTTACAGTCATGCAGTCATAAGTGGGAGGGGATGGGTGATAGGAATGATGAGAAGACTAATAGCAAGAGTAACGCAGCCTTAGAGAATACTTTAACAGTGTTAAGGGAATTATTTGTTTAGCAGAGTGATGGTATTCAGAAAAAAACTGTTCTTGTGTCTTGGTGTGCAGTGCTCTATGGCATCATTTTGAGGGTAGGAGTTGAAACAATTTATGTCCAGGATGCAAGCGGTCTGTAAATATTTTCACAGCCCACTTTTTGACTTGTGCAGTATACAGGTCCTCAATGGAAGGCAGGTTGGTAATAATTGTTTTTTCTGCAGTTCTAATTATTCTCTGAAGTCTGTATCTGTCTTGTTATGTTGCAGAACCAAATCAGACCATTATAGAGGTGCAGATGACACTCAATAATTCCTCTATAGAACTGAATCAGCAGAACTGAATCCTTGGACAGTTTGAGCTTCCTGATTTGCCGCAGAAAGAACATTCTTTGTTGTGCTTTTTTGATGACGTTTTTGATGTTAGGTGTTCATTTTAGGACTTGAGATATGATAGAACCTAGAAATTTCAAGGTCTCTACTGTTGATACTGTGTTGTCTAGTATTGTAAGAGGTGGTAGTATGGGAGGGTTTCTCCTAAAGTCTACCATCATTTCTACAGTTTTGAGTGTGTTCAGTTCCAGATTATTCCGGTCGCACCATGAGGCTAGTTGTTCAACCTCCCGTTTGTATGTGGATTCATCGTTGTCTCGAATGAGACCAATCACTATTGTATCATCCGCAAACTTCAGTAGTTTAACAGATGGATCGTTTGAGATGCAGTCATTGGTATATAGAGAGAAGAGAAGTGGAGAAAGCACACAGCCCTGGGGGGCTCCTGTGCTAATTGTACAGGTATCTGGTGTGATTTTGCTTAGCTTCACCTGCTGCTTCCTGTCTGTTAGGAAGCTTGGGATCCACTTACAAGTGTGTTCAGGTACTGCTAGCTGATTTAGTTTAGTTAGAAGAATGTCCTATATGATGGTATTGAGTGCTGAACTAAAATCTACAAAGAGGACCCTTGCGTAGGTCTTTGGAGATTCAAGACGTTGTAGGATGTAGTGCAGAGCCATATTAACAGCATCATCTGTTGATCTATTTGCTCGGTATGCAAATTACAGGGGGTCTAACAGCGGATCCATGATGGTTTTCAGGTGAGATATCACTAGCCTTTCAGTATAAGTATAAGTATACCCTTATACTAACATATACTTTATACTAACAAGTTTATACCTAGATTTTTAACAAAAAGAGATGATATATATATAAGATATATTATTTTATATTATATTATTTTAATAAAAAAGTAGAGAGAGCCAAAGCTTTCAGTTCTTTCTGATGCTTAATGTTTTGTAGAGAGTGCTTCCTTGCAGTACATCCTGGACTCACTGTGTAAACAAAAGCTAAGAGAAACTTTTACAAAAGCTTGCCTTACAATAGATGATTTTCTGCACAGGCCTATTTAAGATACTAAGTACGATATGCTCAGTGCAAGAATCTATGTAAAACTAACAATTTCCTTTTAATTCATTTGCCTTTTGTCATTTTTACTTAGAAGCTTACCTTGGTCCTTGGTGCTCTCTGAGCTTGCTTGTTTTCTTGCAGATGTTTCATTACCCTAGTCAGGAGTGTTGTTTGCTATCAGTTTATATTTTGGTGACTTGCCTGTCTGTGTGGGTTGGGGTGGTCTTAGAGATTCTTTGGTTGGGCTGTTTACTGATGGTTCTTTGGCAGTTTATTGATAGGAGTATTGTTTACTTGATTGTTTGTCTGGAGTTAATGCTGATCTGGGAGCTACTTACTGGTGGAGAGGTGCTGGAGTGTTTTTATTCTCCTTTGGGCTGGTTGATTGTCTCTTTTACATAGTGTATAGATGTTGTTAATGTCTATTGATGGCTAATTTGTCCGAGTGTCAGGATTCTAGAAATTCTCTGATATTTTTGGATTTAGCCTAGTCTAGGATTGTCACATTATTCCCAGTTGAAATTATAGTTAAAGCTGTCTATACGTTGTGAAATTAAAGAATTTTCATCATGTCTTCTGACTGCCAGTTGGTGTTCATGGATGAGTTCTGCCAGTCTTTTGCCTGTTTGTCCTACATAGTGGTTGTTGCAGTTCTTACATTGTATGTTGTAGACAACTCCTGTTTTTTCTTCTGGGTTTCTGGGTTTTTTGGTTTGCTTAGGATGTTTTGAAAGGCTTTAATTGGCTTGTGTGCTATGCTGATTCCATGTGGTTGTAGTAGTCTATTTGTGGTTTTGAGATATTCTTGATGTATGGCAGTGTAATTTTTTAAAGGGTTGTATTGGTTGTGCTGTTTTGGGTTGAGTGGTCAGGGACTTTTTAATAAAGTTGCGTGGGTATCCATTTTGTGTTGCTTAGATGCTCCATTTCCTTGTACTGCTGTTCTGGGTTGCTGCAGTGTGTGTGGTCTCATTTAAATAAAGTCCTTACACAGCTTCTCTTGTGGGAGTTTGGGTTATTGCTTTGGTAGTGGAACACCTGGTTGGTATTGGTGTTTTTTCTGTAGATTTGCATTTCTAGTTTGCCATTGTGGTCTCTGGGATTGGGATGTACAGGAAGAGTAGTGAGTTGTTGTTGTCTTCTTCTCTAATAAACTGGATTCCTTTAAAAATGTTATTGATGGTTCAGTGGGCGTTCTCTAATTGGTCTTTTTTATTATGGTGAAAGTGTCATCTCCATATCTGATCAATATTTTTGGTTGTATTTGTGGAAGTGTTATGGCTTCTAGATGTTGCATGATGATCTCCACTATAAATCCTGAAAGCTGTGATCCCATAGGTTTCTTTAATATGTTGGTAAATTTGGCCATCAAATTGGAAGAATTTAAGCAGAGATTTATGATAATCCTGGATCTTTGATCTTTGTTATGATCAAAATTAAGTTACATGTACTGTGAAGCAATTCAGTCATGGATTCTTTTGCTAATTCTGGATGTATAGATGTGAACAGGGCTGTGACATCAAATGAGACTATGATTTGGTCCTCATCTAAGTCACATCCCTGATTGTTTGAAGACACTGTAGTGGAGAGTTAATGGAGTGTTGGCTTCCTCTTATGAGATGCCCAAGCTTTTTTGTTAGTTTTTTTGCAATGTTGTATGTAGGGATCCCTGGTAGAGATAGGATTAGACAGAAGGATATGCCAGGTTTGTGTATTTTGGAGCATCTGTAGAAGCATGGGAGGCTGGGTCTGCTGCTTCTCATCTGCCACTGTTCCTCTTTGGTAATTTGGCCTTTCTTAGTGAGGTCACTGAGGGTTCTGTTGAACTGGTTGTCTAGTTTTTGTATTCTCTTGGTGTTCACAGGAACATAGGTTTCTTTGTCTTCCAGTACTTCTTTTATTTTTTGTAGGTGTTGTGCTCTGTCAATAATCACTGTGGTTCGGCCTTTGTCTGCAGGTAGGATGATGATGGCCCGGTCCTTTTTTTAGGTTTCTGAGGGATGCTTTGTCTTCTGTTGTAAATTGATTCTGTTCCTGTCTTCTTCTGATCTGTGGAATGATGCTTCCTTGGACCTCTGTGGTGAGTTTGGTGGTTTTAAATGTCCTTTCTAGGGCTGCAAAAAGTTCTAGGTGATTAGCATCACCTGTATTATAATTGAGTTGTTTTTGTAGAATCCTGTGTTCTACCATGGATTGTGGATTGCTGGACATATTGACCACCCATTCAGGCTCTGATGTTTCTTTGATTGTGGAATTGAGTTTCAGGACTTTGCTTTGCAATTTGGTTTTTCTTTTCCCAGCATGTCTCTGAGACATATTCAGGATGGTAGTAGACAGTCTCTCCATGTCTGCAAGAAAACAAGCAAGCTCAGAGAGCAGTAAGGATCCCTTATTTCAACCTTGAGCTACAAATATTATCCTTTATTGGTAGCTTATCTTCTATTTTTCCCCTATTATTTTGAACTGTTCTGAAAACACTATTTTTGTTCTTTCCTAATTATAGCTCATAGTACCTTACTTTTTCAGATACCATTTCTACAGATTTTAAATGATGTTTCTTTGGTAACCCACCTCATTTCCCACTTTATACTCTCATATATTCATATATATTCATTATATATATATACATATACATATATACATATACATTACACATGCATGTACACACACACAAACACACACACGTACACACAGATGCTTATTTTCATCAACTTGTACAGTATAGAAAAGGCAATTGGGAGGGCATAGCATCAGGGAAATTGCCCAGAGGCAGGATGTTGTAGCCAGCAATCAAAACTGATTTGCAAGCTACAGATAACTTATTTAGAGGCTGCTGCATACATGACTGTTTAAAATGATGATGATAAAGAATAAGTAAGTTTGCAACCAATCCTCATATTTGGAACATTCAGGGGTCTGTAAAGCACAGGAAAGTTAAAATAAGGTCGTAACCACAATTGAGTTTCACTTAACATCTGCTTTGTTTATCAACCAAGTTGCTAGTTCCAATTGTGGTTGCTAAACAAGGGCTATAATACCTGTACTCATAATTTCAGTCTGACAGGAGTTTCCTAAACTGTAAAGAGTAAAGATAGAAGAGGAATAAGGGTGAATTCATCTCTTTTCTACTAAGTTTTCTATTTTGTTTAGGATCTATCAAATATAGCAGATCCTTTTCCTAGCTCCAAAAGATGAAAATTATAGTAAGGTGTTTCTGAAGTTTGCAACTATATTTTAAATGGCTGTTGAATTTTTCTTTATTGAACTTTTGCAGCAAATAAATGTTTAATTCCTGAAGATGTCTGCATTCACATTCTCTCTTTTTCTTTCAAATAATTATTACTACTGGCACGGTAAGTTTTAAATCAATAGATTAAAACCAAGTAGATAAAGAGACAATGTAGCTTACAATTAGAGAAGACCATTGTGATGGTAGGAACAAGAGAAAAGTTCCTGTGGTCTGCATTCCACTCAGTGATAATCTCAGAATACTTGTGGCTAGGTGGATAATACTGAAGAAAAGGTATCTTGAGAATGTTGAAAATTATCTTAGTTTTTGTTTTCTTATTTTCATCTTGGTTAGACCATAGTTGTACTCATGGCCCTGGGAGTCCATGGATAAAAGTATGCCCTTGATTTCAATATCATTTACTTTCTTAAGATAAGTGGGATTGTGTCAAACATGTGTTCCAAACCAAATAACATCCACTGTTCAACAATAACTACTGCTCACACTTGGCAGAGAAGCAACAGTCTTCAGCTTAACTCTAAAACTGCTGATTATGTTCAAATGTCACGTTTTAAAAGTTTTCTATAATATCTAAATTACTAAATTATCCTACAATGTAAATATCCTATGAGACCATGACTCTAAATGATAAACTGTACAACCATAAAACAGGGCAACTCTTTCTGCTTCTTTCAAAGGAATCTTTCCTGCGGTCGTAAAATATGTAGTTATATTTATCTTGGTGGTTGGGATACACCTTGTACTAAAACAACCAGGTTGTTTGGTTATGGTTTAGCCCATTGTGTAAATCAAGTCATTGCATTAGAAACATTTATTTATCCTCAAACTGACCAACTTCAGCTCTTGAAAGATTCAGGGTGGGCTTTTTCCAGAAGTTTGACATCTTTTTAAACTAGAAACATTGGGGATTAAAGTTGAACCTTGTGCGCCCAGTCACTCCATGAAACTCTTTTTTGTATTAATAAATAATTATTCTAATATCTTTTTACAGGATGTAAATAATCTCTCTGAATGGGTTCACCATCTTACTAAGGATAAAGGTGCTTAAAAGATCACTTTCTTTAATATATATTCTATGTCCATCCTATTCTCTAAATTCAGTTGTGGATGTCTTATAATGAGTTTGGCCCATTGTATGATGACCAGAAATGCGGTTTTTTGAATGGCACACTCAAACTGTAGAACTCTCCCCTGAAAGATGATTGGCTGGCCCCAGTATGTTTTTTTCCGTCAGAAAATAATTAAATATCTATGGGACAGCCATTACTGCTAGACTGGACCATTTAAGGTTGCTTGTTATTCTACTTTTCTTTTTCAATGAACTTTAAATCCTTTTCTAAAATATTTTGTTATGGTTTTATTTCAAACTGATTGCATAGTTCTCTTGTAAACCATTCTGGGCTTGTTGCTTTCCATTTACAGAATGTATGAACTTTTGGTATTGACTATTGTTTATAAATTATGATTTAATGCTTAGCAGTGTTTATTAACCTAAACCATGGTTCAGTGCAAGATGGGAAACCAGTCAATATGGGGATCTAGTCTAAACAAAGATGCCTCAAAGTTAACTATTTCTCTTTCTCCCAATTGAGATTAAAATATATCAAAACACAGCAGCTTTTAGTGCTGAATGGGCAAATAGAAACAAAAATGTTTTATTTTCTCATTTATGTCTATTTATAAGGCTACCCAGAGCTCCAGAACTCTGCGCAACACACAATTAATTTTAGCAACATCAGCAGAGGGTGGAACTTGATTAGAACACCCCTATGATTGATTTGTTCTTAATATTGCTTTAATGAAGCTATCATGTGATTTTAATTATGTAAGTAATATAGTGGGTGGCATTGTCCCAAAAGAATGTGAGTACAGTAATCATAAGGATTCCCTCCTTTCTGTATTACAATACTCAGTAATCATGATTCCTATAGTTAACAAGTAGCAAACATCAAGCTGGCTTCTCTTCTGTTTGGTTTATAACCTTGAATATATGGAGCACATTAATCTGAGCAATTTAGATTTCATTCAACATATCTAGAAAATCTAGAAACAATGAAAAAATTAGGTCAAGAAACTGATAAGATGGGCATTCTCAGATGAAATTAATGGGATTTACAGTCTGATCACTTAATACAATTAATTGAGAGTGTAGATAAAGGAGAATGTTTGTAGCTCAGGATTGAAATGAAGGATCCTTGGTGCTCCCTAAGTTTCACTGTTTTCGTGCAGCCATTTCATTACCCAAACTAGGTAACATCATCAGTATTGGTAGCAAGTTGGGTGTACTCTCAATTCATACTCTTATAGTTTGCCCTTTCACTGTTGCTGGGAGTGGTTGGTGAGTTTTGGCAGGATTTTTCGGCTGGGCTGTTTATTGTTGGCTTGTCTGAAAGTTCTTTCATTGGTGTATTATTCACTTCTTGATTGTTGGACTGATGTTAATCTTGGTGTTAACGTATATTCATCTGGGTGTTAATTGCCAGTGGGGAGATATTTAGGTATCCCCCCACCCCTTTTGCCTCATTGATTTTCTCTTTTGCACAGTATGTAGATGTTGTTTATATCTATGTGTCTATTAATGGCTGATTTGTCAGAACACTAGGCTTCCAGGAAATCTCTAGTGTTTATGGTCTAAGATGGTCATGGTTTCCTATTTGAAACTAGCCCTCTGCCCATATGTGATCTGGCATATGTGAAATTAAAGAGTTTTAATCATATCTTCTTACTGCTAGTTGATGTTCATGGATGCTTTTTGTTAGTATTTTGTGGTTTTTCCATACAATGGTTGTTGTAGACTTTGCACTGAATGTTGTAAATGACTCCTATTTTTTTCTTCTGGGTGTTGCTGGGTCTTTTGGTTTACTTAGGATGTTTTGAAGGGCTTTAGTTGGTTTATGTGCTATGCTGATGTTATTTTACAATAATTTGTTGAGGGTTTCTGTGATGTTTTTGATGTTTACAGTGATCCTTTTTACAGCTTCGGTTAGTTGTGCTATATTGGGCAGGCACTTTTTGATGAAATTGTGTAGATAACCATTTTGTTGGAAGATGTATAGATGATCTATTTGCTTTTACTGCTGTTCAAGATTGCACACAGCTTCTCTTGCGGGAGAGGTTGGATTATTACTTTGGTATTGGAGCACTTTGTTAATGTGGGTGGTTTTTTGGTACATTAGTGTTTCTAGTTTGCCACTGTAGTCTCTGCTGATAAGGATATCCAGGATGCATAGCATGTTGTTTTCTTCTTCCCTTATGAATTGGATTCCTTTGAAGATGTTGTTAATGGTTTGTGCTGTTTGCTAATTAGTCCTTTTTCATTATGGTAAAGTTGTCATCTACATACATGATCCATGTTTTGGATTATCTTTGTGGGAGAACTATTGATTCCAACAGTGGTGGGTTTCAAATTTTTTTACTACCATTTCTGTGGGCATGGCTTGGTGAGCGTGGCAGGGGAAGGATACTGTAAAATCTCCATTCCCTCTCCAATCCAGGGGAAGGTTACTGCAAAATCCCCATTTCTTCCCCATTAGTTGGGACTTGGGAGGCAGAGAATAGATGGGGCGGGGCCAGTCAGAATTTTTACTACCAGTTCTCTGAACTACTCAAAATTTCCACTACTAGTTCTCCAGAACTGGTCAGAACCTATAGAATAGAATAGAATAGAATAGAATAGAATAGAATAGAATAGAATAGAATAGAATAGAATAGAATAGAATAGAATAGAAGAGTTGGAAGGCACCTTGGAGGTCTTCTAGTCCAACCCCCTGCCCAGGCAGGAAACCCTACACCACTTCAGACAAATGGTTATCCAACATCTTCTTAAAAATTTCCAGTGTTGGAGCAGCATTCACAACTTCTGGAGGCAAGTTGTTCCACTGATTAATTGTTCTAACTCTCAGGAAATTTCTCCTTAGTTCTAAGTTGCTTCTCTCCTTGATTAGTTTCCACCCATTGCTTCTTGTTCTGCCCTCAGGTGCTTTGCCACCCTCTTCTTTGTGGCAACCCCTGAGATATTGGAACACTGCTATCATGTCTCCCCTGGTCCGTCTCTTCATTAAACTAGATATATCTACTGAAACCCACCTCTGGATTCCAAACATTGCATGATGATCTCCACTACAAGTCCTGAAAGTAATGATCCCATGAATGTACCTTTGATTTATTTATTGTTAAGTTTATCTGCTGGATTTAAAGTAAGCAATTAGGCAGAAGTTGATAAGGTCTATTATTCTGGGTGTTTCAATCTTTGTGTATTTAATTAGGTCGGGTGTTCTGTGGAGCAACACTCTCATCGGGGTTTCCCCCCACCTAATTCTGGGCCTATGGAAGTGAAAAGGGCTGTGACATCAAGTATAAGACCACAATTTATCATAGTTTCTAATTGAAAGTATGTTTAGTCTCTATTTTATCACCACATTAAAAAAAATAATACAGATAATAGTTACTCTTTTAATGTTTGTAATTGTGTAGCTTCAAAAGCTGTAAATAGATATACATATTACAGCCAGAAGAGTGCTACTTATTACAAGCAGAATGAGTGCTTTGATCACAAGAAATGGGGCAGGGATATCCATATGTCATTATGTCTGGCCCACCAAGTGGCATGGGATATCTAAGGCAAAAAATCACATTGATTTCTTACTATAAAACACAATTCTAATTTATAGCTTAGGGGAGGGGAAAGGTTTTGTGCCATTTGAAGCCTATTGTTTCAAATATATTCATATTCCTTTTTGTCCATAGTTCTGCCTCAAAGGCATAGGACCAAATTTTAGGATTAGAAATTCATACTATTTGGCAAGCTATGCAAGCATGCAGTTTCATTGTCTATCCCCGCCATGATGCAGTGACCAAAAAGAAAGCCTTGTGGGGAATCACAATAAAAGGTTAACTTTTTGTCCATTGTGAACTATTTAAAGGCACAAAAGTGCTGCTGAAAAAAGGTGAAAAGTTTGTTCCACACTAAAAGAAAGAGCACTCATCTGTTATTAAAAACAAAAGAAACATGTTTTGCCCACTTTCTCTCCCCTGCTGACTGAAAGCTGTGGACTACAAAAAAAACCTGCTGAGTATAAGTGTGACTATTTTTATAAAGAGGAAAAAAAGCCTTAAAGCATTAAGAAGCACTCTGGTAGAGCACCAGTATTACAGAACTGCAACATTGACTGTAGCGAGTTTTAAAGTATCCCAGTTATTGTACATTGAGTCTCAATAACCATTCTTCAGTGCACTTTCTCACATGTTCTTAGAGGTAATAGGCCAAAATATTTTGTTTTATACGTTCTACATATGAAAGTTGCAGAACTTTCCTGGGAAGATGAACACTCTACTGGAACTAGACATAGGAAATTTTATAGGAAGTCAGATTGTTTGCATGTCTAATACAGGTAGCCCTTGACTTATGACCATTTGTTCAGTGACCATTCGAACTTATGATTGCACTGAACAAAAAGACTTATGACCCTGCTTGAAGTTACTTACTACACATGCTTGAAGTTACAGCTATTGCCATATCCCCTGGTCACATGATAAAATTTGGGTTCTTAACACACTTATGACTTCAAGGGCAGTGCAACTTCCCCCACCTGCCTATCTTCCCTCTGATCTCAGCTGCCCACCATCTGGCTTACCAGGAAAATGGCCATAGCCCAGGAAGTCTCACTGCCCATCCAGCCCACAAAGCTTCCCAGAGCCAAGAAAACTCATCACCCAGCATCCCGCCAATGCATGCAAAGCACCCTATTTACTTTTGCTATTCTTCTGCACGTCCAATCTATGCGAAACATGGCCTTCTTATTAAGACTGCCCCATTATATTCTCCAAGAGGGCTCCATTCCCACAATCATTCAGAAGCTTCCTTCTCCAAATCATGCAATATGAAGAAGGAGACATTAGAAGATTGCAGAAATGGTAGACTACTCTTATCCTTTGAAAGCCTCCCTCTTCAAATTGAGTGATTTGGAGAAGCAGCCTTCTGAAGGAGAAGAGGGCCCACTTAGAGAATGGTACAAGGTGTTCTCCATGTGAAGGCCATGACTCACATAGCTGGGCACACTTGTCAGCAGCTGGAGAAAAATGTAAAAGGTAAACGGAGCATTTTGCTTGTCTGGGTGGGCCAGATAGACAGTGATTATTCTGGAGTTGGGCACTGCAGCACCCTGCCAATTCATGTGTGATCTGCATCAGTCCTCCCAGAGCCTCCCCCACTTCCTTGATACACCAAATGCTCCATACTGGAAGTCTATCTGCTTAATGTTCACAAGATTGCTTAACAATCCTAACTAGGAATGTGGAATCTAGGTTGTTGAGCGAATTGGTTATTACATGATTATCTCACTTATAAAGTGCTTCACTCAACAAGTGAGATTCTGGACCAATTGTGGTTGTAAGTCAAAAGTTTTCATTGATCTGTTTGGTAAGAGTCTCTTAAGTTCTTGTTTTTAATGTCTTATAGATGTATTTGCTTATCTATTCTTAGATGCTGCTTCAATCCTGAAATGACTCTAGGAAGCTTAAATAGGATTAAAACTTCAAGAAAAAAAAGAGATCAGGAAGGATAAATAAAAACAAAATCAACAATAACATGGTGTGCACTAGGGACAGATAATTAAACAAACATAGTTTGTTTGTTTGTTTTTTGTTTGTTTGTTTTATTTGATTTATATGCCGCCCTTCTCCAGAGACTCAGGGTGGCTTACAGTGCGTTAAGCAATAGCCTTCATACTTTTGTATATTTATACAAAGTCAGCTTATTGCCCCCACAATCTGGGTCCTCATTTTACCTACCTTAGAAAGGATGGAAGGCTGAGTCAACCTTGAGCCTGGTGAGATTTGAACTTGCAGTAATTGCAGGCAGCTGATGTTAATAACAGCGCTTTAGTCTGCTGCGCCACCAGAGCTCCTTTTCCCAGTAGTTCCCAGTAACCATCACCAGAGAACTGATCACATCATTTGTTTCTTGATAATTTAATTGCAGATATGATGAACTGAATAGGGAACCATCTGTGTACAAAACATATACTCTATTGCTGACCTATCATTTGTTCATAAACAGAAGTTTGGGCAGCAGGCAATTTCATATTAAAGAATTTGAGGGGGAAAAAATAACCATATTGCCATTTTACAAATTATACAAATAGTACTCAGCATGCCCACAGCCTCACAATATCAGTCAATGTGCTAGCTAGATAATTATGGTATTTGAGGTGCAAAATATACCCCCAAATAAATTTTTAATGCTTTGAAAATAGGAAACGCTCACAACAATAATTACTCTGAAAGAACATGTATCCTGAGCAAAACAAATAAAGAGCTGAATTTTATAAATTTCTATTAGATAAGAGGACTTATGAAATGTGTGAACAATGTCCTTATACATCATCTAAATACCATAAGAGTTGGTGTCAGCTGTTAGTGAACACATATATTTTCTGTAGGATGGTTTGTCTTCAGTCTGGCCCTTCAATTCTCTCAGTGCTGCATTCATTGTCACTGCAATTAGGTCAATAAACTTTGCTTCTGCTCTCAATCTAATTGCTGCTAAATTGAAGCCGGTATGTTTGCCTTATATTGTGGCATTTTGTACTAGGTATATGTTACCCATGAAGATTCCCATTTATTTAAAGACATTCCACAGGCTGACATGATTACAGGGCTTTCTATAGTCAGTGAAGCACATATTGACTTTTTTATATTCTTCAATTTTCTCAATCATCAGTGTGCATCAGGAATAATGTTTCTTGTCTCTTGGCTATTTCTAAAATCAGTTTGAACATCTGGCATTTCTTTTTCCATGTAAGGCTTTAATATGCATTGGATAAGCCTAAACTTTTATTTTACTACTGGATGAAATTAAGCAAAGTTTTCCAACTGGCAATGACAGCAATGCTGATCAAATCTCATATTCTAATACTAGAGATTCTTGTAAATAGGAAATACCTATGATTCTTAAAACTGTGCTGCAGAAGATCCTTGGGACACCATAGAAAAAGTCATTGGGGCCCAGCAGGCTATTTCAAAGTGTAGAAACATCTGTTTATGAAGCTGGGTTTGTGATATCATATCTTTGCAACATTAATTGAGAATTGAGAAAGTTTGAGAATGCCTGTTCTAAAATATTTGGATGTTGACACCTGTTTTGTACCTTCTTTGAATCAGTTACGAACTGCCCATTGTCATCCTTCAATATACCATTTTGGAGTTGAAACCTTCAGAGTTTGAAGATCTTTTGGAAAAGTTTTATTGTTCCCTCATGTGTTTCCATCTTCAATAGTTTTATATTAGTCATTGTACTACTGCTTGTTTTTTTCTGACGGCTCTCTGAAACTTTTAGTTAAGTTTCTTCCTGAGATCGCTGTCTTTCTTGGCTTTGGCTTCTTTTCTCTTCTTGTACATTTCCGCCATCTGTTCTCTCATTCTTTGCTTTCTTCTATTTCTTGGTCTTTGTTTGGTCTCTTTTCATATTTGATTTTATTACCCAGTTCCTCTGGCTCCCTAACAATGAGTTTTAGGGTTCAAAGTGAATCCTGATACTTTCTTTGAAAATGCTGATAAATGTTCAAAATTACATAATGGAAACTGGTTGGTTTGTTCTTGCACTTTAGGTTAACTTGCAACTTGCAGATGAGCCATTTGTGATCTATTCCACAATCCATGCTTATCATATATTTTCTGTTGTGAGCTTCTTTAGATTAAATAATTTGATTTCTTTGTGTTTTATCTAGTGATGTCCGTGCATATAGATGTTGCTTTGGTCGTTTAGGGATTGCGTTAGCAATCATGGCATTGGCATAAATATATTGTTGTTTACCTACTTCATTCCTATTTTCCTCCCTACTGTTTCCAATTTTAACCTAAGTAAGATAAAGGTAAAGGTTCCCCTCGCACATATGTGCTAGTCGTTCCTGACTCTAGGGGGTGGTGTGCATCTCCGTTCCAAAGCCAAAGAGCCAGCACTGTCCAAAGACGTCTCTGTGGTCATGTGGCCAGCATTACTAAATGCCAAAGGTGCACGGAATGCTGTTACCTTCCAACCAAAGGTGGTCCCTATTTTTCTATTTGCATTTTTTACATGCTTTCGAATTGCTAGGTTGGCAGAAGCTGGGACAAGTAATGGGAGCTCACCCCATTATGCGGCACTAGGGATTCGAATCGCTGAACTGCTGACCTTTCAATCGACAAGCTCAGTGTCTTAGCCACTGAGCCACCGTGTCCCTTTCCTTAACCTGTCTTTATTATAACCTTTCTGCTTATGAATTCAATAACATTCTTTCTTTGTTTCTCATATCACGAATAGTAAACAATATGATCTTCCAACTGAAAGTGGCTAACTTCAATCCATTTCAATTCATTAATGCCAAAGATGCCAAGAATATAGTTAATTTAATTTTTCCCTATGTTGAACTTTAGCATGTGCTCATTGTTCCCACAGTAATTCTGCATCTTAGGACTGTTTTCTGAACATTGTAGAAACACCAGCAACTAACAGTTCCAAAGGCATTAATCTAGATGTGTTGTAAGCATCATTACAGCACAAAAATATCCTCAGATCTTCCTCAATAGCACAATGAAGCTCCCTGAGGGGGCCATCATCTGACACCATACTGTCAATCATTTTATACTAATCTACCTATCTGGTTTTCTGTGTAAAATACAGGAGTGATTTACAATTTCCTACTCCCATGCAGTATGAAATGCTTTTGTTGTTATCACTGAATGATTGTCCATTTTCAGTATCTTTCTGTATTGCTGCTGTCCAAATAGGTACCTTCCTGCTTTAGCAGGGGAGCTAGAATGATCTCACACCAGAGGTGGGTTCTACTTACCTTTACTACCGGTTAGCAACAGGATTGCACATGCACGCTTGCCTTGCTTGTGCACATGCCAAGCTTCTGTTCATGCGCAGAAGCTTCTGCGCATGCGCAGTTCACCCATGACGACATCTGAGGCAGTTGGCGGAGCCTCCCATTGGTTTTACAACTGGTTCTTGTAAACCAGTCCGAACCGGGGAAAACCCACCAATGCTTCACACCTTGAGTGATCCTGCTGGTATATATTCTTGATGTACATGCATATCACCCACCAAGATGAGGCACAATAGAAGAATTTGGGGGTCAGCCATAATGTCCAGAACATAAAAACCATGGGTGAAATTCAGCCAGTTCTATCTGGCTCGGGCAAACTGGTAGTAGCAGCTGCAGGAGGCTCTGCCCACCTGCATGGACGTCATGATGTCACTTTTTTGCGACATTTTAAGCCTCTGCGCATGCACAGAAGGCTTTGTGCATGTGTGGATGATGGCGCGCATAAGCAAAGTGAGCATGCGCACGGTGTGCACACATCTGTGAACTGATAGGGAAGATAAGTGAATTTCACCCCTGATTAAAAAAAAAATTGTTACTTTCTTTACCTTCTAGGAATGATTTCTTTTTAATCAAATATTACCTTGGCATTACAATACAGAAAGCAGTTACTTTTGCTTAAGAGTGGTATTGAATATTTATTAGTTCTAAATGTGTTCAGATTGAAAAGAAAAATTGTAACATTTTTCAAGTGTGGATTGCTTCTGTCTCCACCTTTAGTTGCTGAAGTTATAGAAACAAATTACAGAAAATAAGGCGCTTCCATGGAGATAGATATAAAACTGCATAAATACATTCTTTTTCTAAGCATGCAATATCCTGAAAATAACTGCCTACACTCACCTTTATTTAGAACTTGAATTTTCTCGAAAATAATAGAATATGATAATCTAAGCTTAAAATATTCTCTAGAACTGATTTCTACATCTGACATTTCCAGCAGAAATGCATCTTGCAAGGATTGGCATGACAGAATACCAACATATTAATGCATCCAATAGCTCCTGTCCAGTGATAAGCAGCAGCAAAACTCCTACAGCTCAGTCATTCAGTGGATTAAATAGTTGATGTTACATCAATTTTTTTCAAACATGATTAATTTCACACCATTTGAAGCATGAATCTTAACTATTGCTGTCTTGGCCAACAGCCCATCATTTGTTTGCTTTTCTAGTTCAGCTTTATAAAAAGCAATGCTTTTTATAATTGGTTTCTGTACATAAGTATTATTTTGTGCAACTGTATTTTTGTTTCCTTTTGTTTTTCTCAGAAGATCAGATTATAGCCAGATGATTGTGGGTCATAATAAACATTTGTTACAGGTGACCAAATACTTTGGTTGGTAGTATGATAATACAGAAAAGGTCACGTCAAACTCATAAACAGGTTAGGATTTTCAGGCTTTCCCCCACTTCAATTTTGACTTCCGGTCAAGGTGGAACTCATCCTTTTTATCTCCAGGTCAGTGATCAGCAATTTATATTTTGCAGCTCTCTACCTATTTATATGTCAATTGCATTAAACTGCCACTTTCATTGCTACTGCAGAAACTAGAAACAAGTGATTTTCAATTGTTTCATTACTAGGTTTGTATTTTGCTTGTCTCATGGCACCCAAGAAATTCCCTCCATCATCTTCTCCTACTAATATGATAGTTTTGATAACTACTGAGAACACTATAATGGCTTAATGCTCTTTTAGAAATTAGAGAGAACACACAAGTTCTCTCTATAAAAGATACTTTAAATATAGTTTTGAGACTGGAAATGGTTGGGGGTAGAATATATCAACAGGAAGATCACAAGAAATTGGTTTTTAATTGATTTTATTGAAAACCCCTAAAGTCCTCAGAACAAATAATGCCATAAAAGCACATTCTCAGCTGGTCAATTTTTAATACTAGGCAGAATCAGATGATTCTGTTTATGGAAATTCTAATACATGAAATGCTGGCTGCACCAGAATGTTATCAATTGGATACTGAGTCATACTTACCACATTCAGTGGGAAGTTCTAAATCCCACATACTTTCCCCAGATTATATCAAGAAAGTTCAACAAAGTAGAAAAATATTTAATAAAACCATGCAATGCTTCAAATTTGAAAATGAAAGGCTGCTTATGTAGCTGGATTTATGAAGGACCCATCAGCAACATTTTAAAGTAACTGTATCTTTTGCTGGGATTATCTGGCTACCTCCCAGAGCATGTTTTTGTCTTCAAAATGAAGCAATACACTGTCCTAATATTTAATATAATGAGATATATTGCTTAGGAATCTTCAATATTTAATTTCAGATGAGACGTCTTTAAACTGTAACTGTCCAACCAACCACATTTAGCATGTCGTCCTTAATGGAACTGCATCTACATGGAGGAAAGTATGCAGTGGGATACCACAAGGCTCTGTCATAGGCCCAGTACTCTTCAATATTTTCATCAATGACTTATAGAAGAGGAAATCAAATTTGAAGATGATACCAAGCTAGCAGGAATAGCCAATACTTCAGAAGACCAGGCTCAAGATACAGAACGATCTTGACCAACTTGAACATTGGGCCTGTCTAACAAAATGAAATTCAATGTAGAGAAAAGTAAGATTTTACATCTAAGCAAGAAAAAATGCATAAGCATAGAATAGTTGGTACCTGCTCAATAGCAGTAACTGCAAGAGGGATCTGAGAGTTCTAGCGGACGATCACTTAAATATAAGCCAGCAGTGGGCTGTAGCTGCCAAAATAACAAACACAGTCATAGGCTGCATTAATAGAGGGATAGAATCAAGGGCCCTTGAAGTGTTAAAGTTCAGATCTTTACTGATCTTAAATCCTCATTTGCTCCTGACCCCTCATCAATCAATTCTGCCATATCCCTTTACCTGATAGCAGACCTTCTGATCTCAGGATAGGCAGTGATTTCAGGAGGAGGAATACAAAACTGAATGTCATGCTCTACAACTAGAATTATGTAGTCAATTTCAGAAGGACAAATCCAGCTAGTCCCCTTGTAGCCTTGGGAATCAAAGATTTCTCAACTTAATCTATTTTTATTATGGATATATGTGTGTGTATGTATATATACAAACACACACACACACACACAACTATTTGGTTCAATTTATAATATGCAGTAGCTCTATAAGCAAAATAATATATAGAAAAAAAATACCTAATTTTAAAGTCTTTGTCTACAGAATCCAATAATATAGGAGTTTGAAAATCCTTTAATCAGGAGAGAAGCAAGAAATGTGTGTACTGTGACATGCCAAAGTATAAATAAAATAAAAGTCTAACAAGACTTGATTATAATGAATCTGTTTGACAAAAGGTATGTTAATATTTCTTGATGAACCAAGGATATATTTTATAAAACTGAAATTTGTCTACTAGAAGAAGAAAAAATAAAATAAAAACTTGGAAGGTGATTCCAAGTGAAGAGAGAAGGTTTGATGTAACAATGTGCATATATAACCATATCTATAAGTTATTATTTGAGATTCAATGGCAAAGGTTTAATTAAAAAATAAATATTGTTCCTGTTCTATTTGGGATTCTAATAATGTGATTGGGGTTATTTTGACAACTATAAATTGCAGGATTTGTAGAAATGCTCTAAAGCAGCAGTTTGGTAAATGGAGGCTTTTGCTTCATGAAACTAAAACAATATTTTAGAATGAAATTGTATGACTGTTCCAAAGTTTCCATATAGCATATGGGACATATCATTGCTTTTATGATTTAATATTCCACAAACAGAATCAGACAAAAGAAAAGGGCTTTGTCACTGTAACTTTCCTTCTGGATGTACCATATAAATTTGGTGGCCTTTTATATTTCCTTGTCTATTAAAGTTTATTAATCTGTCATTGTGGGACATAAAATCATGTTATCTTTCATTTAATTAATATAACCCAAATATTTTAGTTAGAACTTCTCAGTGAATTGTGTAATTATTAACAAACCATCCCTGTAGCAATCCTTGTAACAATCTCTGTGTTATTATTAACAACTGTCCCTGTAGCTGGGATTTGGCGTGCTGGGAAGCAGTAGCTCTGTGTTTGCAGTTTTTTTTGCCATCACATTTTTTGAGATGGGTTTTGTATTATAGGAATCATCACAATAAACATCTCTGTTGAGAGGGAACTCTTTCTCTTCACTCAGACTGCCACAGGTTTGCTCTCTGGACTCTGGCAGGTAGAATAACTTGTTTTCTGTCATGTTTGATCCAGGGGTGAAATCTAAAAATGTTCGCTACCGGTTCTATGGGCGTGGCTTAATTAGTGGGCGGAGCTTGGTGATAAGGTGACTGGGTGGGCATGGCTTGTTGTTCAGGTGGGCGTGGCCAAGTCAATGTTACTTCTTTGCCCTTTTTTAACCTACAAAACACAACACAACATAACTGGCTCACCCACAATGTAAAAGCAGCTGTGCTAGACCCAAAATGGCCCCTGCAACAAGCAGGAACCTCACACAGCCACAAAAAGCCCCCCAAAAAATCAACTTTCACACTTTACACAAAATTCCACATACAGCTTTGTGAGATTTTGTGTTTCTGTAGTTAGAGTGAAACACTACAGAAACACACTAAATCTCAGAAAGCTGCACAAATATTATTTTATTTTATTTTGATTTTTATATAAAAGCAGCTAAATTTCAAACTTCCTAAACTTTAAATGGCTAGGTCTAAAAAAAGAACAACTAAAAAAAAAACAATTAATTATTTTTTTAAAGCTCCCAAATGGGAAAAAACTTACCTAATAGAACAGGGGTCTCCAACCTCAGCAACTTTAAGACTTGTGGACTTCACCTCCCAGAATTCCTCAGCCAGCCGGCTTTCCTTGCCAAGGTTGCAGACCCCTGCAGGCAGGAAGGCAGGCAGGCAGATAGAGCTGCTCACCAATGAGCTTGATTGCAGGCAGGGAGATTCAGTTGCTTGCTGATGCAATGGATTGTAGGGTTTACAGCAAGCGAAGCAAGGCAGGTGTTGCGACCAGCAGCTAAGGTAAGCAAGCTGGAGGTGGGGGGGGGGAGGGATTTTTGCTACCTGTTAGCAGGCAACTCAGCTGGGATCGTCAGAACTTGGATCATCAGAGCCATTTAAAATAAAAAAAAAGGCTCTGATAATCACGTGGCTCAGCTGGGCATGTGGGGCAGGGGCAGGAATTTTTGCTACTGGTTCTCCAAACTGCTCGCCGCCATTGCTACCTACTCGCCCAAGCCAGTCCAAACCGGGAGCATTTCACCCCTGGTTTGATTCTAGAGCAGGAGTCCTTAAACTACGACCCATGGGCCAGATACAGCCCGCCCAAGCCATTAATCTGGCCCATGGGGGACCCAGAAGCTGCCCTCATCCCACCCACCCACCAGCCCTCACCCTTCAATCGAGTGCAGGACATACCTTAGTAAGCCCCACAGGCTTGAATTGAAAGGTAAGACCATCAGAGTGCTTCTGGGGATGCAGGAAGGAAAAATGGGCCTTGCGGAGCTCCTAGGAGGCCTTCTCGCACCTTGTTTATGGCCGGCAGAGTGCTTCTGGGGACAAAGGAAGGAAAACAGGCCCAGGAATCCTCTGAGGGACCTGTTTTTGCCCTCCCCCACCCCCAGAAACACTCTGCCAGCCAAAAAAGGGACACACCTTTCAAGGAAAGAGCTCTAAGATTTACCAGGGACTTCAGTCCACTGTCGCTCCACTAAGGGGGAGAAAAGCCGAAGGGGCCCAACAGGAGAAGCTGCACCTGCTGCATAATTACAAATTGCTTCCAAGAGTTGCGCTTAGTGCCGGGCAGCTGCGTGTTTTCCATTCATCCTGGGTGAAGCAGAACAGAAGCAGAGAGGGGCAGGAGGCCTGAGACCACGCAGATCCCCAGAGTGGCATTCTCTCCTGGCGGCCAGACTTGCATGGAAGTGGCGCATCCTCTGGTTCTAGATTGGATGCGGGGCCCAAGACGGAGGGGAGGGCGAGCAGGCGGCCCTCATGGGAGAGCTCCACCATGGCACTAAGTGCGACTCTTGGATTAGATGCATAATTACGCGACAGGTACAACCTCTCCGTTGGGATCCTTTGGCTTTTTCTCCCTCAGCAGAGTTATGGTTGCAAATCTTTGAGCTTTTTCCTCAGCCAGTAGGTCTCCTGCCCTACAAGGCAGCCACCTTTCACTCCTGGGCCCAATGGCATCAGCTGCTCCAATGAGCCTCTTTCCTTCCTTCTTTCCCTTCCCTTCCTTTCCCTTCCCTTCGACAGCCGTACAGTGGGAGGGCCGAGCAAGTGATGCAACACTGGGAGCTGAGCACAGTTCAGCCTCCCAGGAGAGGCACCTCCCAGCCCCACCCTTGGCTGGGTCCAATGGCAGCCATGGGGACTCGTGCATTGGGCGGCTTTGGTGTCCCTCCGTTGGGCTTCCTCCATCCCCAGACTTGGGGCGGGGATCAACCAGTGTCCTCCAAGCAGGCAAGTAACCAGCCCAAAACAGGTTCTTGCAAGCCGGTGGGTGCCTGTTGACGAAGTAAGGCTGGCAAGACCAACAGCCACCCTGCCTTCTTCTTCCCCTCCCACCGCTGCCACTTGGCTGCCTGCCCTTCTCCCACTCGGCACTTGGCAGTTACGGGGCGATGGTCAGTGAGGCTGGCTGCCCCCCAAAGGAGGATGGCCATCTTCACCCATGGAGAGGAAGGCAGGAAGAGCTGGCCGGCCGGCGGATCAGCGACACTGAGCCCCCACCTTGGGGCTTCCTCACCAGATTTGCTCCCAGTGATGCCTGCCTGGTCCGAACCTGCCTGCCAGATGCGGGAAGCCCTTGCCTGAACTTGTTGCACATGTTTGGCACATGCAGAGCCGCCACTGATATCCCAAAAGCGGATTGAGACTGCCACAATGTGAATAGAATAGAATGGAATGGAATGGAAATAGGAGAGAATGGAATGGGAATAGGATGGAATGGAATGGAATGGAATGGAATTCAGCAAGGTTTCTCTTCCCCACCCCCATTTGCTCTTCTAGCACACTTTTCTTTCCTGAGAGAGATGAGAGAGAGAGAGAGGCTTGTTGATTGTAACCTCGTTGGGGCTGAGAAGAATTGCTGCAAAACTGAGTTTTCTGACGTGGACCACTAGACTCGTAAACAAAAAATGATCTAATAAAAAGAAAAGTCAAACAAAAGCAAATAAAATAGTCCCAGGAGTAAAAATATTAAAGTTTAGTTTGTGTGTATTATTTAATGGACTGCTAAATTGGCCACACCCACCCACCCAGCCATGCCCACCCAGTCACATGACCACCTAGCCACACCTACCCACCCAGTCTGGGCCTCCAACAGTCTGAGTGACCATGAAGTGACCCCCTGTTCAAAAAGTTTGAGGACCCCTGTCCTAGAGGAATCATCTGTACAGATTAGACTTATGTTTGCATCATCTTCCCTTAAAAAAGAGCTTTTAAGAAATTCTTCCATAATGTTTCGGCAATCATCTTCGGAGCTGTCAACAAGCCTTCAGCAATAAAATGCTGCACAGTCCAATTTATGTTTAGCAGCCAACATTACTCTTTACTAAATCAGCAACACTTTTTTTAATTGTCACCACTTTCTAGATTAGTCTTATGCCAGCCATTGCACACTTTCCACCAAATGTTCTTTGCTATTTAACTATGGCTAAATGCAGGCTTGGGCAGGAAGAATAAACAGATGTTCTGAAATTGAAAGTTCCCCATACAGTCCTCCTCTTTCTCAGGCACTAAGAAGAATATATACCTACTGTATCAAAAGGTACTGTTGGGAGATTTCTGCTCAACCCCATAGTATTTGTGCTATGTTACTCCACAAAGTTTCTTTTTTTTCTTTTTCTTTTTTGTTACTCCACAAAGTTTCATTCAATCTCCCACACTGTTCCACTTCCATATGAAAAAAGATGAATCAGATAATCAATATACTTAGGACATTCAATGTTTTCCTTTTGTCACTGAATCCAAGTGAAGTAGAAGAATGGCTGAATATATAATGAATATTAACAAAAAAATTATGGCTAACAAATTAAAATTAATTGTGGACAAGACAGAGGTACTTTAAGTGAATATATAATATATCCAAGTGAGTGTTGTTAGCCTTATCTGTATACAATTGTAGTGTTTCAAAGGTTAAAGATTGCAACCTCGGATTATTTCTGGTTCCATCTAATTTTTTTTTTTAAAGGTAAAGGTTTCCCCTTATCAGTCATATCTGACTCTAGGGAGGGTGCTCATCTATGTTTCCTAGCCAAGGAAGCATTTGTCCAAAAACACTTCTGTACTCATGTTGCCACAGAGGTAAGCTCTCTGGCTCAAACTTTCAAACATATTTCCCGAACTTGTGGTATAGCCAAGTTGTACCTAGTACCTTCTATTTGTGCTTTGTGATGTAATGAAACCTTGAAAATAATCTCCTGCTGCAAAGGCTAATGGGATATTTCCAAAATAATAATTTAACCACTACCCCAAATTCTGAAATCTGTGACTTAGGATGTAAATATAAAGGCTTTGTAAATGTCTTCCTTCTATGAATATTTCTCTTTTTAAAATAATTTTTGCTAAAGGTTGAATGAAACAAAAAATAATAGAAACTATGAAAAAAAAATACCAAAAAGAATTCCTCACTCTCTCCATGACTAGTATAAACAATTTCCTAATCTTTCCATCTCTCCTTGGCTAGTAAATATAAAACTCTTCATCCCATAACCCATTTCTTAATAATAGGCAAACGAAATAAGTAACATCTTCTTCAATCAAGTTACCAGCAAAAGATTCATGAAGAGCTGTAAGATGTTAACATTAATTAACATATATAAAACTCAAAATTCTACATCTCATCTCTTAACCATAACAAAGCATTCATACCACCCCAATGATGCCTTTAACATGATGTCCCAATGCCTGGAGGCCGTACGGATCTGGATGGGGAGAAACAGGCTCAGACTCAACCCGTCCAAGACCAAGTGGCTGTGGCTTCCGGTGTCCTGGTATAGCCAGCTGGTGCCATCGCTGACTATTGGGGATGAGATCTTGCCCCCCACAGAGAGGGCTTGAAATTTGGGTGTCCTCCTGGAATCACGGCTGTCTTTAGAAGAACACCTGACGGCTGTGGTCAGGGGGGCCTTTTATCAGGTTCACCTGATCCACCAGTTGCGTCCCTTTCTGGACTGGGATGCCTTGCGCCCAGTCACTCATGCCCTCGTCACCTCCCGTCTTGGTTACTGTAATGCTCTCTACATGAGGCTCCCCTTGAGGAGCACCTGGAGGCTCCAACTGGTCCAGAATGCGGCAACGCGGGTGATTATGGGTGCAGCTCATTGTGCTCATGTGACACCTCTCCTACGCAAGCTGCACTGCTCCCAGTGGTCTTCCGGGTGCGATTCAAGGTGTTACTCACCACCTTTAAAGCGCTCCATGGCTTAGGACCTGGATATCTGCGAGACTGTCTTCTGCCACCAATAGCCACCCACCGACCAGTTTGCTCTCACAGAGAGGGTCTCCTCAGGGTGCCGTCAGTCAAACTATGTAGAGCCTTCTCTGTGAGGGCTCCAGCCCTGTGGAATGAACTACCCCTGGATATACGTAACATCCCCGACCTTCGGGCTTTCTGCCGTGCTCTCAAGACCCTGATGTTCCAACAGGCAGAGCTAAACAGTTAAATGATTTTTAAATTTGTCAATTTAATGTTGGGTCCTATTCTGTTTGGCTGAACTTTATAATAATTTGAAACTGCAATTTTATCAATGTTTGCATGTTTGTTTTTTATCTTGGTTGTACACCGCCCTGAGTCCTTCAGGAGAAGAGCAGTATAGAAATATGATTAAATAAATAAATAAATAAATATTCTTCTCAAGTAAACTTTGCTGCAAATTTTTTTCTGTAATATTTTCATTTGGTAACAGAAGACACAACATAACTTCTATTTCACAATAACAGCCTTTTGCGCAGTTCTTCAAAGAATTTTATAAAAAATATTATAAATTGTTTGTCTTATGATTCCAAAATCAAAAACAATTTTTCTTTTCCACAAGCATACATTTTAAAAACAGTTTCAAAATCTTAATATTCAAAGTCTAAAGCTCTAGCTTTTTTTAACCCTTAGAGCTCTTTGTAGCCAAAACTTTATCTTACTTTCTGCTCTTTAAGTTCTTAGACGTTATAAAAAATAATTTTTTATATTCTTACACTGAGGATTAGAATAAAATGGAATGGAATGGAATGGAATGGAATGGAATGGAATGGAATGGAATGGAATGGAATAGAATAGAATAATGGAATGGAATGGAATGGAATGGAATGGAATAGAATAGAATAGAATAGAATAGAATAGAATAGAATAGAATAGAATAGAATAGAATAGAATAACAGAGTTGGAACGAACCTTGGAGGTCTTCTAGTCCAACCCCCTGCTTAGGCAGGAAACCCTATAGTATTTCAGACAAATGGTTATCCAATCTCTTCTTTAAAACTTCCAGTGTTGGAGCATTTACAACTTCTGGAGGCAAGTTGCTCCACTGATTAATTGTTCTGTCAGGAAATTTATCCTTATTTCTAGGTTGCTTTTCTCCTTGATTAGTTTCCATCCATTGCTTCTCATCCTGCCTTCAGGTGCTTTGGAGAGTAGCTTTACTCCCTCTTCTTTGTGGCAATCCCTGAGATATTGGAACACTGCTATCATATCACCCCTAGACACATCCCCAGTTCCAACAACCATTCTTCATATGTTTTAGCCTCCAGTCCCCTAATCATCTTTGTTGCACTTCTCTGCACTCTTTCTAGAGTCTCAACATCTTTTTTACATCATGGCGATCAAACTGAACTCAGTATTCCAAGTGTGGCCTTACCAAAGCATTATAAAGTGCTATTAACACTTCACATGATCTTGATTCTATTCCTCTGTTTATGCAGCCTAAAACTGTGTTGGCTTTTCTGGCAGCTGCTGCACACTGCTGGCTCATATTTAAATGATTGTCCACTAGGAAGCAAAAGCAGGCCCAAGGCCTGCGTGGGTCCCGAAAGACAGGAAGTAGGGCAGTGTGCGTCAGGAATTGGGGAATTTTTGAAAAGCCTGTGACAGGTGACTATGGGCCTGTTCTAGGCCTCCCAGGCCTTCCCTACCCTTGGAGCATCCTATGTTCCACTTAATGACTGCATCAGGGACAGGAAGCATTGGGTTCAATAAGTATAGTGATAGCATGGGTTCCTTGCTTAATTACTGTCACTATAGTCTCTTGTGAGTATAAGGGCAGCCTCCACTGCAATTGTAACATGATCTGTACCCAGATATTTCAGCTTCATTATTTATAGGTTATATACATCGAAATAGGTGTGTATAGGATGTGCCATTACTTTCTTCTAAATGATAGAATATAAGATTTTTAATATTAATTGTATTTACAAATCATACACACAGATTAGTCAAATTATATATATACTGTTATTGCAAGAAACAGTTTTTCCTTTCCTACCAATCTTTGCTTCAGATTCCCAGAGAGTGAGATAGTGAAGGTTGTAATTCAATGCATTTCAAGGACACTAGGTTTGGGAAAACTGTTTTTTACAGTTCACAATTTCTGTGGATATTCTTTAGTGTATGGGTGGGCAATTAAGCTGCCCAAAAGACTACATGAGAAACTGGGACTGTAGTGAAAGGCCAGTGTTGCCACCTACACCCATCATCCTATCCCCTGTCAATGCCGCCCCTCCCACCATTGTACCCTGATTCAAATGCCATGGGCCAGACAGGGACAGCTGAAAAACCAGATGTGTCCTGTGCTCAAATCTTCGCTAGTGTGATAAAATGTTGTTTAGAAGAAGATGATGTTATAGACAGAAAGGAATAGTCAGAGATACAAGCAAATGACTCCAGGTGTAACTGGATATCAATCTAGCCAAATGATGAACCTTATGTAACTAATTTATGATTTCAGTGTGCTTTTAAAGGCAGCATTCTCCTAATGCATTATAAAAAGTCAATTTCAATCTAAAATAAAAACAATGGTATTTAAAATTCAGCATCCTCTTTCAACATAAGATATAATGAAATTTATTACCCACCCAAAATAATATATAAACATCACACCTAGTGGTCTTCCTGGTATTTAGGGAGGGCTCAATTAATATGTTAAGGGAGCTTAACACAAGGGGAACCAATAATGTTTCAACAATGAAACATGAATGAAAAGCATTTCTAACCTACCCCAAAAAAGAATTGCCTTTGAGAAAATAGTGGATGATATTGTCCAAATGGAAAGTTCCTTTATACACAGGAAGCTTGTTACTCAATAGTGCCAATTGAATTTGAAGCAGAGATAAAAGTAGAACAGCACAGCTGGAGTGAGATGGTGTGTGGTTAAGGATGAAAAAAAGGCTAAGATGAAGGCTGGATGGGACAGAAAAAAACCAGAAAGCAATTAATATGAGTTCTCGGTGCGAAGAGATAAGATCTTCTTGGCAAAGATGTGGAAATTAGTGTTCCTGTTACCTGTATGAGCAGGGGTGTCAAACTCAATTTCATTGAGGGCTGCATCAGGGTTGTGTTTGATCTCAGAGGGGCTGGGGGGGGTATGGCCAGGGAGCATGGCCAGCTTGACATCACTCCTGTTGGGGGTGCCTGTGGTGGCCCAAGTGCTCTGCCAGTGAAAACAGATTGCCGAGCTCCATTTTTGGCTGCCACGGCCTCCAGCAACCTTCTGCATGTGGCCCTTCAGAGCTCCATTTTCACTGGCAGAGGGTTAGAAGCGGCCGTGGCAGCCAGGAGCTTGGGAGCCTGTTTTCACTGGCAGAAGCACTGCGGGCTAGTCCTTTGCTGTTTTCAGGGCGGCCCCGCAGGTCAGATCTAGGTACCCTACGGGCTGGATCTGTCTCCCAGTCCTTGAATTTGACACCCCTATGTTAGAGAATCTGCTTTATATAATATTCCAGAATCTCAAACAACTAGCAACTCTGTATCTCCAATATATATTTTGAAAATGTATTATCTTGGTCAAGTTTACAGTATATTTAATTGATCAGGTATTTGAACCTGTATTTGAAATATTTCCAGTGTTGAGAATAACACTATTCTTCAGACTAAAATCATAAAGAAATATCCAAGTATTCTATAGGGTTGATGTTGCCTATGACACTAACTGCCAATGCTGTATTTTTTATGTAGAACATGATATTATCATATTGTAGTCTATCATATAATGAGAATATTTATTCTTTCACATCTATTAAGATATATTTATGTAACAAAAAGTATTAAAATACAGTTAATAATTTATTAAGTTCATTCACATATTGAATGAATATATTACTCTTGTTGAATCTCCATTTAAATGTAGAGAAAACCATACTAAACTGAGATATTTATGAAGCAAATGACATTGTAAATCTAAAATCAAATTTACTATATACGAAATGCATGAGATTATATTACAACACCTGCAGCATTTGTAGACCAAAGGCTATAAACTACTGGTCTGTTATATTAATCTATTAGATGAATGAAATATGACTCTCTCCATAATCCAAGTTTTTGGCTCCTGGAGCCCAGAATTCCTCAGTTGCCATATTATGAGACCTTGTCCTGAACTATTTTTTAGTCTAATTATTACATTTATATTCTGCCTCTCTGCTTATATAAGCACTAAAGATGAATAGTATGGTCTAGTGGTTAAGGCATCAAGCTAGAACCCAGGACATGTGAGTTCCAGTCCAGCCTTTGGCTTGAAAGATTGCTGGCAACATTGGGTAATCACACTCTCTCAACCCAATCTCACAAGGTTGTTGTAGAGAGAAGAAAAGGAGGAAGGAATGTTGGGTATGTTCACCAGCTTGAGTTATTTATAAAAATAATGATGGTGGGATAAAAATAAAATAAATATAGTGGAACAATTTGATTCCTGGGCCATGGTGTAGTGACAGTCAGAATGATGAGTCATCTGAAACAATGAATCATAATAAGATAATAAGGAAATATATTTAGTTATTTTAAATATATTTAGAACAATATTAAATTAGTTCTTTATTTTTATGGTTTGGTTATTTTTGATAATACTTTTTGTGAACAGTTGAGATTATGTTCATGGAAAAACAATTTACAAACCAACTGACTTCATTATTAACGGTAGGCTACCACTTCTTAAGATGACACATCATTCTTTTGGCTGCAGTTATATACTATGTTTAAAAAGTGAAAACAGCACTGATTGTATTTCATAACATGCAGGGAATTAATATTGAATTTCATCTTTGATTGGATTCACACAATGAGTTAAGCCATATTGTGATGAATTTGGCTTTGATTTATTGAGGGTAATTTTAAAACCATATTTCATGACTTTATGCTAATCTGATTGTGGCATACTGAAGAAACCCTAATAAGGTAACCATTTCTCAGCATAATGTGTAAACAAAGTCATTGTCTCTTTAATCTTTATTTGGCCATAAACTAATAAATAAAACCAAAATCACGATTAATTAAGGTAAAAGAGAAACACATAAAATGTGAAAAATATTTAAGAAAAATTGGAGAAGATACTTTAGCACACTGTATAAACTACATAGCAGTGCTTAGCTGTAATAAACAAAATGAAATCAGAATGAACATATAGTAACAACATAAGATAAAGTGAATCAGAACAGCCAGGACTTAAAAGAAGAATTATGATAATAATTCCTGGCAAGCAGCTATGAAAACAAGAGCAAGACAAAGTAAAGTATTTTATCATTTCAAATTCTCCTCCACCATATGGACAGAGTCTCTATTCAGAAGGAATATTTGGATATGTCCCTTCAATAATAGTTGCGGTGTGGCATTAAATCTGGCCAAACATACAGCCTGAATAATTTTGGAATCATTATGCATCTTAGGCTAGTTGAAGACAATCAATATGCAGAATGTTTCAAAAAGATGTGTCTAGCTAGGATTGATAGATCTGATTGCAGCTCTAAATCACTGGCCTGTTGTTTTGAGATCAGCTAGTGCACTTCATGGCCTGTCAGAGTGATGGCTACCCATGTAAAACCATATGACTGCAACCTGGCACACATCACCTAGGATCAGGAAGCCTGGAAGCTGTTGGTCATAATTATATGGGCTAGTATCTCTTCTAAATACAAACACGAATTAATAGTGATCCCCAATTGAACATTCATCCTTTGTCTCCAGAGATGTATCATATATCTGACATTGTATTTTAACATTTTTTAGAATTAATAACTAATAGAAGACTTGTACCCTGATCTTCCAGAACTTGGTTTGGAAGGTGGGGGGGAGTGTTCTCAACAGCAAAATTAAGATTCAAATTCCTTGCTTTATCCACAGCTACATTTGAAGGAAGTAACTGCTCAGAGTCCCCTTAAAGTGCAAGATGGGTGGCAAATAAATTTAATCATCATCATAATCATCATCATCAGCAGCAGCAGCAGCATCCCCAGTAAGGCACTACCTTGACAATGTTGTGGGGCTTGTTTGCTCTGAGGGAGATGAGAAAGAAGATACTATAGCATACTGTACAAACTATATAGCAGTGCCTTTCCAGGTCCTTGGAAAGGACTCAATAGGTAGACAAAAATGCCAAATCCAGCCTAAACATCTGGCTGACTCTGCGATAAACCATAATAAATTGTGGTTCTTTTATACCTGTTATGGCATAAAATTTCATTAGATTATCAAATTAATTTAAAGTTCTTATTATCAGACGTTATGTTGGTCAAATGAATCAAAAGTAAATTAATAGAGCTTGAAATACAAAGCAATAACTACTATTTTTTTTTTTTTTTACTTTCTAGGAAACTGTATACAAGAAGATACCCATTAGAAATTGTTCCAGTTTTGGCATGATTTCTATATATAAAGCGGATTTTTGAATAATGAAGCTATAGAGTTGCAGTATAAATACACTATTATGTAATATAGGTTTTTAGAAGTGATATTGATTTTAAATATAAGCTTATTGTACAACCATGAATTTTGCACTTCAATTGGACTGAAGACTCAAATAGTGCTCTAATATATCATTTTCATTTCCTAGCTAGAAACTAGAAACTACTGTTACATAGTAACCTTTATAGTTTTTGAGATTCAGATGAAACCTTAAATACTACTTAATATACTGAGTATTCTACAATATACAGAGATGTAATTTTATAATATCTTGAAACAAACTCTAACAAAGGTACCTGTAAATCAAACTCAATGGGATTCATAAAGATTGCTGTTTTACATGAATTTGGCATATAAGAAAAATAATGAATTGCATTGATAATGATATATATTTATTCATTCATTTATACCAAAACAAATTCAGGATACAATTTTTTAAAAATAAATTTAAATTAAACAACAAATCACAGCAATATAGCTATAGCTAATTTATGGTAGAGTAAGTATATTTTGGGGATGCAGTGGCTTAGTCGCTAAAATGCTGAGCTTGTTGATCAGAAGGTCAGCAGTTCAGCGGTTTGAATCCCTAGTGCCGCATAACAGAGTGAGCTTCCGTTATTTGTCCCAGCTTATGCCAACCCAGCAGTTCGAAAGCACGTAAAAAATGCAAGTAGAAAAATAGGGACCACTTTGGTGGGAAAGTAACAGCACTCCATATGCTTTCGGCATCGAGTCATGCCGGCCACATGACCATGGAGATGTCTTCAGACAGTGCTGGCTCTTCAGCTTAGAAATGGAGATGACCACCGCCCCTAGAGCCAGAAATGACTAGCATGCATGTGCAGGGGAACCCTTACCTTTAACTAACAGTATATTTAATACTTCTCTTTTGAGCTACAAACATGTTCAGAAACTAATATAATGGAATTAACTAAAAAGTCTAAGCAAAGGACAAAGAAAAAAGCTAGATTAAATATTGGCAAGAAACAAATCTGCCCACTACTGTGTTAAGTTGTTAGATAGACTTGATTAAGTTTACTTTAATTGTTCATTGTTTATGTACAACCACAATTATCACTTCCTTTCATAATGACACATTACAAATTTTGGGTTCTTAGCCTTTACTTTTTAGTAAATTCCTTTAAAAACAATTTAAAAACTACTAAATCGATAAGTGCATGCCAAACTTAAACCTCCTAAGCACTGCCAGAATTTCTCATTAGCTGCAGAGTTGGAAACTATCTAATTTAATATTTCCAATGGATAAAGTGAATAAAGGTTAGGGAAGTCTCCAATTTTTTTTACCAATTCCACCTTGCAATAGATCACATAATTTAAATATAGAAAGAATCCTACACATAACTAGGAATTCTATTCAGCCCAGGATTCAATTCTATGAAGGAACATACCTGTATTTTGCTCTTTCCAAACCACCTTGCCACAATATTAACATCTATGTTTGGTTCCTCCCAGAACCCTGTAACGTTTTTGTGCTTTCACACAGCTATTCCAGAACATTCATACAAATGCAGGAAAAAAGTGGACTTATTCCAAATCTTGCTGCATCTACGCTGACTACATTTATTGCGTAATTTGTCAATAGAATTTAGCATAAAAGGTCTAAAAGGTATTTGTCTCCTTGATCTAATAATGAGAACCTCATTATTTGAGTAATACTCAAGGAGCTAATTCCTTGAGTATTGCTCCTTCTCTTGCATTTGGATAGAGAATCAAACAATGATTAGCAGAGTGTAGTTATATCCTTTAGATTCAAAATGGAAAATCTGACACAAAGCTGTACCAATATATTGTTGCCAGAGATAGAAATAAAGCAGGTACAGGGATACTCACAGCAGTGGTGAAATCTAAAATTTGTTACTACTGGTTCTGTGGGCGTGGCTTGGGGGGTTGTAATGTGACTGGGTGGGCGTGGCCTTTTTTTCTTTTAAAACCACATTTTCTACAAACCCTACAAGAAAGGGTTTTTTTCTTTTAAATGCCTCTGACGATCCAAGCTGAGTTGCCTGATCGGCAGAGGCTTTGGAGAACCAGTAGCAAAAATCCCTGCCCCTCGCCCATGCCCAACTGAGCCGCATGATCATCAGAGGCTTTTTTTTTACTTTTAAAAGCATTTTTTCGGCCGAAGAGGTTGTAGAAAAAATGCTTTTAAAAGTAAAAAAAAAGCCTCTGATGATCGTGCGGCTCAGTTGGGCGTGTGCGAGGGGCAGGGATTTTTGCTACTGGTTCTCCAAACCACCCGCCTCCATCGCTACCGGATCAGGTGACCCGGTTGAAACCGGGAGCATTTCACCCCTGACTCACAGACTAGTTTATAGGAAGATATAACATCGAAGTCAGATATTATCTTATAATACTATCTAGCTGAAAATCCAGGAAAGACAAATAAAGTTAAGAATTTAACTGGGTTTGTCTTACTGTACAGAAGTTTTTGACTTTTAGAGGTTGATTTCCTAAATAGGTTTCAAATGTTTCTTTTAAAAACTAGTTCCTTTTTTGATATTCTTTTGAAATGAATGTTGTATAGAAACAGTGGGAAGCATTTTTTTTCCAAATTTCCTTGGCATCTTTCAGCAATTGGAAATTAGCAGCAGTAGTCAAATGTGATTGCACTCAGGATACAAACCAGAAAGTGATATGCTTCACAATATGGATTGTTCCCAGTTCAATAACAAGTTACATTTCAAATCTATTCTTAATATATTCTATACTCTATCTTAGCCGATAGAGTATTAAGTAAGTAGAATTATGTGATAAACTTGAACCATTGTGTATTTAACTTGAATCATTTTGTATTTAACTCAAATTATGCTACAATTGGCCCTATTTTCGATGGATTGTCCTTAAACCAGGATGTTCTTAACTTAGAAAATTTCTGTATTGGACGTTTGGATATTTCTTTTTCCTTAGATAGGCATTACATACTTATCCTCTCAATCAATTTGTTTGCAATAATACCTCTTAAGTATGCCTTAAGTAGTAAACCTATGTTTCTGGCTTACTGCAATTTGAAGCATGGGCAGATTCACTAAGGAGCATTGATTATATTATAGTTTCGTGATTTATGTGATCCAGTTATGATTTATTCATGAATCTATTGTTAATAATGATTTAGCATGTCTAAATTGGTAACCAGTTATAAATGATAGGTCCCCAGAATGGATGCACTTTTCAGTGAAGTCCAGAAGAGAAGCAGCATCCTGCTTCCTACTCTGAGTTAGGGGTGTGTACACATAGGACAGCTCCTTTTCTAAAATGGGTTAAAGAGGCATTAGATAAGCTGGCATTATCCTGATGTGAGGGATTTCGTTGCCCGTCATACGATCAGTACGCGGACAGCAGACGATGGAAACTACGGTCCAACTCCCCCACAGAAAACCTGAGCATGGGAAAAGTTGCAAACGAAATACTGTCCTATTCCAAGATGAAACTTCATGATTTTAACACGCCTCCACCATACTAACGTCTAGCCCCCCAACTCCTTATCCTAACAGCCGCCCATCTCTTTCGAGTAAGAGCATTCACTTTCCTAATTCTTCCCTCGCTCATCTTCTTCCCACCAATCACATTAGACCTCCCATCCGACCGCCTCTCCCTCTTCCAATCACCGTTGTTTTTGCTTTTATTTATATACGTCTGTGGGCGAGCATGTATATTTTCGTCACTCCGAGCTGCCCAATCAGCTTTGGAGAATGACGGACGTTGTAGAAGCGGCATCGATAAAAAGGGGAGGGTGGACGGATTAATTCAGTTTCTGTCCCCTCGGCGGAAGGACTTCGGGGAACGCTAGAGATCGTTGGATAAGTGGTGGGGGGGGGGGGGCGAAAGGTTAACCCCCGCCACCTTCGCTCCTCCGGATCTTTCCGCGCGCTTGGTGGAACCCACACCGGCGCCAGCTAGAAGACGCGAAGGAGGTGGAGCCGTGGGCGGGACCTGCTGCACGGGCTGCGCGGCCCAGACAGGGGAGGAGGCGGGGCTGCTGGGCAAGGAATCGTTGGCGGAAGTGAGAAGCCGGAGCGGTGGCTGAAACGGCGGAGGACAAGGATACCTCAGGCGGGATAGCCTTACCTCGCCTAACTATGGTTCTCCTCGAGCTGCGCGATCAGGTAGATGATCCCCGGGGCGGAGGGTAAAACGGCGTTGCCTTGCTGCGCTTCCTTTAGTCTTTCTGAGGGAGTGAGCCTGGCCGCCTGTTTTCCCTCCTGGGAGAAGGTGACAGGCTGGGTTGGGGGGGAAAAGAAAAAGGAAAAAGGAGGCACTATGGCGGCATTGGGAACGGCTGGTGGTGGGTGGGGTTGTGGTGTCCCTGCCGCGATGAACGGCTTCAGGTTTAGTGACGGGAGCGCGTGGGAGAAGAAGAGGAGGAGGTAGTGGCGGCGACGGGATGAGGGGGGGACGGGACGGGACCGCGTTTGTCTTCCGAGGGATGGCGTGCGTGCCGGCGGAGGTGCTGGGAAGCGCGCCCGCCTGCCAGGGAAAACGGCGAGGCGTGGCGGGCTCTTGAATCCACACCCCCTTCCTTTCCTTTTTCTTCTTCTCACCCACCCTCCCATTCCCCTCGAGGCCCCACCTTCTTTCCCAGGTTACCCCTGCCTGGGCCTAACAGGTGGCAGCCAGTCGCTTCCCCTTCTCCTCTCCGGTCCCTCCTGCTCTCCTTCCTTCAAGGCCAGAACTATCGCGCGTGCACGCTCCAGGCGCACGCCCCCCTTTCCCCCCAGCCCTGTGTCTCGTTGGGACCTTGAATAGGTGCGCTGCTTCTGTGTAGTCGGGAGGGCTGCGGAAACTGGATGTAAAGCGATGACCTTTTGCCCTCCGTAGTTATGTCCAAAACGACCGCTCCTATGTATGTCGGCGAAAAACAGGAGAAAAGTGGATCCGACCGAAGGGTAATGTACACACACACACACACACACACACACACACACACACACACACACACCAGTTCAGCCAGGTGTTCTTGGGCATCCCTCCATTAGAAGCTTAGGCTGTTGCTGAATGTTACGGGAGGAGACTGCTAGAAGCTGTGTTTTGTCTTTTGTATGTTTTTCCACCAAGAGGCTCAAGTAACACGTTGAGGTGCATCTGTCTTTCAGCCTGATCTGTTTAAAATGGAGCTCCTACTTTGACATAGGTCCTTTATTCTGTCCCATCGATTTTAAGGTGTTGCAACTGTATATTGGCATCAAATCTGAGATATTTAAGGTTTTTTATGAAAGCTAAGAACAATCCAACTGAGATTTAGTGAATTGCCAGTGCCGATATGAAGTTAATAGTGAAGCAAGGATTTGAACTCACATTTGCCAGATATTGAGCTAAAGTGAATCTCTATATTGTTTCTGTTCGTCAGTGCTTATAACCCAATACTATATTTGCAGCATCAATATCACTATATTTTTGCCCACACAACAGTAGACAGGCGAGAGATCAAGGTTTCTTTTTACTTAGCTTTAAAAAATATTGTAATGATCCCGAACCAATTATTAATGTAGCTTTTAATTTTTTGCTTTTAAATAATTTTGTTAATGGAAACTCTGGCTTGCTTTTCTTAATATGCATATTTAGGTTTTTTTTATTTTTTTAAATCTAGATAAGCTTACTACATATCAGAAATCCTTCGTTATCCTAGCTATACTTTTTTGTATGTTTTATTTCAAGTCTTCTGGTTTTACTTCTTTGCTACCCAACATGCTTGAGCTCTTTTTTAATATTTGCTTGCTGAGAATTATTTAATTATGTCTCATGTAAGTATTTTCAATTTCTTTTAACAAAGTTTTTAAATCGTTGTGCACATGCCAGTTCTAGTGTATGATTGTCAAAAGGTCAATTTTAATTATCCTTTCTGGTGGTCTGTTGGCTTGCATTTTGTTGTTTTGGTATCTGGACAGCTTATTTGTAGGTATGGGGAAGTGTGACTGAACAAGTTTCTCGTTGGTTTTGGTACTTGGTTTTGGCTTTGTCAGTTGACAGCTTAACAGAAATGCAATTTAGTAATCTATTGTTACAATGTATGTATGTATGTACAACATAGGAGAGCAAACCCATCAGGACAAGATTTGGAAGTCCATCTGCACTTGAAGACAATGGACATTCTGTTGAAAACTGCGAAGTCTACATTCTGGACAGAGGGCCACTGGATTTGAAGGAAGGGTAAAAGAGGCCATCTATGTTAAAATTGAACATCCCTCTCTCAATAAAGGGAGTGGGATAAAACACCACCTGGTCACAACACAATCCTTTCAGCAGTCCAAAAAGGTTCCACACTCATTTGCACTCTGATTCAGGTGACTCTGAGGGTACATATAACTCCCAAGTGACCTCAATGACTCTGAGATCTTAACTACCAACCTTCAGAGTGCTAATAATCACATGACTGCATAGAATATAAACCCTAAATTCCCCACCATTTAGTCAGAACTGAAGAAGCTTCTTGGATGAGAAGTGAAACGTTGTCAAGGAAAAAACCAAGAAAGTCCAGTGTCTTTGGATAAGCATGTTTTGGGACAAGATGTTTGAGAATCTCCATAGATTTTAAGCTCAAATGATGCTTGTTTGAAGGGGATTATGCATTATGATAGACAGTAAAAAGATAGATTAAAATAATGCTTTGTAGTGGTTGAATGCCATCTTTTTCCAGTGGTTTTGCTTCCTGAGAGATCAGTTCCAATAGATGGGTAGGAAAGGACATATGGCTTAGACCTTTTTCCATTGTTATTTTCCCCTTATTAAATAGTGACATAAAGCTCCTTAGTGAAATAATTTGTCAACATAAGGTGTGGAGCAGTGGTGAAATCCTCTATGGATTGCCACCAGTTTGCTGCTTGCGCATGCGCGGTACATGCCAAATGAGTGGCGTGCATATACACATGCATGTGCAGTGCATGCCGAAAGCACACTGCACGCATGTGCAGTGCATGCCAAAAGCATGCTGCATGCCCAGTGCATGCCAAATGCGCTGTGCGTGGAAAAAGGAGGCTTAACAAGGTAAGTAGAACAGTGAGGGGGGGGGGAAACAGCTGTGCCGCACGATTTAGATTCACTAGAAAGCAGGATTTCCTGCTTTGTAGTAAATATAAATCACGCAGCACAGCTGATCATTGGAAATACCATTTCGGACAAACCAGCAGCTTTTTTTTGCTTTTATCACTACACTGTGCGAACCGGTAGCACATGGTGCTACACAATGGTGTAGTGGGAGGGGGTGAAGTATTTTTCAATGCATTGCAAATTGGTGTAATAGTCTAGGGTTCTTGTTTAAGTGGGCTCAATTTGCAGTGATGTACACATCTAGATTTGCCAATTTAATATTTCCGCTGGAAGAGTTCCACAGGCTGCCAATCAGTTTCTGGATGCAATTCAGATGCTGGTTATCTTTAATGTGCGGCATGGGCTTGATTATCTCCAAGATTACCTGTTCCATATAGGGTATGCCCAATTGTAAGATTAAGGAGAGAAGTCTTATACCTAATCATCTGTATGATTCCATAATCAGGCTTTCCAATGCTTCTAATGGAGTAACTGGATCTCCTCTATATGGACCACCATCGCCCAGATGGTGAGTTTCCAAAGAGTGACGAAAACCTAGTTCTGGAATATTTGAGGGGTTTTTAAGGTTGTTTATCATTGTTGGATTGTGCCATTATGGCATATGTTAGAATCTCTTCCCTTTGTTTTAATCTTTTTGTTATACACTACTCTAAAACTGGGTAGAATACAGCAGGATAACAATCTTACTAATAATAATGATTGTAGAATATAGGTAACAACTACTAAGACTATATTACTATTTTTCTTGTCATCCTTACTAGTACCACTTATGGCTATATCCATGTTGCTTGTATCTTTACAACTTATATTGTTTTTATTGTTTCCTAGGATGATTTGATTGCTTATTAGTATCCTATGACTATCACTAAGTGTTGTATCTTATGATACTTGACAAATATATTTTATTTTTTCTTTATGTACACTGAGAGCATATGCATCAAAGACAAATTCCTTGTGTGTCCAATCACACTTGACCAATAAAGAATTCAATTCGATTCGATGCTGTCTCTGATGTGTATACAAAATAATTACCATGGACTTGTAGTGTACAGACTTAAGTAACTTGTTTTAGATTTCATACTTTTTAAAAAATGTAGATGTAGATAGTAGGCAAGGAATTGAGAAGTATAAATGCTGTCTAAACCTAACCTACCTTTTTTTTCTTTCTTTTCATGTACATATTTCTGGTATATTAAATCAATTTCCTGTTATGTTTGAACTGGAATGTTGATTTAAAATGCTGACTGCAAAACGTAAGTTAAAATTGATGTTTCATTTTTTAAAATCAGAGATTTTTGTAAGTGCTTTACTTAGTCTTCTGGCTGGGCACCAACAGCATCATTGACATTAAAAATAGTATGCTTTCCCCTAAAGTGGATGCAGGAAAGGACAGAATTCGATGTTTTTTGCACTTAATAGCAAGGAGTTTTGAAGGGCTATCATTACCTTCGAATCGAACTTGCTATCATGAAACTTTGGTAATTTAATTTGTAGCGTAGTCAGTAAACCTTATTGGTGTACTCTGTATTATGCCTGGACATTTGTATGGTAATGTAATACTAGCAATTGATTTTTGTTGATCCTTGAGACTATGGAAGCAATGTCTGGAGAAAGCTTAGAATTTAGGGAGGAGAAAATTTCTACCTTTTTTGTTTGTCGTACTTTAATATTATGGCTTGCTGCTTTTCTTGCCACAAAATGTCGATAGTAACATAGGTAGATTATAAGGAAAAATTCCTATTTGATAAATGTTTTGCATAAGCCATAATTTTGCAACAATATCATTTTTAACTGATTTAAACAATTGAATTTTAATCTTGTAAACCCTATATGGGCCTTATGCCTGGAGAAAGAATAAATACAATGAACATAGAACATATAATAACAGAGTTGGAAGAGATCTTCTAGTCCAACCCGCTTTTCAAACAAAAGACCCTATACCACTTCAGACAAGTGGCTATAGCAGTGATGGCTAAACTTTTATGGCACCACCTGCGTGCTGGAAATGGCATGCGAAACCATCCTGCCTGGATCATGCGGCCTTGCTGGCCTTTGTGCATGTGGGAGCGCCGAAACCCAGAAGATCAGCATTCTATCGTGCATGCGCGAGCCGGCACCCGAACTTCCAGTTTCTGGCATGGACGCACACCTGATGAACAGTTGGATGTCGCGCATGCGTGACATAAACCTGGAAGTTTGGGTGCCAGCTCACACATGCACGATGGAATGCTGCTCTTCCGGGTTTTGGCGATCCCGTGCATGTGTGCACAGGAATGTGGCATGTGTGCACAGCTGACCGGCAGGTGTGTGTGCACAGGAATGCGGAGGAGCCAGCGAGGCTGTACATACCTCACGGTATGGTTCTGCGTGCCACTTCCGGCACATGTTCCATAGGTTCGTCAACATGGGGCTATAATATACAGTCTCTTCTTAAAGGAGCCACAGTGGTGCAGTGGTTAGAGTGCAGTACTGCAGGCTACTTCTGCTACCTGCCGGCTGCCTGCAATTTGGCAGTTCAAATCTCACCAGGCTCAAGGTTGATTCAGCCTTCCATCCTCCCAAGGTCTGTAAAATGAGGACCCAAATTGTTGGGGGCAATATGCTGACTCGGCTGTGAAGCACTGTAAAGCGGTATATAAGTCTAAGAGCTATTGCTATTAAAAGTCTTCAGTGATAGGGCACCCATAACTTCTGAAGGCACAACAATCTACTGATTCTCACTGTTAGGAAATTTCTCCTGAGTTCTAGGTTGCTTCTCTTCTTGATTAGTTTCCATCCATTGTTTCTTGTCTTGCTATCTGGTGCTTTGGAAAATAGATTGACCCTCCCTCTTCTTTGTGGTAGCCCTTCAATTGCTATCATGTTGCCCCTAGTCCTTCTTTTCACTGGACTAGCTATATCCCAAGTCCTGCAACCATTCTTTATAACTTTTAGCCTTCAGCCTCCTAATCTTTATTGCTCTTCTCTGAACTCTTTCTAGTGTCTCAACATCTTTTTTATGTTGTGGTGACCAAAACTGCATGCAGTATTTATTCCAAGTGTGTTTTTACTAAGGCTTTGTAAAGTGATACTAATATATTACATTATCTTGATTCTATCCCTCTATTAATGCAGCCTAGGATTGCATTGCATGTTTTGGCTGCTGCACACTGCTGGCTTATAGGACTAGGACTGCAAGATCCCTATCACAGTTATTGTTATTGAGACAAGTTTAAACTAGTCTGAACATGTACAATTGTTTTTTCTTAAAGGTAAAGGTTCCCCTCGCATATATGTGCTAGTTGTTCCCAACTCTAGGGGGTGGTTCTCATCTCCGCTTCAAAGCCACTGTGCCACCGCGTCCTGCTTTTTTTTTTTTTAACCTAAGTGTAAAACCTTAGTTTTATCCACATTGAATTTCATTTTGTCACCTCCCGCCTGGACTACTGTAATGCTCTCTACATGGGGCTCCCCTTGAGGAGCACCCGGAGGCTCCAGCTGGCGCAGAGTGCGGCCGCGCGGGTGGTGATGGGAGCGACGTGGCGCTCTCATGTGACACCGCTCTTGCGCGAGCTGCACTGGCTCCCGGTGGTCTTCCGGGTGCGCTTCAAGGTGTTGGTTACCACCTTTAAAGTGCTCCATGGCTTAGGACCCGGGTACTTACAGGACCGCCTACTACCTCCAATAGCCTCCCACCGACCGGTACGCTCCCATAGAGAAGGACTCCTCCGGGTGCCGTCGGCCAAACAATGTCGACTGGCGGCCCCCAGGGGGAGAGCCTTCTCTGTGGGAGCACCCACTATCAGGAACGATCTCCCCCCAGAGATTCGGCGGACCCCGGACCTTCGTGCTTTCCGCCGTGAGTTAAAAACTTTTTTATTTCATCAAACGGGCCTGACATAGTATCTCCCCTTTTTATAAGAAAATTTTAAATTGTATAATCCAAATTTTTAGATCTGGGATTTATATATTTTTTTTTTAAAAAAATGGGTTTGAATTGTTGGGCAATTGTTTAATTTGGTTTTAATTCGGTTTTAAATTTTGTATTTATGTTTTTTATCTCTGCCTGTTCACCGCCCTGAGTCCCCTCGGGGAGAAGGGCGGTATATAAATCAAATAAACCATAAACCATAAACCAAACCATTTTGTTACATAGGGCCTAGTTTTCAAGTCTGTCTATCCATTTGGATCTTGAGTTTATTTTTTGAGTTTTGGCTATTCTTGCCAGCTTACTGTCATCTGCAAATTTGATGAGTTTCATTTCTATTGCCTCATCTAAATCATTATGAAGATACTGAAGAGTACTGGGCCTAAAATGGAACCTTGGGATACCCTACTGCTTATTCTCTCCATGTGGATATAGTTCTGTTAAGGACTATATGTTGAATATGGTTTATCAGTCAGTTAAAAATCCATCTGGTGGTGGTGCTGTTTATCCCATATTTTTCTAGCATACCAAAAGGCAGATAGTGGTCTACTTTGTCAAATGTCTTATTGAAATCTATTATGTCCACAGTATCTCTCTGATCCACAAATCACTTAGTCAAAAAATGAAATAAGATTTGTTTGGCATGATCTGTTTTTGATAAATCTGACTTGGCTTCTGATTTTAACTTTGCTCCTGGGTGTTCGCATATTTATTTGATTATCTTTTCCAAGGTCATCCCAAGTATTGATTTCAGGCTGATTGGTCTAATTTCCTGGATCTCCCCCCCCCCCCCTTTCTTTTTTCTGAAGATGGGAACCACATCAGCTCTTTTCAAGTCCTCAGGTAGTTCCAGTGATTCAGAGTTCATGTCTGCTAGCTCCCTCAGAACTCTGGAAAGTAATCTATCAAGATCTAGTGATTTGAATTCATCTAGCGCTCGCACGTGTTCTTTTACCTTATTTTTGCTTACTGTATATACTCGCGTATAAGCCGAGTTTTTCAGCCCGTTTTTCAGGCTGAAAAACACCCCCTAGGCTTATACGCGGGCCACGAAAAAAATTACTTTTTCCCTGCAAGCTAGGAAACAGCGGGAGAACGGGGTTTGCTTACCCCGCCCACTCCCAATCTATTGGGACTGCCTCCTGAGTTCCAGCTGATGGCTAGAGGAAAAAAAACACTTTAAATTCTTGCCGTGGGCCTTCAAAGGCCCCCCCTACAGCTGATCAGGGTTAAAAGAAAACAAATGAGAAGATCGGTGCCGGCTGC
>WNWU01013639.1:4187914-4263764 GCA_012654045.1 Ptyas mucosa
GGACCAGTCAAAAATTACTTTTTCAGCCCTCTGAGTAGTCCATATGCACAAAAGGACTACCCAGAGGGCTGAAAAAAGTGATTTCTGACAGGTCCTCGCACTTTTGACCAGTCTTTTTTTATTTTGAAATTTACCAGTAGCCGCTGCATTTTCCACCCCCGGCTTATACGCGAGTCAACAAGTTTTCCCAGTTTTTGGGGGTAAAATTGGAGGGGTAGGCTTATATGCGGGTCGGCTTATACATGAGTATATACGGTATTTTAATGTGCATTCCTAGCCTCTCTTTTATGGTTCCGCTTTTGGTAAGTTGGGTTGTATTATCTTTTTGTGTGAAGAAAGATGCAAAAAATGATTTAAGTAGTTCTGTTTTCTCTTTACTGCTAGTTGCTTCCTTGCCACCATCTCCCATTAGCGGGCCAATTGTTTGTTTGACTTTTTTTCTTGTTTTTTATGTGTTGAAAGAAACTTTAGTATTTTTGACATTAGTTGCAAGTTTTATTTTGTTCTGAACCTTAGCTTTCCTAAATTCATATTTGCAGGCTCGGGTTATTTGTTGGGTATTCTACTTTAGTTTTGTGTCCCTCATTCTATTTTTTGTGCTTCTTTTTTTCATTCAGTTGCCCAAGAGTTCACAAAGTTTTACAGTTCACAACAAGATCCACAAGTCACTTTGTCAAAGAATGAAATAGGATTTGTTTTATAGAGATTGAACTAGTTCATCCTCTTAACTCTGTGCTCTCCCCTCAATGAACAGAAATCATGTGATTGATAACCTTAATAAAGAAGTGTTCCTAATTGTCCAGAGAGTTTTGTTGAATTTTTTTCACATTTTGCCACTGAACCCAGATTGGTGAAGATGGGCATATAGGCTCTTCAGTTCTTTGTTCTTTTAGGTTCTTTAATTGTTCGTTGTCTTTGCTGCTTTCATTGCTATAGCTGTTGAAGTTCACCATTGCTAAAAAGTATTCTTGTTCCACATTCCCACACAAATATAAGAAGGTTAGATAAGCTGCTATATTTAGACAATTAGAGAATTAAGAAGACTAATATGAAGATGTGCATAGGAAAACTTTCTGTAAAAGTCTTTTTATGTTTATGTCAGTTTCTTGTGGACTCTTTTCCTGAATCACCAATAACCATATTAATCTTAACTCAACAGACACAAAAACTGAAATGTGGACATTTGGTTAGGTTTTTTTATTTCTCTCTACAGTAGCTTTGAAGGAGATCTCTATTACCGACTGCCTCATTTAATGACACTGATGTTACAACAGTGTAAAGCAAATAGGTTTGTGATCAGTCATCATATTTACAATCATCCCGCTGTCCTGTGGTCACATGATCACTATTTGGGCACTTTGCAACCAGTACACAACTGTTGCAGTGTCCTGTGGTCATGTGATCAATTACGGACTTTGCAACCGGTTTGCAACAAGACTATAGAAGATGGAAATAAAGTCACAAGTCATGATTTTTGTTTGTTTGTTTGCTTATTGATGTGGCACTTTGCTTAACCAGAGAGGAAATAAAATTGTAAGCCTCTTGGTCACACAATTTTTCATATACTGACCACAACACTGAGCTACCAAAGTTCCAGTTGTGGTTGCTAAGCGAGAACTACCTGTATTGTACAATAGGAAAGCTTACAAATAAAATAGAGTGGTAAATTAATAAATGTCTTTAATTAATTTATAAATTGATCTTAATAAAACTAATTTCTATTTTAAGCATCTTTCTATAACCTCTTTATGTATACTATGTTCTTTAAAATCCAGTTTTACTATATTCTATTCTATATATCCAATATATCTGTTTATTGTTGACTTTTTTATTTCTGTTGTCTTAATCCCCATATATTAATCTATTGAGCTATAGTCCTTTTTCTATAAAGTTTGATCTGTCTCTTATATTAGTTTTGTTTCTAATTTCTGTTCTTTCAAAATCTTTATTTTTTCTTCATCTTTTCAATTTATTTTTTCTTAGCAGCATTCTTGATTCTTCTCTTCTTCCGAATTTTTACTCCATATGACAGTGGTTAGAACTTTTATTCACTCTTATCACTGAAAGAACAAAAAAAATGCTTCTCCAGAGTTTTCTGAGTTGCTGCCTCCTTTCTTGTTGTTTCTTCTTATCAGGACTTCCTAACTTTCAGTTTGCCCCTCTGAGTTCTTGGTTTTTGGCTGTTTGTTCAACTTTTCTTCACAAGGATTGTGGTTGTACAATTCCCAAGTTGCTATCTTGCCTTCCCTTTCCTGTAATTCACCTCAGCATTGATTGGCACTTGGGTTGTCCTGATGATGAGAAAGGATCAAAAGGGAAGAGGGAGAGAGGAACGTAGGTGCTTATAATGTGGTGTAACAATTTATCATTCTACCCATAGTCAGTTTTCAAACCTTAGGCCTCTTTTCCTCACTTTTTAAAATTAAATTAGACTATTAGATTAATAAACTCTTTTCTCAGCCTTGTTTATATTTGATTCATATTTCTAAAATGGCCCTCTCTGGTATGAAGATCAGAAGCTATTGCCTTACCAGTTTCAATCCCTTATCACCATACACAAAGCATGGACTATGATTGCTGAAGAACACGCTGCTTGTATTTGTTTGTTCCCTAAAGCAAATCTGGGAACTCTTTTGCCATATAGACATTGCTGAACATTGTCTCCCAAAATCCATCACTCTCCAGCATGTTAATTAGAGCTGCTGAAATCTATATTTCAGTAATATTTGAAGGTGTAGATTACTGTCTTTCATTTAGAGCTGAGATAATTTTCTGAATTGTAAGTTTAGGTAAAAGTTTTTTCTTCCCTCCTGTTTTCTTTTACAAATGAGTGAAAAATGAAATATTTAAGAAAACTTTGTAAAAATTATTTTGGTATTGTGCTATCTTTGAATGTTTTCTGATAACTGTAAGATATCAGAAATATCTGCAATACTATAAAAGATCCATTAAGCCATTGTTTCTTAAAGTGTGCTTCTAGGACAGTGATGGCTAACCTTTTTGCCGTCGCATGCCAAAAGCGTGGGGAGCGTGGGGGGTTGCGGGTGTATGTGCCACATCCATAATTCAATGTGCCCCGCCTTCCCACACATGCGCACGTGACCCCCCTACACTTCCCCCTGCTTTTGGCATGCGAGGGCCCGGTAGGCCCGTTTTCTCTCCTCCCCAGGCTCCAGATCCTAGAAAGCTTCTGGAGCCTGGGGAGGACAAAAACAGCCTTTCCCATCCTCCCGGAGGCTTTCTGGAGGTTGGAAACAGTCAGTTTCCCAACTTCCGGTGGGACCGGAAGGCTTGAAAATCAGTTGGCTGGTGCGTGCATGCGCGCTGGAGCTGAGCTAGGGCAACACTCGTGTGCCCACCAATATGGCTCCGCGTGCCACCTGTGGCACCCGTGCCATAGGTTCGCCATCACGGTTCTAGGATCTTTGGGGTCTCCATAGAGCTTCTTGGGGTCTGCAAAATCAAAATTACTTGCTATTATTAAAATCCCATTACACAGTTGTGAGAAGCAATATTAGCAGTGAATGCCTCGATTTTAATTTTTAATACAATAAATGTTTTTTGGAATCCTATAATTTTTAAAAATGGGAAGGGGTCCTTAGAAGGATTAAAAACACTGCACTTTACGGTTGATTCATCTTACTTTCTTCAGAGCCTAGGTGAAAGAAGTTGGTAACTGTTTGGAGATACATGTAAGTACAATTAATTATATTCTTATTTATTAAAATCATGTAGCCATTCCTTGTTTCACAGCTATCTCATTCAGCAACCATTCATAAATACAACAGTAATAATTTTAAAAAATCATTTTCCAACAATATGCACACTTACAAATTTTGTGATCCTGACAACAATGCATACCAATGCATATAAGCGTAACTTTGGGTTACTCTTGAGATTGTGAGATGGGCAGCATATAAATTTAATAAATAAAATTAATAAATAAATACTAGCCTAGCTGTTCAGGAGAACTTTAACTGAGATAAGGGCAACTAGTGATCTTTGCTGCCCCCCCCCCTTTCCTTTTAGTTGCATGTTCACATATCAACCATTTTTGTTTATGACCATTTTGTGTAATGGAGCATTTTGCTTCCGATTTAAGAAACAGTTTGTGTTTGCTGTTTCTAAATAAGGAGAGGAAGTGTAAACAGATAGTCCTTGACATACAACTGTAATGGTGCCTGCTCATCGTGGTTGTAAGTTAAGTGGGGATGGTCATAAAACATGTCATTAAATGCCATGATCATTAAGCAAACCAATGGAAGCAGTTTTGCTGAAAACTGAAGTAAGTGCTGGGTTTTGGCAAAATGTCATAAAATATGGTCACATGACTATAGGATGCTGCAAATGCCCACAAATGTGGCCATCTTGCCAAGTGTCTAATATTTGATCTCGTGATCATGGGTGGGCTACAACCATCAGATGTCCAAATCAGGATCATAAGCAAATTTTGGCGAAGGAATAGTAACAGCCTTAACGTGTGATGACCAGAAAAAACAAAGCACAAGTAGTCAAACAAGCCAACCACCACCCCCTAAAGGACCTAGGCCAGTTCCAGATTAGGGTGGGGCTGGATGCTGCCACCACTCAATGAGAAGGATCATATCAGGTAAGACCTACGTTCCTTCTCCATTGTTAGCAGTGGCAGCATCCAGAAATGGGACATACTAAAGCGGTGCTGTCCTTACGGGTGGGCCATGACCTGGCCCTAGGTCCCCTCAGCGGAATGCACTCATTGGAGGACCCGCCTCCCAAAGGCCGCTTCAGCAGAGGCATAGATATCTAACTTATAGTGCCTGATAAAAGGGTATGGGGAGGACCAGGCAGTGGCATGGCAAACCTCCTCTAGAGACGCCTGAGTAGCCCATGCCACACTTGTGGCCGCGCTCCTAGTGGAGTGTGCCATAATAATCTTGGGCGGTGGAAGGGCCTGCATCTCATAAGACTTGGCGATACACACCCGAATCCAACCGCCCAGGGTTAAAGGGGAAACCTTGGTCCCCAAGGAGGCTGGCTGAAATGAAACAAAGAGAGATTCCATCTTCCTGAAGAAAGAGGTCTGCTTTAAATAAATCCGGAGTGCTCTCCGCATGTCTAACGTGTGCCATTTACATTCCAGCGCGTGCACTGGGGTGGGATAAAAATTTGGGAGCACCGGCTCTTGAGCCCTGTGAAACCATGAGTTAACTTTAGGTAAGAAAGAAGGGTCCAAGCATAACACCACCCTGTTGTCATGACTCACACACAGGTCCGGGCGGACCGACAGAGCCGCCAATTCTCCTGGCCGAAGTTATGGTGACCAGGAAGGCCACCTTGAAAGACAGGAAGCGTAGGGATGTCCCTCACAGGGGTTCAAAGGGACCCGCCATCAGGGCCGGTAGCACCTTGGTGAGGTCCCACGTCGGAAACCGGTGAACCACCGGAGGCCTAATGTTTGACGCCCCTTTATGGAACCTGCGAAAGTTCGGTGGTGGGCCAGAGAATCCAAACCCCTACAGGAGAGAACTGAAGAAAGAGCTGCCACCTGGTGACGGAGAGTGTTGGGCGACAGACCTTTACGCTAGCCCTCGTGCAAAAACTGGAGAATTTGAGGCATTGTTACTAAAGTTGGGTCCAGGGCCTACTTACTACACCAGGAACAAAATGCTCGCCACGTGGCATCGTGGCGGTTGAGGCCCTCCTGGTGGCCTGAATGATGTCAATGACCTCTGAAGAATAGATGCCCTGGCTCAGAGCCTGCCGCTCACACACCAGGTGGTCAACTGGAACCACTGAGGGTCTGGGTGGACCAGTGCTCCCTGGGTGAGGGAGACTCTGTCCGGCGGGATCTTCCAGGGCCTGGCCACAGAAAGGGCCACCAAGTCGGTAAACCAAGGGCGCCGCGGCCAATGTGGAGCCACCAAAATCAACTCTGCCCATTCTGCAAGCATCTTCCATATAACCCTCGGAATGAGGGGAAGAAGAGGGAAGGCGTAGAGGAGTCCCACCGGCCAAGGGCTGCAAAGCACGTCAACACTCTCTGCTCCTGGAACCACAAACAGTGCAAAGAATCTGTCCAGGTGAGCATTGTCCGGGGTTGCGAAGAGATCCACCTCCGGCTGTCCGAAGCGCTCCATCAGCTCCTGAAATAAATCTAGATGCAAGTGCCTCTCTGTATGGTCAGTTGTAGCCCTGCTGAGCCAATCTGCCTGGACGTTGGCAGTCCCTGCGATGTGCTCTGCCCTCGATATCTGGAGGTGCTCCGCCCAAAGGCAAAGATGAGCCGCCTCTTCCATACGGACCCTAGACTGGGTACCCCCTTGCCTGTTAATGTGAGCTTTCGCAGCCACGTTATCAGTTAAAATAAGCAGAGACCTGCCAGACACCAGATCTTGAAATTCCTGAAGGGCCAGGTGGACTGCCCTGAGTTCAAGCCCATTAATGTTATGGGCTAAGTCTCCCTGAGACCACCTTCCCTGAGCCTATCCAGTAGGTGAGCCCCCCAACCATAGAGACTAGCATCAGTCATCACAATCAGGCACTCAGGTTCCGTAAAGGTACAATCTTCAGCCAGTGCAGGGGAAACCCACCACTCCAAGGACTGTACTACCGCAGCAGACAACCTAACCTTGTGAAGGGAAGTACTGGTACCGGCCTTTTGGTAAGGCAGAAGAAACCACTGAACGGACCTAGCATGCAAGCGCGCCCAAGGCATGATTGAAATGCAGGACACCATCTTCCCCAGAAGTCGCGAAGGTGTTACCAGGGAAACCGAGCGAGCCGTCTTGATGTGATTCACAAGCTCAACCAGGCTTTCCTTGCGTTCCTGAGAAAGGAATACCCTGCATGCAATGGTGTCAATCTCCGCTCCCAAATGCAGCAATCGTGTTGTTGGTGTCAAATGACTCTTTTGCCGATTTACAGAGAACCCGTGCTTCTTGAGGACCTGCATGGTGACTTCAACGTCCACACACGCCTGCTCTCTAGAGGCTGATTGGATGAGGATGTCGTCCAGATAGCACTGAATGTGCACGGGACGAGCTCGAAGGTGGGCCGCTATGACAGCCAAGACCTTCGTAAACACCCTAGGCGCAGAGGACAGGCCAAAGGGCAAGGCTTAATATTGAAAATGCTGGCCGGCATAACAGAAGCAGAGATACTTCCTATGAAGTGGACAAATGGGGATATGTAAATATGCCTCAGTTAAATCTATAGATGTGAGGAAGTCAAAAGCAGGTGAGGAGGACAAAAGAGAATGCATCTTGAACCACTTATAGACAATAAAGCGGTTCAGTCTTTTGAGGTCTAGAATTGCTCTATGCCCCCCAGAGGCTTTTGGAATGACAAAGAGGATGGAGTAAAACCCCAGCCCCCGTTCGGCCTCTGGAACTGGTTGAACAGCATGGATATCCAACCGGTGTTGGATAGCAGTTTCCATGAGGGCTCGTTTGGCCGGATTACCCGAAACAGGACAAGAAATGAAAAACCTCTGGGGAGCAGAAAGGAACTCAAGAGATAGGCCCGAGCAGACCGTATCTAAAACCCATGCATCCGTGGTAATGCCCTCCCATTTCCCGGCAAAGGAGGCCACGCGTCCCCCAATGGGAGGGTCTGTGAGGCTATTATCGCTGGCTTTGGAAAGGACGGCTCCCTCCCCCTCGAAAGGGCTGTCTGGAAGGGAACTGTTTAAATTTCCCTGTCCTATCCTGATTCTGATCCTGCCTGGGATGGAAGGGGCGCTGAGCCCTAACAGAGCCAAACCCCCCATCCTGACCCCTGAAGGGCTGGTGTTTGTAATATGGAGAAGGGCGTGGATCAGTCTGTCTGGAAAGAGATGGGAGAACCTTACGTTTCTCCTTCGTTTCCACGAGCAGCGGCTCCAGCAACTCTCCAAACAGATGTTTTCTGGAGAACGGGGCAGAAGCAAGTCGCCATTTTTGCTTGGCATCCTCCTGCCACTGGCTGGTTGCCACCGATGAAGCAGTGGCCTTCGAGTGAATCTCACTGCCCCAAGTGTCGCATCAGCTGAAAACTCCAGAGCGGCCGATAGTTTATTCAAGTCCTGGTGGACTCTAGTATCAGTCACAGGAATTTTATCCTGCAATTGTCTTAACCACATTAAGGAGGCACGATTAAAGAAAGATACTGCAGTTGAGGCCTTTATGGCTCATGCCACCGCCAGGTGAGCCTTCTTTAGAGATTGCTCAGCTCGCCTATCCTCAGGCTGAAGGGCCTCTTCTGGGATATCTGTCATAACAGACGAAGTGACTAATGAAGCAACTGGCCCATCAACAGCTGGCACCTGAAGTGTCTGTGATAACTCTGGAGCCATGTTAAAAATACATTTGTCTAGGGAGCTAGGGTTTGCTCCTGCCCCTGGAGTGGCCCACGGCCTGCCTACAACATCTACAAACAACTGCGGGGATGGAACCACCTCAGCCTCAGCCTTAGGTTCAGAGAAGAAAGATTCCCCTGTGGGCATTGACACAGCAGGTGGGTCTTGCACGGGCAGATGGCCAGTCAGGCGTGCTGTGGTCGTAGTCTTGTATAATAAAAACTTAAATAGGTGAGGACGAAACAGTCCAACAAAAGCTGGCTGGTCAGGGGATAAGTCCTCGTCCTCTGGGAGCTCCATTTCTCTATTAATATCCTCCTAGGAATCAGAGTGGGAGGATGATACTGGGGAGTAAGACCCATGAGGACGTAACAACCCCCCTTCACCTCGCTCCCTTACAGGTGCTTCTCCATATCCATTGTACTCTGACCTAACAGAAGCCTCCCTGTGGCCTCGGCTGTGTTGTAACCCAGCTGCAATGCCTCTTTCAATTGCCTCAAAAATAATGTTTTCCATATTAAAAGGAACTCGGCCTTGTTGCAATTCCCGAAATCGAATATTCGATGCAGACGGGGTAAAAGTGGCCTCAGGGGCTAGAACCCTGGGCCTAACAGGCTGTTGCCAAGCAGGAGAGGCAGAAAAGGGATCAGGGAGGGAGGCATTTTCGCTGTTGCCGGGCAGATTGCCTGCTTCAGGCAACTCAGCAGCGCCATCTGGTGACAGAGAGTGGTTTGGCCGACTGTCAGATTCCTGAGGCAGAAGCAACTGATGCTCCACATAATGGTGGGAAAAATGTGCCTCAGTTTGTTGAGGCAGAGACTCACTGCTGGCCAGGGCCCTGGCCACCTCTCTATCCAGTGCCTTCTGTCTACGAGCCTCATCTCTCAGCGCCTCTTTAGATGCTTTCAGGAGCTTCTTCAATCTTTTAAAAAGCTTTGCAGCCGCCTTCCTGCTGGCAGACCCTGCTCCTGAGGTCTCCGCATGTTGGTCTCCCTGGGTGCCAGCCTGCGAAGAAGTCAAAGTGGCAGCTGGAATGTCACTAACACTGGGCGCCGTGTCCGCCATTTTCTAACAGCTGCTAAATAGCTGAGCTGATCTTAAGGCTTAAAGCGCTGCAATTGAGCTCTCTGGGCTGCTTCCGAGCGTGCTCAGATGAGTAGAGGCTCGGGAATCATGCCCACAACTATGGCACTGGCTGTCTTATCCCAGAATGCCCGCAATGGGCAGGGTCCCCTGGAGTGTGGTGGCGGCGGCGGCTGTCAGTGACAGCCCAGGCTTTCCCTATTAGCCTGGCTATCCTTCGGCTAGAAGCGGAGTGCAAGCTAGCCGCCAAGCCGGAACGTTTTGGAGCCCGTCCACCGGCTCACGGGTCAGTGCTGCAAGTGAGACTCGACTGGCTGCCCAGAAGAGTCACCGGCCGGTGACCTGAAGGGAGGCCTTCAGCAGGCTTGAAAGCTAAAAGCTCGTCACGCTAATATATTGGTGGCACAGCAGTCCGTTGGTAGAATATCTGCCACAGAAATCTAAACTACTAGGGAGTGAAAAGGGAAAAATCTAACAACTAAGCAGAATCCAGCAAATCCAGAAATGGATTGCCCTCGCAAACACACGTCTGTCCTCAGCTTAAGACTGAGACAAAAGCTGGGGACCGTTGGTGTAGGCATGTCCTTGCAACTTTGACAGTCTCAGTCCCATTGGCTAAAGCACGAGGACAACCCATTTCTGGATGCTGCCACCACTAATAATGGAGAATACAGTAGTTCCTGCCTTTAGCTGCTATTATGTAAGTTGCTGCAGGATGTGATGCTCATTTATCCCTGTAGGGTAAGGTATCATCAGCATCCTGAGAATATCTACTGTATATTTCAGTACCTAGCAAATTAAACTATACTCTGAATGTCTTATGCTGGTGCCTGGTGGTTCTGACAGTCTGTATCGGAAATAGTAAGCTTCAGCTGAATCCTGGCAAGACTGGATGACTTTGGTTTTGGGACCAGATGCCTCTAGGACTATCATTTTTGATGTGGATGAGGTTGCTTTGCTCCAGACATAGCTGATGTGCCATCTGGGATTCCCCTTGGACTCATGATTATTGTTTAAGGAGCAGGTGACGATATTTGCTAGAAGAGCCATTGCATAAGTTTGTGTTGTGCACCAATTGTGCTCCTATATTGGAATGTTCTGCTTGTAGTCACTCATGTCCTAGTCAACTCCTGATTGGATTACTTCTATGCACTCTACATGGGGCTGACTTTGGAAGACTATCTGCAAGTGCCATGCAGAAGAAAGTGGCACAAGCAGTTGTATCTGTTTCTAGAACAGCACATAAGCTACATTAATTTCAGTTTGCTTCTGGGACCACTTCAAAGTACATGGCATGGGACTGAGCTATTTGAAGAACCTCCTCTCCCCAATTGCATCTACCTGTCCCATTACATCTGGCGGACAGCATGCTTTGGGTCATGCCTGCAAGAGCCTTTTATTTGCCAGTGCCAAAAGGCAGGCTTTCCCTGCTGTGGCACCTGCCTTACAGAATAGTCTTTCCATTCTTTCCCCTCCCCAAATGAGGTGGCTCCATCCCTGTTAATGTTCTGTAAGTCTCTGAAGACCTGGCTTTGTCATCAGGCTTGAGGGTCCCAAGAGATGAGGGATATTCTAAAGTAGCACTATCATTGTGTTTAATTTATATTTTTAATAATGGTCATTTTTAATTATTACTTTTATATAGCTATATAGTTTACATAGTATGTTTTATTTAATGTTGTACACCACCAAGAGACACTTTGTGTGAAATAATTTAATAATTTGTGTGACATGAATTTAATAAATGTTTTAATATTTTGCATTTCACACACTTTGTTGTTTACAATTATATGATGGTAATGGTAAGGATTGGTTTATTGTTTGTTTTTTATTCTGTTTGCTGCCCAGAGTCACATTGTCTGAATTGGGTAACCTTATAAACCTTGTTTAAAATAAATGAAAAATAAGCAAGGTCCTTATTAAATATATCATTCAGCCAGCAGCACCTGCTTGGAAGGATATGCACACAAGGTAGCGCTGCCTGGAAACTCTGAGGTAGCTTGGAGTAATACAACTGCCAAAGCAAAATTAGATGTATCAGCCTTATATTACAAAGGGATGCTGGGTAGGATCAATAAGATAAGAAACTGGACTAAGAAGTAAATGGTAGGTGGACTAAAATTCCACTGAAGAGCACTTCCTTCTTAATAAATTGAGTCATTGATATGACCAGACCTTGCAAAGTCAGAAATCTAGTAGAAATTGGTGACATTTTTTGAAGACAAAAAGTGTATTTCAGCCAGATCCATCTGAAGTCCTTCAGCGGAAATTCTTTAGTACAGCTGGATCAAAGGAACTTTTGTCCAGATTAATATAGAGGGTACAGAGACACTGAAGAATTTACATGAATTATATCCTTCTGGAGGGCTGAATACTCTTAATAATTAAACAATCAAATCCATTATCAAAATTATAAAATTTTACAAAATGGGATTCATTAATTTTTGGAGAATCAAGGGTATTGTGTGAGCTTGATTTATATTCAGACTTTCTATTTAGGCAATACTTGAACATTGTTTCAGATTTCAAACATGTTTCATCCAGAATGTAGTCTTCAGCATTCTTGCTAAATAAATGTTCTATCATTGATCTAAATAATGAGATGATGATATCACTGAAAGAGATTTAATTCTTTTTTTCTTTTATCAGGGATTTTCAGTCATATGCTTCTTTCACTTAATAAATAGTTAAATTTTCTCTTCAGGATAGTTTTTTATTGCTGACTATATTAATTGGGAAAGTTCTCAAATTTATTGTCACTTTTTAAAAGTGAATTTTCTGTTCGTTTTGGTTTTTTTTTTGCTATTTGTAGATTTCTAAATTTATTCATTAATGAACTAACAGCTTTGAATTTTAGAAGTCTGATGACAGTTTCTTGTGTCAACATAATTAAAGAAATTATCACTTTAAACCAGGTTTTTAGAAATAGCTGGGAAAAATAATTCTATTTTGATAATACATAGAAACTCTAGAATTATTAGCTTAATTTCAGTCTGTCCAATTCTTCCCTCTAGTTTAATAATATGTAAAATATATGAAACATGTTTATATGACTCAGATATATTTCAACAATTTACTTGCGTACTATAAATATAATTATTGGAATACAGTAGCATCCTGGGTGATATTCTGAAGTTGTACTGCAGAGGGCAGTCGTCTACTTTTTATACTATCCTGTTTATTAGTTTCATCACAACAAATTCAGAGCTCATTTTTAAATGACTTTTATATGCCTTTCCCTTGTGCCTTACAGTAATTGAAAGAAATATACCATTAGGATTTATGTGGTTATAACTTAAAATATTTCTATTTTAGTGTTGAAATAATTCGATTTAGGTCTTAAATGTTCTAAAACATTTATATATGTGCATGTATGTTTAAATTGTGTATATGATGTATATACTCACATAAGCATTTCTCCTAATCCCCAGATACATGCACGCACACACATATATATATGTGTATATTTCCTCAAAAAGATTAAAATAATGTTATCTGTTTTTTTAAATTGTTTTGTTTCACAACAGAAATTTTGGGCTCAATTGTGATTATAAATTGAGGACTACCTACGCAAGAAAAAAAAATCTGCCTGGTATCTTGTAAACTAACTATGAATTCCAGGTCTGCAAATATTAAATCTTTCCAGTTACAAATAGTTTTTAAAAACCATGATCCTATGCAGATGTAAACACTAATAAAAGTCAGTTAAATTAGAGTAGGACATAAACAGGGTAAGGATTCTAATGTTTTGAACTTTTTACTTTCAAGTCCAATTTCTTCTTAAAATTGAAATGCAAAAGTAAACTGTCCTGCATCATTGTTTTCTAGAGCCAAAGACAGTACCTAATTATACTGGTAATGTGTATAATGAATAGGGACAAGCAATTTTATTTCTTTTCTGTGTTTTGCTGATTCACAGGACTAAACTTAAACATTACAAAAACACTCAGATTGTTTTCTTTGTATTCTTTTCTGCTCTTGGAACATGATGCTGCTTTTATATGAATCATCTTTTAGATTCCATTATGGAGACTTGAGTCCATGCAAAGTTGAGTATAAAAATAAGCACTACAGATAAGAACTAATTTCTTTTAATGTCTATACCTATACATATATAATGACTAAATTTAACTCTTGTGGGTTAAGTTACATTGTTCAGGTGTAGTGATAATGACTAATATGCAAAAGTTGGAATTTTTATAGGTATCTATGGAAACTATATTTTTTATTGGATAGTGTGGCAGTGGCCTCATAACTGGATTCAGCTATCCAGCAATCACCTCTGGCATTGTTTTTAAGTGAATCACTGCAACTGTTAAGTTAGTAACACATTTGGTTTCCCCATTGGCTTTTCCTGTCAAAAGGCCACAAAAGATGATCATATGACACTTGGCTACTTAATAAATATGAACCAGTTGCCAAGTGTATGAATTTTGGTCACGTGACCATGGAGATGGTCATAAGTATGAAAAATGGTCATAAATCACTTTTTTCAGTGCCGTTGTAACTTTGGTCATTAAATGAATAGTTGTAAGTTGAGGACTACCTATATTATAGTACAGGTAGTCCTCTATTTATGACCAGAATGGAGGCCAAAATTTCTATTGCTAACAAGACAGTTGTTAAGTGAATTTTGTCCTATTATACGCTCTTTGTTGCCACAATTGTTAACTGAGTCACTGCAGTTATCAAGTTAGTAACATGGTTATTAAGTGGAACTTGCTTCCCCATTGACTTTCCTTATTAGAAAGTTGCAAAAGAAGATCATGTGACCCCGGACACTGCAACCATCATAAATATGAATCATTTGCCAAAGATCTAAGTTACCATATTTTTTGGAGTATAAGACGCACCTACCTTTTTTGTTTTGTTTTTTTATAAAAAGTTTTTTTTAAGATAAACACACCATGTATTTTCTTTGAACAGAGTATTTGTCCAGTTCACAAATTTAAACAGTGTTTAGTCATTTCACTTAAATTTACAATTTCTTTATTTCCTTTTTGCCATATTTATTCCTCATCTATTTTTTAAAAAAACCAATATTACCCTTCATCCTCATCTCTAATCTTAATCAAATTCAATTTTTCCCTTTTATTCTATATTATATCCCTTCCCATTGTCATCTATTTTTATATCCATCCTCACATTGGTTAATTGTTATATTACAATTATTTAATACAAATTCACCATTTTAATATAAATCAATTAGTTATATAACTATTCTTTTTATATTAATCAATATGAACATGAATATTCCAATTATTTCCATGAAATCCAATTTCTTACAAATCAATTAATTATATTTACTACTAATAATAAACCAAATAATTCTCTTATATGGAGGGAAACAGCAGTCCGAGTGGGGAATCGCTCCTTCAATGCGCATGACCGAGTCTGCTAACGAAGCTCGCCCTCCTGTGCCTCTCCAGTTAGTCGACTTGGTCTTCACTGACAGGACATGTCTCCTGCTTACTGAGTTTCCTTCACAGTTCTAGGCATTGGCTTGTGTCAGAATTGACTTTTTTTTCCTGCCGGCTGGCAGTCAGCTTCTCAGGCGACCTTAGCACCTGTCATTTCGCCGCTCCCCAGACCACCGGGGAGCCGCTGCTGCATTTCAAAGGCCTTAGCCTAGCAGCCCGTGGCCACCTATTGGCTCGAGCCGTCGCTCACCAGCTGGAAATTTCTCACGTTAATAGCCGGACGGCTAGCAACGTTCCTCCCGACACTCCTCACTTTTGGCGCCTCCCGGCTTGGCTTCCAGCTTCCCAGGTCTCCAGTGAGTAGTTCGCACCCTTTTTCAAGCCACCCGAAATTATTCAAAATGGTGGCCATCACTCAGTCGGGAGCGGAGGCGCGCAATTCGGCCTCAGGCAGACGCTGCCATTGCAGCGATCCCCTTGAGGGATTTTCGGCAGCTCCTCCCCCCCCAAGAAATCTAGGGGGAAGAAGACTGGCCCCTCCTCCTCCAATCTCCTCTTCCTCCAAGGAAGAGCAACAGAGACACAGGGCCATTGAGAAAGCCTTCCTTAAGGCTCAGGCCCAAGCTACTCTCAGTGGGGCTCCACTTTCGGCTGTTCCCTCCTTCTCTGGCCATCCTGCCTCCTCATCGCCTCAATCAGTGAGGGAGCTTTCCCCTGATATCTCGGATTCTACAGCGGGGGCTTCAGCGATTGACACTCACCGCTTCTTTCAAACGCTCCCTGAATTGGGGCCAACTTCGGATGGGCAGAATCCTACACCTAATCTACCTGCCCCGACCCAAGCTCCATCTCCTTCTCTTTTGGCCACTTCATTGGAGGCCATGATTTCTAAGGCAATATGTCAGAGCTTGGCTCAATGCCTTTAACAGTCTTCAGTTCTTGCTGCCCAGGTTGCTCCCAGCCTGCCCAACCAAGGGAGATGGAGGACTCCCTTTCAGAGCACGACAATATGGAATCCCACTCTTCTGCTGACCAGGCTTCAGTTTCGGAGGTGGATGAGCTCAATGACCAGGCTTGGTCTGACGATGAGGACTTGGGTCCGGACCAGCCTTCGTTCATCGGTCTTTTCCGGCCTCAGGTTTTTCGATCCTTTTGTTCAAAGCTATAGCCACAACTCGTTTGAGAGATCCTCCGGCGTTGGCCATATTCGCTGAACCTGTTGTCCGCTCGGAGACTATTCCAGCCCCTAAGTTGTTTACGGATGTCCTCCAAAGGCAATGGGCCCTTTGGTGCGGGCCCCAGCCCCAATGGGTTGGATAAGAGGCTCTACAATTCCGCCTCTCCTCTAGCTGATCTTCTACAGCGCTGTCTGTCGATCCTCCGATCGTCACCCTCACCAATTCTTCCCATCCTACGGGTCCGGCTGAGGACTCCCTCCGTCCTGAGGACAAGCGAGCAAAGAAAACTTCTCAAAGTGCACCAAGCTTCTGCCTGGTCCATCTGGGCTTCTACATCCGCGTCCTTTTTTAACAGGGCGGCTTTGCTGTGGCTTAAACAACTTCAGGCTCGCCTTCCTTTATCGGACGCTAGGTCACATCAGGACCTGAATAAAATTGTCGCTGCGCTGGAGTATTCAGCCGACCCTACTCTTAATGCCACCAGATTCTCGGCTAGGGCCTTGGGCTCCACCGTCACCTCCCGCAGCCTCTTGTGGCTTTGTAATTGGCAGGCCGACAGCAAATGGCAACTGGCTTCTGCTCCCTATGCTGCTGGTTCCCTTTTCGGTTATGCCCTGGACCCTCTCCTTGTTGAAACACGAGACCGACGCAAAATCCTCCCTCCGGCTTCCTGACGAGGAGAGTCCCATTACTCTAGCTCTACCACATATCAGTCCTTTTGGACCAACGATCCCTCTTCCTTTCAACCTTGATTCCAGCGGTCTTTCTCCTCCAGACCTTCACAGGATTCCCAGGTTAGGCAGGGGTCCAGAGTTCCCCAACGCCGTCCCCCCCAGTGGGGGAAGGGGGCATTTCTCGCGGAAGCCCAGATAACAACCTCTCTTCCCCCCCATTGGCGGCCGCCGATCCCTCTTCACTGCTCAATGGGAGTCTTCCATTTCTGACTCTTGGGTTTTATGCACCGTTTCCTCGGGCCTGGCCCTGGAGTTCCTCTCCCCCCTCCTTCCCGTTTTCTTTCCTGTCCCGTGTTCCTTGATAGAACCAAGGGACAGCTTGTGGCAGCCGCCATTGATCACTTGCTCCAAATTGAAGCTATTCAACCCATTCCCATATCCCAATGAGGTCAGGGATTTTACTTCTGATTAGTCATTGTCAAGAAGTCCTTTGGTGGCTGGAGGGCCATATTAGATCTTAAATCGTTTAACCAATTTATAGCCTACCGCCGCTTTAAGATGCAATTCCTGACCTCTATCCTTGAGTCCATTCGCCCCGGGGATTGGCTTTCTTCCATCGATTTAACGGACGCTTACCTCCATGTTCCCATATTGTCGGCCCATCATAAATTTCTTCGCTTTTGTTTCATGGAACACCATTACCAGTATAAGGCTCTCCCCTTTGGCCTGTCCTCAGCGCCCAGGGTATTTTACAAAAATTATGTCCTCCCTTATCGCCCACATCCGTTCCCATCCTTTCCGAATACAGTTTTATTTGGATGATATCTTGGTACTCTCATCCTCCCTAGTGGAGGCTCATTACGAGCTTTCTGTGGTCCTCCACTTGTTACGGTCCCGCGGTTTTTCTGTTAATTGGCCTAAGAGCCATCTAACGCCCTCCACCCATATCCTTCATTTGGGGGCCCTGATCGACACCAAATCCTACATGGTTTCCCTTTCTCCTGACTGTCAGGACAGCTTATGCTTGTTAGCTTTTTGATGTTTTTCCTCTGGTTCGGTTTCTGTTTTGACCCTTTCTCACCTCTTTGGCAAAGTGGTGTTCTCATTTGGTATCACACCATGGTCTCGCTTACATAGCAGGGATCTTCAATGGTTCATCCTACCATTCCAAAGGACCCATCGGGACACCTCACTCATTCGCCTTCACCTGCCGGACTCCAATCATTACTCTGGTGGACCTCGAGCGCCATCTCTCGGGGCTTCTGCTTCAGAGAACCTCTTCGGCTGCAACTCATCACGGATGCCAGTCTCACGGGCTGGGGTGCCCACCTCTCCATCATGCGGCCCAGGGCCTGTGGTTGGCTCAGGAATCCTGGCTAAACATCAACTTGTTGGAGCTGCCATCTGGCTAGCTCTCGTCCACTTCCAGGATCTCCTGGAGGGCAGGAACGTATTAGTCCTAACCGACAATATCACCGCCAAGGCCCACATCAACAAGATGGGGGGCACCCACTCCACATCCCTGGTGGCCGAAGCCCGGCTTCTGGGCTGAAAGTCACCTGGTCTCCATCAAGGCGGACCACATATTGGGCTCTGTGAACATACGAGCAGATGCCCTCAGCCGGACTTTCGTGAACCACAGGGAGTGGAGCATTCCTCTGGCTCTCTTTCGGGAGATATCGGATCGTTTCGGGACTCCCATTCTGGACTTATTCACGTCCCGGATGAACCATCAAGTTCCATGTTATTTCTCCAGGTATCCAGAGCCCGGGGCCGAGGCGACGAACGCCCTTCGCAGCCTTTGGCCTGTTGGCCTCTTATACACGTTCCCCTCAATCCCTGTAACTCCCAGGGTTCTCCGGAAGTTACTCGAAGAGAGAGCGGAGCTCCTGCTCCTGGCCCTGTACTGGCCCAAATGGCCCTGGCACGCCGACTTGTTGTCCCTCTCAGTAGCTCCTCTGTGGCACATCCCGGCCTCCAAGGTAACTGTCTCAAGGGTTCCTTCTCCATCTGGACCCCGCCTGGTTCCACTTGATCGTGTGGCGACTGAGCGGCTCATCATGACTGAGGCCTGTCTTCCATCTCAGATCATTTCCATCATCCAGGCCGCTTGCCTCCCCTCCACATCCCGCATCTATGAGTCTATGAGGCCACGTGGCGTTCCTTTTCTTTTTGGTGCTCTCGGATCTCTGTATCTCTGACTTCAGCCGCAATCATTCATGTTTTATCCTTCCTGCATGAGGGGTTCGAAAAAGGCCTTGCTCTGAATATCCTGTGGCTGCCATCACCTCAGTACTAGCATGTGGATCAACAGACACCCTTTCCCGGCATCCCTTTGTCCGAAATTTCCTCTGAGGGGCCTCTAACTTGCGCCCTCCTGTCATTCACCGGTTCCCCACCTGGAGCCTCAACAGGGTACTCACTGCTCTCATGTCTCCTCCGTTCAAACTCCTTCGCCAGGTTTCTCTTCGCTTCCTCTCCCTGAAGGTTTCCTTCCTGGTGGCGATCACGTCCGCTCGCCGCATTTCCAAGCTGGCGGCCCTATCCACCCGAGTGGATCTGTGCATCTTTCACAAGGACAGAGTAGTTCTCCGCCTTGATCCGGTCTTCTTGACCAAGGTCAACTCTGCCTTTCATTGAGCCTAGGAGCTTGTTCTCCCAAATTTTTGCCCTCGTCCATCACATCGTTTGGAACAAGCCTGGCACACCCTGGACGTCTGCAGGGTGCTGGAAATCTATGTTTCCCGATGGCTCCACTGAGAAATACTGAGGCACTTTTCATCACCTTTCATCCCTCCGCCATCAGTTCCCATGTGACAGGGCCCACGTTGGGACGGTGGATCAGGGCCACCATTGCGCTAGCCTACAGACTCCGGTTCCCAGGTGCCACACCGAATAACAGCGCACTCGACCAGGAGTGCCTCTACGTTGGCTGCCTGGTCTATCCAGGTGTCACTTGAAGTCTGCCGCGCTGCCACATGGAGCAGCCTGAGTCCCTTTGTGCGTCATTATAGAGGGGATTCTTTCGCTTCGGCCGATGCCTCCTTCGGCAGATGAGTCCTGCAATCGGTTCATCAGGCCTGACGGGATCTGGACCGGAATTCACCTGCCCTGGTGGACATGAGGCTTTGGTATGTCCCGACTCTGACTGCCGTTTCCCTCCATATAGGAGAATGGACGTTGGTCTTACCTGATATGTCCTTTCTCTATCAGGAGGAAACTGCAGTCAGCCCCACCTTCTATATCGGTCCGGTCAGGAGGGGCAGGGTGGGTGGACTTCTAATTCTTTCTGATTTCAAGATGACACATCCCACGAGTCTGCGTCTTCGCCCTCGCCGACTAACTGGAGAGGCACAGGAAGGCGAAGCTTTGTTAGCAGACTCGGTCATGCGCGTTGAAGGAGCGATTCCCCACTCTGACTGCCGTTTCCTCCTGATAGAGAAAGGACATATCAGGTAAGACCAACGTCCATTTTCTCCATATATTCCTCCAAACCACAACTTAGCCATTTGTTTGCAACACAATATACAATTAATAGTATTTCAATTATTACAATTCCCTAGTTAAATAGAGCTTTCCCCTTATGTTACTCATTTTCACATCTTAAACTCTCCCAATAACCCAAATAGTTTTGCCCATATAATCCTCCAAATCACAACTTAATCATTTCTACTTTCATCACAATATATAATTAAAAATATTTCAATCGTTACAATTTCCCTAATTAAATTTAAAAATGTTCTAGCTGTTATCCAACTTAATCCTTTTTACTTTCACCACCATATTCCATTAAAGGTATTTCAATTGTTACAGTTTATACTTATTCATATTTCTAAAAAAAAGCAAAACTCATTATTGTCTAGATTTCAAAAATACAAAGACAAATATTCCAATTATTATTCATTTCATTTTTACTTTACTTTACTTTATTTTGGATTTGTACTTCCGAAGGACTCAGGGCAGCGAACAGCCAAAGATAAAACACATATAGTATAAAATTTAAAAAACAAAACACATTAAATAAATTTGGCCCATACTGATTAAAACAACCCTGTTATTTTCAGACAAATTTAAAATTAAACAATTAAAAAGAAGTTAGGCCAGCCCAGCCTGCTGGAATAAAAAGGCGGAAAGTGCGTAAATCCGGGATCCTTCGTATCTCCGGGGGGAGCTCATTCCAAATGGCAGGTGCCCCCACAGAAAAGGCAGTGGACATTGTTTGGCCGACGGCACCCTGAGGAGCCTCTCTCTGTGGGAGCGTACTGGTCGGTGAGAGGCTACCGGTGGCAGAATCGATCTCGTAAGTACCCAGGTCCTAAGCCATGGAGCACTCTAAAGGTGGTAACCAAGACCTTGAAGCGCATCCGGCGAGAGGACCAACCCTTGTGGCACCCCACATATAAGGTGTTTGGGGTCGACCTCTGCCCCCCTGCCAAGACAGACTGTGACCGGTCAGAGAGAAAGGAGAACCACTGCAACAAGGTGCCCCCCACCCCCAACTCTTCCAACCGGTGCAGTGTGATACCATGGTCGATGGTATCAAAAGCCACTGAGAGCTCTAATAAAACCAGGACAGAAGAACAGCCCCTGTCCCGAGCCCTCCAGAGATCATCAACCAATGCGACCAATTCCGTTTCCGTGCTGTATCCAGGCCTGAAGCCTGACTGGAACGGATCTAGATAAACTGTTTCATCCAGGTACTGGGGAAGCTGTCGCGCCACCACACTCTCAACAATCTTCGCCACAGGCGAAGGACTGGACGATAATTTGCTAATACTGCTGGGAAGACTCTTGAGGAGAGGCCTCACCACCGCCTCTTTCAAGGCGGCGGGAAAGTCACTCTCGCTCAATGAAGCATTAATAATCCCCTGGAGCCAGCCTCCTGTAGCACCAACTAGGAGGGACATGGGTCCAATAAACATGTGGCTGCACTAAGTCTACCCAGGATCCTGTCCACGTCTTCGGGAGTCACAGGGCCAAACCCTTTACAATCATGATTTCCCATTTATTTCTTACTACTATTCATATTTCAATTCTAAATATATATAACATCTTTCTCTTTCATTTCTTTTTCTCCCTTCCCATTTTTATTTTTGCCTCTTTCTTTCTCCTTTTTTTCTTTTGTTTTAAAATCTTGAACTATCCTCTTTTGCCCTAAATGTCCCATTGTTTGCACCTACCTTTTTTGGTGAGGAAAAAGAAGAAAAAGAAATCTGCCTCTGCCTCTGACCAATTTTACCTGTTACAGCAAACAGCAAGCAGCCTGCTTTACTTTCATTTTCGTTTTCAGCATAGCTTGATTAGCACAAGGAAAAAAAATCTGCTCCAGCAATTTATCTCTTTGCAGCAAGCAGCAGAACCCTTAGCAAAACAGCTGAGAGCAAATCAGCTGAGAGTCAGGAGACCGAGCCAATCAACTTGTGCTAATTAGGCTTTGCTGAAGCTGAAAGGAGCTGTTTTTTCTTGCTGTTTGCTTGCAAAGAGGTAACTGCTGTGAAGCAGAAGCCAAAGGGTGGGGGCCAGTGGGTTGGCGGGGCTACATTCGGTGTATAAGATGCACCTAAATTTTCACCCTCTTTTTGGGGGGGGGAAAGGGTGCCTCTTATACACCGAAAAATATGGTAATAAATGTGCAAATAATATAGCATTCCTTCCCTCCCAGATTAGTCAAGAAAGAGAGGAAACACAATACACAATCAAATTACTTAAACTATAAGTATACATATTCCAAAGTTATTTTCAGATAGGTATATGTAAGAAAGATTATTATATTCTTAACAGTAGTTTTACTGAAAACAGTGGCTTTATTTTAAGTAAACACACAAAAATTACAGTATGATTTAGTTGCATATTGAATGCTAGTACTATTTTGTTACATAGTTGTGTTCTAAGCTATAAATGTACATACTAGCTCATTTATTAATATATATTTCTTTTAAAAAAAGACTGAAATTAATGTGTTATTCTGAGTCATTGTCACTGTGAGTCATTGCTGAACATTTTAAATTGTTGCAATGACTATGTTTTCCCCATCCTTCAGAATAATGTTATTTTCCACTTTTTCCAAATAGTTTTAGTAATGGGTATTCCTGAAATATTTGTAAGATATTAGTAACAACTTCTACGTAGCCATGCTGGTACACCCATGGGATTTTGGGGGGGAATTTTTTTTTTCAAGTGGCCGTAGTTGGTCTAGATAAACATTTTGTAACCCTAGCAACGTATTTTAACCATAAAGAAGTTTCCCTGTTTTTCTTTTCCTACCACCAAGCTAGAGTAATCTGCTAAAATGTATGTATTTAAATTGGAGACATTTTAGAGGTTTATTTTTTCCTCAGCTAGAGAGCATTGGGAGGAACTGATGAATACAAATTAAATTCTGGAAATTTTTTGTCTCCTGAACTGTATATTGGGTAGATTAGTGGCTGCACGGACCCAGTGAGGTGGGTGAGCCCTTCAGAGGGTCAAACTGTAAAATGGTTTCTTGTTGATAAATTAAAATAAAAGATGCAATGGATTTCTTAGCAAACAGTTATATATCAGTTATTTGTAATTAACTTTATACTTTGAATGTAATATTGAAAAATAAAATACTATTGAAATCTAAGAGACTTTTTTCAAATAAGCATTGTTAAACATTGCTGTCAAAGTTATGACTGCTGCAACACCCTCAAAGTCATTCACTCTTAGGATGGATTACAGGGATTCTGCAACACTCACTTACCTACCCCACTGGGTCCCTACCAGTGGTAAAATGTAAAATCTGTTACTACTGGTTCTGTGGGCATGGCTTGGTGGGGGGTCAATGTGATTGAGTGGGCGTGGCCAACTTTTCTTTTTTTAACCTTTAAAGCCATTTTTTCTACAACCTCTTTGGCTGAAGAGGTTGTAAAAAATGCTTTTACAAGCCTCTGACACTCAGGCAACTCAGCTGGGATCGTCAGAGGCTTTTAAAAGCATTTTTTCTACAACCTCTTTGGCCTAAGAGGTTATAGAAAAAATGTTTTTAAAAGCCTCTGACGATCCCAGCTGAGCCACACGATCATCAGAGGCTTTTTAAAAATAATTTTTAAAAGCATTTTTTTCTGCCGAAGAGGTTTTAGAAAAAATGCTTTTAAAAATTTTTAAAAAAGCCTCTGATGATTGCGCAGCTCAGCTGGGAATGGGGAAGGGGGCAGGGATTTTTGCTACCGGTTCCCCGAACCACCGACAGCCATCACTACTGGATCGGGCAATCCGGTCCGAACTGGGAGCATTTCACCCCTGGTCGATACTAATCTATCCTGTGGAGATCAGATGGGTATAGCAGCATGAATCAGCTGGAGCTTGCAAGCCTCCAGCTTCCTTCCCACCCAGCAATAAAGGGGAGATTGGGGCAGATGGAGTTGAACTCCAGCATGGAAGAGCAATGACCTGAAAGCAGGACAAGAAGCAGTGGATAGAAACTAATCAAGGAGAAAACCAACCTAGAAATAAGGAACAATTTCCTGATAGTTAGAACAATTAATCAGTGGAACGACTTGGCTCCAAATGTTGTGGGTTTCCAAAACTGGAGGTTTTTAAGAAAGGAGTGGACAACCATTTGTCTGAAAGGTACAGGGTTTCATGCCTGAGCAGGGGGTTGGACTAGAACACCTCCAAGTTCTCTTCCAACTCCGTTATTCTGAAAATCTTTACTGAATATTAGGTCTTTATTTAGAAACCATCACAAATAATAAGGCCATAAATAATGAAGCCCAAGCATATGGCATAATGAATAGATATATGAATTGCTAAATATCAAAAGATTTAGGGGAGATCTTTGTCAAAATGCATATGAGAATAAGACCTGAAACAAGATAACTTTGAATGCTGATGAAGAAAAAAATCCTCAGATTTTTATAAAATAAAAATATGATCCTTTCACTTTATATGCCATTTATGATTGTTATGCTTAATTGAATTATATGAATGAATGAATGAATGAATGAATTAATGAATGTAGCCTTTTTAAAAATAAAACACATAAGTATATAATGGCCCTGGAGGCCATTATTTTCTTTGGATCTTCAGGGCTGCCATATGAAATGAGATTAATATGGAATTGGAATACCATTTTTAGACATTATGTTTTATAAACTAATTCTTGTACAAACCTTTTAAACAATGATATTAAAATGCAGATAATATTTACATTGATTCATTAAATCAATAAGAATGAATTAATATACAAATGTTAGTAGATGCTTTTATGTTTCATGTTTTATCAAATGCTGAAATTTATTTTTAAAGTATGTATGACTTCATGTTGCCAAAATAGTCTTATCAATTCCTTAATTAGATCTTAGAAAGGGTTTTCCAGCAGCAGTGCTGAGATCTTCTCCCCTAATCAAAAAAGTGCATTGCGTTTCAGGCGGCAGATCTGGCCAGGAGGAAAGAGAAGGTGAGTCTACAGAGAAGGAGGAGGAAGGTGCGCGGTTCTGCAATGTGCACTGGAGAACCACTGAGGAAAGCCTTTTCGGGCAGCAGTGCTGTGATCCCCCTCCCCAAATCCACCCGAAAAGGCTTTTCTTGGCAACCGTTCAGGAACAGAAGATGCTGACAAGAAAGAAATACATCCAAACACGAAACAAATCTCTCAACTATTGTTTTCCGGCAAAGAGGCCAAGAGCCGTTGCTGGTCTTTTAAGCCTTATGGGAGGGGCCAATCATCTCTTGGCCCTACTCCCGAGTTGTCCTCCCTGTTTTAGCTGCTTCTGCCTCCTGCAGAGAAGGAGGAGGAAGACATGTGGCTCTGCAATGTGCACTGGAGAACCAGGGAGGAAAGCCTTTTCGGGTGGATTCGGGGAGGGGATCAGAGCGCTGCTGTCCAAAAAGACTTTCCTCCATGGTTCTCCGGTGCACATTGCAGAACCATGCACCTTCCTCCTCCTTCTCCACAGATTCACCTTCTCTTTCCCCCTGGCCAGATCTGTCGCCTGAAATGCAATGCACATTTTTGATTCAGGGAATGCTGAATCGCAGTGCTGCTGCCCAAAAACTCTTTCCTCTCCAAATCCAAAAATGTGGCATGCAGAGACCAAAAATGTGCATTGCATTTCAGGCCTCCGGGGGAGGGATTGAAGCCTGCCACTGGCTGCTCCTGCCACTAAGAGGGAAGCGGTAGCGTGAGAAGCACCAGTGACAGGAGTGATGGGGTGGCAGCAGAAAGTATGGGCGTGCTGAGGCTTCAATCCTCTCCCCCACTGATGCCTGGGGCCATGCCAGAAGCCCTCTCATGTGGGGAGACAGGAAAGCCCCAGCTCGCCCATCCTTGCCACCACCCCCTCGCCCCTGGGGGGGGGTGGTTCTTGCATTGCTGCAGGGGGCTTGCTGGGAAGCCCAGCACTCGGCACCCAGTGGGGAGGAACCCAGGCAAGGCTGCGTGTTCGGAGCTTCCCCGGCTGGTGCATGGAGCTGCTGAGGTGGCGGGGCCAAAAGTGCTGCTGCTGGCCGGGGAATGGCTGTTTTGCCAGGGAATAGTCCAGTATCTGGTTGTCCTCTGGTAAGATGTGCACCGGTCCCTTTGGAAAAAGTGGGTGGGCATGCACGAGGGGCGTGCATGTGTAGTGCGGGGTGCATGCATGGGGGAGGGTCATGTGTGCATGCGCAAATGGGGCATGCATTGCATTATGGGTGCTGGCTCGGACTTTTGGCACGCAACACCAAAAAGGTTCGCCACCACTGTTCTAAGCTGTAGCAAGATAACTAATCAGGATCGTGAACCCTGGTGGTAGCAAATATTGCAGCAGATTACTCTGTTTTTAAATTAATGAAAAATTTTAGTTTCAATGGAAAGGGAGGAAATGCAATGTGACCAGAGTTATTACTTCCAAGTTGGCGTCTCTGTTGTCTCTCAGTAAAGGATAGAAATCTATTATTAGAATTACTTAATAAGCATCAACATGTTTTATAATTAATCAGTTTCTAGTGCTTTGGGCATACAGTATATTCTGTTCTGAATGATATCCTCACAGATCAAGGCTGCCATTGAGCACATTGGAACTAAAATGTAAATTCAGTGCAATGGATTATTTTTCTCTATATGAATACAGTTTTTTCTAGCATTTATAAGAATACTAAAGTTGCAGCTTACATGCAGTTTTTGTCTAGTAGGTAGGAATTGGTGGGAATCGATTGCCTCTTTAGAAGCTTTTTTAATGTTGATTTTTATAACTGTATCTGTCAGAAACATTTCATGCTCATAGTGGGTTAACAGAAACTGCTCTAAAAATAGAGTAACAGATGAAAGTAGTTAAGGGTTTGGAATTGTTTGTTTCCCTATATTGTTAGTCAGCTGTGCCAGTATACTAGCCTTTCTGTGGCTTTTAGTGGAAAATGTTAAAAGTACCAACAGAATTTTTATGTTAGAACTGAATTAGTCATACACAATTGGCATGGATACTCTGTGAGAACTGCCCAAAAGCTCTTTCTTCTCTCTGCACAGGAAGTTGCATCCAGAGCAGTAACTCAGTTCTTTGGTAAGTGTAACATGTGAGCATTACTAGGCATTTCATACTGCGGTTCTGCAGCCTGCTGTTTAGATGATCGCTTGATTGGAATACTGCTGTGGGTGCAACTTTATGTTCTGTTAGTGTCTTTTGTAATTATCTTTTTAAGGCACTATATCTGCAATAATATCTACTGCATCAAACATCATAAATTAATAGCAGCTTTTGGATTGAGCATTTAACCTGAAGCAACCTTCAAGGTGGCATCGGCATAGATCTTTGAATAAAGAAGTTGACTGAAAGATTATAAGTAGGACCTGATTTTTCCCCCCTTACTGCCCCCCCCCCCTTTTTTTCTTTTTCTTTTTTACTTTGGTCTGAATGAAGAAGAATAAGAAGAACTCTATTCACAGTGATGAAAAGAAGCATTGGAGTGATGAACTACTTCTGCGAAAAAAATCTAAAGCAATAATTTCAATGCTCATGCTTTAGTATTTTCCTAAAGTGCTTGTACTTGCTGTTTCTATGCCTTCTTGGAACAGCTAGAGCAGTGGGCTGATGGTTGACAACAAATGTACTGCATTGCTTTCTGCCTGGTAGAGTGAAGCATTCTTTGTTACTGTATGTTAGGGAAATCTGAGTTGAACAAAGAGTATTATCATTATTATTTGCATTTCATTGTCCTTTATTGTCTGAATTTTTACGTGTAAAGGTACTGTAACCTAGCTGTTCAAGAATTTTTAAATGAAGAAATATTAATCCTGAAGATCTGGTTTTGAATAACTACCGAAAAATAATTTTTACTTGTGATAGATATGAAGATTAAAATTTTGTTAATTAAAATGAATTATGAATGGAAGCACTTGATTAGTCATGTGTGCCTTTTCTGGTAGAAATCTGACTACTATTAACTGGAGACAGACCTTGCCGGACTGGGGAGAGCTGTGATTATCTCTGCCAGAGCAATTGTCTCTTTCTGCACAGAATGGTGTTATGTTGTCTATAACAACGAGCATACTGTTTAGAAAAAACTGTTCTGTAGAAATTAAACAAAATCAATGTATTTGATATAAGATATAGAATATATGTACTGTTGTAGTTTATATTTTAATATTGTTTGAACGAAGATCAATACTGAATAAAAATTCAGTAGGAACAGATTTTTTATTTATGAAATATTTCTTGAAAACTTTGTTAGAAAATACCTTGTTAACTGAATTGGCAACTAGTAAAGATATTAGTTGCATGAGTTAAAAATTTGAAAATACGGGAGTAGTTTTTGTAACTTAGGTTAGAAGAAAAGAACTTTTATGTTCTGTGTCTGTTTTATTACAACAAGGCAATTGCAAATTTAAGTTGCTGGGTTTTTTAATGATCAAATGAGTCGAGTGTGTATTGTTGTTTTGGAGGAGGTGGAAGATGATTCTCCCACATTTATTTCCAAACTGCCTCAGGAAAACTTATCTCTACATCCTTCAGCTTCAGAATATGGCATGGTAAGGGACTTCTCTTGTATGTGCCTTATTATAATTTTGGTTCAAATCAATTGACTTGATATAAATATTTTTGCATATAAAATATAATTGATATATATCTGTCAAAATATAGAAGTTAATAAAAATTCAATATATACTGCCTAATTCCTATTTTATGGAAATAGGTATTTTCTAACATTCTAAAGAGGATTATTGTGGCCTTTTTCTTTAGAAATAAAAAGGGGAAATGCTTAATAGTCAGCATCATCTGCTAGTTTAATGGATTCTAATTGGCTGAGAATTCTTTTTTAAGAACTCATGTTACGCTCTGTTCTTAAATATGTAAACATAGATCCTGTGGTTTTAAACTACTTAATCTTGTAATAGAAGCTAATGTTCTATTAAGATTTATAGTGATTCATTATACTATGGCATATGTGCAGTGTTTTGTGATGATGATAAAACACGTAGAGTAGATATTTTTAGTTTTGTAATGATTGTCATGAGATAATTTAGATATTTTGCACTTCTTTGCTTATCACAATAACTTCATAAACTTTCCTGTGTTTTCTGTTGGTAAGTGAATGTGTTATTGCATTTTTTAAAAGTGATGTGGTAAGGATATACATCCTTTTCTTTCTGTGGTAATATGTAATATATTCCATAATACAGTACATTTTTGTTTTGTTTTGAAAATAGTACAGTTGTTTAAGCGGGACTTTTTTTAATGATAGCTTTTATAACTTTCTAAGATAACTTTCTAAATGTTTTAAGTTATTCATGATTTAATATATAATTGCATTTGAACACCTACCTTAAAATTAAAATTAAAGTATATTGTTATTATTTATATTTCAGCCACCACTTGTCCAAGCTATATTTAATGGAGATCCTGATGAAGTTCGTGCACTAATTTTTAAAAAAGAAGATGTCAATTTTCAGGTCAGCAGATTTGTTTTCTCTTTATAGTGCTTTCTCCATTTTAGTATACTGTTTAATCTTAATAAATTCAATTCAGGCAAGTAAAGCGTGCATGAAAAACACACATAGAAAACATTTTCTCTGACATATTTTAGCTATTTTTTAGTGTACCAATCTTAAACAGGTGTCTAATACTTTTAAAACATATTTTTAAAGATTCAATTATCATCGACAAATTGCAAGAAAGACAACTGTTATGACAAATGTCATTTTACCCTGTATTTAGTCATATAATTTATTTGTTTTTATTTTCCATGTTGATACTCCACTATCAAAAAATTTCTGAATATGTTATTCAGCAATTTAGTAGAACTGGAGTTCATTTTCTTTCATGAATGCAAGAAAGCTTCCTAATACCTTATTACTATTATTAGTAAGTTTTCATTTGTTATTGGCTTTATTGGAGAAAAAATTCCAATAAAATGTTAAAATGTTGCATACTTCTTTCAGTGTTCTGTCATAAATATTATTCCATAAATGTAAAAAATTACATGGGGCCCAAGTACCTCAAAATAAATAAACATTTTTATAACAAAGTCATTCAGTTAAAATTATTGATTTAACGGTTTCCTTTCGTCATTTCTAAAAAATTTTTTTGGAGGAACTTAAAAGATTTTTGTAGCACTTGGGAGCTTATTAGGTCTTGGACCTGTGCCATTGTTCACATAATATAATCTAACCAGTAGTGGGTTTCAAATCCCGGCGCTACCGGTTTGCTATTGGTAGCGTGAGCGTGCGGTGCTTCTGCGCATGCGCAGAGCATTTTTTATGGTGGGTGGGCAGGGCCTCCTGCCACCGCCACTACCAGTTTACCTGAACTGGGAGCAACCCACCACTGAATCTAACCCTGCGTATTCCATTCCTTCTTCCCTCCTCTGTCCCTTTACATAGATAGAGCACATAACTCATTAGACTGTTTTGGATTTTTTCTTCTATTTATGTTATTGGATACATAAAAACAGGGTATGGAAGGGTGGGTTATAGTTACTATGAAGGGCAATATTATTTTTACATCTATGCAGTTATATTTTTTCTCTATATCTGTTTGGAAATGGTGTATAGTATCTGTAACTTTACATTCCTGATTAAAAGTAAACTCTGAATTTATGTACTAGTAAAAAAGTATGATTAACATTCTATCCATTAATTTGACACACTATGAAAAATATATATTTAAAATATATTTTATGTACTAATAAGAAACAGCAATGGCAGTTTAACTATTTCTTTGTGATATTTGATTATGTAACATATAAATTCTTAATAGATAAAATTTTCTCATGACAATCTGTTCCTAATCTGCTCATTTGCTAAAAAAATCATTTGGCAAATGGAAATATTCATTTTATTGATTTATATGTCATTAAGTATTTTGTTGGTATGAAGCGACAAAAGAGGCATCTAGTGCATTCTGGAGGAAGATCTAGAGTGAAGTCAAATGAACATAGGTAGGAGCCTATATGAAGACTTAACCTTGTCGTGATAGTGGGAGAAGCATACTTTTTATTTCTCCACCTTTATTGCATCTGCAGATTGCTGTCAGTAGCCCTGTTTCAGGTGATTAGGGAGCTCCTGCAAGGCCATTTTAAGGAATATTCTTAGCATCTGTCAAACATAATCACTTGACTTCTCAGAGTTGAATTCTGGCTAGGCAGATCCTTTAGAAGTAACTGAAACAAGTCTGAGCTCTATTATCTGGGAGGAGTTTAAAGCAATTGATCCTGAGGAAGTGGGCAAGATTTTCATGGGTGTGAGCTTGGCCAAATGTATTCTAGACCTTTGCCCTCCTTGGTTAAAGCCTCCCAGGAGGTGGCATGTGGATGGGACCAAGCAGTGGTCAATGCCTCTTTGTGGAAGAAGGTAGTACTGCTTGCCTTGAAGAAGGTAGTGGTATGCTTGTTCTCAAAAGCTGTCAGTGTACCCAGCCATGTTATAGTGTGAGCTCAGATTGGGATATACCAGGAGATCATGAGTTCAAGTCCCGTCTTAGTTCGTTGACAGCTGGTTAATTTTGGGCCTGTCCCTTTCTCAGCCCAACCTACCTCATAGTTTTGTGGGGGAAGTAGGAGGAGGAAGGTGTGTTGGATATGTTTGCTACCTTGAGTTATTTGTAAAAATAATAAAGGGGTACAAATAAATAAATATATAAAAATAAAATAGCACTGAAGCAGCATTGATTGCATCTGCTCATAATCTTTGGAGGGCTCAGAGATGGTGCAACTTTCTTGGCTCTACTGAGTCTCTGGATGACTTTCAGTGCCATTGATCTTGGGATCCTTCTGGACTGTCACTAGGATTGTGAATGGGAGACACCATTTTATGGTGATTCTTTTTTCTTTGTGACTGGTTCCAGTTGATGTTGATGGGTAAGGAGAAGTAGAGCCCAAGGCTCATGTAGCATGTAGTGCCCAAAAGACTCAGATCTCTCCTCTCCTCTCCTCTCCGCTCCTCTCCTCTCATATCTGCATGAAATCATTGGGTAAGGTTATCAGATGGCAGAGGGTACAATGTCATCAATCTGTTGATGATACCCAGCTTTATGTCTCTATACCTGATTGGGCACATGATGCTGTTCCAGTGCTATCAAAGTACCTGGACGCTGCAAGGTTCTGGATGAGGATGCATTGACTTTGACTCAATCCTGGCAAGGTAGTGCTTTTTTGTCTCTTTGACACTGGAAGATGTTGTACTCACCTAGATCATGCCTTGTTTTTGTTTGATTATTTTATTTACTGTTTTATGATTATGCTTTGCTGTTATGAGCTACCCAGAATTGTTTAAGATGGACAGCCATACAAATCTTTTAAATATACATAAAATAAATAAATACTTTAGTAGAATTCAGTTTAATTAATCACTCCAGATATTTAGGAATTTACTAGCATAATTATTTCTGCCATTACCACCTATTTAAATTATACCAATAATCTTGTTTATCCAATCAGTGCTTTATTTGTTATTTTATTTTTAGAGTGAGGACTTATTTAGTTTTTTAAAGTTATGATTCATCTATATAATAGCAAGTACAATTTAATAAATTAGAATTATTTATTTAAGGGGTACTCTTTTTTAACAAAATGTTTAACAAAAACTTTTAAATATCTCATTTAAATAAAAGGAAATTTTATGTCTTGAAGATTAGCAATTTATTTATTTATATACATATCTGTATGAATTTTAAAATATATTTTCTCCTGTATAATTTTGGCTTACATGGGTTTTATTGTTTTATATTTTCAGTTTTAATATACTGCTTAAATAAAAAAATCTAAAAGCAAATTATAAATATTTTATGCCAGAACTTTAAATTTAAAATTGTAAATAGTTTTATGAGTGAGGTTATTAAAGTTTAATATTTTTCTTCTCTTAATAAAGGATAATGAAAAGCGGACCCCTTTACATGCTGCTGCATATTTTGGAGATGCAGAAATTATTGAGTTGCTTATTTTATCTGGTATGAAGCTTTTTGTTTATATGGGGAAAACTCTTCAAGTGGAAAAATTTTTTTACAAATCCTTGCAAATGTAGTAAGAAATATTGATACTCTAATTTTTATATATTAATTGTTTTAATACCAACCAAAGATCAACTTTGTGGACATCCATTTCTAAAGAAATATAAATGTCAGAATAATACTACATTTCTGGTAATTATATTATTTCTGTGATTCAAAAAAAAGAAATCACAGATAAACCAAGTTTTAATTAAAATATTTCTTTTAAAGCAAGCAACAAAAAATAGAACATTTAGAAAAAGTATCAGGAGAGTTAGTATCAATTTTATAGGAAAAAAATTAGCTTATTAAAAACAATGGTTAGAAATAAGTATTAGGAAGATCTATGTGCTAAATTGTCACATTAACATTTCAATATTTTCTAATATTTTTATATGAAAATGTAAGGATTCTAAACTGTTTTTGATTGGAGGAATTTGGGGTATTGCTAGAATATCCCAAATTTTCTAGACTGGAAAATGTATTAACAAGTTCAGTTGTTTTAATGATTATAAGCATGTTAAAAGTGGAAATAATGAAGTCCTGCCTGAGGCTCTAACCATTGCATATCCCCATAGCCATCTAATCATGGGAGCACAAGTCTTCCTCAACCCCTTGGACCTGGAAGCTTCAATTGGTTAAGTATATGGAAGTCAGCCACAAGCCAGAAATCCTCGCTGGCTAGACCCAACAGTGTGCAGGGCTTCACCCTGCCCCACCACACCTGGACGGCCTTAACCGGCTAGGCCCAGCACTTCATGGGCCTCTTCTCCCACCATTCCTGGGAGATGTTGCTTTCTTCCTGCCCCAGCACAGCCAGAAAGCCTCAGCCACTTAAGACCAACAGCACAAGAGTCTCCCCCTCCCCAACATTAGCCACCTCATTTAATGACCATGACCTAAGGCCAAAATTTTGGGTTCAGTTGTTGTTGTAAGTCAGGGTCTGTCGGTGTAGCTCAGAGAGTCGAATTGTGTGTCATAACTTCTAAAAGATCAGTATAAGAAGATTAAATAAACGATAAGTAAAGCATGTAGTAAGCATGTTATGTAGTATTGCAATTTTGAAAAAAAGTAGAAGTCTCTCTTAGAACAGGAGTTTGATGAGGAAATAGGTTTGTTTATTTTGACTAAAGATGCATTGATCGTTTGATTTGAAAACATGCCATTTTATACACCTATCTCATGTTTTAATGTTTTTCCAATTGTAATGCATGCATGCATTCATTTTATTTTTATTTATTTTAATCCAATTAGCCTTTTTAACTCTTTTCAAAACTTACCTTGAGAATTTTATCCCTAGGGATATGGCTCAGTTAATAAACTGAAGTTAGTAGTTCTTAAGTTTATTATTAATGTGATTTTTAAATAAAAACCTGAGAATTAATATTCCTCTTGCTAGTATTACTTCTCATTAACAAAATATTTTAATGTCGGTGGAAATAAATTTGGAAAGTTTACTGTTTTTCTTCTAAAAACACTCTTCTTTCTTTTATTCTAAGAATGTAGTTTATTGGAAGCTCTGCATCTTCCACTTCTTGCAGTGTAATCTTATGAATGTTACTTGGAAACTAGTCTCACTGTGTTCAGTGAAGTTTATTTCTAGATAAGATACACAGGATTACAATTTTGAATTCTAATCTGTAGTAATTCATATCTTTGTTTTGGACCTTCAGTTGTAGTTTCCTAAAAGTTAATACTGTAAATTTCTGTACATTTATTTGCAGGAGCTAGAGTTAATGCCAAAGACAGCAAGTGGTTATCTCCTTTACACCGAGCTGTTGCAACACGTAGTGAGGTATGCAAACTTTTTTTAACCACTTAAATATATTTTATTTCAGAATATTTTTGTATTGTAATCTTCAATTTACAGCACTTGGAGAAGGATTGGTATTACTTATACATTGGCACATTTGCAAGCTATATGGAGTTGATACATAATATTTTCCTATTATGGTGCTGGCAAAAGTTTATATTAGGTATTATACCATCACAGTCATGATTTATTCTAAAGGATGATTGGAATAAGTGGATTCAATAATGAGTCCACACTAGTGCTACTTTAATATGTCAAAATAGCTTTTTTAAAATAAATATTAATTGGATTTAACAAACAATGGAAATAAATAAGTCCTCTCCAATATATCTGAATTATAGTTGGAATATCACTTTCCTCTGGGACTACTACTAATTATAGGTATAAGTATAATATTCAGCAGATATAATTCAATAGGAATTGTGAATTTTAAAAGGGCCTCCGTTCTTCATTGGATTATTTATCTAATAAAAAGACATTTCTATGATTCATGAATGGAAGCTCAAAGAGTTGGGGAGAGAGATGGTATTTATCAACACTACACTATGGTAAGATTTAGAATAGCCGAGCATTGATACATGTCCTAACTTACCTAATGTTTGCTATAACTAAAAGGCAGATAGAATTGCTTCCACAAAATGTAGTAACAATTAAAGCATTTGTTTTGCTGTGAAAATAACTAGTAGCTACTGTCAAAAAGCAACATATTGTGGGGGTGAGCAAGTAGGAACTTGCCAAAATGTAGGATGTGATAAGAAGCAGATAAATCTGACAATTGCATATGTGAAAACATTTATCCATATAACTAAATACCACAATTATTTTACAAGTACATTTATATGGATTTTTCTTTTTATCTTCTTAAAGGTCCATCAAAACTAGGGCTGATTAGAAATCGGTTGCTTACTATTTTTTAATTTTTCATTGGCCTTTTTTGCTTAACTCTCCCTTGAATTAGGTTAGACTTCAATAATATCTTGGTTTTTGGTTTAAGGAAATGTTAAGAGTGGGAAGATCATTAGTAATTATATTATATAATGGCATGTTATTTTTTAGGATGCTGTTCAGGTGTTGTTGAAGCATTCAGCTGATGTCAATGCCCGTGACAAAAACTGGCAAACACCATTACACATAGCAGCTACAAAGAAAGCTGTCAAGTGTGCAGAAGCTTTGGTGCCGCTACTTAGTAATGTAAATGTATCAGATCGTGCTGGTAGAACAGCATTACACTATGCAGCGTTGAGTGGACAAGTTCAGGTACAAATGACTTATTTTCAATTCCCCAAATCAGTCAACTAACTGCAAGCAGGTTAGCATTTATCTGATCTTACTGGTACATGTAAAAGAAGTAACAAAACATATCTGAATTTTCAAATATGAGAGGAAATCATCATATAGCTAGCATGTTCAAATGGTCTTTCAATCAAGCCATTATCTTTTAAATTTTTAATCAGTTGATATTATTGCATTGTGGAACACAGGGAATTAAATATGGAATTATCAAACAAATTTCATAGAAGACACTATCCAGTTCCAAGTAAGCAAAGAGTCAACAGTGTTCTGTTTTATATGCACCTAGGCTTTACTGTTTTCTTATTACAGGTGATGTTGGCCTTCCTGGGAAAACCAGACAGGAAACACGACTAGATGAGCTAAATTTACTTTATTATAAGACTACATTAACAGAATCCTTCAAATCTGAAAATACAGATTTCCTGCCTGCCACTTTTAACTGGTGGACCCATTAGGGGAAAGCTTTCTAAGTTTCTTCCTTTGGCTGCTAAACAGTTGCAGGCTTCTGCCGCTTTTCTTGTTGGATGTTTTGCTACGTGGCATCTCCTCTCTCTTTTCCTTAAGATTAGATATGCAGTCCAGTATGGTGGTTTTAAGTTTAATGATCACTTATTCAGCGACCATTCAAACTTAGAATGTACTGAGCAAGTGCTAGTTATAAATTGATCTCATACTTGCAGCCATCATTATATCCTATGATAACATGATCGTGATTTGAGACTTTGCTGGCTTCCCACAAGCAAAATTAGTAGAGAAGCCCGAGGAAGTTGGAAGTTGCAGTCATGTGAGATCCTCACTTAACAAACTGTGCAGTCCTCATTTAATGGCAACTGGGAGTGTTGGAGCTGCTGTTGCTAACCCCTGCAGTCACATTTTTAAGACTGTGTAGTTTAATGACTGAGTTTGCAAGTAGTGTCTTTCAGTGAAAACTACCTGTACTTGAAACTGGTTAACAAACATGGATACAATTAACATTTTTCCTGTAGCTTGATTCTTGGGCCTATCCTTTATATAAGATTGGAAACTTTTGCTGGTTCCCTAATTTTTATGACTTTGTTCAGGATTTCAGAAATAAACTGTCTTAATAAAACTAATATTTCAATAAAAATCTAAAATGAGTTTACCCATCTACTAAATCTTAGTGAGAGTTTTGGCTTCTATAGAGGAATTTGGAGATAACCTTTAAGAAGAAGTGCAAAAACTATTAAATATACATCAAATTAATCTCATAAGGAAGAAAGATATTCAGGATAATACTGACTTGATTTTGTTTCTAATGAAAGGGGGCAGGCAGAAACATTTCAAGATTCTGTTCCCTGATCTGGCTTAGCTTGAAGTACTGATACTCTCAGTTATAAATACATTTTAAATGAGTTTAAATATTATGGTATATAAGTGGTAATATTCTTTATTTGTTATAAATAAAATGTTATTGTTTAAAAAATGCTACCCAAGCATTGAAGATTGGATTTCACTCAAATAATTCTGTATATTAAGAAATATAACTGTCTTCATTCTAGATGGTCAATTTATTATTGTCTAGAGGTGCCAATATCAATGCCTTTGATAAAAAAGATAGACGGGCTATCCACTGGGCAGCCTATATGGGTATGTAAATTAACTTTTTTTCCTTGACTTTATTTAAAGCAGGCATTTGCATGCTATTTTCTTCCTGCATAGTTTGCATGAAGTTTGAATGGATATTTGGGGGCATATGTCCAGTATATTTCTTTCTTGGTACAGATGAAAATTTATTGCTCTACCAGTATTGTAAGGATCACCTAATTTAAAATCATGATATTCTGTTACCAACAGACAGTCACATGTTGTTATTAGAGTTCTCTCTTTTTGAATTTAAAAACTTTATCTGCTCTGACAGAGTTACAGTTGGTTAAATATTTAAAGATGACAATTTGTATTGTAAGGAATAGTAGAAAGCAAAGGCATTTTTAATATGTTCTTTTGCAATTACATATTATAACTTCAGAACTATAACAATTTTAAAAAATATCTACACCCAAGTATTAAAACTGACTGATCAGGCCAGAAATTAAACCTTTTCAAAAGCTTGAACAAAATATTTCAATTCAACCCTAGTAAGACTGAATAGTTCTGGTATTAGAACCCCTTATTCCTGGAAGTGAAGATCTTGGTGGGATTGCACTACTCCAAACAGAACCAGTACGCAATTTAAGGTCCTCCTGGACTCACAGCTCCTATTCAAGGAACAGGTGGCAGGTGAAGGCAATGGAACCTTTACACAACTTTGTATTGTGTACCACTTGCACCTATTCCTGGCTAGGGGGAGAGCTGATTTCCACACAATGCCATGGTTATCTCCTAAATGAATTGCAGCGATTCACTTAATATCTGTGACAATAAAGTCACAAACTCACATAACAAATGTTTCATTTAGCAACAGAAATTTTGGGCTCAATTGTGGTTCTTAAGTTGAGGATTACCTGTAGTAAACCTATAAAGTTTTTCATGGCATGAGACTGAGCTATTTGATGGACCATTGCTCTCCAATTACATTTATTCATCCCATAAGGTCCAGCAGCAAAGGCATATATACTGGGTTCTAGTATTAGGGAGTACCATCTGGTGAAATCCAGTAACAGAACCTTTTCTGTTGAGGCATCTATCATTTAAATCATCTGCCCCCTGAAACTGGCCTTTATAAAGCATTAAAGATCGTTTTGTCACTGAGCTTGCTGACAGAGTCTCTATAATGATTCTACTGATTTGTGTCAGTAGGTCTGTTTTTACCTCAGATGCTGATTACGTTTATGTTGTATGTGTGTATTATGTATTTTGTGGTGTTTTGAACTCTTGTTGTCCAGATGGGTAGTCACATAAAATGAATGAATGAATGAATGAATTTTATTTTATTTTATTTGTTGAGGTTATATTGATGTGGTAAAACTGCTTGTAGCTCACGGAGCAGAAGTGACATGTAAAGACAAGAAATCATATACACCATTACATGCTGCAGCATCTGCTGATATGATTAATGTAGTCAAGTACCTTCTTGATCTTGGAGTTGATGTAAGTAGAAATAATCCTAAATCACATTATTTAATTTAATTTAATAGGTATATTGCAATAATATAGCATCTTTATAAATAACTAGTACTTTTAAATAAAAAAACTTGCTAGCATTTCAGTTTTCTTTTTTAAATGTCACTTGATAGATTATAGTTTTATTTTCTTAGACTTGTATTTCAAGCAGTATTGTGACAATCTAATTCTGTCAAGAAGTGTCTAAAAATCATTATTCTCTAAAACTGTAGTCTTCAGGATAAGCCCTAAGTATTTTCATGACAATGAAATGTATAAAAAGTAATAATTTACACAGCAGATACAACTAAACACCATTCAAATACTGAAAAAAATAACCAGTTTTGCTCTTCATCTCACAAATCTAAAACAAACATCACAGTAGAAAAAATGCAAAAAGAAAGATATAAAAATATATTAATAATGAAAATATTTGTTATTTTCTGATTTTTGCTGCCTTTATATGAACTCAGTTGCTTATTGTTTTAAATATTGCTGATATTCAACATAATATGGAGGAATGCCCTATCATGCACCTTGCCTTATTTCTTCAAATGAACATACCTAAAATATATTTTATTCAGTGATACCATAAGTCTACCCCAGTCTAGTCTGCGCTGACAAGAAGTAGGATTTGTTATTCCTGGGAATCTGAGATATATTTGAAGAAATTAAATTATCTTCTGTAATTTTGACTAGCTTTTTATATTGAAATTCTGGGGTTCTTTAATACAAAGAAACACCATGATTCCTAAAACTCTTTGAGTATGAATTCTGCTGTGATGGAATAAAAATATACGGGACAGATGGATGGATGAACAGATGGACAGATAGTTTTAATGAAATTTATATCATTGCTTTTACTCTTTAACAGATCAATGAACCAAATGCATATGGTAATACACCTCTTCATATTGCTTGCTTCAATGGACAAGATACTGTAGTAAATGAACTGATAGACCGTGGTGCTAATGTAAATCAAATGAATAAGAAGGGATTTACACCTTTACATTTTGCTGCTACATCAACTCATGGAGCTTTATGTTTAGAGGTCCTGGTTTGTAATGGTGCAGATGTAAATGCGAAGGTAAAATGACTGAAAGGTGAATTTTAAATGCTGTAATAGTATTTTGAATATCTTTATATATTAATGTTAACATCATCCCTAAAAGTCCTAGAAAATAAAACATTCATTTTTAATGCTCAAGAAATACATTTTATTGGGTGGATATTTAGGGAATATCTAAGGATTATATTCATCTGTTAGTTAGGGGAAGCTTTAACTTATGACCATTTATTTAGCAATGGTTCAAAATTATGATGACCCTGAAAAAACCAACTTACAACCTATCCTCAACCTGTATGTACAAAGCTTCCTTTTGAATATATATTTAGTATATTTGCAAATAGTAATAAGCAACTTTGAACACTTTAAAAATGTTCATTTAAAAATCTCTGAATATTACTAAAAAAGAGAAATTTTATGCAATGCAAAATCATCAACTTAAACTTTCTTTCATTAGAAAATAAATGAAAGAATGGCTGAGATCTCAATATCAGTAGAGGTATTTTTAAAAAATCCTTTTTACAATCCTGCAATCTCATAATTTGGGATGATTAATACTATTTTAGTACATTTTAAACTTTGTAATGTTTACTTATAGATATGAAGAAATGTGCGCTTATCAAGCAGTAAAGATATGATCATACTAAAAGTAAATAATGCATGGGCACTAGACTGTATCACCTTATAACCTTTATCTAGAATCGTTCCTCTTTTTCTGAGATGATGTGAGACACAGGAAAAAAATAAATTGGCCCACAATCCTGAAACCATGTATATGAATCAATGTAGTTAACATTATTAACTATATAATAACAATTCATGACACTTACAGTTTACTAAATTAAAAATTATAAAAAGATACAAAAATGCAATTTATAATAATAGATCAGCAGTAGATATATGAAAATGTTTTCTGAAGTTTGTGTTAGCTAATTTTGATTGAAGATTATAAATATATAATAAATGTTTGGGGAGAAAATAGAAAGATCCTTATATATTAAGATTGGTATTTCTAAAATAATTTTGCAAGGATAAGGTTTTATTTTATTTTATTTTATGTATTTAATAAAATATTAAATACATATTAAATACATTTATTTACAGCCTTAAAGCCTTAAAGTGAATAAGCATAAACATTCATATACTTTCATGTAAAATTTTTATGTATGTTTTATATTTAACTTGCCTGCTATCATTGACTACATAACAAGAAACCAAAAAACAAATCGTCCTGTGTAATGGTGATTTGGTTATTAGTAAGAATAACAAAATGATCATCTTGAAAAATCTATAGTTTTTTTTGACTCGTAATTACCAGTAGAGTTTTTAAATAAAAAAGAATATAAATAGGAAAGAAAAATTAACACTAAATTCTGTGTTTAATTTTATAAATGGCCTCTTAATAGTCATGGGTTTGACTTCTTTTTTCCCAGAGTAAAGATGGAAAAACACCATTACATATGACAGCTATTCATGGAAGATTTTCAAGATCGCAAACCATCATCCACAATGGTAATTTTTAAAAAAAAACATAATATTACTTATGTTAATTGACTCTATTATTATTTGGAATAATTATATTAATTAATTAATTTTTATCTTCTGATATGCTTAAATGAATAATTATATAAATCTGAATATTTTAAATGTGTATTTCAGACTACAAAATCTGTAGGATATTGTTTCACTTGTTTAGATATCTGAAATTTCATTATCCTTCAGTGCTTAAGTAGTCCAAGTTCTATAATAGTTTTTCTTTTATAGTGTTTATAGCTTAGCTTAAATTTTACATTCTAACTCCTAATTCTAAAACTCAATGTCATTATTTTTAGTTTTACAAATAATGAATTTTTAATGAATAAATTTAAAAAATAGTGAAGATTTCTCTAGGTGGAGTAAACTTTTGTCTTCTCATTTCAGTCTGTACAAATTTGTGGTACAAATTTGCTGATAGTGTTATGATCACAATAAACTAGGATTTGGGACTGTGAAACTAACAAACATCACTCTATTATCACAAGAATAAAATGCATGTGTACTTTGGTGTTATTTAAATCATAAATCTATTTCTACTTACAAAAAATGTTAAAAATTATCACACTGCAAAATATATTTGGGTCTTGTTATCCAAATTGTATAACACAAATCAACAATAGATGTCATTGTGTGTACTCTTTGTTTTTTCTTTGTACAAGAGAAATAGGTATTAGTTATATAGTTGGATTATTCATAGAATTTAATCTCAGCTTCACCATTTGAAACTCCCTGATCGTTTTAACCGTGAATGTATTTGTTTAACATTTAATATTCTCACATGACTATACTTAATATTAATTTAATATTCAGGAGCGGAAATAGACTGTGAAGATAAAAATGGAAATACACCATTACACATAGCAGCCAGATATGGCCATGAACTGCTCATTAACACACTGATTACAAGTGGTGCTGATATAGCAAAGTAAGGAACTTCTAAACATTTTAATTATGTCCAAATGTAGTGTATGTGTGGGTTGCAAAAGTCATGAATTCAGAAATGGAATTTTCCATGAACTTTATCAGAATGAATTTCTTCTGGACCATTTTAGTCTGGAGAGGCGTGACAATTTCAGGGGCATGGTCAGGATAATTCATCATAATCCAGAAAGGAAATAGAACATGAGTTTTGCAGATACCTAAAATGCATGTTAATTCAGAAGGTTTTGAGCAATAGGTGATAACTTCTTAATGCATTTTATTGCCTCAGTAGTATAGTAGCAAAAGTTATAAAGTTCTTTTTAGAGCAGAAGACTCCCATTCAAATGCGATACAATATCCTGCATAAAAGCTAGCAAATTACCTGGGTAAGATGGCAATTTTGAAAGGATACAAAATACCCAACCATTATCTTTGAAATATGATTGTTTACAATAGAAAACATTAGTGACAGCTTACATAGCAATTTCCAGAGAATTTACTGGTTTGAATATTCTATAATGAATACAGTTTATAATTATTCTTTAAATTCATCTGTTGAATTTATTGATATGCAACCTAACATGATATCCCTCCAAAATATACAAAACAATATTTATAAATTTAATTTATAGTTCTGGCAGGAAAATTTATAACTTAATTCAATAGACAAATCTCAATGTATTAGGATATTTTCACTCTAGGAAATTAATGTTCATAAAATGGAATTTGGCATGATATCTTGCAATATATGTATTGTAATAAGACTATGATGTCTGATTGTGGTGTATCTTAGGCGGGGTATACATGGAATGTTTCCTCTCCATTTGGCAGCATTAAGTGGATTTTCAGACTGTTGCAGAAAGCTGCTTTCATCAGGTAATACATTTAAATTAATGTTAACTCTTTTCCTTTAAACTTTGCTTGCATATTGAAAAACAAAATTTGGTATTATCAAGGCAAATACATTATAAAAGATTTTTATAGCAGAACTAGGCACTAATAATTATTGAAAGTTATGACCTTATCCCTGATCCACAGGGAAGAATCAATAACTTGGTTTACACATTACAGTTCTCAGATAGTGCTTCTTTAAAAAAGTTAAATAAATGCATGTCTAACAAGGGAACAAGGCTTCCTCGGGGTTAAACTTGCCCCTCCTCTGGGTGAACAACAATTAACAAATTACCGTATATACTCGCGTATAAGCCGAGTTTTTCAGCACATTTTTAATGCTGGAAAAAAAGCCCCCCTCAGTTTATAATCGAGTGAGGGAAAAAATGCCTTTTTTCCTGCAACCTTTTTGGCTCCCAGGGGCTGTAGGGAGGCTTGCTAAAGGCAAAATGGGGCGTGGGGGGTGTGGTGCCCCTCCCCCATGCCACTTTTTGACTCCCAGGGGCTTCAGGGACGCTTGCTAGGAGCATGGGGGGGGGGATGCCTAGCAAGACTCACTGCAGCCCCCTGGAAGCAAAAATGGGCTGCTCTCAACAGAGAAAGAAACATAGAAATCCTCACTGTTTAGGGAGATCCCACGTGCACTGAGCTTGAGTTGAGAGCTTATTGTAATTGAGAGCTTATTGTAATTGTAATTGAGAGCTTATTATAATTGGCTGCTAGCTATCCTTGCTCAGGCTAAGCCAGGAGTGGGTAAATGTGACCCTTTTACAGCCTGTGGACTTCAACTCCCAGAATTCTCCCAGCTTGGCTGTATCAGGAATTCTGGGAGTTGAAGTCCACAGGTTGTAAAAGGGCCACATTTTCCCACCCCTGGGCTAAGCTAATCAATAGTGGAGCTCTTAGAATGCCAGATGAGAAGGAGAAAGGGAGGGAGAAAGAAAGAGAGAGAGAGAGAAGAAAGAAAGAGACAAAGAAAGAAAAAAGAAAGAAAAAGGAAGGGAGAGAGGGAGGGAGAGAGAGAGAGAGAGAGAGAGAATGCAGATATCTCTTAACAGAGGCTTGAACTTGCCTGAAATTAGATCAAGCCCTACATCACTTAACCCAATGTATCAGATTAAATTGTTATTGAATTATTTTTGGTATATATACTACATTCTCTTGTGTAATTTAGTTATAGTGTAAAATTAGTCTATTATGCCTCAAAATAAAAAGGAGATCAGTTAGTGCCATGTAAATTCTGGAATCCCCAAAGACCTTTCCCATTGTATTTATTAAACAAATTTATATAACTACCCAACTCATATACAGTACTTTTAAAGTTATTGTTGATACCATATTGTTTTTGTTGATCCTTTTTTCCACTTACAGAGCTAGTTTATTGTTTTTCTTTGAAATCAATATTCAAAAATGTTTAACCTACTGATACCTCAATTAATGTAATTTTATTGGTATCTATTTTTATTTTGAAATTTACCAGTAGCTGCGGCATTTCCCACCCTAGGCTTATACTCGAGTCAATAAGTTTTCCCAGTTTTTTTGTGGTAAAATTGGATGCCTCGGCTTATATTTGGGTCAGCTTATACTCGGGTCAGCTTATACTCTAGTATATACGGTGGTCTCTTTCTGCCATCATCCTTCAATATAAACTGACTGGTTTTCCCTTCCATACCAGCCTTTTGGCGAACTAGGAGAGGATTTAAGAGGAAATCTTTGTTCCATTCTGGGTCTTGATAAATACAAAGAGGAAAATAAAATAAAAACTTTGGATGTCAGTAGTTCAGTCAAGCTGAGACAGATAAAAAGTAAATTCTAGGACTGAAACAAACAAATAAAAACTCCTGGCTTTATTAAAAAATACCAAGTTTCCATAAACACTACATATAATTTAAATACAAAATACCTTAACACAATTCTAACCATGGCTGAATAATTTTCAACCTCATCTGAAGTAACTATCTTATCCAGGATGTCAGCCAGCTACCTCAGAAAATATGTTTAAAACTCTTCCTTCCAGAATCTCCCAGAACACCCCCCCACCCCATTGGCCCTTAGGGAGCAGGTGACTGCTTTTGGGGAAATAAATTTGGCTTTTGATTTAAAGGACCAGGTACTCTCCACTACAGCATGCTATTGATATCTTTGGTTCTGTGTTTATTTTTTTATTTATTAATCGAATTTGTATAGCCACCTGGCTCACCAAAAGCAATTCTGGTGGCATACAATAATCAAGTAAACAGCATGTATAAAAATATAAAAATCTTTCTCCATTGCATTAAGAATCAAAACAAATTTTTAGAAAACCCATTTTTGGTATTCTCTATTTTTTAATCATGTGAATATTCTGAATTATTATGAGAATATAAACAATAAAAGATGGGATATAAAGTTATAATTAAGAAAAAAAATAGCATTTTAATTTATAATATAGATTACATCTAGAAATTTCTGTAATTTATATAGAATGGTTTTAAGAGGTGATTTGATGATTTGATTATTAAAAAATCCTTAATTCTCTATTCATAAATCTTTGTTTTAATCAAATAGTTGTTAGATTTCATATGCATTTATTTATAAAATTTATTAACTGCTCTTTATTATTACTCTAATTCCACATCATTGTTTGATCTGCTAACCATTCCTCTAGCATCATTGACTTCTCAAATGAATTTACGTGCATGATGTGGCCAAAGTAAATCAGACGCAGTCTTTTTTTTTTGGTCTCCACAGGGATTTATTCATTTTCAAAAATAATTTCTGGTTCCTGTAAAGAGTTAAAAAATTCAAGCATTTCACAGGTCCATAAATAAAATATTTTCCCTCACTTCCTCTTTTTTTTTTTTGAATAATTTTTTTATTCTTATATATCTTGTTTCATGAATGGTTTGATTACCGGGTTTCATACATTCCAACATAAATAATCATAACAATATTATTCTTAATAATTGCAGTCCATTTTCAGTTTTGAATTTACTAACATATAGTTTCTGCTGTCACTTTTTAACTCTAAATCTTCTCATAATTCTATCATACTTCATATCTTCTTAATATCTATTTTTACTATTTTCCCCCTCATATTTCTACTTCCATTTTAGCCCTCTTTTTTCCTCTTCCCCTATATTCTAATAATCAAAGATGTGATCTTTCCCTTTTCCATTATTCAGTATTCAATATTCCAATATGCCAATCATAATCTTTTTCTAACTTTGTTAATAATCACATTTTAATATATATAATATTGTCTCCAATCCTTCATTTCTTGTATTTATTATATTGCTACCTTCCTAACATATATTCAAAAATAATTTTTATCTCTTACACCACATACAAACAATTATCCAGATTATATAATTTTCATACACTTTGTGTGTTTTTTTAAAAATATTTTTTTATTTTTTTCAAACATAAATATAAAATATATCTTTCAAGAACGAAGTCTCGATCCGGTCATAGATAGGTACAACCGCTTACATTTCTTTAACAAGCTCCATTCACAATTTCCTATTACATCTTTTAAAATTAGAAATCAAAACATAAAATTTTTTTAACATAAATTCTAGCATCTTAATCTAAACCATTCTACTATATCACCACAAATTTAATTTCCAGATAAACTTAACTCATTTTTATAGCCATTTATAAATCCAAATTATATCTGGTTCTTTCCCAAGCTCCCTTCAGTACGTCTTTTAACATCAATATCAAAACATTAATCTTAAAAAATATTCTAACCTCTTAATCTAATTATTTACCTTACAATTTTATCACCACAAATCTTATTTTCAAATTAAGTACAACTCTATTTTTATTTCAGTTTATAGGACAAAATTCTATCCATATTTCTTAATCTTTAGGCCCATTTCATCAAATCTTTGAATCTTAAACTTTATCAATTTACCTTTAAATTTCTCACGCTTATCAACTATTACACATTTAATTTTACACAGATTTATCTCAAAATCCATATACTCCTCTATACCTCCAACTATTGTTTGGCTGATTTCCAGCATATTTTATTTTGGCTGATTTCCATCATATTCTCCTCCAGAAATCCAACACTGGTTTCGCTGGTACCCAGCATCTCTTCTTTTTCCTTGCAGTATATTTGTCTATTATTTAGCTATTTCCCAGTATACTCTTCCAAATTAGTTCTCAAAATCTTTCATAATATTAATCATTTCCAGCATACATTGAGTTCAATCACAATTTGTTACTTAAGTCTGTGTGTCTTATATTTTCATCCAGTAATATATTAATCAGTCATATTTACCATTCTCAAGTTTGTTTACAAATTAGAATTAAAACATGTTACATCAAACAATAAATTTTCTTAGATTTATCTCATATTAGTATATACTCTTATGTTTTCATAAAAATATCATTTTTAACTACCTATACATCAATCCTCTATTTTAGTTACCTTCTTTTATTTTCCATCTTTGTTACTTCAGGAGCCCTCCTGTTTTTATCTAAAAATCATTTATACATTTAGTTTTTGAACATTACATTTTAATTTCATCTACTTTATTTCTTCATTTCCCTATCTGTCCATAAGTGTTCCACTTCAAAATCCATATTTCTGTATTAGAAACTCTATATATCACTTTAATTCTTTTGTAACATCTGCTCCATATAAAATCCATCAGCTTCTTTTCTTTTGTTCCTACGCCACATCTTTTGTTGCTAAGCCAGTTAGTTTCGATTTTAATAAATCCAGTGTATTTTTTCTTTCTTTGTAAAATCACCCAAAGACAGAATAGGAATCTCCAAAATCGAAAAGTCTATAGTTAATTTCAAAGTAATCCAAGGTAGATAGCAATTCTTTTCCAAACAGAAGAAGGATCTCTACAATCCACATTCTGCTTAGTCACAGCAATCTCCATTTTAGCTATTATGTAACTATCCAATTGTTTCTCTTCTTTAACTTTCCAAAGGTGTTAAATCCCGAAATAACACTTCTCAAATCCATTCCAATTTTAAAAAAAACCAATTTACTAATTTATTAAAAGCTAATTCTTCCAGCTCAATTTATACTAAAACAAAATCTTTAATGGGTCTTTATTTCCAATTGTTGTTTTACCAAAACCTCAAGCCCCCAAGATCTTCAGCCACTATTTAAAATTTGGGGTCTTATTTGTAAAAATCCATGCTGTTAAGTTGTTTCTCGCCTGGGTTGGTGTCACTCACCCAGCTTTGAAGCACATCGTCTTTTCTTCTTCCCTCCTGCACAAATCTTTTCCTGGTTTGCCGAGGCTTTGTGGCAGCCACCATGGCTGCCTCCCCCCACCGCCAACTCAGAGGATTCCCTCTGGCCTCTGAGGAACTTGCCTGTTCCTCTTGGCCACCCGAGGCGCTCCTCCTTTCCCCCCGTCCCTGCAGGATGGGTTCAGTCCGAAGATCCATCGTTCGGTGGTTTGTCAGTCGGGGTTTTCGCAGGGCTCATCAGAGCCCACCATTTCCCCGACTGTAACGCCATGGCACCAAACCAGAAGCCCATACACTTTGTTAAGGTACTTCCATAAAATGTATTACTTCACACTCCCCCCCCAAATTCTCCTTTATCCCACATCTTTCAGCCACATCCAAATTTTTAATCTTTTTTTTTTAGGTTGCCTCCCATTCACTTCTTTTAGATCATTTAGTCTACTTTTAAGTATGTTTTGACTATAACCTCTAGCTTTCTCTCCCCTCAGCTTTTTCCCCCATTGTTTTTTTTTTCTATAACTACTTATTCTAACTCCTTTTTCTTCTCCTCCACTATCTTGCTGTTTTTTCCATGATGTGGCCAAAGTAAATCAGACACAGTCTTGTGATTTTGGCTTCTAGTGATGTTTCTGGTTTTATATGATTCAGCATCTCTCTATTAGTTATTCTGGCTGTCCATGGTATACCCAATAATTTACACCAGCATCACATTTTAAAAGTGTTAATTCTTCTTCTTGGTGTCCAGCTCTCACACCTATGCATCATTATAGGGAAGACTATTGCTCCAACTAACCTGCTTTTTTATTTATATCAATATCTCTGCTTTTCCATCTTATTCATTTTAACAATTGCAGTGTGCATGTGATTTCAGCTGTAGAACTGCCATCTTGAACAATTTTTGATCCAAGGAAGATAAATTCTTGAACTAATTTCCTCCTTGTTGATTTTAAACATTTTGTGTCCATTTGCAGCTTTTGTCATTACCTTTGTTTTCCTGGAGTTAATATTCAATCCTACTTTTTCACTTTCATCCTTGATTTTCCAGATCATCATTTTTTCCAGATCTTCCCCATTTTCAGCCAATAGCTTGTATCATCTGCGTACCTCAAATTATTTATGGTTCTTCCTCCAATCTTTACTCCCAAATCAGGCAGTTCTAGGTCTAATTTCTGCATGATCACTTCAGCGTACAGATTGAACAAAAATGGTGATAAAATATATCTCTGTCTAACTCTCTTACTGATGCTGAATCAATCTGTGGTACCAAACAATATTCTCACTGTTGCCTCCTGATCAGTGTACAGCCAGCCATCTGATGAGTCTGATCAGGTGGGTTGGAAGAAAGCATAGAAAACACTTTATTTAGTACAGATACAAATATAAAAAACAATCTTTTTTCCAGAATTACCATAATACACAATACTTCTATAATAATAGTTATAATCATCAAACCCCAAAGTTAAAATGTAATGTATTTCAAAAGTACAAAAGTGCCTTTCAATCTGGATTACAAAGCATTGTTGATTTTTGTTTTTGGAAATTTGGAAAAAGTGTCTAAAATGGAAGCTGATAAATTTGCTTGGTCTTGCTGGACAAGTATTTGCTGGTATCAGATTTCTACTCTATTCCACCAGAGACAGAATCATGTCCCTAACCTTTTGTTGTATATCTAAAATGCAGCGTAGGAGCTGCGGAATTCCTGCTGTGACCTAAGCTTAGAGGGAGATTCTGTGTAGGGCATAAACAAGCTTTCAGTTCAGAAGCTTGACCTAGAGGAAAGGTCAAAAGTTTGGTTTGCCTTTTTGCTTGCCAGACAGTCAGTGCACCCATTGAGCAGAGTTTCACAGGCATGTACTTGAATTCCAGTTCAGAGCTGGGAACGGAATGTGAAAGTGGCTCAGTTAACTTTGCTTCTGAAAGTGACAGGAATTCAGAGGTCAGGTTTCTTGTTAGACATAGCATATTTATACTCAAACTAAAGGCAGAGATCAGCTGTCTTGCTATGCTGTTGCTGTAATAAGACTTTCCTGGGAAGATAAGGCAATGGCAGGATATAGCCAGATTAAAGCCCTTTAAGGAAAGCCCTTCACCCTTCATACAAAAGAAGGAGGGAGATATTCAAATAATTTGCAACTTCACACTACCTTAAACCATACAATCATGACAGAGAAAGCACATCTCATGTACAGTTTTTTCCTTTTTAACATATATGAACATATATATATTTTATCTTCAGACCTATGAACATTGAACAAAAGACCTATGAAAACATAGCTTTGCAATCAAAAAGTCTTAAGAAGGCATTTCTTATAACTATGTTCCAGATATCAGTTCTGATATACCAGTTCTGATACCAATTCTGATATCAACTGGGAGGATTTTTTCCCACTGTTCCATGCAGAATTTTTTTTTCAGGGGGGGGGAGTGTTGGGCAATGTTTTAGAGTTTCTTGAAAGCATAGTGTGTTTCAATCATCTACAACATCTGAATGGGATTTAGATCCTGGCTTTGACTTGGCCATTCCAGAACCATTTATTTCTTTTTTTTCAGGAAGTCCTGGTGGATTAATAGAATGTTTGGGATCATTGTCTTGTAACAAGGCCCACTCTAGATTAAATTTGATTATATTAATTATCCTCAACCAGCTTCTGGTACAATAAGGAATTTATAGAGGATTCTATGATGATGATCTGATCACACCCTAATGCAGGAAAGCAGCCCCAAATCATAAGATTTCATCACCAGACTTTAAAGCTGGTCTCAGTTTTCTTCTGATGAAATGCCAGCTTCTCTTTTCACGAAACACTTATTTTGGTATTGTGGTTACATAACTATATATCTTTATCTTGTCTGTCCAGAGCACACTGTTCAAGGAATCCTGGAATGGTCATGATGTTCAGATGCTCATGAGCAAATGTTAATCTTGCTCAAATGTTTTTTCCAGACAGCAGTTTTCTCCCTTTCTCTAGCATACTTCCCATATATCTAACTTATGCAGCTTCTTTCTAATGGTAGCCTCATGTACTTTGACATTAGTAGTGATGAGAACTACCTTTGAATCATGTGATGTTATTCAGCATCTTGCATTCGGTTTTTGGGCTACACTTGCAGGGATGGCTGCCCTGAGTATGTAGGCAATTATTTGTAATTTTGTCTTTAGGATAATCTTTTAAGCAGTAGAATTATTGATGTTTAAAAATTTTGTCAATCTTTTAAAATTCTTTCCCAGACTCCGGGGCATCTATAAACTTCTTTCTGAAGCTCTAAGTATGGTGATAACTTCAACAATAAAGAGAAAACAAAAGTTAATGTTTGAAATTAAAACAAAACACGTCCCTCCCATATCCTCTCCGGCAGTTTCTAATCATTTGAATCTGATTTAGTGTGCCTGATTATAATTTCAGATATTTGAGGTAATGATATATGTAGAAATGTGGAGTGGTGCGGTGCAGTGGCCTAGAGGTGGAGATCTCGCCTCACAATCAGGAGGCTGTGAGTACGATCCTAGGTAGAGGCAGATATTTCTCTCTCTGGGCACAATGAAAATATATCTGCTGAACAAAACTCTGCATTGGCAACAGGAAGGGCATCTGGCCAGTAAACATTTTGCTAGCTCCATTCAGTTGCCCAGACTCCACCCTGCAAGGGATTATGGAGTTGTTAAAAGAAGATGATATATGTAGAAATGTACTTACAGGTGGTGTTTGACTTACAGCCATTTATTTAGTGACCATTTGAAGTTACAATGGCATTGAAAAAAGTGACTTATGACTGTTTTTTACACTTTGTAAAAAACAATTTTTTTTTAAACATTGCAGCATCCCAAGGTCATGTGATCAGAATTTGGATGCTTGGTAACTAGCATGTATTTATAATAGTTGCAATGCCCCAAGATCATATGATCATCTTTTTCAACCTTATGACAAGAAAAGTCAACCCAGAAGCCTCATTAACTTAACAAACTTGCTACTAACTTAACAACTGCAATGATTCACTTAACTGTGGCAAGAAAGGTCATAAAATGGGCAAAATTCATTTAGCAACTGCCTTGCTTAGCAATGGAAATTTTGGGCTCAATTTTAGGTAAGTCAAGGACTACCTGTGTATTTTCCACATACAAAATATATTTTTTATTACAAAATATAAATGATGCATAATATTTGTATTAATATCCCCTTCATCTATCAATATTGTTGAAATTAAGATCAAATATCTACATTTTGAAATTTACTGAGAAAGTAAAACATTCAGTGGAGAGTACTTACCATATTTTTTGGAGTATAAGACGCACCGGAGTATAAGACACACCTTAGTTTTTGGGGAGGAAAATAAGAAAAAAGCTGATTGGTGGGTGGATCGCCATCCCAGAATATTCCCAATCAATACTGTTTCCAGAGGTGCATTTTAGCAACAGGTTCCTTGGTTGTGAGCTCTGTGCCTTGCTTTTTTTTCTGCCTCTGAAACTTCTGAAACACTGTTTCAGAAAAAACTTTTTTTTCTGCCTCTAAAAGCCTCCGAAACAGCTTCAGAAAAAAAGGCTTTTTTTCTGAAGCTCTGTTTGGAGGCTTTTTTTCTGAAGCTTCTTTCAGAGGCTTTTATTCTGAAGGACTATCTGTACTCTGTTCAATCTCCTTTCTTTGGTATTGGTATATAGATTAACCTCTTCCAATCTGTTGGTTATTGTGCCATTTTCCAGTTTTGTTAGCATAGTTTGGTTAGAACCTTTATTGATTCTTCTTTTGTCGCTAGCCATATTATTTTAGATAAAAGCCTTTTAGAGGCTTTTTTCCTGAAGCTTCTTTCAGAGGCTTCTTTCAGCCTCTGAAATCTCCGTTTGCAAGGCTGGGTGGGGCTACATTCGGAGTATAAAACACACCCAGATTTTCATCCTCTTTTTTGGGGGGGGGAAAGGTACGTCTTATACTCCAAAAAATATGATACTTTTCCCAACTATACATGTCATCTACAGTTAAACTGATGGACAGTGTTTATACTAAATTTATTTTTTTCTAGGTAAAAGAAATAATTATAGTTTTAATTTTTACTACAGATTAAATCAATATTGTTAGTTCATTATTTTTTTGCTGAGGGGCGGAAATAAGAATGTTAGTAGACACTTAACTAGTATTATGAGTTTGTTTACAGTATTATTAACTTAATTGATTGGGGATAGAGTGCCCAAGGTAAGATTTGCTGTCTACTAAGTCTGTACTATTTCATTTTTGACAATGGTATAGGAAAAAGTGCTCTAATTTGAAGTATCATTTTAAACAGTAAAAATAAGCATTTCCTATTCTCCTGACTTCTCTATTATTGTGCATTATTTTTATTTTCATTCCTAGAACTAAAATTAGATTCAGTTATACTTTCTTCATTTAATTTTTGAAGGACTTACAATTTTAATTGTTGTGAATATATGGCACAAGCATTTATTTTTGAAAATTATTATACAATTTCAAATCTTGTATCTCTGTGGTGCAATTTTACATTAAGAGAGAATTGCACTAGAAATTAACATAATCCTTTCCTGATTTTATAAAGTACAAAACTTTGAATAGAATAGATATTTGGAAAGATAATTATTTTATTTTTGATTACTTCAGTCGGTATATGAAAGAGATAAAAGAGAATTATTTTCATTTTAAGTAAAATATATATACTTTTGGTTTTCTTTTCTTTAATGTAAGTAAACTCTACTTCAGTTTAAAAGTAAAAACTTTTATCTTCTGGCTTTGCTAAGGAGGAGATAGGCAGAACTGTATGTTCATAATCTCTTCCACATTACACTAGATCAGCATACCAGTAACTGGAGTGCACAAATAAGCGAAGCCCTAGCAATAGGATGCAGGCAGCACCAAAAACACACACCCTCCAGTCCATGGAAAAACCTCTCTCCATGGAACCAGTCCCTGGTACCCAAAAGGTTGGGAGCCGCTGCAGTAGACCATAATGTAGTATTCTTATCTTAAAAGATAAAATGATTAATTTCTCAAAACTAAGATGAAAACACTTTTCATATATTAAATAAACATCCTGTTGATAAGGCTATATTTCTATAAATAATTAGTTACAGTATAAGAAAGATTGCCTAATGGCATGTTATTTCAAATTGATAAAAGTTGATGAATTTTATTAGTAGTTTCACAAAATCCTTCTTTCATAGGCTTTGAAATAGATACTTCAGATGACTTTGGCAGGACTTGCCTTCATGCAGCTGCAGCTGGGGGGTATGTATTTTTATAGTTCAAGAAAGTTTTAAATTTTGGATTTGAAAGTATTCTCAATTAAAACTACATTCTGTTAGAGGATTTATATACCTCTGCTAAGATTTCTGAGAGCAAGTCTGTTGTAGTGATTAAGGCAACAAGCTAGAAACTTGGATACTGTATGTTCTGGTCCTACCTTAAGCATAAAGACAGGTAGGTGACCTTGGGCTAGTCAGTTTCTCTCATTTCTAAGAAGGAGGCAGTGGCAAGTCACTTCTGAAAAACCTTGCCAAGGAAACTGCAGGAATGTTTTGTATTCTGAGAATTGGAAATAATGGGGGGAGGGGGGAAAACAATCTTGTTAACATTGTTGGCATAAACACATGAAGTAATTATGCATAGGAAATCTAAATATTATAGAATTTATACTGCTGTTTTATAAAAGATTATTTCAAAATCTGAGAGTCACAGGTCATCATGTGCTTCTTTAAAAAGTATAATCAGATATTAACTTTTAATTTAACTTTCAGAAATTTGGAGTGCCTTAATCTGCTGCTCAACACAGGTGCAGATTTTAATAAAAAAGACAAATTTGGAAGGTAAGAGAGAATGCTACAAGGATAGCTCTACATAAATATGCATATGGTGGTTTAAACATAAACAGCCTCCAATTTATACCACCATATGCATATTTATGTAAGGTTTATGCCTGGTTTAAGCTATGAAGGTGATCAGTTTATTGTTGTCCAAACAGGAATGTTGTTGCAACAGCAGTAAAAAATGGTGTGTTACTTTACAACTAATTAACTAATTATATTTGCATTTGCTCATTCCTAAGAGCTCTGAATAACTTTAGCACATCTCAACAAAAATAGACCCATTATCATAATAAATAAATAAAGGATACAGAAAATATATATATGACAGTGCATCCCAATATTCATAACATGTCTTTTTCCTTAGCAAGATAGAAAAGCCAGGTCTGTTTTCCTGAAATCCAAGAGAAAAGAGTTAACAAGATTTCCATAGAAAAAAAGGCTCTAAAGCATCAAGATAGCAAGTAAAAAAACATTTTCTAAGTTCTGTCCAATGGCATTATTAGATAGATGGGCCCGGAGGGAGTTTATCCTGTTTGATCAGGTTGGACAGGCAAATAACTATGGGAAAAGGCAATCCTACAGCATAACTAGGCCCAGAGCTAGTAGGAACTTAAAAGTAAAAACCAGTATTTCAATAACAACCAGAAGCCAACTGACGGGTAGTGTACCTCCTGGAATAGTATATATCCAAATATAAAGGGAAAGACCAATTAGTGTCCAAGCTGGCATATTTTGTATTGTTGTTCAGTTGCTAAATCATATTCAACTGTTTGCAACCTTATGGAACATAGCATTCCAGTCCCCTCTGTCCTCCACTGTATCCTGGAGTTTGCTCAAATTCATGTTCATTGTGTCAGTGCATTATCTAACCATCTCATCTTCTGCTGTCCCCTTCTCCTTTTGCCTTCAATCTTTCCTAACATCAGGGTCTTTCCTTCTAACCTCTCATTAAATGGCTAAAATATTTGAACTTCAGCTTCAGTATCTATCCTTCCAAGGAACAGTCAGGATTGATTTCCTCCAGGATTGGCTGATTTGATCTCCTTGCAGTCTAAGGGATCCTCCATTGTCTTCTCAAACACCACAATTTGAAAGTATCAATTCTTTGGCACTCAGCCTTCCTTGTGGTCCAGCTCTCACAACCATACATTACTACTGGGAAAACCATAGGAGCTCGATGTATAGCATGTTAGAATAATTCAAACAGGAGATGACTAAAGCATGAGTGACTATAAGCAGGGCTTCTGAATCAGGATTGGCCACAGTAAGCATATGACATGCAATTCTGCCAATGCCTCTCAGTTGTGCTGACCCAAAGCACAATTAAGAGCCCTGGTGGCGCAGCAGACTAAAGCACTGTTATTAACATCAGCTGCCTGCAATTAGCTGCAAGTTCAAATCTCACCAGGCTCAAGGTTGACTCCTTTCTAAGGTAGGTGAAATGAGGACCCAGATTGTGGGGGCAATAAGCTGACTTTGTATAAATATACAAAAGTATGAAGGCTATTGCTTAACGCACTGTAAGCCGCCCTGAGTCTCCGGAGAAGAGCGGCATATAAATCAAATAAGAAATAATAATTGTCAATCTAGGAATTTTTCAACTTTCGAACCACTTCTCAATAGGTGAATAGAACCCTCTTCAGAGCAAAATATTGTACTAACCTGAAATAGTTTGGTCCATTCTGAATCTGTTTCTTTCCACTCAGACCCTGAATTGGCACTGGGTCAGGATTTCTACTGCATTAACTCTTTGGCACACGATAAAAAAACATAGCTGGGATACCTGGGCCACTTTATGTCCCTCTATTCTTCAGAGAACAAAGGAGCCCCACTGGCTCTGCAAGAAGGGAAAAGTCACTGTGATGCAATCCTGTCCAATAACATAGTTACCCTTCTATTCCACTTACTGAAACAGGAGGGTAGCCATGGTATTGGATACGATTGATTCACAGTGAGACGTTTCAACTGAACTGCCCACCAGATCCTTGAGCAATTCCCCAAGTGCCCTCTGAAAACTATCAGGATCTATCTATTATGACACTTTGTGACATAGAAGGTTCTTAGTCAATTATTAATCTAGGACAACAGTTATATGTGGCTCAGTGTTTGTTTCTCATCTCCTACTATCCTGAAATCATGCTGATGAAATCTAGCAGCAAAATGGCTGTTATTCTGTAGTTGTGCTTACTATATTTGTCCAATAGTTAATTTTTTTTCTCAAAATTAAAGAGGGAAATAGGAGTAGATGGCCCTGACAGGTGAGTCACTTTAATTTCCATCCTTAACGTCCTGCCTACCACCAAAGCAGGCTGAAATTTTGCACTAAAATTATAACCCTTTGCAATGTTGCCTCCTTAGTATATTATACAAGTAGTATACATACAAATGTATTGCACTCAATAAAGAATTCAATTATAGGAGTTAAATTGGACTAACTGATGTAAAACACATATTTGATTAAAATACTCTCTGTGTAAGAGACCTACAGAAAATAAGAATTAGAAAGAGAATGTTTATTAGATAGTTGTGCATCAGAGATGATTTTTTCAGTATATAACACTATACACATTTCTGTGCTTTTTAAAAATATATGTATGTTTATATACTACAGAACTCCACTCCACTATGCTGCTGCCAACTGTAATTACAAGTGTCTGTTTGCCCTTGTGGGCTCTGGAGCTAGTGTAAATGATCTTGATGAAAGAGGTTGTACACCACTACATTATGCAGCTGCATCAGACACTGATGGAAAGTAAGTATGGCATTCTTTTTGAAATCACAAAATTTCGTTATTATAGCTTCTCACTTGGACATAAACTTGATTCAGCTTTGAATTTCCTTTTAGTTTCTTAACAGATTACTTTATATTTAAAAGAAAAATAATTTTAAAGAGAGCAGCCTATTATGATAATTATCATATAATTATCATATTCAATCTGTGATTATGTAGGATGTTATATGTTATCGAAAAAACCCAATTCCTTCTATTAAAGTATGTGACACATTACGTATGTGACACATTTCATGTTGATTAATTTTTTGTTAAGACTTGTACTGTAAAATGTAATATACAAAATTGTAATTGAAACACAGATCTTAACTAAAACCTCTCTCTTCACAAATTGTGCTAATCAATAGCTTCTATGATTCTCAGCATAGTTTGGTAATCAAATATTAATTTCATAATTAAGTAATCAGAAATTAATGATATAGTATAGCTTTTTTTTTAACCAATGCAGTTATCCTGCCCAAACTTTCCAATAACAGAAAACAGGGTGGGAAGAAAGGTTCATTTGCTTGTTCTTAATTCTACTGTAATAGTTTCCAACATTTTTTTTAATGTAGACTGACTATGACCTCAAAAGCTTTTGTGGGCTACTTGTTTTTAGATTCCCATATTGTAACTGCTGACTGTGCAAAGAATATTGGTGGATGAGAAACATATTCATATTATTTAAATTCAAAGAATATTACATTTATAGGAACAAATTATTTGCAATATTGTTGATAATTGTGAAAGGACACTAAAAATATTGATTGATTAGATCAGTGTTTTTCAAACTTTTAAGATGTATGGACTTCAATTTCCAGGATGCCCCAGCCAGAATTCCACATTAAGTTAAAGTTGTTAAGTTTCAAAAACATTAGATTAGGTCTTTTAGAATACAGGGACATAATAATGCACACAGGAAAATAAGCTTTAGCATATCATTCCTTCACAGACCTAGAAATCTTGTAAGAAAATACTATTCTAGGTCGGACTAGATTTGCATCCCCAGCAATATAAATCTTTGCCATATCTTATAATACCATTATCTGGGTAGGGGAGAAGATTCAAAAGTGACTATTTCATATTAGGCTGTCCCTTCACATTAAATAATTATATTAAAATTTTATTCATTTTATTTAGGTGCCTGAAATACTTACTTCGAAATGATGCAAACCCAGGGATTAGAGACAAGCAAGGTTACAATGCTGTTCATTATGCTGCTGCTTATGGACATCGTTTATGTCTTGAATTGGTAGGAGAAATAAATATGAATTATGTTCAGAAATAAATAATCATTGATGTTTTAGATATAAATTTTGATAAATTATTTTTAAAAGTTCTAAAGAAAAAATTGGATAATTAAATTAGTAAAGAAAATAGAAGTTTAGTTTTGAGTTTTGAAAAGCTAAACCAAATTTGAAAATCTTTATATCTATTCATATGAATTCCAGGTCATTATACTATGTTAGAGGCCTTTGAAGATTCTGTGCTATTTCCTTGGAATTTCCTTGGAATACTTTTATTTGAACTCTAAACAGCACGAAGCCCAGTCTCAGTCATATTTGAATGTTTTCTTTCAAGATAGTGATAATATTAATGATTTGATGAAAGTAGTAGATAGCATCCAAGTATGATACTACTGGAGGTGACTACTAGATTAATAGCAAATCCCACCTCCCACTTACATTCCCTGATTCCCCTGCCCATCTTTTAATCTCATTATTATTTAATTTAATTATTTAATAGTTTATTAAATTAACTATTTTATTGTTTATTGTATTATTTCATTATTTTGCTACTCTAATGTTTATACCTCTTTTCATTTCTCTGTTTTTACTGTTAGAAGCTGCCTAGAGTAGCTCCACAATGAGATAAGCAGCAAATACATTTAATAAATAAATACTGTATATGTAGCTATTTTCATATACATTTTAAGTTAGAATCAGCTTGCATTTTTTTAAAAATACACTTATGATTATACCCCAGCAGTAAGATCTATTTGCATTCTAGCAAGTGCTCTGAGAATTACTCTTAACTTCAAGGACAGTTTGTAACTACAATTTATCCAGTGTCATTGTAACCTTGGATGGTTGCTGAATGAATGATTGATTAAGCAAGGACTTATCTTGCTTAATTCTAAGTTGTTTGAATAACTTACATTTTAACATTTCAGACTTAACTCGTATTAAAATTGATTTCATTACAGATTGCCAATGAAACACCTTTAGATGTTGTAAGTACAAGAATCTTTGCTGGGGAAATCTTATAAATATTCTGAAATGTGGAAATCAGATTGAGAAATTAGTTATATTTCATTAAACAAATATAATGTATGATTCTATTAAACATTTTTCAGAACACACATTCATCATATGTATCTGTCTGCAGCCTTTTGAAGCAGCTTTCAGTTTTTCTGGTTGCTGTGAAAGGTACTTGTCCGATAGTAGGAAAATACATTGCTGTTATAAAGAGATGCAGAAAGGTGCTATGTTTGTATTCCAACATGCAGCTAGCAACTTTTTACAATAGAATCCAAAGCATTTAAGATTATTATTCTCCTGATAGCTAGAAACACCATGCATCCAGTCATCCACCCACACATTTGTCCACCTGTCCATCTATTTGTCATGTAATGTTTGGAATTTTTTTAGCAAAGACATTTGCATTTTACAGACTGAACTTTGATATTACTTATCCATTAATTATGATGGAATAATAGATATTTATATTAAACTTAAAACATCTGATTGCATTATCAACTGTATTTTTATTTAGTTAATGGAAACATCAGGGTCTGACATGCTGAATGATTCAGACAACAGGGCGCCGATTAGTCCATTGCATTTAGCTGTAAGTACTCATTGTATCCAATATTCAATGTAGGATTATTTAAATTTACCTGATACCTTTATGATTTAATATTTACAGTTCAGTAATTACTTACCTTTGTTGATATCTAAGGTATGAGCAATGTTTTCATTTTTTTTGTTTAGGCCTATCATGGACATCACCAAGCTTTGGAAGTATTAGTGCAGTCTTTGTTGGATCTTGATGTCCGGAACAATAATGGAAGAACACCTTTGGATCTTGCAGCTTTTAAGGGACATGTTGAATGTGTGGATGTACTCATTAATCAGGGAGCCTCTATCTTGGTAAAAGACTATGTTGTAAAGAGAACACCAATACATGCTGCTGGTAAATACATAGTTTTTATATCATAGGGAAAGATTATTTTACAGATGGAAGCGTGTTTATGTCCTCTCCTTCTTGTTTTCATTCCAACAGGTGCATTGTAGAAATATTTTAGGTATTTGTGTCTTGGTATAATTTTCTTCCTTTTCTTATTTTTTAATTTATGTAGGTGTATGGGGTTGTGTGTGTATATATATGTGTACACATACACACACACAAAATAATTATAAGCCTATTAACAGAAAATCTTACTGTCTTGAATACATTTACAACACTGTACAAAACTTTCAGTTTAAAATGTTTTAAACATTTTAAAATGTTTAAAATAATGATAATCAGTAGGATTTTGCTTGTCTTTGTCTAGAGTGCAAAATAGAATACATTTGTTAGTATACTTTTCTCTCAAGGAATGCATAAGAATAAACTTTTCTTGTATGCAGGAAATCCTGTTAATTTATGCTACAATCACATAATACTATGTTTAAAAGAAATTAGTTTATTTAATTTTATTTCATTGAACTGAATCTGGGCACTTTACAATATAACAAAAGCAAGATAAAAGCAAAATATAAAATAGATTAAAAAGATGATAATCTGTCTACTTGGCAAAAAAACAATGTACAAAATACATCCAGCAAAATTTTCCATAAACAAACACCTCATCCAAGTCTTGGGAGAACAGTCATATCTTTAAGGTCTCCAGGAACTCTATCAAGGTAGGAGTCATGTGGATTTTAAGGGGCTTCATTCCAGAGCACTGGTACCATTTGAGAAGGCATACTTCGTTGCTCCCAGTAGATAGTACTATTTAACCAAGTGGAACTGGCGCACACCAACTTGATCTGTTTCTATTGGCAGAAATCATAGGAGATAGGCAGATGCTCAAATAATTTATTTCTATGCCGTTTAACTTTGTAGGTGATAACTAATATTTTGAATCACACCTGCAAGTATGCTGGCAACTAGACCATAATAAATAAGGAAGTTTTATATTAAGGAATACATTTCAAATGATTACATAATATAAAAATATTTGCATAAAGAAGATTGAATATAGATGTATTTAGATTTAAGATGACCCATTAATTTCAGCTAGTAGATTCGGGTCTTTCATAAAACAAGAACTGATGTATCAGTGTGATATCTATTACATCTTAAATATGGTTTTGTATGGTAAATGTATCTCTTCAAAATAGACTTGTTCTTAATCACTGGTTATGATTACTATTTGTTGATCGTATTTTGCAGCTACAAATGGTCATTCAGAATGCTTGCGGTTGTTAATTGGAAATGCAGACACACAGAATGCTGTGGACATTCAAGATGGAAATGGACAGTAAGTTTCAAATAATTGTATCTAAAATGAGACAAGTTGCACAGTGGGATTATCTATTGCAGATAATTGTAATGTAACTATAAAGTATATCAGCCTTTTTAATGTATTTTTTAGTATGAATTGTTATATCAAATACATAAAATAAATGTTAAATGTTATCTATTATTACATAACATAAATTATAGAATATAATTATTATTCTGATTATATACTGCCTTTTTGTGGGGTAGTTTGAGATGGCTTCAGTAAGAGTCTCCCTAAATTATATCCTCATAACAACTACTATGAGGAGGCGTGTTTGGCTCAAAGTCATCAAGAATGTTCTATGGTCGATACAGAAATGACAAGGCAGCAAGGAGTAAAGTATATTTTAAGTCCACAACAGTCAGATAAAGTTTGGAAGCAGCTCACACAGACCCCTGTCTAATTCACTAAATTATAAGTTCTGACTACTATATAACATAATCAAATCTTCAATATTTTATAATCATAGCCACTCTCAATAAAAGCAGCTTTAGCATTCCTGTGGAATTGATTTCTTGGTTTACCGCAGCTCATGGAGCTGATATCATCTGCTGTTTAAGCAGGAGCAACAAGTTAAGGAAAAACCCAAAATTGCATGTCAAAGCATAATACATAATAACCCCATTTAGAAAGAAAGATGAAAGATCCATTATACTAAAGTAATTGGCAATATGCTGCCACTTAGTTTTGTCACAGATGACTTTAAACTTGTTCCTCCCTATTCAAACCCAAAGGGCAAAGGTTCAGATCATCTGGCAAGAAATCCAGTGGTTGTAATAAAAACATCACAGAAAATAGTTACTTTATTTAGGAATATAATTTAAAGGCCATATATACATTACAGAAATGTGTATCCAAAGGCTGTACATTAGAGAATATTGCAAATAAAATAGGGTTTAGCATTTTTGCAGGTCTTTTTAAAGAAAACTCCACAGCCTAGAATAATATCGTATTACTAAAAACAATAAAATGAACAGAAAGTATAGTAACTTGGAACCTTAGTTCTGTTTCATAGTATCTTTTGGGGTAGGGAGGAAAAAAAGCTTGACTCCTGGTGAATTCATGGATATGCCATGTAGTTTTGTGGTAACAATATAGAAATGAAGGTAAAGAATTGTTTTTTTAGTTTTCCTGGTGAGCAATCATGATTATCTGCAGTGATCTCCCACTCAAATAGTAAAAGGCATAAAGTCCTTTTGAAAAGGATGTGATTTCTATCATTCAAATGTACAGGACTTTGCTGTTGGAGGTCTAACAACTCGTGGATCAGGTTTCCTTATATTGCTTCTCACTGCTTATTTAAACAGGTTATGAGCATGATAGTAGAATGATGTTGTTACTGTACATTATGTTATCTTTGTCTTTCAGAACCCCTTTGATGTTGTCTGTTCTTAATGGGCATACAGATTGTGTCTATTCCCTGCTCAACAAAGGAGCAAATGTAGATGCCAAAGATAAATGGGGAAGAACAGCATTACACAGAGGGGTAAGAGAGACAACAGGTGTGTCCTCCTACCCCCACCCTGCTCTTTGCTTCAATAGGTAGCATTGCTGCAATTCCAACTAAGGTAACAGAAATATTATGTTGGATCCAGACTAAGCAGGTGTCATTGAAATCATAATTTATAAATGCAATTGATTGTACTAAAAATGTATTGCAACAGTCTAAATCCAGTTTATTGTATTAATCTACATTATTCATAGTGAATGTATAAATCTTATATTTTTCATTCCTATAATTAAAAAATGTAATTTACATTACCATGGAAGTGTCCCTTCCCAAAAAAAAAATCAATGTATTCTTATTCTTTAGAAATATTCCATCTGTATCCAACTTCATATTTTCATCACAATTGGTCTGGCAGAATATATTTTCTCTTTTTTTCAGATTCTCTTTGCCATCAGGGATTAAAGTGCAATAATGGGCAACTTAGTTTCTAGGGAGCTACTGATAAGAAGGGAAAATAGAATACAGAGAGTTGGAATTCAATAGTAGGCATCCCCAAACTTACAGAAAATTGTTCTTAATACTGCTTGCATTTGTGAGATAGAATAAATCGCTAAATATGTTTTATTTTTTATTTCAGAATCTCACCATTTATGGAGTTGATAATTTATAACCTAAGAATATAGCCCAAATCTTCTTTATTTTCTTATATTAAATTCTGTGTGGTATCCTAGGCTGGAAAAAACTAAAGGAATACAAGAAAATATGTTTATCAGAAAACAGAATGGACATTTATTAAAATGATACTCTTAGCAAACAATAATTAGACAACAATCTTAATATTTAAGAATACGTTACTAGGGCAGTTGGTGGGAAGCAATTCCATGCCTTCAATGTCAGGGCTCAAGATCCTAAGTCTTTGTACTGTGCTGAAGAAGAAAATTTGTCTAAAGCAAAGTATGTCTAGAGCTGGTAAACCAAGTTCAAGCTGATCAATCTATACTTCCAATTTAACTTAATTGTATATCATCTACAATTTAATGTAGATGCTTTAGTGTAATTCAGGAAATCAGCCTGACTATAATTATTTAGATTTTAGCTAAAATGTGCATGACCCTCTTATTTTTGTTAAAGGCATGGTCCAGCAAGATAACTATGGAACAAGCTAGATTAATCACAAGAACCCATCTGACTTTTTATATCCACAGCTATCTAACTTTGCTACATTGTGCTCTCTGAGCTTGGTGTGTGTGTGTGTGTGTGTGTGTGTGTGTGTTATTACACAACTAGGTACTGGTAACACCTTCAGTATATTGAACATCCTAGAAGATGTTCATTGCAGTAATATCACCCTGCTTAAATAATGAAAACTCTGCAAGAAAATACCCAAGCTCAGAGAACCCCAAGGACTCCATAGTTCAGTCCTGAGCTACAGATATTCTTTTCTATGGTAGCTTTGTTCCTTTACTGATATAAAAAAAAGCAACTGTATTGCTTATTAGTTTTTATATCGGTAAAACAACTGTAGTGAAATAAATGAAAGCTGGTTGGGGAGAACAGCTTTTTTATTTTTTCATATTTGCAAGTGCCTATATGCATGCTTAATGCACATTTTATTATTTTTTTCCTCAGGCAGTTACTGGGCATGAGGAATGCGTAGAAGCACTGCTTCATCATGGTGCAAAATCCACATTACGAGACTGCAGAGGACGTACACCTATACATTTATCTGCTGCTTGTGGACATATTGGGGTATTAGGAGCACTCTTACAATCATTGTCACCTGGGGATATGATACCTGCTGACAATCAGGGATATACATCATTACACTGGGCATGTTACAATGGTAAGAAAATAAATATTGTTTTGGTGGAAGAATGGCAGAAAATAAATGAAATTCCTAAAATGCTACAGGAATTTTATAAAACAGCAACTAATTATGAAGCTTAGGCAGATTTTTAAGTGTCTCTAAGTAAAAGCTAAAGGAATATGAAAACCTACACATGTACAACCCACTCGTGATTTCATCCTGTAATTGTTGCTGTTGGCTACCTGAAATTCACACACACACACACACACACACACACACACACACACACACACAAAACGTGGTGACCTCGTAGTGAAGATGCTCACCTCACAGTCGGAAGATTGAGAATTCAATCCTATGTAGCGGCAGATATTTCTCTCCTAGGGAGCAAGAAAAAAATATCTGTTGTGAACTCTGTATGTTGTCAGGAAGGGGATAAACGCTCAGCTCCATTCAGTCGCCCAGACTCTACCCAGAATTAAGGGATTACAGGGTCATAAAAAGGAAGGTTTTTTAATATCTGGATAGTTATATATTACAGTGGGTTATATGTATATATGTCCATTAATAATAAAAAATGAACTGTATTATGTGCTTACTCTCTGGTATTTAAAACTTTTAGGTCATGATTACTGTGTGGAATTTCTTTTGGATCAGGAAGTTTTTCAGAAAATGGAAGGAAATTCTTTCAGTCCATTACATTGTGCAGTGTAAGCAACTTCTGTGTGCCCCAAAATACTTCTTATAGTTTTTTTTTTAATCAAACTTCAGTTGTGGAATTAATTTCTTTTAAAATTCTTTGATAGGATAAATGATAACGAGGGTGCTGCTGAAATGCTAATTGATATACTGGGATCAGAAATTGTAAATTCTGCAGATGCAAAGGCAAGGTAAAGTTGGAAATACCATACTGAAGAAAAATATTAAATATTTTAAAATACTTAATTCTGATATTTTGTTTAATCTCAAATTGATATTAAATAAAATGAAACTATAGCCAAATAGGTAACTATGGATCTAACATATAATAAAGATTGCTCTTTGCCTTGAGTTTCTAACTATTTCTGGTTTTTAGCTAGAGAGCCACTTTGATGTAGTGGTTAAAGCTGGCCTAGAATCCAGGAGATTGTGAGTTCTAGTCCTGCCTTAGACATAAAAATCATGGTGGGTGACTTTGGGCCAGTTGTGCTCTCTCAGCCCAGTTCTCTTCACCTCACAGGGTTGTTTCTGTTATAAGAGGAGGAAGGAGACCCCTATTGAGTTGTATATGAAAAAAGGTGTATAGAAATCTTTAAAAATGTTCAAACTTCCGATTCTGTGAATAAAACTGTATGATTTGCATCCAGAATGCAACAGACATGGTAGGCTTAGAAAAATATCAGCATTTCTAGAGATATAAAAATAAAGAAGTGGTGGAAGTAAAATAGGGGCAAGAGAAAAAGATGAAGGAAAAAGAAGAAAATTTTAAAAAGTATCTTGAAGGTACTTTTCTGCATCTTTCTGTTTTAGACAACTATCAGCCAGTTTTCAATCTTCCCTTCATGGGAAAATTGTGGAGAAGGTGGTCGAATTGCAGTTAGGCTTTTGGAATAAATGTATTCTCTGAGCCTGTTTCAGTGTAGGACAGATAGCTTGTTAGTTGTACTTGACAGTAATCTGGGGAGAATCAGGATGAGGGCAACACATCCATTCTTTTTTTTTTTATGTTTTATTGATATATTTTTCTTTAATAAACATAAAAAACTCAATATCTATATGAACAGCGTGTTGTCTTGAGTACAATTCGTTTTGAATAACAAAAAGACAGTAAACATAGTAATCATAATACGCATATCATTGATAATAGTCACATAGAAATATTGGCATTAGCTTATCCATATTAGAAAACTTTTATTACATAATTAATCATTCTCTTAATCTTTTTAATTTCTAACCTCTGCTTCTGTTAATTAGCCATTGGTAAAACAAATCCCTTGTTAAAAAGTATACTGTTTCTTCCTTCTCCTTTATTTTTAATGTTAATCTGTCCATCTCTCCGCATTCTAATATTTTTTTTATAACACTTCCATCTGCTATAAAAATGAACACTTCCATCTTCATTTTTCCACTGTTGTGCAAAAACAATTCTTGCTGCTGTTAACACATGTTATGATATGTATTCTCTTTATTATACAGTTCTGGTAAAATACCCAACAGAAATATTTCTGGTTTAAAATCAATATGTTGCTTTATGATGTTTTCTAACCATGTATGTATTTTGGTTCGATATTTTTTTTGCTTTTGGACATGTCCACCACATATGATAATACGAACCCCGTATCTGATTGCATTTCCAACATTTGGTGGACATGTTTTCACATCCATTCTTGTGCTTCTTAATCACTCAGTAATTTTCAATACCATCAATTATGATATCTTTCTGGATCAACTGCAGGAGTTGGTAATGAGAGGCACATAGTTGCAGTGTTCAACTTGATATTGAAAGATGTGGAGAGATGGTGCTCATAATCCCTTGCTTCTAGGGTGCCCCAGGGTTTGATACTTTCCCGTCTCCTGTTTAACATGAAACTGCTGGATGAAGTCATCTGGTTTGGGGCTTAATATCAGTATGCTGATGATACCCAGCCTTACCCTAGGCTGAGCAAAGGAAGCTGTCAAGGTACTGATCTAGTGACTGGAGGCCACTCAGCTCTAGATTGGGAGGAACAGACTATGGCTCAGTCCTGACATAACAGTGGCTCCACCTCCGTCCTTTGACAGAGATATATCTATTGTTGGTCTTGGATAAGATTGAATTTCTCTATTTGAGACTGATGCACATTGGGGGTCCTCCTGGAACTACAGCTACTGTTCAAAGAGCAGGTATCAGCTGTGGTCAGGAGGTCTTTATACAGATACATCTTGTGCACCAATTGCATCCCTTCCTTGACCAGGGAGTCCTACAGATAGTCACTCACATTTTGGTCACCTCACAACTGGACTACTGCAATGTGCTCTATATGGGGCAGTCCTCAAAGACCATCCAGAACCTACAGTTGATTTACAATGCATCAATGCAAACAGTAATGGCCACTTCTCTTGCTCATGTATCACTACTACGTTGTTGTTGTTGTTGTTGTTAGTGTTAGTTGCGAAGTTGCGTCTGACCTATCGCGACCCCATGGACAACGTTCCTCCAGGCCTTCCTGTTCTTTACCATCCTCTGGAGTCCATTTAAGCTCACGCATACTGCTTCAGTAACTCCATCCAGCCACCACGTTCTCTGTCGTCCTTCTTCTTTTGCCCTCAATCTTTCCCAGCATTAGGCTCTTCTCCAGTGAGTCCTTCCTTCTCATTAGGTGGCCAAAGTATTTGAGTTTCATCTTCAGGATCTGGCCTTCTAAAGAGCAGTCAGGGTTGATCTCCTCTAGGACTGACTGGTTTGATCGCCTTGCAGTCCAAGGGACTCGCAGGACCGTAGTTCAAAGGCCTCAGTTCTTTGGCCCTCAGTCTTTCTTATGGTCCAACTTTCACAGCCATACATTGCAACTGGGAAAACCATGGCCTTGACTATATGTTCTTTTGTTGGCAGGGTGATGTCTCTGCTTTTTAGTATGCTATCTAGATTTGCCATAGCTTTCCTCCCCAGGAGCAAGTGTCTTTTAATTTCTTGACTGCAGTCCCCATAAGCGGTGATCTTGATTTTCTTTATATGCAGTTGCCGTTGTCAGTTTATAATTCCTTTCCCATAGTAGTTGCTAATTCTATTGCATAACCAAAGTTTTTTGCTCATGTTATCATTGTCTCTCTTACTTCTTCATCTTCCAATCTAATTTGCAACAAATAATTGTACAATCTTTTAATCATTTTTTCATCCTTCCCAGTCATTATCTGATCCAGCTCTGATTCCCCCAGATTAAAAACATATTGTTTCAAATCTTTATTATATCTTGATTGTATCTGCAGCCATGTATACCAATCTGTCTCAATCCCTTGCTTTTCTAAAACTTGTTTCTGTTTTAGTTCTCCCTTCTCTGTTAAAATGTCCTTGTATCTTACAATCTTGTTCATGTTAATCATATTTGGATGTGTCAATGCTTCTATTGTTGAAAGCCACTTTCTGCCTTTAGAGTGGTATCATTTGCATATATGAGGTTGTTGATATTTCTCCCGGCAATCTTAATTCCAATTTTTAATTCATCTAGTCCCGCCTTTCTCATGATGTGCTGTGCCTATAAGTTAAAAAGGCAGGGCAACAGTATAAAGCCTTGTCAGACTTCTTTCCCAATTTTGAACCAATCAGTGGTTCCATGTCCAGTTCTCACTGTTCCTTTTTGACCCACATATAGGTTTTGCAAGAGACAAATAAGATGGTTTGGTACTCCCATCTCTTTAAGAACTTGCCACAATTCGTTGTGATCCACACAATGAAAGGCTTTAGCATAGTCAATGAAGCAGAAGTAGATGTTTTTCTGGAACTCCCTAGCTTTCTCCATGATCAAGTGTATGTTGGCAATTTGATCTCTAGTTCCTCTGCCCCTTTGAAATCCTGCCTGTACTTCTGGTGGTTCTCGATCCACATACTGCTGGAGCCTAGCTTGGAGGATTTTAAGCATAACTTTACTAGCATGTGAAATGAGTGTAACGGTGCGATAATTTGAACATTCTTTGGCATTGCCTTTCTTTGGAATTGGAATGTAAACTGACCTTTTCCAATCCTGTGGCCACTGTTGAGTTTTTCAAATTTGCTGTCAAATTGAGTGTAGCACTTTTACTGCATCATCTTTTAAGATTTTGAATAGCTCACCTGGAATACTGTCACCTCCACTAGCTTTGTTGTGGCTCAGATTTCCTAATGCTCATTTGACTTCACATTCCAGGATGTCTGGCTCGAGGTCAGTGACCATCCCATCATGGTTATCAGGGATGTTAAGCTCGTTCTTGTATAGTTCTTCTGTGTAATTTTGCCACAGTTCTGTGTAAATTTCTTAATCTCTTCTGCCTCTGTTAGGCCCCTGAATTAAATTCATGGTCATCTGTCCATTTTAGTTCACTGATTCCTAAGATGTCTATGTTCAGTCTTGTCATCTCTTGTTTGACCATGTCCATCTTGCCTTGATTCATGGATCTTACATTTCAGGTTCCTATGGAGAAAAAATCTTTACAGCATCGGACTTTCCTTTCACCACCAGATGAATCCACAGCTGAGCATCCTTTTGGCTTTGGCCCAGTCGCTTCACTCTTTCTGGCGCTACTAGTACTAGCCCTCTGCTCTTCCCCAATAGCATATTGGATACCTTCCTACCTGAGGGGCTCATTTTCCAGCATCATATCTTTTTGCCTTTTGGTAATGTCCATGGGGTTTTCATGTCAAAGATACTGGAGTGGGTTGCCATTTCCTTCTCCAGTGAATCACGTTTTATCAGAGCTCTCTGCTATGACCTGTCCATCTTGGGTGACCCTGCATGGCATAGCTCATAGCATCATTGAGCTACGCAAGCCTCTTCGCCACTACTATATGAGCTAAATTAACTGCTAGCTGACTGTTGGGTGCAATTCAGGGTGCTGATTGTTACCTTTGAAACCCTTCATGACATAGGATCTAGTTACTGGTTAATGTACCCAAAATATGGTTAATGTATGGGGGGGGGGGATTTGTTCTGTTTTGTTTTGAGGAACCCTTTTAGTCAGATCTCTTGTTTTGTCTATGGTTTTCATTACTTTACTTTAGTATTATATTTTGTAAACTGCCCAGAGTTGGCTAGAAGGCTATAATAAATATAAATAAGAGACTAGTGATTCTTTATGTGAGCAACATATGCTGCAACATTTTATAATTTTTTCTTGTTCTTCTCATATATTCTTCCAGATTAAATTTTTAAGCATTTTTAAAGATTTATTAATACAGGCTCTCCTATATGAAATCATGGCTGTATTAGAGCTCCATTGATGTTTGTTTCTAAGATCATGTGTTTTTTTTTTCCTTTGTAGAACTCCCCTCCATGCAGCAGCCTTTACAGATCACGTAGAGTGTTTACAGCTTTTGCTTAGCCATAATGCACAAGTAAACTCTGTAGATTCTTCTGGGAAGACACCTTTAATGATGGCTGCAGAAAATGGGCAAACAAATACAGTTGGTAAGATGAAAGCTAATTTTTATTGTTATTTCTGTTAACCAATAATATACTACTGTAAAAACACAGCATTAGGATCAAAAGTTTTAAATAAAAAGCACCTAGATCAGCCCAGAAATCCAAGCAAAGAATATTCTCTGTGTTCTTAATAAATGAATTGGATTTATAGCTAAAAATATAAATCTTTATATAAACATAGTGTTCCTTGAAGTAGAATTAACAAATCCATGCAGCAAAACTCTGACAACCTGTGGATGACAGCAAAGAGACACAGACAGTTCTGATTCTTTGCTACCATCTGATGATCATCTGTATTGTTGCTGGCCAGATCTAGTAGTCCTACATAGAGTTGTGAAATTGGAAGAAACTGGTTAAACTCTGTTCAGGAGGTAGCTGCCCAGCTTCCACTTAAAACTATTACAGATCTTTCCATCAGCAAATCTTTTCTTACAGTTGTGCTTAAAAGTTTATGAATCCTTTTGAATTTTCAATATCTGCATAAATTTGACCCAAAATTATGTCGCACACAAATATGTAAATTGGGAAATAATCCAAAACTACATATTTGCATGTGGCAAAATTATGGAATAATCTAGGATTATCATTTGAATGGGAAATTAAAGTCAGATCTTTCAATCAATGAAATGATAAGCTTGAGTGTGAGAGGCCCTGTCTTATTTAAAGAACAGAATTCTGGATATATTCACTATCAAAATCTGATCTTCATAACACAGGAATATGGAGATATGCCATGGCTCAAACAAAACTGATTTCAGTAGATCTCCAAAAAATAGTTGACAAAATTATTTTCAAAGATTTTGGATTCAGCTAGTTCACTATCAGTCAGATCATGTTCAAATGAAGGAAATCAACACCATTGAATTCTCCAAGAATTTAACTAAGATCATATCAGGAGCAAAATGTGTAGTATTTTGGGAAATGTTTATCTTCCAAAAGACTTGTACCAAAGACATACCACATTTTAGGCCATATTTGTGCAGAAATACTGAAACTTTTAAAGAGATTACAAACTTTTAAGATCAATTGTATAGTATAGTGAAGTAAATTTAAATATAGTTTTCAGTGGCAATTGGGACCAAGAACTGTTGCAAAGCAATATTGTGGTAAAATACAACATCATATGATAGTGCCAACTTATGACAGCAATTCCAGTTGCAAGCTATTAAGCGAATCCCATACAGATATTAATCATGACAACATGTGATTGCTATGTGCAACCTCTCGATAGCTTTTCCACTGACTTTGCTTGTTGAAAGCCAGTACTGATGGTTGCAAATGATGGGTCTATGACAATTCACCACAGCCATCTCGCCATGGCTAATTTGCCACAGTCAACTTGCTATAGCCAACTCACTGCAAGACACTTCCCATGTTCATCTCACCACAGGACAACTCAGTGTGGGACAAGAGTTACACTAATAAGGGTATCAGCAACCTGCAGTTCTGGAGCTGCATGCAGCTCTTTCATCCCCCTGCTGTGGCTCCCTGTCAGCTGAATCCCCACTGCCTGGCCCTGCCCCTTCCCTCCCAGTCACTCCTCCCTGACCTGAGAAGGTAAGGGCGACGTGGGAGATGGATACTCGCTCTGTGTCGTAAAGGGCTACAGGAGGAGGAGGGGATGCCATCTCCCCCATTGGAAAGCATGTGTCAGGCCTAAAGCCATCTTTTTCGTTGCATTTAAATTTAACTGCTGCACAAGGCACCAGCGAGCAGGTTATGGAGGTGGCAACAGCAGCAGCATCAGTGTTTCGGGGTGGAGAGCAAGTTGCACATCTCCCCGAGCGACCAAGGTGCACGTAGCACCAATAAGGGCTGGAAGAAGAGGCAAGTGCAGGGGCGCTTTGTTCCTGCTCTGGAATATGGAGCGAGTCTCCATTTCCCGCTGTCATCCTTATCTTCTTGGGCCAGGAGAGGAGTGACTGGGATGGGAGGGCGAGAAGTGGGACCAGCCAGTGATGGGTTCAGCCAACAGGGAGCTACAGCGGAGGGATGAAAGAGCTTCATTTATCTGAGAACCTGAAATGATTCTTTATTTAAATCATATGGTAAAAAGCAGCCAAACAAGAAAAAAGAGCAACATCAATAACAAAAAAAAAAACCCCTAAGCCTTGCTTGTTTATGGAAATGGTTTAAGAGGGAACACACATATACACACATGAGAGAGAGACAGAGAGGAGAAAGAGAGAGAGAGATGAGAGAGAAAGAGAGACAGAGGGAGAGATGAGAGAGAGAAATAGAGACAGAGAGGAAGAAAGATGAGAGAGAGAGAGACCGAGAAAGAAAGAGAGATGAGAGAAAAAGGGGGAGAGAGAGAGAGAGAGGGAGAAAGAGAGAGAGAGAAAGACAGAGAAAGAGATGAGGGAGAAAGAAAGATGTGGGTGTGTGGGTGTATGTACAGTTGCAAGAAAAAGTATATGAACCCCATGGGATTACGTGGAGTTTTGCATGAATTGGTCATAAAATGTGCTCTTTCTTTCTTTTTCTTTTCTTTTCTTTTTATTAGATTTATATACCGCCCTTCTCCCCGAGGGGACTCAGGGCGGTGAACAGGCAAAGATAAAAAACATAGATACAAAATTTAAAAAACCAATTAAAACCTAATTAAATAATTGCCCCAACAATTCAAAACCCGTTTTTTAAAAAATTTGGATTATAAAATTAAAGTTTAAAATTTTCTTACAAAAAGGGGAGAGATTATGCCAGGCCCGCCTGATGGAACAAGAAAGTTTTTAACTCACGGCGGAAAGCACAAAGATCCGGGATCCGCCGAATCTCTGGGGGGAGGTCGTTCCAGATAGTGGGTGCCCCCACAGAAAAGGCTCTCCCCCTGGGGGGCGCCAGTCGACATTGTTTGGCCGACGGCATCCGGAGGAGCCCCTCTCTGTGGGAGCGTACCGGTCGGTGGGAGGCTATTGGAGGTAGTAGGCGGTCCCGTAAGTACCCGGGTCCTAAGCCATGGAGCGCCTTAAAGGTGGTAACCAACACCTTGAAGCGCACCCGGAAGACCACCGGGAGCCAGTGCAGCTTACGCAAGAGCGGTGTCACCTGAGAGCGCCACGTCGCTCCCATCACCACCCGCGCGGCCGCACTCTGTACCAGTTGGAGCCTCCGGGTGCTCCTCAAGGGGAGCCCATGTAGAGAGCATTACAGTAGTCCAGACGGGAGGTAACAAGGGCATGAGTGACAGTGAGTAAGGAGTCCCGATCCAGAAAGGGGCGCAACTGGCAAATCAGGCAAACCTGATGAAAAATCCTCCCAGTCACGGCCGTCAGATGCTCTTCTAAGGACAACCGTGAATCCAGGAGGACGCCCAGATTGCGCGCCCTCTCTGTGGGGGCCAATGATTCGCCCCCAATAGTCAGCGATGGTACCAGCTGACTATATCGGGTCGTCGGAAACCACAGCCACTCGGTCTTGGATGGATTGAGTCTGAGCCTGTTCTTCCCCATCCAGATCCGCA
>WNWU01013639.1:4264590-4286751 GCA_012654045.1 Ptyas mucosa
TGTATGCTTTGGGTCATTGTCCTGTTGCATCACCCATCCTCTGCGGAGCTTCAGTTGGCGGACAGATGGTCGTACGTTTTCCTGCAAAATGTCTGGATAAGCTCTGGAATTCATTTTCCCATCAATGACAACAATCCGTCCAGGCCCTGAGGCAGCAAAGCAGCCCCAAACCATGATGCTCCCTCCACCATGTTTTACAGTGGGGATGAGGTTTTGATGTTGGTGTGCTGTGCCTTTTTTTCTCCACACATATGTTGTGTGTTCTTCCCAAACAACTCAATTTTGGTTTCATCTGTCCACAGTATATTTTGCCAGTAGTGCTGTGGACCATCCAGGTGCTCTTTTGCAAACTTCAAATGTGCTGCAATATTTTTTTTGGACAGCAATGGCTTCCTCCGTGGTGTCCTCCCATGTACTCCATTCTTGTTTAATATTTTCCTTATTGTAGATGTGTCAACAAAAACGTTAGCTTGTGCCAGAGATTTCTGTAGGTCTTTAGCTGACACTCTAGGATTCTTCTTTACCTCATGAAGCATTCTGCGCTGTGCTCTTGCAGTCATTTTTACAGGACAACCACGCCTAGGGAGAGTAGCAACAGTGCTAAACTTTCTCCATTTGTACACAGTCTGTCTTACCGTGGACACATGAACATCAAGGCTTTTGGAGATACTTTTGTAACCCTTTCCAGATTCATGCAAGTCAACAATTCTTAATCGTAGGTCTTCTGAGAGCTCTTTTCTGCGAGGCATGGTTCACATCAGACAGTGCTTCTTGAAACCAGTAAACCAAAACAGATGTGTGTTTTTAAAGGGCAGGACAGCTATCAGCAACACATCCAATATCATCGCACTGATTGGAGTCAAGGTTGGCTCACTCCTGGCTCCAATTAGCTCTTGGAGAAGTCATTAGGCTAGGGGCTCACATACTTTTTCCTCCCTGCGCTGTGAATGTTTACATGTTATGTTCAATTAAACCATGGCAACATCTAATGTTTGTATAGTATTATTTTAAGCAGACTGTGTTTTTCTATTGTTGTGACTTAGATGAAGTTCAGAGCACATTTTAGGACCAATTCATGCAAAACTCCACGTAATCCCAAGGGATTCACATATTTTTTCTTGCAACTATGTATGTATGTATTTCTCTTTAGCCAGGTTCTTCCTACGTAAACCAAGATTTTTATGCAGCCCTAGTTCAGTGAAATCACAATCCACTAGTTTCTAGGCTTTTTTTTTCCTTCTGGCAGCCAGCAAATGCTCTGCTGCCCATTGGGAGACTAAGGAGACTAAGATAGATCTATTTCAGACTTATAAATCCTCATCAGTTAGCCACACCCTCATCTCAGGTATCCGTCTGTAAAGGTACAGCATTTGTACCTTATTTATCTGTTATATATAACAGATATATATATCTGTTTCCCACAGAAAACACTGGGAGCCACAAAACCTGAGTAGGCGTGGCTGGGTGGGTCATGTGACTGGGTGGGACTGAGTGACAAGTTGGCCATGCCCAGCCAGGTTTTGTGGCTCCTGGCGTTTTCTATGGGAAATGGGTCCAAAGGGCTCTTTGAATGTTTAAGGTTGCAGACCCCTGCACTAATATCAAAGAAGTGATGGAACTGAATAATTAAAGAAAGGATGCAAAAGGAGGGACAGAATGAAATGTGAATGGCAAAAATTAAAATATTTTTTATTTATTTTAAATAATTAAATAGAACTGTTAAATTGTCCTGCAGTTAGTTGCCCATGGTGAGTTGGCTCAAGCCAAGGTTGCCCATTGCAAGTTGGCTGTGATGAGTTGGCTGTGATGAGTCAGCTGTGGTAAGTTGGCCACAGCGAGTTGGCCATGGTGAACTGCAGCAAGTTGGCTGTAGCAAGTTGTCCCATTCCCGCAAATGGCAATCATGTGCCAATAAGATACTGTGACCATCATAATCACAAGGAGTTGCCAAGCACCTTAATTGTAATCATATGACTGTGAGACCACTGCAAAGAATACAATTTTGAGGACCAATCATAAGTCTCCAGTTCTGACAGGAGCATGCAGATGGTTCTAGCTACGAGTATAGTATGTTTATTACACAATTCTACCATGGTAAAGCAATTTACCCAAAAAACCTCAAGTTACAAAACCCCAAACTAGTAGACAGTTTTCACATGCAAAAAGTTCAATCTATTAATCCCAAAACAACAGTTGTAAAACTCAAGCAATCAGCGGAGCATAGCCAATAGGTTGTTTAAAGACATACCTCATAAGCAAGTTCCACTAGGCAGTCCAGGAGTGAGCAGTTCAAGTACCAGTTCCAAGAACTGCAGAACTAGCAAGGCAAGTCCAAACTTACAAGTCAAGAGCTGGGTGCTGGAATCACGGAGCTGAAGAAGATATGCGTTGATAAAGTGAATGGCTATCTCCAGAAACCATCCCATCCCATACACCTGGTTAAATAATTCCAAATGCAGTGTTTCTCATTAGGAGGGAAGATATTGCTTCCTCATGAGTAGCTTTGCCAACCTCCTCTGTGCTTTCCTTTGTTTCGCTCTTCCTGTCCATGGATTGGGTGAGTGCGGCATCTGTTCTTCATTGGAGGCAGCCTGTTGCCACTCTACAGCACTAACCAGCAGCAGCCGCACTTCTACTTCTTCTGCTCATGCAAGTGGCTATTCATCTGGTTGGGCGCTTTCCCTGATGTTCAACGGTCCAGAGATTATATCCTCCTTAGCCATCAGGCTCTCAGTGCTCCCAAGAATCCATTGTGCCTCTTTCTGATGACCCTGATTCCAGCTCGTCTTCATCATCAGAGTTAGCAACTGATGGGGGCCAACCCATCTCCTCATTTTGGAGTCTCATAATTTTGAATGGTAGTTGACCAAATGACAGAATGAACAAAGAACTACCTGTAGTTGCAATTTGTAGCCCTTATTTCTGTTCCTACTTTCTGGTGGCAGTGGACAATAGTTCCTGACTATCATCCCCATGGCACCTTTAATATATCTTAGTATTAATTTTTCTTATCTTTTCAGTTTCATAATTTTAGTTGTAGGATTAAGTTAGTTTTGCCTTTCAAGAGGCATTTGAAATATATATAGTGAATATAAGAAGTCTATACATTCCAATTAAAATGCCAGGTTTTTGAGATGTAAAAAAATCAGACTACGATAAATCACTTCAGAATTCTTTCTACCTTTAATATAACACATAAATTATACAGCTCAATTGAAAAACAAATTGTAATTTTTAAGGGAAAAAATAAATATACAATTATGTGGTTGCATAAAGATACACATTCTTTAATACTTTGTTGAAGCATGTTTTGGTTTTATGACAGTATTCATTCTTTTTGGGGTAAGAACCTATTAGCATGGCATATTTTGTCTGTCTTGGGAACTTTTGCCTGCTCTTCCTTGCAAAAGTGTTCCAAATCCTAAGATTGCAATGGCATCTCCTGTCCACAAACCTCTTTAGGTCATCCTACAGATATTCCGTTGGATTCAGGTCCTGGCTCAGGCTGGACCATTTCAAAACTTTGATCATCTTCTGGTGAAGCAATTCTTTTGTTGATTGGAGGTATGCTTTGGGTCATGTTGAAAGGTGAAATTCAGCGTTAACATTTTAGCAGAGGATTGAAGGTTTTGTGCCAAAATAGACTGATATTTGGAACAGTTCGTAATTCTTTCCATTTTGACTAAACCTTCTGTTCCACTTGAAAAAAAACCACCCCCAAAGCATAATATTGTCACCACCATGCTTCACTGTAGATATACTGTACTTTCAGTGATGCGCAGTATTGCTTTTGTGCCAAAAATACTTTTTGGAATTATGGCCCAAAAAATTCAACCTTGGTCTCATCAACCATAATACATTTTCTCATATGCTTTTGTCAGACTTGATGTAGGTTTTTGCAAAATTTAGCCGGACTTGCATGTTTTTCTTTATAAGGAAAGGCTTCCGTCTTGCCAACTTACCCCACAGCCCAGAATAACATGGGAGATTATTGCCACATGTTGTACGTAACCAGTACTTACCAGAAATTCTTGCAGATGTTGCTATAGGCTTCTTGCCAGCCTCTTAGAGCAGGTTTTTTTCTTATTTTTTCATCAATTTTGGAGGGGCATCCAATTCTTAATAAGGTCACTGTTGTGCCATATATTTTCCACTTGTGGATATAGTCTTCACTGTGTTCTATGGTATATGCAGTGCGTTGGAAAAAATTTTGTATGCTTCTGACTGATACCATCCAACAGTAAGATCCCTTTGATGCTTTGTAAGCTCTTTGCAGACCATGGCTTGTGCTGTAAGAGACAACTGAGTAAATGTCAGAAAAATTCTACTAGCACAACTGAACTTTATGTGGGCTTGAACAGAGTCACTTTGAGTGAATGGAGGTGTGTATTGACTACAATTTTAACATCAGTTTGAATGTTATTGGTTGATCCCTACCTATAAAGGGTATAAACACATATGAGCCACACTATTCTTATTTTTTTCTTCATTAATTTTAATTTGTTTTTCAGTTGAATTGTACAGCTTATATGGTATATTAAAGGTGAAAAAATTATGAAGTAATTTATCTTGGTGTCACTTTTTTTACATTTCAAAAACATAGCATTTTAATAGGGCTGTATAGACTTTCTATATCCACTGTATGAATGAAGAGCAATCAGCATTACAGAGTAAAAAAAAATAATTCAGAAATCTTTCAAACTATTTACAAATCAGAGCCATGAATCTCTGTTGATAAGAAATGAATTTTAGAGTATAAATGTATACCATGCAAGTGCTGTTGACAAATTTAGCTTTTTAGTTAATATAGTATTCTATTTTTTCCCCAGAGGTATTGGTTAGCAGTGCTAAAGCTGATCTGACTTTGCAAGATAAGTGTAAAAACACTGCACTACATCTGGCTTGCAGCAAGGTATATATGATTTTCTGATTTGAAGCTTCTGTGATGTATTGCTCCTGCTGTTCTTGTAATTTTTTCCTCATAAATTAAGCTGCTCCAGACCAGCAGTGGCAGTACACCATTTCAACTGCAGTAGGAAGTAAATATTTCTTCTCTACAATTATATGTGGTGAGAATAGAAGGGATTCTTTCTGATTATTATTTCTTGGTCCTAACAAGATAATGAGGGAGAAACACATTTTTAACAAGAATCTAAGAGCTTAATTTACTTTATTCCTGAACTATTTTATTTATATATCAGTTCCATTTCCATAAAACATATCTAGGCCCTGGATTTGGCAAAAGAAAAAGCAGGGTGATACCTCAATGGGAAGAAGGGAGATTTTTTTTTAGAAACAGGAAATATAGCCATTAGTGTAAAGGCAAGTGAATTATTATGTAGAATATTCAAAAATCTTGAACCAGGCATGAACTCTATTTAATAAACTATCTAGTAGACATATTATTGCTTATTTGTCAATAAAAATCTTTAAGTTACAGCTATGTGTTCCTTATGTGTCTAAATGCATTTGTTATGGATTGTTTCAAGAGTAGAAGCTGGTGTTTTCTAAGCCTTGAAGAAATGTTACTTTTTAAAAGAGAAATAATATACCAATTTTTCTTTCTGTCTCTTTTTAGGGTCATGAAACCAGTGCCTTGTTAATATTAGAGAAGATTACAGATAGAAATCTGATCAATGCCACCAATACAGCATTGCAGACGTAAGCAAATACTGTTTGGCACAATATTAAGCCATCTTTTTGTAATGAAAGATTAACCTTGGTTCCTGTCAGTGGTGGGCTGCAAATATTTTAACAACTGGTTCTCTGCCCTAATGACTGTCTGGGTGGGCATGTGACTGGGTGGGCGTGGCCAAGTCAATGTCACGTCAAGGGGCCCTTTGCCTCACCTGCCCTCTCATGACCATGGGGATGCTGCAACAGTCGTAAGTGTGAAAAACTGTCATAAATCTCTTTTTTCAGTGCCATTGTAACTTTGAATGGTCACTAAATAAAATGTTGTAAATCAAGGATTACCTGTACAAAAATACAAAAAGCTTCTTTGCTTGCAAAAAGCTGCCCTAAATACAAGTCATTAGATTAGAAATGGAGGAATACACACTGAAGATCAGTGAGTCATAGCCATCATGGAAACCTAAACCATTCTATCTGAATACCTTCCTTTTCCTCAGCAATACCTGCAACCTGCAGTTACAAATAGGCAGGTTACCAGAGCACATTGAGGAATTAAAATAGTTACAATACAAGGATAAATAACTATCAGCAGCCAGGTTACTCATAAAGTGAAACCCTTTAGCAGAGAGGTCATTTAAGCTCTCCAGAAAATGGGTGGGCATATTTGGGCTACAAAATGGTGAGCTAAAGAGAGAAATTAACAAATTAACATCTTGAGGGCTAATCCCATTCTGCCTTTGTTTAGACCTTGCTGCAGGGAATTTTTGCCTATAAATATAGCTATCTATCTCTTAAGTGCTGACATCTGCTGTGGGCTATTAAGGAAGGTGGGGGGCTGCTTTCTCCTAAGAAAACATTTCTCCATTTCTCATTCAGGGAAAAATATAAGTTCCTTTTTAATATTTCTCAAAATATTTCATTCTTCTAGAAGAGAGGTGGGTGCTAACTTTCTACAATTGGTGCCATGTTACTATACCATATTATCATGAGAGAAAACTATGACCTGGATAACTGAAGAATCCCCATAGACAAGAGACTCCTGTGCTCAGTGAACTGAAAAAGCACCCTTTCCTACCCAGGAGCAGCAATCGTTAGATCCATTTGCACCATTTAAAGATACAAGCTGGTCTCACTCACCTCACAAGATATCCTTAGGTAACCATCCAGATTTAAGGAAAGATCACATGCTCCCAAAAAGGCAGTAAAAAAATCAGACAGAATGCCAGATTGTATCCTGCCTCTCAGCCATTTCTTCTATGGCTATGCCAACCCTTCTGTAAATAACTGTTCCAGCTGTGTTGGAAGTATGCTCCAAAAAATGTAAAACAATCCTTTAACAATCATTAAGAAAGTCAAGCCCCAGGAATAAAAGTACCACAAAAAATTCCAACTCCCCCAATTGGGTGGGGAGAGACTTCGGAGAAGTTCAGGCTACAGACAGAATGTCTGCCAAGAACCATTAAGGCTGTTACAATGTAACAAGCTTAACTCAGAGGCAGTTTCTGAAAACTCTTAAAGCAGCAGGGCAATTAAGATAAGAATTAGGCACACAGGCACACTAGAATATTTTCTTCCTGCCTTCATTGCAGGATTATTTCTTTCAACAACTGGTTCTCCCAAACTGGTGCGAACATGTAGCAGCCCATTTCTGATTCATGTGGTTTTGGTCTCATAGCTGAAAGAAAACTCTTCTGCTGTCGAGTTAATCATAATTTTGGGTCATCTAATCAATAAAGTTAATATTAACTTTTGTTTATTATAATAAACAATAATAATCTATGGATTTAAATGCTTTTATCAATGTCATTGAACCTCAGTCTATGTCTGTAGAGATTCTCAGTCATCCAGGTCAAGTAGCTTGAAATCCAAATAGCTACTTAATTTTATGCAATATAGATTCACTATTTACATATTCTCACTATTAACTCTTTAGACATACAACAAGCAAGTTACATATCTGCTTGATATTTATATTTATTTGTTACAAATATTTTATGCTTAAATCATGTAGTCATTTTTAGATAATTTATTCTAATGAATTGAAAATTATTCTTTTTTCTGCTCTAGAAATGCCTGTGATTTGTTTTTGTTACATTTTGCATCCTAATTTTTAGTGTTAAGGATACAAAAAAAGAAATACTAGCTGTAAAAGATATCTGTAGATTGATCCTTGTGTACGTTGCTGATTTTTTGTTGCAGTGTTTTCATACTTTGTGGGTTTTCTGCACAGGCCTTTACATGTTGCTGCACGAAATGGATTAACAGTTGTAGTTCAGGAACTTCTGGGAAAAGGAGCAAGTGTACTTGCAGTAGATGAAAATGGTAAGTGGATGAAAACAGGATGAACTGCAGTCTAGGCAAATTATTTTTAAATAGGTTAGCTTGAATTTGTCATTACAATAATTGGGATTCATCCATGAATTTAATTGTTCCTTTGATGGTTGCTATAAAGTAAGTATAGTAAATTTACTGCAAATATTTTCTTCCCTATTTTTAAAATATTATAGTTATACAAATCATATTTCTTTAAAAAGATACTGAACAAGTCCATGGCAAATTATAGACTTTTTCTCTCTATTGCTTTAGTAGTAATCTATGAATAGATTTATACATAAATCTTGCCAAATATATGTTCCTTAAAGTGAAAGGTGGGGGAATTGGCATTTGAGAAGGTTGCTTATCAATATTCCATCACAAGTACACCTTTTGTTGTTACTTACAGATATTTTTTGTCTCTTCCTTTCTCTATATTTGCTGTAGAGGAAAACTGTGATATTCTATAAAGAAAGAATAGACCAATATTTGAGGGGTCCTTGGTGCTCTCTGAGCTTGCTTGTTTTCCTGCAAATGTTTCATTCCCTAACTAGGTAACATCATCAGTGCTAGTCTAAAGCAGGGGTGTCCAACTCATGTCATAGCAGTGTCACGTGACATCAGCACTTTTTTTCCCCTTGTATGGGCACCATGTGATGCATCCAGCCCATTGGCCGGGAGTTTGACAGTCCTAGTCTAGAGTCTCTAGACTAGCACTAATGATGTTACCTAGTTAGAGAATGAAACTTTTGCAAGAAAACAAGCAAGCTCAAAGAGCACCAAGAACCCCTAAACTACAAATATTCTCTTTTATTGAGACAAATATTTGATGACCAAGAGGCTGTTTTATGGCTTACAATATGCTTACAATGGCATTTCTCAAAGTGGCATGAAACTGCATCACCAGTTTTCGGTAGAAATGAGCTTAGTTGTAGTGAGCTTCAAAATTAAATTTATTGACTATTACATATTACCCATTATTTAGGTATTTTAATAACCAAGTTGTCCAAGAAAATAGTTCCTAGAATCTTTGTTTAGTTGTGATAGATTTTGTATCTTTCACATTAAAAGTTCGGATTTGTTTCTTTTTTTAATGATTTCAGGAATATGGTGCTAATGTTTTTCAGAGGTCTAGCCCCATAATTATTTAAATTACCGTATATACTTGAGTATAAGCCGACCCGAATATAAGCCGAGGCCCCTAATTTTACCACAAAAAACTGGGAAAACTTATTGACTCGAGTATAAGCTGGGGGTGGGAAATGCAGTGGCTACTGGTAAATTTCAAAATAAAAAAAGACTGGTCAAAAGTGCAAGGACCTGTCAGAAATCACTTTTTTCAGCCCCCTGGGTAGTCCTTTTGTGCATATGGACTACTCAGAGGGCTGAAAAAGTTATTTTTGACTGGTCCTCGCACTTGTGACCAGTCCTGGAACTTACGACTGTCCTCACATTTTACGTTTTTGCCCTATCTTATCACCATGGTGAAGAGAAGCAGCTGTGAAATGAGTGACATGGTTGTTAAGAATGCTACAATGGGCATAAATGATGACCAGTCATAAGTGCGAAGACCGGTCAAAAGTGCGAGGACCTGTCAGAAATCACTTTTTTCAGACCTCTGGGTAGTCCTTTTGTGCATATGGACTACTCAGAGGGCTGAAAAAGTAATTTTTGACTGGTCCTCGCACTTGTGACCAGTCCTCGAACTTACAACTGTCCTCACATTTTACATTTTTGCCCTATCTTATCACCATTTCTCTCTCCACCTCTCTTTCTCATTCTTTCTCTCTCCCCCTCTTTATCTCTCCCCCACTCTCTCATTCTCTTTCTTCCCCCTTTCTCAAAGAGAGAGGTGGTAGGTTTGAGGAGAAAGATTGCTGTACAATAAAAAAGATGAAAGGGAAGAAAACCAACCCCAAACAAATATAAAGATATTAAGATAAAGAATGAATTGTTAAACTTTAAAGAATAAAAGAGAACAAATATGAATAAATAGCAATAATTAGAAACACACATACAAACATACAATGTATTTTCTTTGAACAGAGTATTTGGCCGGTTCACAAATTTAAACAGTGTTTAGTCATTTCACTTAAATTTACAATTTCTATATTTCCTTTTTGCCATATTTATTCCTCATCTATTTTTTTAAAAAACCAATATTACCCTTCATCCTCATCTCTAATCTTAATCAAATTCAATTTTTCCCTTCTATTCTATATTATACCCCTTCCCATTGTCATCTATTTTTATATCCATCCTCACATTGGTTAATTATGTAATATTACAGTTGTTCAATACAAATTCAACATTTTAATATAAATCAATTAGTTATATAACTATCTTTTTTGTATATTAATCAATATGAACATGAATATTCCAATTATTTCCATGCAATCCAATTTCTTACAAATCAATTACCGGTAATTATATTTACCAATAATAATAAACCAAATAATTTCCCCCATATATTCTTCCAAACCACAACTTAACCATTTCTACTTTCAACACAATATACAATTAATAGTATCTCAATTATTACAATTCTCTAGTTAAATAGAGCTTTTTTTTCTTTTGTGTTTTAAAATCTTGAACTCTCCTCTTTTGCCATTTGCCATAAATTTCCCATTGTTTGCACCTACCTTTTTGATGACGAAAAAGAAAAGAAATCTGCCTTTCCAACATTGCAAGCAAACAGCAAAGCCAACAACCTGCTTTAGTTTCGGTTTCGTTTTCAGCTTGAATTGCACAAGCTGAAAAAAAAATGTGCTCCAGCAGCACTCTTTGCAGCTAGCAAAAAACAAAGCCCTGAGCAAAACAGCTGAGAGCAAATCAGCTGAGAGTTGGGAGGCTGTTCAAATCAACTTATGGTAATTAACCTATACTGAAGCTGAAAGGGGCTGTTTTTTCTATTTTTGCAGACACGGGTCTACTCATTTGTTTTCTTTTAAAAAGGCATTTTTTTCATGACTCGGTAAAATGCAAAATTATAATCCAGTTAGAATAATTATATATTTGGTTTTTAAGCATAAAAATGTTGCATTTTGCTTTTACATCCATGGCAGAACTGAAAGAAAGTAAAATAAAATTACTACTTTTCTCTCACCTCTAGGTTATACACCAGCATTGGCCTGTGCTCCAAATAAAGATGTGGCTGACTGCTTAGCTCTCATTCTGGCTACAATGATGCCTGTTTCATCAAGCAGCCAAATACCTTCTCTTGCATTTAATTCCATTAATCATTATACTACCAGTTCAAAAACAGTCACCTTTGATTCTTCACCAATTACTCGAAGTGAACATAGCTCTTATTGTAGTTTCAACAACATTGGGAGGGAAGATGGCTATTCATATACAGAAGAAGATGAACTTAATGATTCAGATTCGGAAACCTATTAAAAAGCTTCATTAGAAGTCTGAAGAGTGAACTTACTTGCTGAATTTCCGATTTGTTATTGGAGAAAGATGTCTTGCTGAATATAAAAAAAGGACAACCCAAGGAAAAGATTTCTTTAACAAAAGTATGGGGATCACAAAAAATATGACTCTCGAGAGATTTTTAAAAGCAGGTTATACAAAAGAAATGGTTGGAATCTATGGTTCAAAAAGTTATCTAGAATGTTATTTAATTGCAATGTATTGGTTTCAATGAATAATCCCACTAAGATTGTGCATCTTTGTATAAAGAAATATGCAATTATACAACAAAATGGACAATACATTCAAATCTTAACTGTAAAAAAACTAAGATCATTTTGAAGGCAATAATCGAGTTTGGTACAGGAGGCATTGTTTGTGCTGCAAATTGCCAAAGGACCAAATAACTTAAGACTTTTTTTAAATTTAAAAAACCCTTTTTGAGAACACTTGAATAGCTTAAATAAGTAATAGTCTTAACCAACCCTTAAATTACAACTAGCAATTAATCTCAAGTTGGCTTTAACTGTTGATTTTTTAATCATCTGATAGCCTTCCGACACTATTAAATGTACCATGAAAATACAGCTTTTAATTTGTTAGACTTTTGTGATATTAAAGCTGTTACTAGCTGAACCAGGAATTGTCAGGGTAAAATGAATACAAAAACAGCAATGTAGCTTTCTGCTGCTCAGCTTTCTTTTATTTATCACACAAAGAAAAAAGAGACGGATGCATAGATCACAGACACACACACACACACACACACAAATACAAATACCACACAGGAATTCTCTGGGCAAGTCAAACTGCATCAAAAATATAACTGCAATATCCTGATATTTTATTAGGCTGCCTTATAGAATACTATTTCTTAAATTCACCCAATATTTTACTTAATTTAGCGAATGATATTGGTGCCTCTATGGTGTACATATAATTAAAAATGTTTTTTAAGGCTAAGAATATGACTGAAAAGAATACAATAAAATACTTTTACCCTATTACCAAAAAGGTACAATGTCGGATCTTGAAAACATACAGAAGTGGTTCATTTTATAATTTTTCAAATGATGCTGATCCTTCTGTTACAGTAAAAAACTTTATCTGTGTTTGTCTAATTTATAATAGGCTCCTGTAAAAAATATAAACATAGAAGAATGGCATTTTCCCTCTCAAGTTGGTTTGTTAAAATAGAAGCATTTACTTTATTTGGTTCTGCTTTAATTGAACAATTAAACGGTATAATTATTACTTGCTTTGGTTATGTACATGCGAGACTATCTTGCATGAAAAGGTTATAGCAAATGGATCCCTACCTTCTTTTATCCTTTTTGTATTGTGAAACTGGAAACCTTAATACCATTGTAAACTATCAGCTTGTTTTCTGAACATAGTGTGAAAACACAAGACAGTATTTTGATCTATTTGATAATTTTGTGGGTTTTTTGAAGAATTAACGAGCATGTACATAGAAATAGCATTTGCTTGAATACTGTACTTACCTGCACTCTTTCAGTACATCAAGATTACTGTGTATATTTTACAGAGTATAATAAAATTGAAATGTGAGAATTGTATAATGAATAATTTATGTATCATTATGGAGTATTGAGAATTAATTCAAATTTATTGTATTGAAACCTCAGATTTATAAATCTTATTGTGCAATGCTTTTTTATTTTCTTTATTCTAAAGCAATAATTAGCTTAACTAGTATCTGAATTAGCAGTAACTCAGATATTTACATATTTCGGAGACCTTGTTATCTTTTTATTTTAACTGGATTTAATTTCTAAAAAAATCTTAGGTATTGTTATTGAACAATTGAAAATCTTGAAAGTCTAAGGTTTTCTTTTCTGTATTACTTTATATACACTAATGTCTAAAATGGAATAGATATAAAAGTCTAGTAATTAATTAGCTGGGTATCAACATACTCTTTATAAGACTTCCTTTTAACTTCACAATTAACTCTGAAAGCAATATTTATTTTATAAATGAAGCTACCAACTTTTGGAACATTTGAATTGATTATGAACTATGAGAGATTTAGTTACTTGTTTTACTCAATCAAATCATTGATTGTCTTGTATTTTTCTCAAAATCTTTAGGCAGGCAAAAGAAAACACAATAAAACAGTAAAGTCATATTTTCCCTATTTAAATAATATCTTCCAATAGCTTTCATTGAGCTATACATCAGTAATTAGCAACAAAATAAAATCTATGTTAGCCAGTTTTAAAAATAAACAATTCTATTCAGATCCTTATAATTCAATCCAGAGCAACTAAAATCAGCTAAAACTGATAAATAATGTATTCCTTATTTCTTCATTTAGATCCTCAATAAAAAGCAATACAAAAACCAGTTGGATACCAACTTTATATTCAGAGCACATAATTCCCTGAATGGAAATGCTGTGAAAGCTTTTTTTTCTGATCTAATATGGTTAGGACACAGTGCCAGGGGTGAAATCCAGCAGGTTCTGACAGATTCTGGAGAACCGGTAGTGGAAATTTTGAGCAGTTCGGAAAACCGGTAGCGGAAATTTTGAGCAGTTTGGAGAACCAGCAAATACCACCTCTGGCTGGCCTCAAGAGTGGGGTGGAAATGGAGATTTTGCAATATCCTTCCCCCAGGAGTGGGGTGGGAATGGAGATTTTGCAGTATCCTTCCTTTGCCACACCCACCAAGCCACAGAACAGGAAGTTAAAAAAATTGGATTTCACCACAGCACGGTGCCTTTTGGAATATAAGCGGATAGTACAAAAAGGTAGACACAAGATATTATGGCTCAAAACAGTTTGATAATTTAGATTATATCTGACACAATGAAGACAAAGGCCATCCTAGAACCAGTAAAACAAAAACAACGTAATGAGTACAATATTTGCAAAGAATAAAAAGAATATTGTAATATTCGAAAACTTAGTACCTATTTTGCTATTTCACCAAGTGTAAAATACAGTGTATGAAACAACATAAAACTATCATATGTGATACTTCATATTGTTGATGAACAAGTCTTAGATTTGAGGTCCTAGGCAAATCCCCCCCCTCCCAGTCCTCATGAGAAATACAAATACACTGTTTGTTCTTAACCACTACATCAACTTCTTACAGTCCAGTTTATATCCCAAGATGCCAACAGTGCATTGTTTTTAGTTTCAGTTCTAGGGAGATCTACTTAAGTCAGTTTCCTACCTACAATCGGAATGTAATGTCAAAGCAAAGGGGATTGAATATTGACACAGCATTTGAAATGAATATGCTTCTATAATAAGAGTCCTTAAGTGCTTTTCTACAATGAATTGGAACAGTGGTGGGATTCAAATTTTTTAACAACCAGTTCTGTGGCGTGGCTTGGTAGGTGTGGCTTGGGCATGTGACTGGGTGGCCATGGCTGGGTGGGCATGTGACTAGGTGGCCATGGCTGGGCATGTAACTGGGTGAGTGTGGCCAACTTGGCATCACACATCGAGGGGCGCCTTGCCTCGCCCCACTTACCTGGCCTCTTGAGCCCTTCTGGTCTTTGTCTATTAATTTGTTTACTACTACAATGTCTGGTTGATTATCTAATGCCTGCCTATCCTTCTGGATCCAGAACTCCCACATATTCTTAGCTCTTATTCTCCACAATCTTCTGTGGAAACTCCTTGATGGCTGGCTGGAGAATACTGAGAGTTAAAGTCCATCTTTCAGCTGAGAGACACTGATCTACCCCTTGGGTTCTATCTAGTGTGGTAAATACCTGCTTCTATAGATCTGGTGCTTAGTGCCAGTTCTTGTGCTGTTATGATCAGTGATCAGTGCTGCCTTTTACACACACACCACTTCAGGAGTAATTATAAAAATGATGATTTCTCACTCATTTCTTTACTACTAGTAGAAACAAAATAAACAGCCATAAATTTCACCTAAAGTTGGAACCCTATATTTGGATTCTGATGCATATTTATTGTTCTGAATGCTTTTGCAAAACAGTGGCTGGGAAGACTTGCCACAGATAAATTTACAAAGCACCTATTTCAAATAACGTTTCTTAATTGTATATTCTTACTTGCCCTTTTGTACTCTACCACTGCATTTTGGATTCAAATGCAAAACAATATTTTGGAGAGCACAGAGAAATGAATGCTGCATCTGTTTGCAATTCTTTAAGGCAGCTGAATTTTTCCCCTGGGATTATTCAGCTTCCTGGGATTATGCAGCTGCCTTTCTTCCCTAGAAAAGGTCATATTTTGTATAAAGACTTGCAGACAAATGCATCCTTGTCCACCATAGCAATGCACAGTCCTATGCTTACAATTTTTCTGCTTTTTCAAGACAGGTGGACGTACTTCTAAACAAAACATTGGCTGCAGATAGCTCTCTTTTTCACATTGCAGGGAAGTTCAAAAATGGCTCAGTGAATTAACAATTGACTGGCTGATTTTGAGCCAATCATTCCTTCTCTCAGTCCAGCCTACCTCACAGGACTGTGGTGAGGAAAATAGGAGGAGGAGGGATATTTGGAATGTTTGCTGCTTTGAATTACTTATACAAATAATGATGGAATATAAATAAAAAAATAAATGATTTTTCTGGAGGATGGTGTCTTGCTTTGTGGCAAGTCAGCTTCCCATTTTAAAAAAAGTTTAAATATATTTTGAAGAATATATAAATATCGGTGGAGTAGATAAATTACCAAGCAACTAGTGAGGTATGTACAGGCATACATTGGCCCTCTGGGTGGTACAAATGGGGATCCCAGGTTTCAGATAATGGGTAGAGCACAATGGTGGGTTGCTCCCGGTTCTGTCTGATTCTATAGAACTGGTAGTAAAACCAGCGGGAGGCTCCGCCCACCTGCCACAACATCATCATGGGTGTTCTGCACATGCGCACAAGCGCGCATACACGCTCCCACTGCGAACTGATAGTAAAGGTAAGTGGAACCTATCCCTGGTAGAGCATATAGATCAGTCATTAAATCACCATTCTCTGCCTTCTTTTTTAATACTGCAAATCCATCTTTCTCAGAGGACCCTTTCTGCAAATTCAGAGAGCCTATCAAAATAGTCAACATGAACAGTTTGTAGGAAAAGTTGTCACATGAGTTTATTTAAATAATTGGAAAATATAGTACAAAGTAATTGTGTGAAAACAGGTTCCAATATTTTTATTTTCATTTTAAATTCTTTTTTTAAACATAGTTTTTATTAAACAATTTTCTTCATTTTATATCACAATTTTAATCTTTACAGAGCTCTGATATCAGTATATCTCCTAAGTACATACAGATTATTTTTGTTATTCTTCCTTTCCTTTTGTGTACAAATTTATTCTATACAATGCATCAATATTGCAATTACATACCTATATATATATTACCCTTTACTGTCACATCTTAATTTACTTTTACATTCTTATTCTTTGCTTCTATTCTCTAACCAGTTATACCATGTGTCCCAAATCAAATAGTATTCCGTTTCATCTCTTTCTTTTATTTCCATTGTTAGCCTGTCCATCTCTGCACATTCTAACACTTTTTATCACCATTTCATCAGAGAGAGTACTATCATTTTTCCAGTATTGTGTGTAGATGATTCTAACTGCTGTTATTATGTGTAATATGATATACTGAGGGTTTTTTTAACTATAATTCCCCCTTAATATACCTAATAAGAATAGTTCTGATATTAGATCTATTTGTTGTTTAGTAATTTCCTCTTGCCAATTTCTTATCTTTCATCAGTATTTCCTTGCATCTGACCATAGCCACCACATGCAGTAGTATGTTCCTTGCCTCCTTTTACATTTCCAGCATTCCACTGGTCTACTTGGGTACATTTTTGGCAATCTGGCTGGGGGCAAATGACAACAGTAAAACATTTTATATATATTTTCTTTGTATGCTGCCGACATTATAAGCTTGTAGTTTTTTCCCCACAGTTTTCCCCAATATTCTAAATCAATAGAGTAGCCAAAATTTTTTGCCCAAATTATCATCGTTTCTTTAAACATTTATTCTCCCATTTTGAATCTCAAAAAGAACATTATATGCTTTCATTATCATTTTTTCTTCCGTCCCCGTCATTATTTTGCCTAACTCTTGTTGTTCCTTATAAAAACCATAATTTTCTACATCTTTTTTATATCTTGACTGGAGTTGCAGGTACGGCCACCAATCTATGTCAGTTCCTTGGTCTTTTAATTCTTGTTTCATTTTTACTTTTCCTTGGTCATTTAATAATTCTTTGTACCTCACTATTTTGTTTAGGTCCAATATGTTAGGATCAGTGGTGGGTTTCTACTGGTTTGCATCAGTTTGCATGAACTGGTAGTGGTAGTTTGTCTTGGGTTGCTGAACTGGTAGTGACTGCTGGCTGGCCACACCCCCAAACCGATCTCCTGGTCGCTGCTCGCTTGCCCCACCCATCCTCCCGCATGACGCTCCTCAATGCTCACTCGCCCACTTGACGCTCGCTCTGCCCATCTAAGTCCTATACATGCCTTTGCTTCGCCACACAGTGCCCACTACTTGCCTTGACTCCTCACATGACTTCCCCAGTGGGACTCAGTTGCGCATGCAGAGACTACTCTGTGGCTTGCTGAATTTGCCTTCCGTGGTGCCCGTCCCCCAATGGAGCTACCTCCTCCCATCTACAGGTAAGTACTAGCTTACCCTATTGTCGGGCTCACGTAGGTCGTGAAGCCTGCAGCACTTGACTGGGACCTTGCTTGCTGCCCCCCTGCTCCCTGGGCTTGCAGAATTCGTGCAGCCCGCCAGTGCTCGCCTGTGGCCTTGCCTGTCGCCTACCCTTAGTCCCCGGGATCATGGAGCTCCTGAAGCCCGCCAGAGATCACCTGCAGCCTGCAGCCTTGCCTGCCGCTCACCCCTAGTCCCCAGGCTCATGGAGCTCATGGAGCTCGCAGAGCCCTCCAGCAGTCACTGTGGCCTTGCCTGCTGCCCACCCCTTGTCCATAGGTCACAGAGCCACCTCAGCAGCCCAGGCAGTGGGAGCCCAGGGATCCTAGGCTAACAAAATAATCCGCCATCCCTTCCCCCAGCCTCCAGCTTACCTTCAGGTTCAGGAGCCAAATCCTGAGCGGCTGGTCTGGTCGCTTGCCTGGCTGGAAGTGCCTGGGGTTTTTTTCTTTATTTATGATTTTTAAAAAATGATTGTAATAATGTTCTTTTTAGGAATATTTATTGTTTTTATGAAATGTATTTTTTTTAAGGAAATAGAATCACATAAAATTTAGGAAAATTTAGTTGCTTTTATATGTTCAGCTTTGTGCAAGCTTTGAGAGGTTGTGTGTTGTGTAGCGATTCTCACTTATTACAGAAACACACAATCTCCCAAAGCTTGCACAAAGCTGCACATATAAAAGCAAGCTATTGCGTTACACAAAATATAGTTGCGTTTTATGTGACTCAATAGCTAGCATATTCAGATTTGTGCAAGCTTTGGGAGATTCTGTATGTAAGTGTGATAACTGGTTTTTGAGGTTGTGTAATTTTTGTGAGGTGGTTGCTTCTTGCAGCAACTACATTTTACCTGACTCAATCGCTGCTTTCATATGTTTAGCTTTGTGCAAGCTTTGTGAGCTCCTGCAGTTTTGATGTGTTTCTGATTGCCCTGGCTTTCATTTTCCTGTTTTCCTGGGTTAATCTTGGTCCCAGGTCTTTTGTCTTTCCTATCCTGGGGGTTAATTCTGCCAGGAAAGGGGAAATGGGGAGTTCCAGGTGAGTTATTTTTAGCTGATTCCCTTTATCTTAATGGCTGTACTTAAGTGTTTCTTTCAGCTAGTGCTTTTGCCAGGGGTTTTCGTAAAGGGGGGAGGGCTGGCTTGAGTTTCTTGGCACTGTTTTCTGAGTGCCTCTGTTGCTATGAGGTTTCTGGCACTGTCCTTTTGGGGTATACTATACTTCCCACCAAGAGACCAAGACTGGAACAATCAGATACAACAGAATTGGATCCAAACCCATCACAAGCACCACAAGCACCACTTGAACATGGAGAAAGCAGCAAATTAAAATTGATATAGTGTTTCCCACAAAATAAGACATATCCTGAAAATAAGGCCAAGCCTGATTTTTGGGGTGGGCATAAATATACACCCTCCCCCAAAAATAAGCCCTAGGGAAGGGTGGGCATGGCCAGCACCGGAGCAGCCCTTCTCTTCCCCGGTCAACTAATGGTAGCTGGGCCCCTTAATCACGACCCACAGATCAGCTGAGCTGATCAGGAGCTGCCTCTCGTTCTCTCTCTCCCCCCAGCATTCTTGGCGCTCACCCACCTCCCATCCATTCATCCACCCATCCATCCCTCTCACCTTGCAAACTCCTGCTCTGCTCACAGGAGAGCAACCGCCCGGCACTTCTTGCCATGTGGTGCCCACCCAGCATTGAGGATGGCTTCCTCTGCAGCTTCCAAACCCCGAAGACACCGGTCGGACCATCTGCCTGCTGAAAGTCTTTCAGGAGATGGGGCAGAGAGTCTTCTGGGGCAGAGGCAGCAAACAGCGAAGTGAGCTGTAGCCCCGCATGGAGAGACTGCGCCACCGCCATCCAACATGAGGATGATTTTGTGGCTTTTGAAGCCACTGGAAGCAAAGAAGACACCAGTCGGACCAGCCACCTGCTGCCAAGTCTTCCAGGAGCTGGGGCAGAGAGTTTTCCGGCAGCTGGAGCAGAGAGGCGGAAAAAGGCAAAGTGAGCTGCAGTCCCGCATGGGGAAACCGCACCACTGCCACTGCCATCCGAGGATGGCTTCCTTTGCAGCTTCCAAACCCCATCTGGAAGCTTCTGGAAGAGGAGAAGAAGCCATCTGGGCCAGCTGCCTGCTGTTGAGTCTTTCAGGAGCCAGGGCAGCTGCATGGAGTTGGAACCATAGAGTGAGAAGCCACTCCCAGAGCGGCTGCTGCTGAAAGAGTCTGCGTTGGCAGCGGCCAACTCTGGGAGTACGCTTCCCGGCACAACAGGGCAACAGAGAGCCGCAGAAAAGGGTGAAAGAGCTGCATGCAGCTCCAGAATTGCAGGTTGCTGACACCCATGCTAGATGATCAGCTTCTTCCATGGGATGGCATTCCATATGCTATCAAGGAAAAGCTGAGGTACTTTTAGACTTCTAGACTTGGTGTTTATTACATACCTAGAATAAAGCCTATGGGACATCTAATTGCTAATAATGCCAATCAGAAAAAGAAAATTCAAAAGTCCAAAGAAAAACTGTGAGTAAGGCAAGTAAGAAGAATGATCACAGCAGAACTCAACACTGAGAGATGAAATCAATTGCCAAATGTTGAATTTTAGGTATTAGCAAATTGACATGACCTTCAAATAAAAAATATACTGTTTACTAATTAGGATCCAAGAGTCAAGGAATGATATTATATGTGTAATAAAAGTCCAAAGGCTTTGAATAATAACATCAAAGAATATTTATTGGGTTCTTGCAGTTATAATTTTGAGACATTATTGGTATCAAAAACTATTTGTGTCCCTCTCATACCAACGTCCATATAAGCCTGCTGTTATTAAACCAGAAGTTCCTCCCATTTTGTACATGACATAGGATTTTTTTTCCCAGCCCAAATAATCAGGAAAGTCTAGAGTGACCCCAGATCTTAGCAAGAGAGGAAAGATAAAAGTAGTACTGAAATTTCCTTGGAGCTGAAAATCTATCAATCCAGATGCCTCTGTGATTTCTTGCCCACAGGTAGAATAGTTAAGTCCACCACATTTCACTAATACACAGGCTTGAACATAGTATGTTCCATGTACTGTATGCAAATCATCAAAAACTCCTAAAACATAAAGTTCATTTGTTTTTTCTAATTGCTTATAGATTAAATTACAACAAAGTGTATTGGAACAAACTTCTATATTTCCTTCAGCATTTAGTATGGGCATTAAGGTAAAATTATCATACATCATTATTCCATAAAATACAGGTAAAAATTCTTGGGATGGCTTTTCTTCTATTTTACAGTCAGTTTCTTGATCTTTATGGCAAATGTGTTTCTCTATATAAAAATTCAAAGAACTCTTTTGACCATTGTGGGACATTGCATTGTTTTCCATATTAGTTTCATGATATGATGTAGTAACTGGGATTTCTACAACTATAAGTTTCCCATTAATGCTTTCCATATCATAATAAGTGAAAGATTTTGATGGTGTATATATACCACTGCCTGTCATGCCCAAGTCAGGATGATGGATATTTGCTGCCAAAAGATTTATTTTAAAAGCAGTTGCAAAAGCTTGTTGAAATTCTACAGCAGACAAAAGTGGAAGTTGATTCATCCATGCAGTAGGATATGCGACTTGGGTTATGTTGAATTGCTTTATAAGGGTTACAGCTGGCTCATAAAATAGAATATCAAAGCAAGTAAAGATTCCAAATCTGCCTGCGAAAGGTGTATCAAAAACCGTATAATCAATCTCTGGTGGAGTATTAAAGGCATACTCGAAGTATAGGTTTTGTTTTCTGTATCTGGCTATGAGTGTGCCATTGTCATTAAATACTACATTGGTATTAAACTGATACCTTCCATCTGGTGGACAGTGGGGATCACTTTGCATGCAGGGCTCTTTAGTTCCCAAATTTACAACTAAAAATATTTGATTTTTCAATGCCATACAGCTGAGTTGATGGAGAACCTATAAAAGCAAAAGTTTTTTCAATATTAAATTAGAATGTTATCTTATATAAAAAAGAAAAACACTGAGCTACAGTATTGTGTTAACTGACTATTGAATTACCTTATTTTTGGACTATAAGACCAGTGATGAAATCTAAA
>WNWU01013639.1:4293447-4327842 GCA_012654045.1 Ptyas mucosa
AGAAACTCTGCCTCCCTTAAGGGAACTTTTGAGTCATGGAACTGATGCCTAAGGACAGCCCATCATTCATCCCTTGTTCAAATATTAGCCTTTCACAACTACAGGTCTACTTAATTGGAAACAACATTATGGCACATTTAGCAAGAAGCCCAATGAAATAATGGATCTATTCAGTAGCAATAATGCAAACTCATAGACCCACATGGGGAGACATCCAGCAATTATTAAACACCTTACTCTCCCTGGAGGACCGAGAAAAATTCAAAATAGCTAAGGAAAAGGTCTTAACCCGAATGTATCCAGGTAATGGAAATACAGTGCAAAAAAAAAAAAAAAAGCCACAGCAGCTGCAGAAGTAGATCCAAATTGGAATCCTAATGATGACCAACACAAGACCCTATTAGATGCCTACCGCCTCTTATCCATAAACGTTTTACAAGAAGCAGCAAAAGGTCCTGTTAATTATGCCAAAACCAAGAAAAAAAGATGAGAGCCCAGAGACTTTTTTGGAGAATCCTACAAAGTTCACACTAGGATAAACATAGAAGATCCAGCAATAGATCCCTGTAAAATGAACGGTTTATCACTCAAAGTGCCATGAATATCAGGAGAAAATTGCAGAAACCAGAGAACTCTGAAAGAACTAAGAATAAAGAAGAAATTGTTTATTGTTCTTCCCACCTGGGCTTTAGCAGGTAATTTAAAAGAAAAAAAATGTAAAACCTGTCTAAATGAGAAGACTCATATAATTTGACTTGATCAATTTAGTGTGATTTGTTACAAAATTCCTGGATATGCATCTATAATAATAGCTTGTAGAATTGATTGTGATATGTATGGTCAGCCTGCAAATTAAGTGAACATCTCAGCTTGAAGCTGGGAGAAATGGAAAGTAGTTAGGGCCCACAATCATATTTATGATTTAAACTGCTCTCTGAGTTTTCCCACTGCTTTAAGAATAAGCTATAGGTTGCCCAAGGAAATAAAATTAAAAAAAACAAAAAACAAACAAACAAACAAACAAAAAAAAAAAACAACCTCCACAGGTCTGGAAATGTTTGATGTATGTAATAATTTCCAAACCTGCAGGAAGAATGAAATCTTCTACTAACAGTACACCAAAGAAATTTATTTAGAAAATGGAGCATTGGCTTGTGAAAAGAGCTCCCTGAAATAATTATGATTGGTTTGCATGAAGGAAGCAGTGAATGAAATTTTTGTATGTGAAATTGGTTCATAGAAAAAGTCTGATTGCAGTACAAATGTGAATGTGCGTGTGTGAGATGTCCGGACTGAGATCTATGAATGCCTGTGTGTTGAGGATGTGGAAGGAGGCTAGAGAGAAATGGAGAGGGTTAACCCCCCCTCCCTTGGAAGAGAGAAGCGGGGAGGGTGGGCAGGCTGTGGCCGTGTGTTCTTTTAAACCATTTTTTTCTCTGCTGAAACAGCCTGAGAAAGGAGGGGGAAATGGGTGATCTGCAAATGCAGCTTTTTCTCTCACTGTTTCGGCCTTTTCATCTGCATATAAAAGCTATGCAGATATATTTTCTTTTCTGCTCTGAATACAATCTTGATTTTATTTTTTCTGGAAATTTTTGAGGTTTAAAATATTTAATTAAACCTATATAAAAGAAATGATTTTGAAAGATTTTCTGAATCTGGCTTGCATTTTACTAAAGGCAGAGAATTGACACTAAAGTTTGATCCAAAGATATTTCAGAGCATTGATCCAAAATACTTCATTTAAATTGTTTGTTTTTTGAAGCTGTTTTTCTTACCTCCATTTAAAACAAAACAAAACAAAAAACAAAATTGTCTTTATGTCTGTGTGCATTTTGAATGCTTAGGTGCTCCATCCTATGGCACTGTTTGTTAGCAGGATAAGTTGTTGCCCTTTTAGGAATTGTTACAGACATGGGTTAGCAATTATAATATGTAGAAAGAGAGATAAAATACTTAGGACATTTGATTAATGAAAGCAGTAATATTATTGTGTTGGGGTAGTTATATTATAGCCTAGGGTTAAACTTGATTTAATGGATGTTCCTTTGGAAGAAGGAGCTAATTTGTTTATAGATGGATATACAATAATAGAAGGGAGAGAGAAAGTTTTAGTGGAAGCCAGAAAGTTGCCTTTAAGTTGGTCTGCACAGACTTGTACTGACTTGGAAGCCAGGATGGCAGTGGTAGGAGGAATTGAATGTTTAGTGTTATAAGAAGAAGGAGTTAGAGAAAATAGAACCGATGGAAGGGGGAAGGTATGTGATTTGTTTTTGGATCATAGGGAACCTTCGGATGGCAAAGGAAGAAAGGAATGTGAGGGTGGAACCAAGTGATAATGGATAAAAGAAGTGGTGGTACGGGCAGGGAAGACAGAGTGACAGACTGCCCAATCCAAAGAAGGGAAGCGTAAGTGTACAATATGATGGCAGAAGATGAAAGTGAGTACTAGTGATGTTGGGTGATTCATTTTTGGGTTCCGCAGAGAGCCCTTGATAAATTTAGTAGTGGGACTTAAAGAAGAGGAAGTGGTGTTTTTAATTGACAGAGATCAGATTAAGTGGACAAAGTATTAGAATACACTTAATTAGTGAAGGGAGTAGGGCAATCACTCTTGATAGAATAGAAGGGGTGGCATCTCAGCCTCTACCTTAAAACAAGCAAGAACTAAGGAAATTCTTAGGTTTGGTTGGATACTGCAGATTCTGGATTGATGGGTATGCTGATCTTACCAAACCCCTATATGCAAAATTAATTGAATCTTAACCTTGGAGTTTGAAATGGGAGGAACATGAAAGAGGAAGCCTTGACAATTTGAAACGAGCTTTAACCAAGGCTCCTGTATTAAGTTTGCCAAATTTGGATAAGCCATTCCATCTCTTTGTAAACACGGACAATGGAATCACATAAGGGGCATTGGCTCAGTATTGGGCAGGACAAAAGAAGTCTGTGGCATTCCTGTCAAATACTGGTCCAAGAAAGTAGGAAATTGACCCTTGGGGGAGCCCTTATTGTGAGCACCCCATCTAAAATATGATACAATTTTAATGCAGCAGACAGATGTGATTTTAACTACTGATCACAATTTGAATCTAACATAGTTCTTAGCCAACACCAGATCAATGGATCAGTATGGATTAGAACATTATTGTGCTGAATTTACAAACAAAAATAAGACCTGATTTTGAGGAACACCCCCTGGAGAAAGGAGAAGCAATTTTTATGCTATTCTAAATGGACACACTAAAGAGATCCTGGACGCAGGGGGTTTGCCTTGAAATTGGTCTGCTCAAACCTGTGAATTGTATGCACTAACTCAAGCTTTATGTATCTTAAAAAATAAAATAAAATAAAATAAAATAAATTTTTTTGAAAGGGCTAATAGATCATTGAAAGCAATTATTACGAAATTGTGCTTAGAAGCCCATTTGCCATGGCTTCAAGTTTTTTTTTTCCTATGGCCTTGTACATTTTTAGAACTGCCTCACGAACTAAATACCAGCTGTCTCCTTTTGAACGTCTTGTGTAAACACCACTTTCAAGGTTGGCCAAGTCTAGTTCAAAGAGGGGGGAGTGGAAGCAAGGAGATTACTTTTGCAGTTACAACAGCACAACAATCATATCAACCAACTGAGGCGTTATATGCAAGAATGTAGACCTCCCCCTATTACAACTGCAGGTCATGATTACAAACCAATTAACACCTTAGAAGGAAAATCCTGTGTCCACTGGACAAGGTTGAAACCCGCAGATCAGGGTGATCCTGTCACCTACCAAGGAACAAAAACTGACAAGCCATGGGTGCTAAAATTCAAGAAGAATACACCCTGCTGAGTTCTACTGGCAACGAACTCTCAACGCACGGTGGTGATCATCAGCCTTGCTGAACCACTCTGGAAGCTGGTTCCCAGCGCACGGCCGAAGCTCGGAACAAAGGCAGACAACATTCCATGACTGTAATTTGTAATATAAAACCCATTAACAGTGATTATTTTTTTTAGCAATTATTAAAAACACTCATGTTTGAGGAAGATTGGGTGTGGGGACTCTGGGTAGCTACTATCCTAGCCCTTTCTGTGGGAAGCCTAGGACTGAGGTTGATACTGCTCTTACCCAAGTTACACATATCCCTAACCCTCTTCCTGACATGGTGAGCTTGTGAAATAAGGGTGTTGTGATATTAAGGCCCCGTGTGTGTGTGTGTGTGTGTGTGTGTGTGTGTGTGTGTGTGTTGAAAGGAAGTGATTATTTTTTTATGGCTTTGGACATTGTTCACAACAGGACTCTCAAGTGACCATATAATGAACATTGGTTCCCTAAGTAGAGACACTTTAGGTCAAGTACGCTCCCGCCAAAAACGCATTGTCTATGCACAGGGTTGTTACTTTAGACCTAAACCAACTCCACAACCTAAGGTTGCGCTATTGACAATCCCAGCAGAGGGGGGAATAGATAAGGAAAATGGGCCCCTGCAACAATTGCACAGAGGAGACTACATATCAAGGATTCTGGAATTAAGTCAAGATCTTGTTAATCAGTATGACCCTACCCTAGGTCAGAAATGCTGGTTATGTTTATCTGCTGACCCTGCATTTTATCATGCTGTTCCAGTTGAACAAGATCTCTGGGAAAGGACAAAAGCTACCCTAGTCCTTAAAAGGGATATTAAAAACTAAGCAGCAACATCAAAGGCAAGGAGACCAATAGCTGGCCCTATAGACACTGGTGTAGAAATCATAGGAACACCCTCTCTGTGTGTAAAGAGACATCAGATATCTGGTAGGCCTGTAGGGTCCCTGACAGAAGAACAATGTCAGTCAGAAATATATTTTGTCCCTAAGATGAACTTTATGGATATAAAATTAACAAAGGGTATTTTTCCCTCTGCCCACCACATATTTCAACAAAAGATTACTTTCTCAACACCACCAGAAATGAGCTTTAAGAAGGAAAAGTGGGGAGGATGGAATATGTCCTTTGAAAGCTGTCCAATACCATTTCAGCCTCCACGGTTTCCAGTCTGGTTCAACTTAAAAGCCAAATTAGGTTTATGTATCCTTTTTCCTCCCTGGGAATTCTACCTCCCAGTATCTTTTTGAAGGACCAATCCTCAGAGATAAGCAAAAGGAGACTTCACTAAAAGTCCCATTGCAACCATTGGCAGGAATGTTTGTGGCAGGGACTTTGGGGGTCTGGACTAATGAAAAGAACCATCGGACCCATGCTTTCTCCATGAACATAGGCGTGTGTGTAGGGGAAAAAAGGAGTTTTCTTCTTATGCAGGATAGGGCATCCAAGATAGGTCAGAGGTTACAAACAACTGACATGTGGTTTTCTTGGGTACCTGGATCCGGGTGGATTAAACAAATGTTAGTCTTGTTGATATGTGCTGTGGCAGGCCTAGCTTTTATTCCTCGTGCAATCCCTGTGCTGAAACAGCTATCTATCAGAGCAATGAAAGAGATACAGACTTAAAAGGAATAGAATGTTATCTACTAAAGAATTGAGCATGCAAGGAGTAATGGAAGTTTATGCATAGAAAAACTTCCAGAGGGAGGAATATTATAACTAATATTAATAATATGATTAATACGGGATCTGCTAGATGATCACTGGACAACTTTCTATTCATTTCTATTCACTGTATTCTAAAAGCAGGAAATGTATCCAGTTGAAAAAAGTACAAATTCAGCCAAATTCCTTTTGGATAGGACATACCTTGTAAGGAGGCCCCTAAAAGTCAGAAGAAAGGAACATTCTAGTGACATACAGCTTAAGGTTGGTCAGGTCAAGGAGCTAGGAATCCTTCTATCAACAAAAGATAATTTATATCTATGCTCCAGTAATTTACAGAAGAATTACGACTGTTTGGCAAAGATAATGTAAAAGTCTAGTAATTAGGAAATGTCAATTAAATGTAACAAATATAAAACTGCTGTGTTAGCAGAATCCTTTGTTTGAAAAGGTATAAGAACTGTGGTTTCAAATTCATAAGTTGTTCAGACTTTCAGGTATGAATCTGCTCTGAACCTGCGCAACAATAAACTGGCTCTGGTTGACCCAGAATGTTGTTTGGTCCCATCATTCCATAACAAACATGCAGATCAGTAAATCAAATTTTTATTACAGTCCTAGACTAGTATAAGAAGGGTGGGATGTAAATAATTTTAAAAGCTAAAAAATATAAAATACACAAAGTTAAAAACATTTTAAAAAGCAAATATTTAAATCTAAAAAAATTAACTTATTAGAAAGGTAAAACATTAAATACAAACAAAACAAAAGTATGCAGCTGACTAAATCTATCATAATACAGAATGCTCTTAACTGACAAAACTATTTTTTAAAAATATATGAAGGTCATAAATGCTTAAATTTTCCTGGTAAGGATAAATTTATCAAAATGAAGATACTGACCAGGTTATTATATTTTTTAAAAAGTATTTTAAAATCTGAAGCCATCCATTTGTGATGGGTGGAGTCCAGGGCTCATATAGGGTATTAAGAAAGAGAAAGAGAGAGAGAGAGAAGAAAGAAAGAGGAAGGAAGGGAGAGAGAAAGAGACAAAGAAAGAAAGAGAAAGAAAGAAAGAAGGGAGAGAGAGATAAGAAAGAAAGAAAGAGACAAAGAAAAAGAAGAAAAAGAAAAAGAAAAAGAAAAAGAAAAAGAAAGAAAGAGGAAGGAAGGAAAGGAGACAGAGAGATACACAAGAAAGAAAGAGAAAGCGAAAGCGAAAGGAAAAGGAAAAGAAAGGAAGAGAGAGAGATAGACAAGAAAGAAAGAGAAAGAGACAAAGAAAGAAAGAAAAAGGAGAAAGAAAGAAAGAGGAAGGAAGGAAGGAAGGGAGAGAGGGAGAGAGAAAGAAGAGGAAGGAAGCACCACAAACCCTGGCACTAGACGTGGCTTCAGAAGACGTTTTGAAAAAGCACAGCAATCTAGGGCTGGAAGGGATCTCAGAGGTCATCTAGTCCAACCCCTGGCTGCAGGAGGAAACCTTACATTATCTGAATTATTTTGGTGCCTCTAACGGAGAGGGAAATTGCCAGAAAGAAGTTTATTAGGACAAGACTGCCATGCAAAGGAAGGCAGAGATAGTCCTTGACTTATGACCACAATTGAGCCCAACATTTTGGCTTCTAAGCAAGAGAGTTTCACCACATTTTACTCAATCCATGACCTCTCCTGGCTCTAACAGTCATGTGCAAGCTAGGGAAGAACATCTGAAGGTGTGTGTAATGTTCTAATGTACAGAAATTATAATTAAATGTGTGGGAGAAAGTGGACTCTGGGTGTGTTTTTCCAAATGTAGTAAGTGAGGTTGAATGTGTATAGTTTTAGAAGAGATCTGTGTGTGTGTGTGTGTGTGTGTGTACACATACAAATACAGTATATATAGTAGATAATGTATCTTTTTGTGTGCCTATACACATTCTCCCCTTCATGGATTGCTGCCTTGTTGTGGCGAAGGGGCTTGTGTAGCTCAATGAAGCTATGAGCTATGCTGTGCAGGGCCACCCAAGATGGACAGGTCATAGCAGAGAGTTCTGACAAAACGTGATCCATTGGAGAAGGAAATGGCAAACCACCCCAGTATCTTTGCCATGAAAACCCCATGGACATTACCAAAAGGCAAAAAGATATGACGCTGGAAAATGAGCCCCTCAGGTAGGAAGGTGTCCAATATGCTAATGGGGAAGAGCAGAGGGCTAGTACTAGTAGCAACAGAAAGAGTGAAACGACTGGGCCAAAGCCGAAAGGATGCTCAGCTGTGGATTCATCTAGTGGTGAAAGGAAAGTCTGATGCTGTAAAGATTTTTTTCTCCATAGGAACCTGGAATGTAAGATCCATGAATCAAGGCAAGATGGACGTGGTCAAACAAGAGATGACAAGACTGAACATTGACATCTTAGGAATCAGCACACTAAAATGGACAGGAATGGGTGAATTTAATTCAAATGACCATCAGGTATACTACTGCGGGCAAGAATCCCTCAGAAGAAATGGACTAGCCTTCCTAGTCAATAAAATAGTAGGAAAAGCAATACTAGGAAACAATCTCCAAAATGACAGAATGATCTCAGTTCGAATCCAAGGCAAACCATTCAATATGACAGTAATCCAAGTCTATGCCCCAACCATTGGTGCTGAAGAGGATGAAATTGACCGGTTCTATGAAGCCCTACAGCATCTTATAGAATTAACACCAAAAAATGATGTCCTTATCATCATGGGGGATTGGAATGCTAAAGTAGGAAGCCAAAAGATAACTGGAATTACAGGCAAATTTGGCCTTAGAGTACAAAATGAAGCAAGGCACAGGATGATAGAATTTTGTCAAGAGAATACAATGGTCATAGCAAATGCTCTTTTCCAACAACCCAAGAGACGACTCTACACGTGGACATCACCAGATGGTCAACACAGAAATCAGATCATGAGCTTCTTGTTGCAAAATTTAGGCTTAAAATGAAGAAAGTAGGGAAAAGTAGGCCACTCAGGTATGAACTAAATCATATCCCTGATAAATATACAGTAGAGGTGACAAATAGATTTAAGGAATTAGATCTGATAGACAGAGTGCCTGAAGAACTATGGACAGAGGTTCGCAACATTGTACAAGAGGTAGCAACTAAAACTACCCCAAAGAAAAAGAAACGCAAGAAAGCAAAATGGCTGTCTGAGGAAGCTTTGCAAATAGCTAAGGAAAGAAGGGAAGCGAAACGCAAGGGAGAAAGAAAGAGATACACCCAATTGAATGCAGAATTCCAGAGAATAGCTAGAAGAGATAAGAATGTACTTTTTAAACAGTGCAAAGAAATAGAAGAAAGCAATAGAATAGGGAGGACCAGACATCTCTTCAAGAAAATTGGAGATATGAAGGCAATATTTCATGCAAAGATGGGCATGATAAAGACCAAAATGGCAGGGTCCTAACAGAGGCAGAAGAGATTAAGAAGAGGTGGCAAAATTACACAAAAGAACTATAAAAGAACAAGCTTAACGTCCCTGATAACCATGATGGGGTGGTCACTGACCTCGATCCAGACATCCTAGAATGTGAAGTCAAATGGGCCTTAGGAAATCTGAGCCACAACAAAGCTAATGGAAGTGACGGTATTCCAGCTGAGCTACTCAAAATCTTAAAAGATGATGCAATAAAAGTGCTACTCTCAATTTGCCAGCAAATTTGGAAAACTCAATGGTGGTCACAGGATTGGGAAAGGTCAGTTTACATTCCAATTCCAAAGAAAGGCAATGCCAAAGAATGTTCAAACTATCGCACCATTGCACTCATTTCACATGCTAGTAAAGTTATGCTTAAAATCCTACAAGCTAGACTCCAGCAGTATGTGGATTAAGAACTACCAGAAGTACAGGCAGGATTTCAAAGAGGCAGAGGAACTAGAGATCAAATTGCCATTTTGCCATTTAAGGCGTGAGCTTAAATGGACTCCAGAGGATGGTAGAGGACAGGAGGGCCTGGAGGAACTTTGTCCATGGGGTTGCGATGGGTTGGACACAACTTCGCAACTAACAACAACAACATACACACTCTATATGTATGTACACATATGGCGTATATACATAGGATTAAATAATATATTTTGGATGTTCAATGGTAGTAAGTAAATAGACACTAATTTCATTAGTGATAAGAACCCCAACCTCAAATAACCTAAAGTTGTAACCAACAACATACAAAAACAACGATACCAAATGACATTTCAAAGAAGTACAGCATGGAAAGTTATTTGTCCATTTCATAATGGACAGATCAATTCAATATTTAAAACAGTTTTCTTAATACAGAAGTTATACAATAACATAACAAGGGGATAATAAAGCAGAATGATTATTTTGGGCAAAAATATATGTCACCTAATATTCAAACCACATTTTCAATCTAATATTCTCCAGAAGGTTTGGAATTACAGCACCCAGAATTTCAAACAATGTGAGCTGAAAAACTTGGCAGTTGTACACCCAACACATCAGGAAGGTATTAAATTGGGAAATGCTACTGTAACAAATGTGATTATTAGCATAAGCTATTTTTAAGCAAATTCTGGCTACACTGTTCTGGTCTCCTGTAAGAACGTCCTCTTCTGGTAATTGATTTACTTGCTCTAAGAGAACAATCCAGCTGCTGTTTTAGGGAACACACAGAAGAGTTTGTACAGCTTAAATATAAGAAGAAATGTTCCTTTTTGCAGAGCCTGTTAAAGATGCAGATATAGTTAGTGTGTGTAATGTAATATATGATTATACAGAAGAGTGATATATGATGTTCTTCTGCCCAGAGAAAGGAGATACTTTTAATTACTTGTTGCAATGGTAAGGAAGGCATATAAGAAATATATATTATTTTTATTATAATTTTAGATTAAAACTTAAATAAAAATAATGGTTTTATTAAAAATTAATATAATATACTAATAGAAAGTAAAGAAGAAAAAACAAAAATAAAACAAAGAAAAAAGGTGTAATAAAGGGGGGAAAGTTAAAAAAAATAAAAGAAAGAAAAAATATATAAAGAAGTAGGAGTATATGCTACTTCATGAGCCTTGTTAGCCCTGTGTCAGTTAAGAGGTTACAGTACCTAGGGAATCGCTTGGGCAAAATCTTTTAGCAGCATAGAATGGCCGAACAGCAAGTATGGCAGTTCATTATTATAAGAACTATCCATACTTTTATAATGATTGTCATGAAGATCTCCAACATCAAAGACTTCTGGAAGAAAATAAAGGTGAAATTCCATAAAAAAGGAAAAAACTTACTAAAATTCTAGCCAAAAGTCTGCTGACATTGGCTTTATTTGTTAGGCATGCAATGAAAAAAAAAAGGTGTTTACACTGTTGAAAAAACCTGTGTATAGTACTTAGCATAGCACTTAGACTTGTATACCGCCTTCTCTAAGAGGTTTACACAGTGAGCATATTGCCCCCAACAATCTGGGTCATTTTACCGACCTTGAAAGGATGGAAAGTTTATTAATTTCTTAGCACAGATGGTTGTGATTTCTAATGAAATTTATAAAACAAGTTGTTTTAATTATTGTAGATTTAGCAACACTTAGCTAAGTTTCAAAAGAAGAAAATTGTTTTTAAAATTCTTGTTTTGAAATGGAAATCTAACCCCACTGACTTTGTAAGTTATTGGTTCTTCTTCTTCGCACTCTTCCTTTGATTGGATTTTGGTATCAGACTGCAAACATAAGGACTGGGCTCAATAAATTATTGGATGGGGATCTTACATACATTAGGATGACATTTGCTATTATGTAAACATCTCCCTGCATCCCAACCCTTTAATAAATGCACTAAAAATATGAGCAGAATCCATGGTTTTAACTGGCACTATATGCAAATTCACATTCCAGTTTAACACTAACATGTTAAAAGTTTTTTTCATATACTAACTGCATTCAAAAATATTGCTTCTTTATATCAAATATGGGGAATCGGTGACCTTTTAAATATCATCAAGGATATATCATAACAAGTTCAGCAAACATTACCCATGAGCAAAAACAGTATCTGTAGGATTACAGATTTTGTATCCTGGCATACTTTTTGAAATGTAATAAGTAAAAAAAAATCACAACTATCACAACTAACAGAACAGTATGAAATTATTTTATTACTGGTTAACGTTATTAGTAGCTAATGTGAAATTGTTTTTCATATTCGGTATGACAAGTGGAAAACCAGATGTTCTTATCTCAAAAAACTACTAGTCAGTTGAAACAAAAACAACAACAACCTGAATGCACTTGCCATGATTTGTCAAACTGAGTGCCAATCTTTCATGTTGATGGAGTTAAAACATTAACTAGTGATAAAGACAGGCTAAATAGCACATAAAATGTATTATTGTATGTCACCAAGTTGTTTTTAACACATTTTTGTCCCGCAGGATTTTTTTTTTAAATGCTCAACTACAATATATGCAGGTTAGGTTTGTTTCTAATTAAAGAAGAATGGGAATTCTAGAAAACTTCAATAAAATTTAAGTATATGGATTTAAATCTGATTTAAACCTGTGGCATTATATCGGTAACAGCTTTGTTTTATAAAAAACCTTCCTGTGGATTGACAAGTGATAATCTACCTATTTCATCTTCAGGTTAATAAGACATAAAATATTATAGAAATCTACATTTACTGTTCAAGTTAACTAATTATTGGTAACTTAAACCCCCAGGACTTCTCTGTGGTAATTATTTTCCTTCCATTTGTTTTATATTTGTTTGTTGGCTTTACTAAATACCTCACAAGCATTCTGACTGGGAATTATAAATCTCTGAAGTAGAAGGGAGAGATACCTAATTTCCAATAAACTCACCACATGGATCAACCCCACAATCCATATTTGCTCCAATCTTTTGACTCTGCAAACTGCTAAAAACCTGCTTGTTCTTCAGGCCTTGGAAATTTCTTTTTTTCTTGATATATTTGAATTTTTAAAAAATCTGTAAACCGTACAAAGTTGCTATGGAGATGGATGTCCTTAAAAATGAAATAATAAATCAAGTATCTGTTCCTCTGAAAGAAATATGTGTGTTGGGATAATATATGTTATTCTGAATTTCCTAGATATGATACAAAGAGTGTGTGCAATAACTGTTATCCAGATTTTAACCCCTAATTTTACATTCACCTGTTTCTTAAATTATTCTTCAAGTTCAGCATTTCAGGATAGTTTATTTACGGATTTGGTAATAGAAATCCGGATAGGATAGAAAATTTATAGATATAGACTGTTCTCATACACCACACTGACTGGCACCACGCTTTAGCAGCCAACGGGTTGGATCAATTTATCATCTAGGATTATGCAAAATCAGACAAATAAGTCAAATGAATAGATTTGGTTCAATGCTGTAGTGCTTAAGAAAGTCAGAAAACACATTTTCATTGGGATGTGTGCCTTCTTTACTGCAACATATTTCAAGCACACCGCATTACACAATCGCTGCTTTTGACTTCTTCCACAGATTCCTGAACTAAAAAACCTTGGACCTCCTCCTCCTCTTTCCCAACAGATTTCCCAACAGATTGGCAAATAATGAAGGGAAGCAAGTTGGCACAAGCCGGCCAATCAGAAAGTTGTATCTGGCACGTCCTCTTGTCACGTGACCAGCCGTCAAATTCAGAGGGAGCTGTTTGACATCCCTTGAGCTGCGCCGTTTCACAAGAATCCATATAAAGCCACGCCCACAAGTTCTTTAATGGCTGGCTTTTTTTCCAAGCCCTAGACTAGGTTTTTCCCATTGGTCGAGAGAAACGTACCTCAGAATAAATGGCGGGGCTATCGTCCTTGTCTCCATTGTCCGGAAGATGGCCTCGCAAAATCTGGTACTGGTGGAGGAAGATGAAGTTGTCAGCGGGGCTCAGCTCATCGCGGAGTCCCTAAAGACACAAGTAAGAGCGCTGGGTGATTCCCGAGTATGGCTTCACCCTGAAGAGGGGAATGGGAAAGACCATTTCGAAGTGCTGAGGGGGTGCTGAGTTGAGGAATCAATTCCAAGAGGCGGGCAAAGCGATCAGTTGTAGATCGCTGGGCCGCTGCTAGACTCCTCCCCTGCACGGACAAAACTTCTGGCTCGTGAAATTTAAAAAGAGATTGCCTCTGACGCGTTTTGTTTAACGACGGGTTATTGAGTAAGCCACAGTGGAGTATACTCACACACTGTACAAGATCAATACAAAGAAAGCATATTATGTTTCTTGTGCGAATCAGGACGTAGTGCTATTAATCTTAATTAAATGGCAGGAAACAGTCATAGAAGATTCGCTTTAAAACATCCACATAAAGCAGGGGTCTCCAAACTTGGCAACTTTAAGACCTGTGGACTTCAACTCCCAGAATTCCTCAGACAGCTTTGCTGACTGAGGAATTCTGGGAGTTGAAGTCCACAAGTCTTAAAGTTGCCAAGTTTGGAGACCCCTGACATAAACTTTTGTGATACATCTCCCAAGGCAGGAGTCATACATTTGGTGATTATAAGAATTTGCAAGAAAATTACATGATATTCACCTGCACCTATTCTAGAAAGCTCAAAATGTTTATAATTTTCAGTGTGAAAATTTATGGGATGCTCACCCGGTGATTTATAAATAAGTTACTCACATATCAATTTGCTTAGAAGCACATTCTATTCTGACAAAACAAAGCCTTACATACATTTTCAGTCTAGGTGCTGGTGGGTTTTTTTCCTACTTAATTCTGCAGAGGTGAAGTGATTTGTACACAAAGAAAATTCGGCTTATTTTAAAATAAAGTAACCACCGTTGATTTATTTATTTCTATCTTAACTCTAGGTCCTAGAGTCTAGGATTTTGATTCTAACACTGAACAGAATCCACAAGTTTAGATTTTATGGTCAATCGAAAATAAATAGCACTTAGAGAAGAAAAGAGCATTGTGGGAAAATGGGTTCTTTTGAATTACAGACTCATTTTGTGATTAATAAGATATATCTCATAATGTAATTAACCTTATAAAAAGCCAAGAATTTTAATATGCCAGTAAGAATAAAAGTCTGGATAGTGGACATGACAGTACATGGAGATAGTAGAATAGAAGAAAAAGAACTGGAAGATAACAAAATACAGAGACCTGCAAAAATAGAATGACTGGCAAAACAACAACAACAATGCAAGGTAGTTCCAATAGTAATAGGCTTCTTGAGTGCAATACCAAAATGGCTGGAGCACCATTTGAACATCATAGACGTTGGCAAAATCACAATCAGTTGCTATTCACTTGGAATAGCTTATACAAATTCTAATTTTGCCTTGTGCATAAAACCAACCTCATTTTGCCCTTGATATTGTCAAATTATATAAAATTCCAAATGGGGATAGAGATGAGACATTAAAGATAGTTGGTTAAATTAAATAGATGCATTAAAATAAAATATTTATTTATTTCAGGAAATTGAATATATGTTTGGCATTGTTGGTGTTCCTATAACAGAAGTAGCAATTGCTGCACAAGCAAGTGGAATTAAATATATAGGAATGCGCAATGAACAAGCTGTAAGTATTTCTTGGGGGTAATTTAATATCTGTTTGCTCAATAACTATTAAATGCTAAAAGCTCATTTTAGTGTTACATAATCTGACACATACTGACAGCACAGATGCAAACACATTTATTTATTGCTAAATTTCCACAGAAAAATTGTAATTTCTACACGTTTTTGTCTTTAACAAAAGTGGATTTTCCCCAAAGTATTCTCTGGAATTAGTGGAATGGTAGTCTAGTGCACCTCACAGGGTTGTTGTCATAAGGAAAACAGAAGCATTATGTAAGTACTTTATTCACCTTGATTCAAATAAAACTAAAGTAGAATAAAAATCAGTTAAATCTGGATAGGACAGCGCAAAAATAAGTAGAGATTAAATGACTGAAAGTATCCATGCTGTTGAGGAAAGAAACAAAATATAAAGATGCAAGAAAGAAAAAACTCCGTGTTCAATTAAAAGTGTAAAATATGCTTTATATAGGTGATGGCAAAGGAAGTGCCCTACAAACTATCAGAGCTTTTGAATTGTTTTATGAAATATAATTGAGTAATATTTCAAAAATAGGAAAAATATTTAATTATACAGTACTTTGGTATGCAGAATTATAATTATAAGAATAATCATTCCAGGTATTTGCAAAGTTTTAAGTAGCATTTATTGCCACTTGGTTTGACAATGTGTTGTCATGGCATTATGGCATGTTAAGTACAAACAGTTTTGCCAAAAATACACCCACTCTGGATATCTAACTGTTTCTACATTACTTGGCATGTGTTTTTTTTCAGAAATAGAAGGGAAATGCATAAATTACCTTCTGGTGTTTTAAGTTTTGATTTTTCAAAGATGTTATATAAAAAATAGTAAGTATCCGCACGCATAATGCCACTCACAGCCATCGTGTTAAATCTGATTAGCAATTTTAACAATATAACTCTTGTATTATGTTCCATATTTTCTACATGATGTTTTCTGAAATGATCAGTCCTAGGAATGTTACTATTCTGTCTCTTGCCCTTTCAAGTATAATTTTTTTCACAAGCTTTTTGTATATTATGGCTAGACCTCCCTGAGGGCGGGGTGGGAGGGGAATCATTTCTTCTCTCTAAAAGATATACTGTTTAAATTAAGATACCATAAATACTGTAAAAGACATTCAGATGTGTCCTATTATTTTGCTATATTAATTTCCAGCCTGATCTAAGTAACCCTAAGCCTCCAAAATGGCAAAGTTAATTAAAATTTATAATAAAATAATTGTAGTTTATTAAGGTAGGCCAAAACCCCAAAGCAAATTATATTTTAATCCAACCATCCTCAACTCTCAGCATGAAGAATAGCATTCTTCCTGTTTTCCTGTTAGATTAATGTAGGCTTGGCTTCCCCAACCTGGTACCATGCAGCTATATGAGATTTTAACTCCATCTTCTTTAGTAATTGCAGTTTGAGAGCACCAGATTAGAAAAGACTGCTTTAATCTGGACAAATGGAAGATATCAGATCCTTTTTAAAGAAGCTGTTTTCTATATTTTTATGAATTTCTATATGTAATTATAATTACAGTTATTTAATTACAATTAAATAATTGTAATAATTACAATATGTTCAGTGTTGAGCCTATGAACCAGGTTTTGTATCTAAGTTGTATATTGTTTGGGTGGAAAAATATCCCATTAAAAAACTTTCAGTTAAAGTTATCGATATGAATCTCAAGATAAGTTCATTTGTTAATTGTTTTTGTTCCCACTGCCAAATTAAAAAGCTGTCATAATCTTTGAATTGGCACAAAGTAATATCAACATAATTATTTTTGAATCCGGTGGTCAATCTCTGACTAAGCTACTGTCAGAAAATGATTTGCAAGATCTGATTTTTGCAAGTTCCACTAATTATAAATAAGGAAATTGGTTTTCTCCATTGGTGTTACTCAGCACATCACAAGTCAGCATGGAAAATATCTGCCAATTGTTGCATTACACAAGAAAATAGCTGATTTGACTTTAGACAGGTTTGTCTTTTTCTACACTCGCAACCCATAGTAGTTAAGATATTAGGCTACAAATTGGGAGAATGGGTTTGCCTTGGGCATGAAGCCAATTCAATGATCTTAGGCCAGTCACCTTCTCTCAGCCGAAAGAAAGAGGCAATGGTAAAAACGCTTCTGAAACATCTTGCCAAGAAAACTGCAGGGAATGGGACACTATTGAATAGAATAAAAAAAAGTTTAAAGAAAGAAATACCAGTCTCAAATAATCCCGCAGAGAAGAGAGGGAGATCTTTCAATTAGGTAAAATGGAATAAATGAATAGCTGCAGTGGGAGGACTAATGATTGAAAATGACAGTGGTGAGAAAGAGGCAACTGTGGTCTGAAATCAGATTTTAATGTCCATTCTCAAATAGGCACAGCTTCTATGTATACAGAATAGCAGTCTCATCAGTAGGCAAGCTTTTGGTTTATACTGTAGATTATGCAAAACACTGGAAGGGTTTCTTTGTAAAGGACATTATCATGCACCTTGATTGAAGTTTTGAGACAACTGCAGCCTCTGAAAGGATTGGTATGGGTATTAGAATTAAACCAGGTCATCTCTGACACATAACCACTTCACTTCACTAGTGGACACTGGAGAATTGTTAGTAATTGTATACAACACAGAGACAATTTGGAAAGACCCTTGAAACAGTTGCATCAAATCTTTTGAAGGGAGAATGCTTATAAAATAGCATATAAACTATTGTTTTGGTGTACTGCGTCTTTCCATTCAGATTTTCATTAATGTTTCATTTTCAATAGGCCTCTTATGCAGCTTCTGCTGTGGGGTATCTGACAGCCCGGTAAGGTGACTATAAAAATAATTCTCATTGGATTCTAAGACTTTGATATAATAATATTTCAGAATTTTGAGTTCATCTAAGTTTTTTGTAGTTTATGCAGCAGTGTTTCTATTAGTCCCACTACCACAACCTCAGTTTTCTATCCCTGAGGATAAGTGCATAATAAATAATAAATAAAAATGCTGAACTTGCTTAACATTTATACTCCTCTGACCTGTAACTGATTTCATTTACATTTAAATCTATTTTAGATTTTATGGTTGTAAACAGCACTGTAAATGAACATGTGAGTGATAACCTGCCCTTCAATCCAGTTTTCTTATTTCTTTTCTATTTAGTTTATATATTACAATGTTTTGACCTTCCTTTTGTTCTGAGGCAGAAAGGTTTAAAATACTCCAGTTAAATAAAAATGAAAAATTTGCATTGCTTTCAAATTAATCCTTCAAAAATGTTTGTATATGATGCCCCTGAAGTTATTTTTTGCTTCAATTCAAAACCTCAGGAGCTTTTCTTTTTGTTTCTAGGCCTGGAGTATGCCTTGTTGTTTCTGGTCCTGGTCTTGTAAATGCTCTAGCTGGAATGGCAAATGCAAACATGAATTGCTGGTAATAAATCTGTATTTTCTCTTTTATTTCCAAATACACACACTCAAATGGTATTTATCAGGAAAGCAGATAATCATATCATATCCTCATTACCTCATCCCATTTCCTCTCCCATTTTATTCAGTTTTAAGTAGATCACATCTACATAGGGGAGAACACAAATATGACATGTTTTATCCCAAGAATTAAGGATTGTCTTAATGTACTTTAGTTCATTGCCTTCCCCATTTCAGTGAGTGGTCTCTATGGTCTAGTAATGATGGGATTTATAAACACTGGAAGATTGGGGAAGATTACCAAATAGATTTTGCATAAAGATTTCTGTGCTTTTGTAGCAGACTTTTCTTAACTGTATATTGCATATAACCTTCACTTGATTTTGAGAAGTTGATGGTACCACTTGGTGCTTCTTAAAAAAATCAGTCATTTTTGGTAACTGTCAAATTATCTGATACAAACATAAGAACGTTTACTTTAAGATAATGGTTCTCTTACCATACAATTGCACTCATTTCAAATGATAACAAGATCATGCTCAAAACCTACAAGCTAGGCTTCAGCAATATGTGAACCAAGAGCTACCAGAAAGCTGGGTTTCAAAGAAGCAGAGAAATTAGAAATCAAACTGCCAACATTTGCTGGATTATGGAGAAAGCAAGTGAGTTCCAGAAAACATTTGCTTCAAAAATCTCTATTTCTACATTAAAGCCTTTGATTGCCTAGATCACAATAAACTGAGCAAATTCTTAGATATGGGAGTACCAGACCACCTTATCTGTCTCCTGAGAATCCTGTATGCGAAAAAGAACAGTTAGAACAAGATATGGAATAATTGATTAGTTCAAAATAAGGAAAGGAGTACAACAAGGTTGTATATTGTCACCCAACATATTTAATTTATATTAAATACATTATGCAAAATGCTGCATTAGATGAATCGCAAGCAAGAATTAAAATTGCCAGGAAAAATATCAGCTATGCAGAAGATACCATTTTAATGCCAGAAAGTGAAGAGGAACTAAATAGCCTCTTGATAAGAGTAAAAGAGAAGAGTGCAAAAGTTGGCTTGAAACTCAACATTAAAAAAATCAACATGGCATCAAGTATCGTCACTTCTTGGCAAATAGAAAAGGAAGAAATGGAAGCAGTGACATATTTTATTTTTTGGGGCTCCAAAATCAATGCATACTGTGATTGCAGCCATGAAATTAAAAGACACTTGTTCCTTGGGAGGAAAACTATGACAAATTTAGACAGTAGTAGAACAAACTAGTGAAGCAGTATTTAAATCTCCCCCCCCCCCCCCTTACTATCTTTTCTTTCTTTTTGAATCAATGAAAGTTCCCAAAAGACTTGATGGAACTGATGAAACCAGTTCTTACAACATCTTGCCCAGGCAATAAGATATCAGTTTTAATCAAATGTTAAAGCAAGTAGTATTTAGGAATATTTTGACAGATTAACAAAGTTGGAAGGGATCTAGTCCAACACCCCGCCCCCCCCCAAAAGCAGGATACTCTACACCATTTTTGACTCATGGCAGTCCAATATTTTCTTGAAATTCTCAAGTGATAAAGCTCCCACAACTTCCAAAGCAAGCTGTTCCATTGGTTGGTTGATCTCACTGTCAGAAAGTTCCCCCTTATTTCTAGGTTGAATTTCTTCTTGATCAGTTTCCATCCATTATTCCTTGTCTGGCCTTCAGGTGCTTTGAAAAATAGCTTGACCCCCTCCTCTCTGTGGCAGCCCCTCAAATATTGGAACACTGCTATCATGTCTCCCCTGGTCCTTCTCTTCACTAGACTAGCCATGTCCAGTTCCTATAATCGTTCTTCATATGTTTTAGTCTCCAGTCCTCTAATCATCCTAGTTGCTCTCCTCTGCACTTTTTTATAGTATGGTGACCAAAACTGGATGGAGTACTCTAGGTATGGTCTTACTAAGGCTTTATAGAGTGGTATTAATACCTCACTTGATCTTGATTGTATCCCTCTGTTAATGCAATTTAGGATTGCATTAGCTTTTTTGGCTGCTGCTGCACACTGCTGGATCATATTTAGTTGGTTTTTCCACTAAGACTCCAAGATCCCTCTCACAGTCACTGCTATTAAGCCTGGTTTCACCCAGTTTATGTGTTTTATATGTTTTAGTTCACAAGTTGCTTATTCAAGAATTAAGTGAATCTAGCTTTTGTTTTTAAGGAATTAAACTTTTAAATTTTTTTTAAGGCCATTGATTGTCATTGGAGGCTCTTCTGACAGAAATCAAGAGACTATGGGAGCTTTTCAAGAATTTCCACAGGTGCACATCTCTGCTATTATTATTTTTTTTCATAAAAGAATACCTGGATACTTTAGAAACCCATCTTCCAACTCAGTATTTCTCAACCTTGACTATTTTAAGACAAGTAAACTTCAACTTCCAGGGAATTCTAGAATTGAAAGTCAACACATTTTAAAGTTGCCTTGATTGAGATACATTACTGTAGCTGATGCTCTTTAGATTGTTCTTATACCATATACCTTATTTTTCGGAGTATAAGATGTACTCCCCCTCCGCAAAAGTGGGTGAAAATTTCGGTACGTCTTATAGACTGAGTATGGGCCTTATTTTGGCCTCGCGTTTTCTCCCTTCCCGGCCACCAGAAGCACGCTGCAGTGCTCCACACATCTTGTTTTCGCCAAAAACAGGCCTGTTTTTGGCCTGCTTCTGGGGGCTGGGGAGGGGCAAAAATGGGATGCATGAAGGCCAAAAACTATTTTTTTCTTGTTTTCCTTCTCTAAATCTAAGTGCGTCTTATAGTCCGAAAAATACAGTACTCCTGACAGAGATTTTCATATTTCAATAAGTATTATTGATAGGCATAAAATTTAAAAAAAGTCCAGATTGAATTGAATAAACCTTCCTTTTTCCTGTTTTTACCTGTAAGAATATACTGCCTCAACCTCTTTACTGAATATTTTACATAAAAATCAATGTTCACCATGACTAGCAAATCTTTGTTATCTGCAACTACTTTGCTCTTTTAAAACTTTGCTTTTATTCTGTTTCTTTTTAATGTAAAATTACATTACATTAATGTAATATAAATATAAAAGACAACTCTTTTGCTTTCTGGTATCTTCTGCTACATTATAGTGTTCTTCTATCACCTCATTTCTTCATTCATAAGGATTCAAGTTGAGCTTAATTAATATTACCAGACAATATTCAGTACTGAGAGCCAGTTGGTATAGTGATTAAAGGCACTGGGGTAGAAATTGGGATACTAAGTTCTAAGTCTGCGTTAGCACAAGGCAGCTGAGTGACTTTGGATCAGGAAAACTGCATGGATTTATTTATTCTTGTGATCATCAGCAATCGATAATCGATTTATCTTCCCCTCCAGAAAATCAACATTAAGCAGATATACTCCTAGCTTTTCATTACTCTCCTCCCTAGCCACTCTCATGCATACCTTATGTTTCCCCTGGAACAGTTTTGCAATATTGGGGCATTAGTGATATTAAGACTTTATTCCATTAATAAACAATTATATAATTACATATAATCTGGTGTCCTTTGCCCCACATATGGCCAAATGCTATTAATTTTATTTATTCAATTTACATGAATGCCTGTTCCTTCTTTTTGGATTATTTGAATTTTTAAGTATAAAACAACTTCATTTCCTAATTTTTCAAATAAAACTTTTAAAATGGCAGTGCTGTATGTTTTACAAATTATAACCTTTTGTGTTAAGAGCAGATATTATGCAATGTGTGATTGAAAGTCTTTATAAAGAAGTTTTCTGCAGATGGTTATGATAGAGTAATTGTGAGTAATCCTTGCATTATCTGGAATTAACTAGGGTATCTCTAGGGTATCTCTGCAAAGCAGTTGTGGTAGTCCCCTACTTTTCATTGTTTTTTGCGGAAGTGGGATGTGAATTGGATGGATTGTTGGGCTGATTAAATCCTGTTGTAAAATCATCTTATTATTTAAAAAATAATATGTGTTTGTTTTCAGGTTGAAGCATGTAGACTTTTTAGCAAATTTTCTGTCAGACCAAGCAGTCTAGAAGCTATTCCTGCAGTTATCGAGAAGGTAAAAGATAAAAAATAGCAATACTTAATTCTTTCTCATGTAGCTCTGTGAGACATAGCACTGGAAAATTGTCATATGGCTGGTGATGCCTAAATAAATGAATGGGTTCAGTTATTTATCTTTCAGAGTAATAGGTCATCAGAACAGTATCTAATTTTAGAAAATGACCAGTACCTTTTAAGATGTTAATATTATATGTTAATATTATTCCATAAATATATTAGTTGTGTGATTGTATACAATATAATATTATTCCATAAATATTTTATACAGTGTGATTGTATACAATATAATAATAATTTATACACATACATACTCTTAGCTTATAATATATAATTGATTGACAAAATCACCATCAGCCAATTGTTAAAGACAGCTTTACTGGAAGATCTTATATTCTGCAATATTACCTTTAACATCATCAAAAGAATCTGGCTATTTCAGGTCCTTATGAAGGAATAGGTGGATAAAAATGCAAAATCCAGTCTAAACATCTATGCTGCTACTCACAACCCCAAGATAAAAAAGACTTGCCACAGGAAAAACAAGCCCATTTTCAAGGAATATCTGTCTAAGAGTCATGTTTCTTATAGAATTCAGCCAGGGATTTTGACGGATAACTCCAAATCTATTTTCATAGAGCTAAATAAACCATGGATATGCTTATTTACAGACTGAATCCAACAAGTTATTCATTCTTCAGTAGATGGATATTTGTCCATTGTTTACTTAATGTATTTTTATCAATAAGGGCTGGTGTAATTAAAAATAAAATAAAACTCTTAATTATGATTACTGCCCTGTATTTTTATCTTCCAACTTCTCTATTCAATCTAGGCTGTCAGAACCAGTATTTATGGACGCCCAGGTGCCTGCTATATTGACATACCTGGAGACTTTGTAAATCTGACAGTGAAGAAAAGCTCTGTTAAGTGAGTTGTTATCTCTATAAATAGCAAGTTGTTTCTACCTATAATGTTGTGGTACTTTTACTATATTTGTGGTTTCTCATGGGATGTACTCTTAATAAAGGTAAATATTCACTCTAAAAATTATCCATAGCACAAAATATTTTCTAGCATGAGAAACTTTAAAGAAATATAAGTCAGGCTCTTCAAAAGATTGTAACCAACTGGTCCCATCCAATGAACTCTCTTCGACAAGCTTTTATAAAGAAATTATTTAGGATGGAAGATAAAACAATTGAGGTCAAGATTATTTAAATGAATGTTCAATTCCATGAGTGACTCAGATATAGAAATGCATCCTTAAGAACAATTAAATGGGATGTTAACCGATTGCTTAAATAAGGCACTTCAGATTTTGGAAGGGATCTCAGGATTTCCAAATCCTATGCCACATCCAGGGTTTCACAAGGGAATGCCAGAGCATTGGCAAGTGTCTCAATCAAAACTGATTTTTTCCCAAGCGTGAATCTCACCATTTTTAAAAAAATAAGATTTCTTAAGATGAAAATAGGTATACTAGAAAAATGCCAGCCAATGAAACATTTTTCCTTTAGAATCAAAATGTAGCTCTACATTAGGAAAAAGACTTTTAGGGTCTGTTTCTCATAACTTTTTTTTTTATTATTTGATTTATATGCCGCCCTTCTCCGGAGACTCAGGGCGGCTTACAATGCGTTAAGCTGTTGTTTATGTTTAAGATATAATTAAGGAAGGGAAGCTGAACTCTTTTCAAATACATAGACAATGGTCATATAAATCATTATCAGTTTGAGAGCCACCATTTACTGTACTTCCTATACTTCATTTTTGCCTTTCAATTGCTATGTCTTACATTCCCTTGAAAACTTTACAGCAACTTTCCTATTTTTTAAATGGGGAATATTACATTAGAGGCTGTAATGTATCTTTTGCTTTTGATCTCATTCCTTGAAAATAAATTTAAGAGAATGTAAAGAACCCATGTAAAGAAGCATTTGAAAAAAAAGCTGCCCAGAAATTAATGGAATATAATTTTTAACTCGTCAAAAAAACCCCCAAAGAGTGAAATCACCATATTCTAACCATATAAAAGAAATTTAGTTATATAGAAATTAGTGTCCACAGATTCCATTCCGCTTATACAGTATCTGCCCATATGCTAAATTCACAATTTGCCTCTGAATACAATTTGTTATAAGATTTTTACCTATGTATTAAAAAGACCTTATTACAGAATAAGCATTTGTAAACACACAAAATGCTAGCTTGTAGGCTAGCATTTGAAGGCTAATATTTTTTCTTTCCACAACTATCTACCATATTTTTCGCACTTGATGCACCTGACCATAAGACTAGGTTTAGAGGAGGAAAACAAAACAAAAAATGAGTATGGAGCACCGTTTCACTGTGAATATGGAGCGCTGAATATAGAGCAGCAGTGTAGTGAGGGCAGGAGGCGGAGCCTGAGAGGACCACAGGTAGGTGTCCTCTCATGGGCTAGCTCTGCCTATTGACTCCTGCACTACGGAAAAGAGACAGATGAGGCGGGCAATGACAAAGACAGGTCTGTGATGCAATATTCGCTCCATAAAACACACAGACATTTCCACCCACTTTTGGGGAGGTGGGGTGAGAAGTGTGTCTTATGGAGCGAAAAATATGGTATATGCTTTGCTACAATGGAGGATCCTACCCTGTATATCGGGCTGCTTCTCTCACTTGCTGTAGTAAAAGTTAAGACACTTTCAAACTGAACTCAACTTGTGATGAGTATGGGCAGATATCCATATTGTAGGCTTGGCAACAATATAAAAGTGGTTTGCCATTGACACCTTTTTGGGATAAATCCCAGCTTAGTCTCCATTTCATTTCTTCAGAAACATATTCTACATTATCAGAAAGTGATTTCCTTTAGTATATACCAGGTGACGAGATGATTGTACTTCTTAACAATACAGTCTTCGATTTACAACAATCTCTATTCATCAGAAAAAACATGTGCTTCTATTATTTTCCAGAGTTCATATGCTTCTTTAATGTCCTTTAATTTATAATCTTTAATTGCATATAAACTTTTCTAACTTTGCTTTGCAATAATTTTTGCTTATATCTAAGCCAAGCATTGATTGGACATAAGTCCAGCAGGTAAGTTTGTAAGACATATATTACTTCTTTCTTTCTAGTACAAGTTTTTTCTTCTCAGGTCATATTGAAATGTATGTAACAACTATGTTTTCAAAATGGATTGAATCCTGAATTTCTTTTATGAAACAATTTCAGTTCTCCACTATAGAAAAATATAAATAAATAAAATAAATAAAAAATAAATAAAAAATATAAATAAATAAATAAATACATACATACATACATACATACATACATAAATAAATAGGGATCATTGAACTTGCTTTGATAGTTTCTTTTCTACAGTGGGTATCTGTTTATCTCTAGTGAGATAATAATTTTGCTTTAGGAAATGACTTCTATTACCGTATTTTTCGTTGTATAATATGCACCCCCCCCAAAAAAAAATAGTGGGTGGAAATGTCTGTGCATCTTATACAGCAAATGTTGCCGAATTCCCACCCACCCACAAGCCCCCATCCTTCGGCCTCTGTCTCGTAGCAACTTGTCTCCTTGCAGCAAACAGCCTGTCAGCTTCAACTGATTTAGCAGGAGCAGCTGATTGGCGGTTGGATCTGCCTCCCAGAATACCGCCTATCAGCTGTTCCGGGCTGTGCTGAAGCTGACCAGGCTGTTTGAAAGGCTGCTTGAAGCGTAAGTCTGTCAACTATCTGGCTGAAACAGGATTAATGTCCTCTAAAAGGTCTACCATTCCTGTTACGTTTGTTCCTTTATATAAGGGGGAACAAAAGGAACCAGCTGCAGGCATTTGATGCTTTTCCATGAGAGTCAGACATTTTACGAAATCAAATGATATATTGATTGAAATTAAATCTTGACTTTACAATTTGATTCAAATTTTGTCACCTTTGAATCTTCATGGTATGTCCTTAATTCAATCAGCTGCTCGTGCTAAATCAGGGTGTACTGAAGCTGACCAGGCTGTTTGCTGTTTGCTGCAAGGAGGCAAATTGCAGTTGTTTTTTTTCTTGTTTTCCTCCCCAAATGCAAAGTATGTCTTATAGTCTGGAGAGTTTTATAGTCCGAAAAATGCAGTATATATTGTCTGTTTTTTTTCTTGAACTATTTTTGAGCTCTTGTTGATTTTTGATTTTGTAGCTGTAAGACAGTATTGCTATCAGGAATGATTTTAGTCCTGCCTATCAAAGCGAGTAAGAGGAGTAATCTAATTTTCAGAATACTTCCATTCACTATAAAAAAAATAGCTCCATAGTAAGCCAGTGTTTCATTTTGGTGGGAATGCAATATGTTCACATTAGTTGCTCCTCATAATAATAGCCTGAATTGATGATACACAAATTAAATAGTTGCTTATTTATTCTGTTGTTTATTCCAAGTCTTTTGTGAGGATTAGTTTTTTATTCTGTTTTACAGGTACATTGACTGCTGTCCAGCACCTCCTATCAGTATGGCTGAAGAGATGACCATTTCTAAAGCAGTTTCATTCATTTTACATTCCAAGAAACCACTTTTAATTATTGGCAAAGGTAATCCTATTTCAGTCCTATCAAAACAAACTCCCTATTCCATAGAAACTGCAAAATATAATGATTGAAATGTTTCTTTCTTTGTCATATTGTTTAGTCTATTTATAAAATAAGTAAATAATTCTTTTGTCGAAATGAAAAGGTTTAGTCTATTTATAAAATAAATAAATAAATTATTTTGTCTGTTGAAATTAAAATGTCCCAGGGATTTGCCTATTAAACAAAAGATAATAACATTCTCTGAAAATATTTGGTTGCTGGTGTTTTATATAAAGTAAAACATCTTTTTTAAAGAAATTGTACTTTTAAAATTATTTTAACTCTGAATATGATGATAATTCAGGGTTATCACCAGAGGGATGGAAAGTAAAATTATTTTTTTTAAAAGCAGGATTGCCTTAAAATTGAATTGTTAGATTTTCTAGGGAGCAACATACCTATTTTAGAATTTAATTTAGAGGGAGGGAAAATATTGTAAATATTTTACCATATTGTCCAATCTTGGCAGTATAATTGAGGGAGACAGAAAAAAGGGATCTTGACAGTTGCATAGAGGTGACATTTACCTCTGCAAAGGGAGAGACTATTAGACAATGCTTTGCTATAAAATGATTACAGATGAATTTATAATTAAAAATTTATTATTTTAACTAAAGGGTTTGTTCAAAATGTATAGATTATTATTTTGAATTCTTGCATGTTGTCAAATCAGAAATTTTGATTGTAACAGTCACTTTCTTTTTATAGGCCAGTTTTAATTGAAAACACTAGTCATTATTGGAAAATAAGTCATTTTTGCAATCGCAATAAAATATTGTAAAGTTTTAAAGTTTAATACTACTGCAAATTAATAGCACTCTATGGTAAAATATTATCCCTTTGTATGCAAGACTTTATTAATACCAATCTGCATATTAATTTTTTCTAATATTCAAATGAAGGTATAAGTGGCTCTTACAAAATCATCATCAGTAAAAAGCGATACTGGATTGGTCATAAAAAGGTTGATAGGGTACTGAAATAGTGTCATGGAGCTTTTATGGTGGTGGGTATGTCTCTTAGGTGCTGCTTATTCACGTGCTGAAAACAGCATCAGGAAATTGGTGGACCAATGTGGGCTTCCATTTTTGCCTACGCCAATGGGGAAGGGAGTTGTTCCTGACAACCATCCTTATTGTGTGGCTGCTGCCAGATCTAGGTAAATACACAAATTGAGCCTTTCCTTCCAACCTTTGAAATTAAGGGTAAAGAACCTACTATTTATCATTGTTATAACATAATGGTAAAGGTATTAAGGTCACATTAGGGATTTATTGGGAGATAACTTATTCAATAAACCACAATTAAACAATCCACCTTACCAATTTAGGAGAGGTAGGAATCATTCCAAATCTCTAAACTGGTAATACTTTGGAGTGATAAAGAGCAACATTCAGTTAAAGTGATTAAAGAACACAAAAATTTAATTGCTATTCTTTTTATATTTAATATATATGAAAATAATTTAATTGACTTATTTACTTTTTAATGACTAGGGCATTACAATATGCTGATGTGATAGTATTACTTGGAGCCAGATTGAATTGGATTCTGCATTTTGGACTTCCACCAAGGTTTCAGCCAGATGTAAAAGTTATTCAGGTATTCAGACAAATCTTTTTAAAGATACATTCCAGAGCTATTTTTTTAAAGAGGGTGCTCTTCAAAGGTAGTTAAAGTACAATGCCCAAAATGTTCAATGCAATTTTCCATTTTTGCTGGGGACCTGGAACTTATTTAGAAAGCAGCAGTTGGACAAGGAAGGCTGATATAGTCTGAGTATATACCAAGTGCAAGAATTACTGGAGACAGGATAAGTGAAAAATAATGTAACATCAGTTTAAAAACTTTATAATCATCCAAATACATCTGCATAGTTATGGTCAAAAGATAGGATATTAAACCAAGGAAATATATTTTTAGAGAAAAAAAACTAGTTCCTGATATTCTCAAGGGTCTCTTTAATTTAAATTTTTCTTGAAAAAGAGTTTCCTCTAAAGCACTTTAGAGACAAATTTTAGTTGCCTTTTTGGGTTTTTCTGCTTCTTGGTTGAGTTTCATCTTTTGTTTTTGCTTGCTTTTAGAGGCAATTTGTCTCATAGAGCTTGAGTTTTTTATGTGAATTATGTTGTAAATCTTGGCAAAAAGAAAAAGAACAACTAAAGGGAAACAAGTAGTTAATTTTTTCATTGTTCTGAACTAAAAACTGAAGCCCAATGTTTAAGGAAAACTGTTATTGCTTAAGTAGTCATCTATTTTTTTTTTCTGCAAGCAGATAATTCATTTGCTTTCTTGGTGTTTTTTCACAGGTAGACATTTGTGCTGAAGAGTTGGGAAACAATGTGAAACCTGCTGTAGCCTTGTTGGGAGACATAAAAGCTGTGACTGATCAGGTAACATGCTCTCTTATGTAAGTGCCATCTTCTGTTGGTTGGATGTAGGAGCTGGGTTGAAGAATTTGATGGAAAATCATTTTGATTGATGAATTGTCAGTAATCTGGCCAAATATGCACCAGTATGCTGGAAAATGTAACAGTACATTTCTAAAGCTAATGATTTTTGTACTACTGATCAAGATATATATTGTATATATTATATCATTCATATTTTATGATATTATTCACAAGCATATTGCTATATTCTTAGCTTTTAGATGAATTTAACAAGAATCTTTGGAAATACCCTTCGGATACAGATTGGTGGAAAGATCTTCGAGCCAAAATGCATAGCAATGAGGCAGCATCTAAGGTATCATTAATGATATGTATCAGGAAGGAGTTTGGCTTTTTTAAAAAAGCAAAATCTTGTAGTAATAAATATGTTAATAAATTTATTATTGCATAGCATATTTCAGTATTATTCAGAGCTATAAGCATGAATACTTTCATGGCTGGAAGAGATATAAACTGTGAGGTCAGAAGAAAAGGAAATGAAGACAGGCCATATATACATGCACACACGCTTTTCTGAAAAAGCATTTCCCTTTCAAACAACTTCAACAAAGTTTAGTCAATTACAATTTAGTCAAACTTCAATTAAAAGAATGGCTACGGCCAGTTGTACTAGTACATCATTAAACAAAATCATTCCAAAGACGTGACCTAAAATCATTCAGGTTCCCAGCATGAATCCTAAAACAATATATTGTGGGATTTATGGCCAGCTTTACCTTCACTAAAATCACGTCATGATTTTTTAAAGACATTTGTCATGGAGAATGGACCAGAATTCCCACATAGGATGTTAGAAACTGATATCTAATTATAGGAATTGTTTGACTGCAGTTATTGCAATTGAAATTGGTAGAATCAAATACTGAATCCAGTGGGTTGATTACTTCTTCACATTGGTTTATTAGACACTGGATGGTTTCTATGAACAAAATAAAGTCAGCATTAAACTCTGGTTTTATTTATTCACTCAGATTCCCTTGGTGATCAGAGATTCAAATGGGAAAAACGTATAACCATTCATAAAATACAAAATTCTGATTTTATAATATTTATATGTTCAGGAACATTTGAGCCAGCAGATTTTTAACATCATTCATTTTCTCATTCATTTAAGGCACTATCACTAGAAAAACAGTTGCCAATGAATTACTATACAGTCTTCCAACATGTGAGGGACCTTTTGCCAAAGGATTGTATTCTGATCAGTGAGGGAGCAAATACAATGGATATTGGGCGCACCATGCTCCCAAATTATCTTCCTCGGCACAGGTAAATATATATTAGTTTCCTTCTGAGTAAATATTTTGGCAATTTGTACTCAATTTGCCTGGAAGGACAAATAAAGATAACTTATATTTACATTCCTGATATTAGCACATGTTGATGAACACATTATTTACTTCAATTTACTTTTTTTCCCCTCCATACTTTACCATCCAGATAAAGTTCTTAGATAAATATAAATATAAAAGCAAAATATTATGTATATCATTCTTGTTATGCCAATAGGGAATTAGTGAAAAGTACTGTTTCTTATGAGGAATAGTTTTTCCCCCCATCAGGTTACATGATTAAAAATTTCCTATAAAATAATGTGTTTTATAAAATTAGTTAAATAAATGGAACTAGCCTTCTGTAAATGAAACAATTTGTTCCATCAGACTTTTAATTCAACAGTTAATTTCTAGAACATAGGAAGAAGTGTTTCCACCCATTTTCCTTTCCAAAAACTATAACTTTCAAAAGTTTTATCTGAAAGATTGAAGGATCTTCCAGAAGAATCTGAAAGGTTTTGTATGCTCCCAAGAATTCTTTTCAAGAATTTAATCCAGAATCGATAAAAATTTATTTCAAATCAAATTTATTTACTTATTCTTTGAATTGAAACTTCAGCAAGTTCTGTGAAAGTTGCAGTGTATTTGGTGAAGCATACTTTATTTGTATACTTGTATACTGTTACTAACAGTAAAGTAACTTTTAATTTGATAATTTAATCTTGATTCAATTGATCTAGATCCATCTACAGCAGACATTTACCAATATGTTTTATATATGTATAAAATGAAGAAATGCCAATCTTGTTTATAATGAGTTGGGTGATTCACTATCAGTATGATGTAAATTGAAACAAGTTCTGTATTTAGTCTCAAATTATAAAGCACATAGTATTTTCATTAGGTGAAGAATATATTGTGAGTAATATTTTTCTGTGGTAATCAATCAGTACAGTTAGTCCTCAGGTTATGATGGTAAGTAGGATTAGAAATTTCCTTGCTAAGCCACGTGCTTGTAAAGCTAATATCACGTTTAGCAATGGCTGTCCTGGTTGCCATTATTACCAAAGTATTGCACAGGTTGTTAAGTAGGAAGAAGGCATTCCAAACAAGGAGTGTGGGAGTGAGTACAGGTACCACAGACAGGTGCTATGGTGCATGAGTGCTGCTGGGTGTGTGTGAGTGCTGTGGGCAGATGCTAGGGACTGTGGGGATTGTTGGTGGGGAATGCTGCAGGCAGGCACATGTTAGGGACTATAGGTGGGTGGGAGGTGGTACAAGATCTCTGGTATGTCATACTCCATAGGAGAGTTCTTGAGAGAAAAACTTGCTGTCTTCTCTATCAGCTTCCGTATTGACTTTGCTTACGCACAGCTGATAGGGAAAGTCACAAATGGCAATCGTGATTGTAGCTACTTGCAATATCATATTCACAAGATACTTAGATTGTGCCTAGATTGCTATCACATGACTATGGGGACACAATTAGAGTGGCAGATTCACAGACTGGTTGCAACTCTCCTTTGATTAGTGCAGTTTTAATTTTGAACAGTTGCTGAACGAGTGGTTGTAACCCAAAGACCACCTGTAATAAGTATACATGCAAGCATTGGAGAGTGGAATTTTTAATCAGTTTAATCAGCATGAGCTTTGAAATTTCATAATTCAGCTTGAAAGCAAGCCGCTAAAAAAGTTGTGTTGTAATTAACAGATCATAGAAAAACTTTGAAATGCTGATGTGACCATAATAAAAATTATCTATCTATCTAGAACAGCTTTGTTCTTGTCACAAGCCCAGCATTTATTAATTACTTGTATAAACCAGTATTATTCATCAATATATATATTTATCTGGTATTTGTAAAGATATTCCTTAAAGCCTTAAGAAGTTGGGATAGTGGATGTCAATTAAGAATTCTCCAGCAGAAAACATGCTATGATGAAAAATATAAATTTATATAAAATTTATATAAAATATATATTCCTTGTAGGCTGGATGCTGGTACCTTTGGGACAATGGGTGTCGGACTTGGTTTTGCAATTGCAGCTGCTATAGTTGCTAAAACCTGTAATCCTGAGCAGCGAGTGATTTGTATAGAAGGCGATAGTGCATTTGGTTTTTCTGGTATGGAAGTGGAGACTATTTGCAGGTAAAACTTTCGTACTGCCAAATTTTATTTTAAAACAAAAACAAAAATCTTTTACTGTACAAAGTTGAGAGTTTCTACCATATTATAGTTAGAAAAATTTCCTTCAAATAAAAAACTGACCTTCAGATGAGTTCCTTTTCATTAATCACTACAGGCATAACTTGCCAATCATTATAATCATAATCAACAACAATGGAATATACAATGGCTTGGACTCAAACACTTGGAAGGAGATGCTGAAGTTTGGAGAACCTTCTACACAGTAAGTTCTTTAGCGTTGACTTTAATTAGCCTTTAGAATATTTAACTTCTTGCTCTTACAAACTGGATGTTGTACTTAACACATTAAAAGCTATAAACAAAAAAATATAATTGTTTCAACTTCATCAAACTCTAAATGAGTTAAATGAAATTAGGGTAGGTGCCATGTTATACTACTTCTCACACTGAGATTACCTGCACTCCATATAGCGGTAGCACCCTTCCCCCACAAATATGCTCTGTTGTAGTTATTCTTCTAGGTCAATGTTTCTCGAATTTGGTAGCTGGGGAATTCTGAAAGTTAAAAAGTCCACACATCCTAAATTTGCCAAGTTTGAGAAACAACGACCTATGTGCTTTAGAGTAGAAATTCCAGTTTTCCTTTCTGCACTGACCATACTAGCTTGAGCAGTTGAACTTTCAAAACCTCTGGAATATTCCAGAACACTCCTATTTTCTGGAAGGAAAGATGGTTTTGGTTTTTTCTGTTTTTAATTGGGAGAGGGAGAGTTCCTCTCCTACTGAAAAATCAAAAAATAAAATGATACTATCCTTAAGAAAAGAGAATCCCAGAATGGGGTATACTTTGCATTCCTAGCATTTCCAATCATTATCAGTATGCCCTTACCCTGCATCTAACTGCTTTTGCCAGGTACCCCCATCTAAGGTCTTGCACATGTACCCCGATCTAAGGTCTTGCACATTTCCAAACAGCTACTGGGAATTCAGAAATGTGTAATCCGCTACTTCTGGAAGACACCAAATTTGAGAATGCTGGTACAATCTATGCTGGCTTAAATAAGGAAAAGGTTTGCATAAATGGAAAGTGGAGAAGATGATAGTGTTTATACGATAGTGCTTACTTTAGATACCGTATATACTCGAGTATAAGCCGAGTTTTTCAGCCCCTTTTTCAGCCTGAAAAACGCCCCCTCGGCTTATACACGGGTCATGAAAAAAATTACTTTCCCTGCAAGCTAGGAAACAGCGGGAGAACGGGGTTTGCTTACCCCGCCCACTCCCAATCTATTGGGACTGCCTCCTGAGTTCCAGCTGATGGCTAGAGGGAAAAAAAA
>WNWU01013639.1:4327942-4346763 GCA_012654045.1 Ptyas mucosa
TTTTTTAAAAAAGGTGCCTGCTGCAAAGAGCACATTTTTTAAAAAAAGGTGCCTGCTGCAAAGAGCACTTTTTTTTAAAAAGGTGCCTGCTGCAAAGAGCACATTTTTTTTAAAAAGATGCCTGCTGCAAAGAGCACATTTTTTTCTCCTTCTGCTGAAACCCAAAGCGAAACTAAAACAGCTTGTTGGCTTTGCTGTTTGCTAAGGCAGATTTGATTTCTAGGTTGGTGGAAACAATGGGAAATTTATGGCAAATGGCAAAAGAAGGGAGTTCAAGATTTTAAAACACAAAAGAAAAAAAAGCTCTATTTAAATAGGGAATTGTAATAATTGAGATATTATTAATTGTATATTGTGTTGAAAGCAGAAGGTTAAGTTGTGGTTTGGAAGAATATTGGGGGAAATTATTTGGTTTATTATTATTGGTAAATATAATTAATTGATTTGTAAGAAATTGGATTGCATGGAAATAATTGGAATATTCAATATTCAAAGAAAATACATTGTATGTTTGTATGTGTGTTTCTAATTATTGCTATTTATTCATATTTGTTCTCTTTTATTCTTTAAAGTTTAACAATTCATTCTTTATCTTAATATCTTTATATGTGTTTGGGGTTGGTTTTCTTCCCTTTCATCTTTTTTATTGTACAGCAATCTTTCTCCTCAAACCTACCACCTCTTTTCTTTCCTTCTTACTTTCTCTTCCCCCCCTTCTTCTCCTCCCTACTTCCTCTTCCTTTCTTCTTCTCCTCCTCTCTTCCTCCCTCTCCTTTTATGCACATGGACTACTCAGAGGGCTGAAAAAGTTATTTTTGACTGGTCCTCGCACTTGTGACCAGTCCTTGAAGTTACGACTGTCCTCACATTTTACGTTTTGGCCCTGTCTTGTCACCATGGTGAAGCAGTTGTGAAATGAGTGACACCGTTTTTAAGAATGCTACAATGGGCATAAATGATGACCAGTCATAAGTGCAAAGACCGGTCAAAAGTGTGAGGACCTGTCAGAAATCACTTTTTTCAGCCCTTTGAGTAGTCCTTTTGTGCACATGGACTACTCAGAGGGCTGAAAAATTTATTTTTGACTGGTCCTCACACTTGTGACCAGTCCTTGAACTTCTGACTGGTCCTCACACTTATGACCATCCTCACATTTATGCCCGTGCAGCATTCTTAAAACCATGTCACTCATTTCACAACTGCTTCTCTTCACCATGGTGACAAGATAGGGCAAAAACGTAAAATGTGAGGACAGTCGTAAGTTTGAGGACTGGTCACAAGTGCGAGGACCAGTCAAAAATTACTTTTTCAGCCCTCTGAGTAGTCCATGTGCACAAAAGGACTACCCAGAGGGCTGAAAAAAGTGATTTCTGACAGGTCCTCGCACTTTTGACCAGTCTTTTTTTATTTTGAAATTTACCAGTAGCCGCTGCATTTTCCACCCCCGGCTTATACGCGAGTCAACAAGTTTTCCCAGTTTTTTGTGGTAAAATTGGGGGGGTCGGCTTATATGCGGGTTGGCTTATACACGAGTATATACGGTAAGTAAAATCTAAGCATGGAAAAGATGCACATCAAATAATTGCTGTGGTCAATGCTTCCGATAAAGGAGAATATTTGTAATTTAAGGTTGAAATGAGAGGTTCTTCTTAATGTTTCCATTGTGAAAGAACTTCCATTCTGAGAACTTTAATTACTAAAAAAATTCCACTGAGACTCAAAAATCTATTAGAGAGCTTTGTTGAAATAATCCAGAATGCTTTGAAACTGAATAGAAGAGATCAAAAAGCTGTTTCTCCATCACTGGAATTTCTTCTTCAATAAGATCCTGTTTTAATATGCTTGTAGTAATTAATTGGGTCCTGAGCAGTTTCCCTGGGGTATTGGGAAAATGAAGTTCTACTTGTTTAGTAAATTAACAGTGACCTTTTATGATGTTTGATTTCCTGCTTAAGACTCTTAACCCTCTGCCCTAAGCCAAATCCTTTTACTTAATTTCAGTGCACCTCCAGTAGCTTTGTTGCCAGATGCTCGCTATGAACAGATTATGTCTGCCTTTGGTGGCAAAGGGTACATTGTACAAACACCAGAAGAATTACAAGATGCCCTGAAAATAAGCTTATCAGAAAAGCTTGTCCCTTCTCTCCTTAATGTCATGATCAACCCACTATCAGGCAGAAAAAAGCAAGTAAGTGTTTGTGGAATTTGTCATTATTCTTGACTTTTTAATATTAACATTACTTCCATTATTTGACCAATCCTGAAGAATAGATCAGTATATTGCTTTTATTAAACATTTACAAAGTGATTGATGTTTAGAAAGTTTTTCAGTGTATCTTTGAACACAACAGTCTGCTATACCTTGTGTCTGTATAACATTTCTTGTAGTTTCTTATTCTGAAATGTTGAGTGTTGCTACTCCTTTGTATTCTCAGGATTTTCACTGGCTGACCCGTTCTAACATGTAACAGAAGATGAAAAGACCAGAAGCAAAATCCCTATGTAAACTCAAAAGATGTCCAGATTCCACAGCATAAGTACAGTTGCTAGCTATTCTTACAAATTGAATGGTCATGTTGATTGCCATGCGTAAGGAAGGATTGCTAATTACATACAGATCTACATTTTGTCATTTTGGGAGAAAAAAGACATCTAGCTTCTAACTTATTTCTTTTTCCACTGCTTGTATCAACTTTTGAAAGCATTTACTTTAATGTCTGCTCATTGATCTTAAAAACAAGAGGTGCATAATGTACTGATTCACTTTTGCTTTCTATGTATTTTTACAGCATGGGAATGCAACACAGCCCTATTTGTGTCTTTCTTTAGAGGAACCTTCCCAAACTATGTACCATCTAGATGTATGTTTTAACTCTTGTTGAAATCCTTATTTGCTTAAAACTGCTGGAGTATGCCTTTTGCATACTGATTCTGATTGTTGCCCTTTTATAACACTGAATATTTTTCCCCCAAATTAAATTAGCTTGTTCTCTCTGTCACTTGCATTCTTATCTTTGTTTACTGTTTTAATTGGTTTTGTAGTATGCTTTACTAACTTTTATTGCATATCATTGAGTTTCTGTAAGTTGGGCCGCCAAATACATTTTTTTAGAAAAGTCGTATTGTTATGGATCTTCTCATAGGTACCATAGTGAAGTTAGCAAAAACTTGAAACTAGATAAATTATTATATGAAAGCATTTGCTTAATTTATATTTTAGCACTAAATAAATTATGTATTTTAATCTGGAAAGATGTTGGATATGTTTTAATTCCAGATCTGGCATTTTTTAACATATCAATTTTGTACAATTCTTTTGGTGGGAATAAATCTTTCTTCAAAACCTATATAAAATCACCAGAGGGCGCCATTTATTCAAGATTCCTTTAACAGTTAAAAAAATGCAGTAATCTGTTCTTTTTAAAGGAATTATTTATTTGTTTGAATTAGAATCAGAATCGAGCTGGAATGGACCTTGGAGGTCTTATACTGCCAACTCCTGCTCAACCCTATACCATTTTAGACAAATGGTTGTCTAATCTCTTCTTAAAAACTTCCAGTGTTGGAGCATCCACAACTTCTGGAGCAAGTCATTCCACTGATTAATTGTTTTAACTGTCAGGAAATTTCTCCTTAGTACTAAGTTGTTTCTCTCCTTGATTAGTTTCCATCCATTGCTTCTTGTCCTGCCTTCAAGTGCTTTGGAGCAGCAGTCACCAACTGGTGGTCTGTGAGAAAATTTTGGTGATCCACAGAAAAATTATTTGCATTTTTAATGTTGCACTAAATCAGGGGTTCTCCAACTATGGCCCCTGCAATGAAGGTTTGTGTTGCTGCAGAGAGTCTCCCCCTTCGGGGTCTTTTTGTGTGGGTCAAAGGGGGGCAGAAATTCTGAGTTGGGATCTGCTTCAGCCTCCTCGTGCAGGGCTTTGGGCGAAGGCTGGAGGGAAGTGCCGCTGGTGGTGATGAGCTGGAGAACCTTGTTCCAGTGGGACTGCATCATGGCCTGGAACTGGCTGACAATCTCAGCCCACTGAGCCTCCAGGCGCCAGTACCTGGCCTTGCACTCCTGCAGGACTTCCCTCTACTTGGAAAGCCTATGCTCCTAGTCCTCAGTGAGGTGCTTCTGCTGAGCCTCCTTCTCAGTCAGATCCAATTTGAACTGATCTATTTTGCCAACTCTTTCTCGTTGTGGCTGTTTAGCTCCAACAACTGCTTCCTGTTGGGGCCCTAAGGAGCCTGGGCAGGGAGGTGAGGAGTTGGCACACCCACCCAGTCACATAACCACCTAGTCACATGACCACCCAGCCGGTCATTAGGCAGACCTATTAGTGGTCTGTGGGATTTAAAATTATGAACTTAGTGGTCCCTGAGGTCTGAAAGGTTGGTGACCCCTGCTTTGGAGAATAGCTTGACTCTCTTTTCTTTGTGGCAACCTCTTAGATATTGGAATAATGCTATCATGTCACCCCTAGTCCTTCTTTCATTAAATTAGACATACTCAATTCCTGCGATTGTTCTTCATATGTTTTAACCTCCAGTCCCCTAATCATCTTCATTGCTCTTCCCTGTACTCTTTCTAGAGTCTCAACATCTTTTTTATATTGTGGCAACCAAAACTGGATGTGGTATTTTTAAATGTGATCTTACCAAGACATTATAAAGTGGTTCTAATGTTTGATGTTAGTATATCAAATTTGTACATTTTTACAAATTTGTATAAGTTAGTACCTTTGATTTTATGTCTGTACATCAGATCTATACTTCACCCGATATATAAATTACATTTTGTAAATCAGGTGAAATAATCTGAGTTTAAAGTGGAAAATACTGAAAAAGGCTGCTGCTGTGTTAAGTAATCAACCAGGCAATAGGTTGAAAATGGCCTTATGGAGCATAGCGATGCACATGATTCAAGCACTTGTCTTATCCTTGGCAGTGCTGAGCACATTTTATTCCACTATGTTCCCCTATCATGGGAGTATTTTTTACTGCTTCCATTTTTTATCAGACAGGAAGAAAGGAAATCCCCAAAGTTTGTTCATGTGTTCTTTTTAAAGAAGAGCTTCTTGTATGTTTCCAAATTGTCTATCCTTGAACACCACAGTCTGCTATACCTTGTGTCTGTATAACATTTCTTGTAGCTTCTTATCCTGAAATGTTGAGTATTGCTACTCCTTTGTATTCGCAGGATTTTCACTGGCTGACCCAGTTTGTTCATGTGTTTTTTTTAAAGAAGAGCTTCTTGTATGTTTCCAAATTGTGAAACACTTTTTCAAGGACTAGGGTAGGTTCCCATTTTCAACTCTTAAAAAAAAAAGAGGATTCAAGACTCTTCTAAATTGCTTCTAGTATTGTTTTATTATTCGGAGAGTGGAACTTTATGTATGTACTCTTACCCCTTGATGACCTTTGTGGAAAGACATAATATATTAATTTACAGGAGTACCAGCTGGTTTTATGCTGCCTGGGCAACAGGGAGATACAATATGAGAAGTGATATCATTGCTCTCTCATGTGATCTTATTCAGATCTTTTATCTGTCCTGAATTAATTCATAATTCCAAGTATAATTATCCACAAGGAGAAAACACATGTATTCACTTTTCTGTACCATTCATAAATTATAAACTTTCGTCATGCCAAGAATAAACAGGTGATGAATAAACGTGGATTGAATACAAACCACAGTGACTAGTATAGAAGACTCATATTAATCTGATCTTTTTATTGCAGAACAAATACAGCATATGAAAGGAGAGTAAATAAATTGAAAGGCAGAGAAATGGACCAAGAATGTTATTATTGGTTGAGGCTGATGAAAACTTTTTTTAGGTAATGTAAAAGAAATTTGAAGATTTTTTAGTCCCAGTATAGGCAGCCACTTCTACAGCATCCCTGACAACCCCTCTTAAAACTTCTTCAGTGATGAGAAATACATTTATTAATCCTCAAAAAAAAAGAGATTAGAATTTTAAAGAATAAAGGGTATTGTAGGAAGCAGTGTTTCAACATGGTAGCACCAAGGATAGAAAGGAATGAAGAGGTATAGAGAATTGTGTTAGTCTAAGCTGGAATTAGATTTCTTTTTCATTTCTCTTTATCTTCTGTTTCCCATTTATTTTGCCCACTATTTATCTTGCTGCTTCTGTTTTTGCATAATGTTGCTTTTCCTGTAAGGAAATAACATGATGGGTATGTTGATATGTAAGTGTGTGTCTTTCTCTAAAACAAGATAATTGAGATTGCTAATAGAAGTAAAATAATCAGAACATAATATGTTGATATAAAAGATGCACAAATGTTAAAAGTATATGTGAAAACTCAGAAATCTTGGTTGAAGATTTAAGCCTTATTTCTGCTTGAGGGTACACAGAAAGAAAAAGATCAAATGCAGCTCTCAGATGTGTGACATAGCTTGGCAGGGATACTGCTATGCTTTATAAGCAAACCTGAAAAATGGGAAGCATTTTTAAGGAGCTTCTGTTGAGATTGATATATGTACAAGTTCATTGTAAGAATTTTTTTAATTCTATTTATATGTTTGTATACTTAAAAAAAATATTGGGACTTATTGGGACATACAAACAACTGGACATGAAGATTAGCAAACAAGAGTACTATGTATGTGTGAAAGAAAGGCAGTGACTGCAGGACAAACACGGAATTCTGGAAAGCTGGCAACAGCACTTAAGTGAAATCTCTAATCATTGAATTTTTACACCCACTAATTCCTGATGGCTTGCCCAATGCTGGTCCAGTCCCACAAATCTTTCTGGAAGAGGTTACAAAGGAACTTGTGACATGAATAATACAAAAGTGTCAGGCCCTGATGACCTACCAGCAGACATTTGGAAGCTGGAGGAATTAGTGGCAAAAAAGCCAATTGGCTAACATATTTCTTGAATGCCATTGTGGACTCTGGACACATAACTGCTGATTGGGTCACAAGTATCATAGTTCCCCTCTTCAAGAATAAAGGTGACCCAGCAGATTGCTCTAATTATCAATCAATTCACCTTCAAAGGTTCTAGCCCAACTGATGCCATCTTCATGGTCTGCATGCTAATGGAGAAACCCTGAGAAAAGGAGAAACTATTGTACTTGGCTTTCCTTGAAAAAGCGTTAGCATTAGCTAATCTGGCACATGCTATGTGATCATGGTGTGCCCGAGCAACTGATAAAATGTGTCTAGATGCCTTATACAAATAAAGCAGTTGTTTTATGCAAATACAAGTAGTCATGTGATGTGCACTGCAGACCCTTCCGATAGCTTTTCTGTGAAAGTTGGTATTCACTAAGACTCAGCATTATCACCATTGCTGTTCATTCTCATGGTTACTATCATGAAAGAACTGGAACATGATATCCCCTGGGTGTTGCTTTATGCCAATGATATGCTTGCAGCTGCCACTAAAGAAGAACTAAAGCAATATGTGTAGACATGGAACAATCGCCAACTTGGCCTGTGCCTCAACCTCAAGAAGATGAATACATAGAGATCAGGCCGAGCACCTTCACCCTACAATGGTAATGGTCAATGGTAAAGATTAAGGAAGACCAACATCTGTTACTTAGGATCCCATCTACAAAGTGACAGCAGCATTAATGATAAAGTGCATGCAAGAGTGAAGTATGGCTACAATGGAAGGAGATCACCAAAGTATTCTGTGAGCGACACATGCAATCTATCTAAAATCGAAGGTACATAAAACAATGGTATGCCCAGTAGCTTTATAGTGTGCTAAGATCTAGCCACTACCAAATTAATTGAGCACTCTTGATGGAGCATGTGCATGCTTGGAGGGGTGCATGCTTTTTGGTCATTAGGTTTTCTTTTGACCATGTCAGCAATGAGACAGTAAAGCATCAAATGGGCATTCAGCCAATACCTAAGAAAATGCAGGAGAAATGCCTACAGCAGTATGACCTTGCCTATGAGTAATACTCACTGTTGCCAGCATTGCCTTCTATTTTAACACAGATGGCAAGTAAAAGGCCAAAGCAAAGATGGCAAAACACAATTTTTTAAAAAATTGCCCAGTTGGATCCAGATACTGCATTTGATCATGCAAGATGGTATTTGTCAGTCTGAAAAGTGGACTTTGCATTTAGGAATAACACTAGAAAGATTATGATAATGATACTTAAAATCTACAAACTTTATAAATAGAATAAAAAATAGAAATTTTATTTTATTTTCTAGGCTACTATCTAGACCACTAACTCAGTTTGTCTCCATTTCACATTTCAGTAACTTGAAGTAGCAGCTTCATCTCAGTGTTTGCAGCCCACTTTGAAAAATTGTTTGATGAGCTTACTAATAAATGAAAGTTGTGTACTTTCAGAGGAAATAAGGTTGCTGTCCATGCATTGTCTTCCCTTCTTAACCACAGATGAAAAAATTGTCAAGTTAAAATTGAGACAGAAAAAAACAATCCTTTATTGAACCACTGCCAACTCAAAAAGAAGCCACAATAATACATTAAGCTTAAATACATTTTAAAAAGTGATTGACAGCATTTCTGCTATATAAATATTTAAATGGTGAAACCCCAGGATTACAAAATCTTGTGAGAATTTCATGATCTCACTTAAGATTTCAATTTTATTTTAGTGAGAACTCCTTAAGTGACCAGCGGATGATATTTTATTGATCCCTAATCTATGACATTTTATGGTTTCTGCGTGATCTCAAAAATTGAAATGACATTAATACAGAATTTAAGGACTCAGATAGTTTTCTTGGAAAACTGGGGACTCTTTTACAAAGAAGTATTAGAAGGTATAACATGGAAAGAACAACAACATATTAGAGTCATATGTATCTCTTGATTTACTATTTGGCCTGGTTTTATTATTATTTACAAAAATCTTTTGTAAGAGTTTGTTGCACATATGTCTCATTTCTTGAAGTAAAAGTCAGAATAAGAAAGAAAGAAAGAAAATGAAATGTCAAAATGACAAAAATGTCTTCAATACCATTAAGCTTGGTATCCTAGAGCAGCTTCAGGGTTCGGAAGTGGAAGGGTTCTGTGTTGTCCTGGTCATTTCCTTCATCTATGGTCACTCTGTGTGATAGGAAGTGAAAGGTCCAACCCTCATCCCTTTTTGTGGGTCCCTCAGGGTTTGATACTTTCGCATTTCTGTTTAACTTCTTCATGAAGCCACTAGCCAAGATTATCTGCCACCACAGGCTGAGAAATCAATATGCTGATCACCCAGCTGTATATCTTGGCCTGTGGTGAGTTAAGCAATGCTATAACCTCCCTCTTGCAGTGCTTGGAAGCTGTTAAGGGCTGGATTAGGAGCAACAGGTCGAAACAACCCTGACAAGATGGAATGGCTCTGGGTTTGGGGTTCTTTGTTCCATGGACAACTGACATCTTTGTCTTGGATTGGATGGCACTGCTCCAGATTGATCGGGTGCATAAGGTTATTCTGGACTCATGACTCTTGCTCGAGGAGCAGGTAGCACTCATGGCCAGGAGGGTCTAGACCAGTGGTGAAATCTAAATTTATTTCCTACCGGTTCTTTGAGTGTGGCTTGGTGGGCATGGCTTGGTGGGGGTCATGTGACCTGGGGTGTGTGGCTATGTAACCATGTGACTAGGGGATCAAAAGACAAAAACTCACTAACAATGTCCTGCTGGAGCAGGATTTGACTAGATGACCTCCCCCCCCTGTTTTTGGCCTACACCCCCTGTTTTTGGTCTAGCAGGCTTCAGGCAGGCTGGGAGCAAAAACAGACCCCTCCACTCCTCCCCCGTAAAAAAAAAGGTTCTGACGATCACGCACCACAGCTGTGATCATTGGAGCCTTTTTTTACCTTTAAAAGCATATTTTTTGCTACCGGCTCGGGCGAATAGGTAGTAAAAAAATGCTTTAAAAGGGTAAAAAAAGAGGGTCTGATGGTCAAGCTGTGGCACGCGATCGTCAGAGCCTTTTTTTTTTACCTTTTAAAAGCAGGAAGTAATATCTGGGCAGGTGGGCGGAGCCCCACGCCACCATCGCTACCGGTTCTCTGAACCAGCTGCTACAATCGCTACCGGATCACTTGATCCGGTCCGAACCGGGAGCATTTCACCCCTAGTCTAGACACAACTGAGGGTTGTGCACCAGTTATGTCTTTCCTAGACCAACAGTTCCTGTTCACAGTCACCCATGCATTAATCACCTCCTGTCTTGACTATTACAAAGCATTCTACAGAGGGTTGGCCTTGAAAATATTTGGAAGTTTCAATTGGTTCAAAATGTGATGGACTGCGTGGTTTCGTGCAGGCCTAGATGTGCACATGTGTCATCTTTTTGTAGGAACTGTACTGATTTTCTTCCAATTCAAGGTGCTGGTTGCCATCTTCAAAGCCTTATATGGTTTGGGATCAGGTTTCTTGAAGGACCATCTTTTCCTGGTCACATTTACCTGATTCATCAGAGTAGGGAGGCTGGAAATGCTACTAGTTCATTCCCTAGGGCCTAGGAGGTCCATCTAGTGGAACCAAGACGAAAGACCTCCTCCATGATTTCTTGCTTCTTGTGGAACATTTTACCTGCGGAGATAAAATTGCCTCCAGTTTGACAGATTTTCACAAGGCCCTGAAGACCTAGTTTTGCCAATGGACTTGGCCCTAGAGTAGGATGGAACCCATCAAATGACTCATTTGACTGTTGTTGCCAAGGGATAGAGGATTATTCCTTTTAATTGCTTTTTATATTGGATTTTTATCCTTGTAAGCCACAGTCTATCAGCCATATAAATTTTCCTAAATAAATAACAAAAGTGGAACCAAAAAGAATAGTGTTCTTCAGCTATGCCTATAATTGGCATGCAATTACTGTTCCTCTTTAGCAGAATTCATTGGTAATCAAGAGGTGGCTTGGATTATAATTCTTTTATAATTGAGTGAAGCAAGACTTCAATATCCTTTGCTTGCACTGTTCCTGCTTTTTGAAGAGAAGATCTGAAAATCTAAACTAAGGGATTGGACCAGATTGTAATCAGTTATAAGATCTTTGGAAATCAATAGCATAAAAATATGTCTGTAGAGACTGGCGCTAAAGTTTTATAGCTTCTGTTTGAACATAAGAGTCACATAGAAAATGCCATACCAGTAAGTAGAAATAAAATGTTCTCTCTTATCCATATTTCAGGTATAACAGGGATAATCTAGACTCCAGCATATCTGCATCATTGCAACTTGGCCAAAGAATTAATCCTTTAGAGCAGTACTTTCCAAACTGTTCTATTTAGAGATCCTGACATTCCTTGGAAGTTTACTAGGTCTTCCCCATAACTGCAGAGTGGTTTCCCTGAAAAACATTTTGTCCTTCAATAATAATATAGTTGTTATTAAAGTGTTGCAGAAAAAGGGGTTGGATGAAGCCCATGGCAAATTCTGATTCACATTTCATATAGAACATGAAGTGCATTTGTAACATATAAAATTTCCTATAAAATGGAAAGTTTTAAACAGATTGAGAAATCCTTTTATTTTAGTTACTGAAAATTCAAAATACCTTTCTTGAAGAATGGTTATTCCTGCATCATTATAAGTATAATTCAGATTTAATGATATTTACTAGAAAACTGATCTCTAACTTCTTTTTACTAGTAGATTATTTGAAATTTTAAAAACATAGTTTTCAGCATTCATAGGAGTGCCTAAGTGCAAGACCAAATGGGGATTGTGGGTGGATAACAATGTAGTGTGCGAATGTGGAGAGATGCAGAGTCTGGTCCTTTTGTTGGCCTACTGATTACTATCAGTAGAATACACAAAGGAATAAGTTTCTGGCCAATGTTAAAGCCAAAAAAGTGGGTTCATTTTGGTACTTTGAGCTTTGATCTGGACACAAAATAAATAAATCAAAGCATTCTTATGCATTGACAAAGATCCTGGAGAGAAAATCCATTACATGTACAAAGTACCAATTTACCAAAATGTTAATTAACCCTTCCAAGCCCCCACATTGGTGCTCGTGAGCACTAGGCTGAAGGCCTTGGAATTTAATATTGAATAGCACTCTAGTACCTCAATTTAATGTGTTAAATTGCACAAAGTTTGGAAATGAATTATAGACATGGAAACACTTTGAAAAAAACATGAGGTTACCATCTGCATATCCCGGATGTTGAAATTGTTAATGGAGTTATCTTCATTCATGAATGGATTTAGCTCAGTGGTCATCTAGTTATCAATCAGAGACATGGCTTTCCCACTCAGCTTCATACCAGACCCTCCCTCTCTTCATTAGTGCTCTGGCTATGTTTTAATAGCTGGTATTTGTGATGGGGGCATCTGATCCAATGCTTGAGTTAAATATAGCCCTGTCTAGTGTAAGGAGAAGATTTAATGGGAAATGGTTAGCATTCTTTCTCCCTAAAGAACAGAGGGAGAGGGAGAGAGAGAGAGAGAGACGAGAGAGACATGCACACATAAACATCTTGAACCAGTGAGAGGCTGAAGGAGGAAAGGCAAGCAGAAAAGACAGTGGTCAAGAAATCATACAGCTCGCAGCCAAAATGGTTATCCTCAGCTGGATTGCTCTAGGATTTTATCTTCAGCTCCTTTTCTGCTGGGCTTTGTCTCAAACCTCTTTTGTCGACAGTGTCTTCTCCATTTCAGCAGGTAAATGACAACCTTGCTTTCCTCTTGGTGAGTTACATATCTTCTCTTGGGTAATTTTTTTGAAACATGTTTTTTGTTTCTAATCCTTCTAATCACTAAGGCTTTGAGAAACTTGATTGCAAATGTAAATGAGGCTGTAGCTCCCCTAAATATATCTATCTATCTTATTTCCAGATCTAAGAATGAATATCTCCTATTTAACAGTAAACCAATCACATTCTGAGGAAATTTCTCTCTTCTGTAATATAGGTCTGGTGCTTTATTTTGACACTTAATATTCCCTTGAAGATGTTATTTAACTTGGACATCAGGGAAATTAATTGTATTGTATTATCTATTTTGTTAATATATCCCTGACTTTATCCTGCATTGTTGAACATAACCAGGATAAACATCTTTTGAAAAATAATATTCAAACTATCAAAAACTCAGATAACTTTGATAGCTAATTGCTGTAAAAAAAAAAACACTGCATGGAAAAATCTGATCATCACCCAGTGTGCATTGTCTGTGGGAGTCTTATTTACCACTCTAATCCTAGGCTTTCCTTCAACTGTATGCAGTGGAAAGAAGACAAGGAATAGGCAATACCTTTTTTTCAATTTCAATTTCATTCTCAGGGGGAAAAGGTTTCTTTATCAGTAGGCATAATGGAGGTCCCAACCACTGGGATGGAAAGCAACAATTTAAAAATTTAAGTTTACTTTTGAATTCATGCTAACCAGAATGATCACTTGTCTGAATGACATTAGTTACTACAATGTGTAGTTTTAAAGGTGAATTTCACAGCTTTCTCAAGAGGGATATTAACTTCCTAAAATTATTAAAGGCATCATAGGGAGGCAATCTGAAGAAATTATTTTAAGAATTAGACTGAATATAATTATTGTGCAATATTTCTTTAAAATATTGACTTCAGATGTAGGTTTTTGGTAACTGATGAAACTTGAGTATAACTTAATGCCTCAACTACACATTTATGCCAATGCTACACTATATATATTAGAGTTATGAAGTAGTTATTAAAAATATTAGTTTTTTGTTGAAAGACATTTTAAATTTTTAGAAATCATATTTAAATAAAAAATACTGTTTAAAACCTTGCCATCCTTCCCTTCTTACCTTTGTTGATTCATAAATGTTTATTTAAACAAACAAACAAATAATATTGTACTCATAAATGGAACTAACACTATTATAGTGTCTAGAACTGTGCTTACTGAGATACTCTTTTAAAGTTCACAAATTCATTTTGTGCAGAGATCAAATGCCAATTTGCAGAGGGCAAAGGAAGGACTGGCAGGGCAATAAAATCTTATTGTTATTTTTGCATGACTGCTCCCCCCCACTTTTAAGTCTTTTTAAAATTACATTGAAACAAACATAAAAAGGACCTACAGTTTGGATAACCATCGTCTGCTGACTTCTTGCAAAATATTCCTTCATATTTTTTGTGTACTTGATGCTTCAAAGCATCTATGCTGAATATACTATGTCTAATGTCTAATAGAGATGTTGCACAGCAGCAGAGGGAATCCCACTCTTATTTCTATCTGGTACAAGTAAAGGCGTCCTCTTAGGAGATGCTAATTTAAAATGAATAAACAAACTAGCTGAAGTATCTATAAACAGGGTTACTAAGCAGAGTATCAAACAAATGCAGCTTGGGCACAAAATAATTGACTATCACAATGAGATCATGTTGTTGTGATAAATAGACATGTGGTTTTACCATGGGTTCATTACCCCAACCCAACATCTCCAAAACTAGGCACCATCTTGTTTCCAGAAATAGTGGTTGATCCTCTTGGCTCTGTCTATCCGGATTTCTTGATGCTGAAACATAACTTCTAAAGGAAATGCTTTAAGGTTTTAGGTTACATGAGGTAACATGTGGCCATGATTCTTCATTTCCATCTGGCTCTGCTATAGCAGTTGAGTTATTAACAACAAATCTGCAAGGGTGAAAATATTTATGGATGGGTTTTTTAATGCGTTTTCTTCAGTGCATTTTCTTAGTTTTGACAATTGAGCTGATTTCTTACTGGCTTTGCAGCAGTTGTAAAGGAAACCTGCCAAATCTGCTTTTTTATAGAGCTTGGAGACAAAATATTTTCCCATTGGTGGGAACTCTTACATAAATTTGCTCTTAGCTCCTCAGTTCCATCCTACAAAGATTATATTACCAAAGCTTCCCCTGCTGTTTCTCTGTTGCTTTAAGGAGGAAGGGGGCTCAGCATTGTGAAGGCTTGTCAGTTCTGCAGTCCCTTCTTCCTGTTCTGACCCAGACTTAGCAGAAGCAAGAAACAGACTCCTTGTCACGAAAAACCCTTCTTTATTTACCTCTTGTGAATTAATTGCATTCACCCACCAAAAAGTCCAGGCGTTGGTCCTTCAAGGAGTTACCTGCAGTATGGACCTTATCAGTTCCTGGCGATAATTGGAAGGCTGTAAGCTCCCAGCCTAATGGCTGCAAATTAAGTTCTAGCAAGCAGTCTTTGTGGCACGAAACACAATGAGCAAAATCTTCAGAAATACAAACTGTTGTCTCCTGTGACAAACACTCCCCTTTTCTTCTATTTATTCCCCAACCAGGGAGAAGCCATTCACATCCATGTGTGCTTTGCTTCCTGAGTCGACTCTTTGTCCTCCGTTGTTCATCTTTCCTAAATGCTCTTCGCATATGTGCATCTGGAACAGGCCACAGCTATTCTTCCTCCTCTTGTCAGCCTCAAAGGCAGTTGCCTCTCTGGTGGCTGGGAAATGTCAGGTGGCCCTGGCTCTATCTCTGTGTCTAATGCAGAGCATACATCAGAGCCTTCCCCAAGTTCCTCCTCAACCTCCTCATCATCCGAGTCTGCTGTCAGCTCTGTTGGCAGCTGGCAGGCCACAACACTTCCAATGAAAAAGTTCAGATATGTGAAATGTCAAACCAAACAGAGGCTGGATGTGGTGGTTCTGTTCTCCTAGTCAGCTGGAGAGGGCTTTGATTGTGTGAAGTCATCTTCTCTACTCTTTGAAATTGTGGTATGGATGGTTGCCTTGAAATTTGAGAAGTGTTTCTGAAAATGGGGGAGGCAATTGGAAGTGGAAGAAACCTGTACTTTATTTTAGTCTTTCATAACATATTCACATTGGGCTGCAACACCTTGCCTGCTATGCAAGTTATTGAGTCTCAGGTCTTGCAAAAACACCACAAATTCTCTGTTGCTGAGGAATATTCATCAATGCTGAAAAAATATTCATGAGTGCTCTTTCCCTGGGTTTCTGGGTCTAGCATTCTTTGTAAGCAGGATGATTTGTTGGCTTGTTTTTTGAAATCAGCTGAGTCATTTCTACAGTAAAACAGAATGAGACAGACATATCTGGAAATAAATTCTGGGTGCCATGGAAGGGTAACAAAATGTTACTTAATTTTGTTGTTTTGATATTAGATGCCATGAAATATTTTTGTGACATTTTCGGTTTCAAAATAGCTTTTGGCTGTCAATATAGGTAGATGCATTAATACTAAACAGAGTTCAAGACACTGCAATACTCATTATATTTCCCCACCTCTTCTCCTTGAAGTCTGAAACATTTCACATCTAAAGATTGTGGCAGCAATTTTATGTTTCAGAATTTCCAATATAATGTGCATTACTTTTACAGTTTAGCAAAGTAAATCAGTTTAGTTGACCCTGCAGTTAAGGCCAGCTTTTTTACTTGCTGCTTCGTAAGTAAATAGCCACAGTAAATCTGATTGTTTAGCAGATACTGAATGTAAGAGCTTTTCTTTTATTGAACCAGTAGAAAAAAAAACCCCAAAGAAAATAAGAAATTGCACATTTGCAAACAGGCTTTGTGGGGCTGTTCTTGAGAGTACCTAATCCAGCATTGTAGCAATGTGAGCAACAATGGATATGCTTCAGTATGCCATTAAACCTTGTTGCTCATGAAGCAATGCTTTGAATGGCATAGGGCAGTGATGGCTAACCTTTTTGCCATCGTGTGCCAAAAGCGGGGGGAGTGCGGTGGGGTCACACGCATGCGTGCCCACATCCATAATTCTATGTGCCCTGCCCCCCCGCTTTTGGCACGCGATGGCACGGTGGGCCCGTTTTTTGCTCTCCCCAGGCTCCAGAGCCTTTCTAGGAGCCTGGGGAGGGCAAAAACGGCCTTCCCCATCCCCCCAGAGGCCCTCCAGAGGCAGGAAACAGTGTGTTTTCTGACTTCTGGTGGGCCCAGAAGGCCTGAAAATCAGCTGGCTGGTGTACGCATGTGTGCCAGAGCTGAGCTTGCGTGCCCACCGATATAGCTCCGCGTGCCACCTGTGGCACCCGTGCCATAGGTTCGCCATCCCGGGCATAGGGACTACCAGTTTCCCATAATATCTTCAGTTGATTTGATCTTCCAGGATTGAAGCTCCAGGTTCCTTTGATTAAACAATGTCATCTGTTTCAACCATCGAGTTCTGGATGGCCCCCTTCTGCTGTTGTTCAGAAAGCAATAAAGACCTGGCTGTTCACTCAGGCCTTTTGTAAGGGAGAGGCAGACCCCTCACTTCATCACACTTGCCATCTTTTATATTTTGGTTGATCACTCAGTCAGCCAGCTGTTTAGATTAGATCTGGCATTTTGTCCACCTGTAGAGTCCCTCCCAAGGATGTGGGATAGGCAGATGTTGTTGTTTAATAAAATTAAAGGTATTGTCAAAGGATGTAAGCTGTCCAAGTCAAGTCTTTGCAATTGACTGATAGGGATTTTGTCATCTGTGCATCTATTACGATTGGTACTATCTTTGCTTTCTTTTGTCATAGTTGTTCTATTTGCAGATATTTATATTTTGTGATTTTCTCCAGCTCTTTCACGTCTCTTCTGCTATCTCCAGTTGTTGTTATGGTAGTTTCTATAGAGAAAAATATGCATGTTTTTAATAAAAGGCATTTCACTGTGTCAGGGTAAGTTATAACTAAATGACTTATGAGTTCAGTAGAGTTTTACATCATGAAGGCTTCTGATTATTTAATTTTTCAGTCAGACATAATTACAAAACTATTTAAAACTAAGGAAAATCTTCCGTAAAACGGAGCATGTGGTCCCATTATTTTATCTGCTGATCCATAAAAAATTTGGTTGGCCTGTTATAATTATTCTCATTCTCATTCTCTCGCTCTCTCTCTTTTTAAAAAAAACACAAGATTTAGGAAGCATCCCATTACCCTGCTATGCTCTGCATGAGTTCCACTGCAGATTTCATTTCATCATGATAGCTGATAATTATTTTTATCAAACTTTTAAATTAGAAAGCAGATCTTAAATACTTTGAAGATTATGTAAAAAGTACAAATGTCAATCTGTATTGTAAGTCACAGCAGTAAAAAAAATAACATGTATGGGCTACTGATGTTGTATAAACTTGTGTACATTCATAGTAGAGTTAGTAATTTAGGATTCTAGGTCATTACATTACATCCTGTAAATATCAGAAAAAGATTCAATTCACAATTATAGTTGGGGATTCTAAGAGGATTTAATTATTCTATTTATTATTTATATCTTTGGGTTTTTTTTAAAATTTGTGTACTTGCCCATCTCAAACTGGGTGACACTGGGTGACAAACAATCATAAAAACAAATAAAACAGAATACAAGAAGAAATTTAATACAAATAGTAGCCAATAGATATTACAATCAGTTAGTGTCAATGTAGCCAAAAAACAGAGCTCCCTTGGGACCACAGTACTAATAACCAGGTCTTCTTAGCTTTTCAAAAAGCCCATGGGTCAGAGATATCCCAATCTCAGGAGAGACAATGTTCCAGAGGACAGGTGGTGCAGCAGAAAGGGCACATTTCCTGATCCCTGCCCCAACCTTCCTTCTTTAAATTATAAAATTTATTACAGTATTTCAAAACCTGGTAAGTCAACTGGTCTTGCTTCTCCTGTCCTGAGAGCACTTTGAGAATGGGGGACAATTTCTAAATGGTTATGACAGTCTTGTTGAAGAACTGTTTACTCCAAGGTCAGTTTTAAAATAAGGGATCGTATAAAAGGAAAGCAATGAAACTAGTGATTAAAGAGCTACTCAGCCACAGAACTCACAAGGTATTTTGGAATCTTTCTCCCTCTCCCTCTCGCTTTCTCTAATCTTGTTAATCTCTTTGGCACTATTTTCTTCTCTACTATTGCATTTCTATTTTAATCCTCCCTC
>WNWU01013639.1:4346863-4368405 GCA_012654045.1 Ptyas mucosa
TCCCCTCCCCTCCCCTCCCCTCCCCTCCCCTCCCCTCCTCTCCTCCCTCCCTCCCTCCCTCCCTTTCTTCCTTCCTTCTTTTGGTGATGTATGTATCTAGGCAATGTTCAGCGTTCAAAATATTTTTGAAAACAATAGACTAGGGTGATATAAAAAACAATAATGAAATATATAATAGAATAAATTCAGTTTGATCTTGCAATCATTGGCTCTCAATTTTCCCCCATCCACTTAAATTTTATATGAGAGCCAGTTTCATGTAATGATTAAGGCACCAGGATAAAAACCAGGAAGGTGTGAATTTTAGTCCTGAAAGATTGATAGGTGGATGGATGGGTGGATGAATAAATAATAAATGGATGATGAATGGATAGATAAAGATGTTAGATAGGTGATCAATAACAGTTCTAAAATCAAACTCTTCCCACAAACGTAACTCCTGAGGGGTTTTCCTGGTGATTTGAATCCTTTCTTTTTAGAAGAAGGCAACTGTAGAAAATGAACTGAAGAACAGAATAAGACTTCTTCCTATCTGATGCCAAATGAAATCTTAGCTTATCTGTCTAGCTTCAGAAGTAGAAACTGTTCATTCAAACTGTCCATTTCGTCAAACATAAAATATTGGATACATAAAAGCAGCAATAAAGATTATGACTGCTGTATAATAGCTGGTAAAACAATGCTGGGGATGTTCCAGGGGAGAGACTTCTTTGAGTCAGGGAACTTCGGGTTTGATACTGAGCCATAACAAAGCTAGGAAACACAGAGATGGTGCCAAAAGAATGAGTATGTCCCAAAGAATGAATCATGGACCTATTATTCAATGGCCTTTTAATAGAAACCTTCTTGTTTGTCTTGTGACCCACTGAAGTACAATGTGCTCACTCACTAACATTCTCCTGTGAGAATCCAAAATCTGCTAAGCTGCGTCACTTATTGCATGAATGTTTCAGATGGAATGATTGAGTAGGATTTTTCATGGCTATATTATTTACCATGTACAACCGTTACAGGAAAGCAGATACCAAGAGTTAATTTCTGAAAACTGAAAGAAGGATGGACATATTGCAAGACTGTATGGCAACAATACAACTTTTCCTAATGCGGATGCCCTGTGGACATGTGGTTATTAACCCCCAAAATCCCAAGTCAGTCTAGCATGGGAATTATGAGATCCACATACTTTGCAAACATCCAGATTGGACAAAACAGCTCTATTGTTCTATGAACATGGCATATCTGCATTTATTGATAAATGTAAAATGTGGTGGAGGTGCACTAAATACATTCATTCCAAGGGCCACAAATTACAACTCTAGAAGAGCAGACTTTCAGAATTATAATAAATCTCCACCATAATATTAAAAGTAGTGGTTACAAATGGCTACAGCTGGGCATAAATCAAAAGAATGTGCTAATGGAAGTAGAGCAGAGAATTGTTTCAAAGCTATTGGCAATGTTTACTATGAAAGGAAATTGAGTTAATGGGATTCCTTTGGAAGGCACAAAAATATAGTGTTAGAGAAGGAATTAGCCAAATCAGAGAAGTATGCGTGACTTAACTTGTATTTTACTTTTTGAAAAAATAACCATTAATTTTAAATTAACACAAGGACTAGTATGATATGACATTTTTGCTAAATGTCTATAGATACATTGCCTTATTTTACTGTTTTTTCCTAATTATAATAATACACAATACCTAGAATAGCTAGGACATCTCTCCCAGGATGGACTCTGTTATACTGATCTCTTGCTGACAATATCATGTAAGGTTCTTTCAAACAGGGCTTCAGCATCACTTCCAGGTTGACAGATTGTGTTTCACACCACATCCTTGTGGAGCAATGGAACTGACTAATTTTGAAGTCAGATGTGCCTCAAAAACAATAACTAAAAACCAATTTTGAAATTGAATTGTTGTCTCTGGGAATGCGAACATTCCTAAGGATATTAATCTAGCCACAGCGATCATTAGTGAAATGATTTTTATAATTATAGTGGAAAAAACTATATGTTTACAAGAAATATATGACTGGGACAAGCATGGTCAATTACATTTTAAAACCAACAGCATGTATTCCATGTGTGTGTGCCTCAAAAGACAGGCAGAAGAAAGTGACCTCAGATTAGTCTAAACCTCTTAGACAAAGAGCAAACAAAAGGAACTCAGAGTAAATCTTCAACACTCTGCCTACCTACTTCTGCTTCTTGGATCAGTAAATCTAAAAGTCTAGATGCTAAAAAGTCAGTGCTGTTAGATTTGGATAACTAACATTTTAAAATGATCAAATAGAGTTAATGGTTGTTTCTTTCACTCTGCTTCTGGCTATTTGTTCCTCTCCACATAGCTGACTAGCTGCTATTTGCACACTAAGCTTGTTAAACAGAGTAAGGGTAGACTTTGTCAGTCATTCTCACAATAATTGGCCTTGGTTTTTTTTTAAATCAGTGATGGATAAGACCAGTGGTGGGATTTAATTTTTTTAACAACCGGTTCTGTGGGCGTGGCTTTGTTGGGGTGTGTGGCTTGGTTGTCATGTGACTGGGTGGGTGTGGCTAGCTGGTCATGTGACTGGGTGGGCATGGCTATGTGCATAGGGAAAACTCAGAGGGCTGAAAAAAGTCATTTCTGACTGGTCCTCGTATTTTTGACTGGTCCTCGCACTTTTGACCATCCTCACATTTATGCCTGTTGCAGCATTCTTAACAACCGTGTCAGTCATTTCACCACTACTTCTCTTCACCACGATGACAAGAGAGGGTGCAAAACATAAAATGTGAGGACAATTGTAAGTTCAAGGACTGGTCAAAAGTGCAAGGACCAGTCAAAAATAACTTTTTCAGCCCTCTGAGTAGTCCATATGCACATAAGGACTACGCAGAGAGCTGAAAAAAGTGATTTCTGACAGGTCCTCGCACTTTTGATGGGTTATCATTTATGCCCATTGCAGCATTCTTAATTAAATTAATTAAATAAAAATGACCTGCTGGAGCAGTTGGAGGTAGTTCGAGGTGGGCATTTGGGCCGGCTGCAGGGCAAGATAGTACAATCGGGGTAGGTAGGCCACTGCTGCCCAGGTGGGAGGCGGGCGCAGTCCTACAGGACTGGCTGCAGGGTGAAGCAATTGGATGGGATAGGTCAGGGGTCTGCAACTTTAAACACTCAACCTTAAACACATGTAAACACTTAAACACAACCTTAAACCTGGGTTGGCATCGCCAACTCCATATCACTTACTCCCACACAGGTTTTGTGGCTCCCAGTATTTTCTTTTAAACAGGTATCTCTGTGTGTCTCTTTCATCTCTTTCCTCTCTTTTTTTCTCCCCCCCTTTCTCTCCCTCCTCTCTTTTTCCTCCCCCCTTTCTCTCCTTCATCTCTCTTCCTCTCCATCTCTCTTTCTCCCTTCCTCTTTCTCCCCTTCATCTCTCTTTCCCCCCTTTCTCTCCTTCATCTCTCCATCTCTCTCCCCACTTTCTCTCCTTCATCTCACTTTCTCCCCCCTTTCTCTCCTTCATCTCTCTTTCTCCCCCCTTTCTCTCCTTCATCTTTCTCTCCCCCCTTTCTCTCCTTCATCTCTCTCCCCCCTTTTTCTCCTTCATCTCTCTTTCTTTCCCCTTTCTCCCCCTTTCTCCCCTGGGCTAGGATAGGCTGATGCCGCGCAGGTGGAACGCTGGCAAGATGTAGCCAATTAATTAGATAGTAAGAGTTATCTTTATTTTTTTACTTTACAATAAAATGAGTTTTCTCTTAGAAAATCTTCGGGTTTTATTTTCTTAATGTATACTTTTGAGGAAAAGCCTCGGTCCAAACCTCTAAACCAGGGTGCGATTATCCCAGAGCCAGGATGGGATCAATCAACTCCCTGACAGGGGCGAGGGACAGGTGAGCCAGCAATTTAACAAACGGTTTGGTGTGCTGCGAGGCGAATAAATTACAAACACCGAACCGTTTGTTAAATTACTGGCTCACCCACCCCTCACCCGCCCCCACTATTTATTGGCAAGGGGCAGGGCGAGCCAGCAATTTAACAAATGGTTCGGCCGAACCACCTAGAACTGGCAGAATCCCAACACTGGATAAGACAGAGAATTGAGGGAGGTGGAGCAAAATAGCAAGAAGCTGGCTACTTGTGGTGATTTTTGCCCTCCCATATTAATCAGCTGTTGGCTGGGTCATCCAGAACAACTCTGCATTTTGTGGGTAGTTCTGAGGAAAACAGCTGTGTTCTGTTTTGATTGATGCTTTGAAGACCAAAAATTATAACTGAACAGAAGTGTCCAGACATAGACAAAAAAAAGAGAGATTTGAATGATGCAGCAAAAATATTTTAAGTGGTGAACTTGGTGGGTGAGAGAAATGACAAACTGGTCTCTTCTTAAAGCCAGAAAGACATTGGGACTATTATTGCCTTATTCCTATATCTCATTATCTCTGTCATCTCTATATAATTTCAACACAGCTTTAATTATTTTAATAATGTGCACAAGTGTACCTTTCTTCAAATACAATTAATTATATTACATTTGTGTTTCATGATACAGTTTTGTGAGAGTATAAATGGAGCTCATCAAAGACCACAATTAATCTCTCCAACAGCCCTCCCTTGTCTGGACCAGAAGAAACGGATCAATACTAACCGAGGATGCTCTTTTATCGCTCTTGCACTTCCTCCTCCTCCTCCCCCTCCTCCGCCACCACCACCATTATTTCCTCCACCACACTTCACACATGGGTGGGATTCTGTAAGTATGGATATAAGCATATATATTTTCTTACCTTCTTCTAGAAACGACCAGATCATATAGCATAGGGCACTATGCAGTTCTAATTAAAGTAGATTAAGACCATAATCTGGTAGCTACTGTACTTATCTGAGAGAAGATTGATAGAATTTAACTAGATTTTCTTCTGAGCAAGCATGCAAGAAGATTGCATTATGATTCTTTTTCAAAAGCATTATATATTTTAAATACATTTCAGAGCAATAATATAATACAATTGAAATTAATAATTTTGATATTAGAAGATTTAATTGTAGAACTGTGAATAAAATACATGCAGATTTTAAAATTAAGTGATGACTTGGCAAAAGTTTATTTAACAAAGTTGTAATTGATAAAGTTATGTCAGCTGTCCAGTGTAAACATTTGCAAGAGTTGCAATGCAGTGTTTAATTTTGCATCATGTGCTCTGGTTCTGATCCTATATGAAATTCATGCCATCCTGGCCTATGTTTCCTCTTGGTTTTATTTGTATTGGAGATTAATCAATATGGCTTCAACTTCTGCATCTTGGGGTTTCAAGCCAACAGAATATTTATTTTTGCAACCTGCCTACTTACCCATTGCCCCATATTTAGGATAATCTGGATGTTTTGAAAAGTAATGGAAAGCGATATATGGCTTCCACATATTAAACAGCATAAGAAGACAAGACATTCATGAGAGACACTTAATTTGCAATGTGTCTGGACAATTGTTATCAATCAACTGTTTCCATCTCATTGTAAGCCAAACTGTTTGTGCAACAAATTTTTATCTGTCTTCAAGCCCTATAAGCCAGGGGTCCCCAACCTGGGGCTGTGACTGCAGAACTGTGCCATGCAAGTGGGCCACCATTCACACTGAACCATCCCCTCTTCCCCCACCCCCTGTGTCAGGCCGCAAAGCTGGGAAGTTTGGGGACTGCTGCTATAAATTCAAGTACAAAAAATTGATTCTGTGTCACACATCCTGATGCTTAAAATGCTTCCAAACAGGTTTCACATAATACTGCAGGTGTGCTATAATTGCTTGTCAAATTAAGTGGAGCATAATCCTATGTCAAAAATGATGGGATTGAATACTCACTTCAGCAGCACATATACTAAAAATAATGGGATTGAAAGAGATGAGGAAATGGAAGGTACAGTTCTTCTAATAGACATCATTTAGAAGAATGTTTTAACTTACATCTCCTGCTTTGCATATACTGAATACTGAAATTGGCAGGATTGACTTGTCAATGGCCACAGGATTGTAGATTATTTTCTGTCTTTTTCCCACCATGCTCCATTCCACTCTGTTTTTATTCATTATTTACAATAAACTTCTCTGTGTTTTATTATTCTTTTGACAATGGGCTTTTCCTTTGAATGTTGCACCAGGTGTGTACATGGAATGGAGGTGGGAGGTAAAAAACAGTCAAGAAAGTGAACACAATCATGTCATTAAAGCCCCGCCCTTTTTAATGTGTATCGCCATCTTACTTTTTATTTCCTCTTTGTGGACACCCACGTTGCACTTTTCTTTAGGAAACAAAATAGTCTAACTATGCTACTAAAATGCCTCCCTTATCAAAGTTTTTCCCCTTCTCTCTAGTCTCTTGTACCCTTGCTCTTTGTCATTTAATAGGGAACTTTAGAGAGAATCTGGAGGGCTGCCAAGACAGGTTTTTCCCCTTGTAATTGTGAATGGAGGAGAGGCTCTATTATAATTCTCGAGAACAGCTGTTGAAAACAAATGAATGGGTGGATGTATTTGTGTGTAGTAAATTTTTCTAAATGGCTTATATATGAGAAATAGTGATTGGTATAGAAATAATATAGAATAATGAAATGAATTTTCATTATTTCATTTATTATATAAATAGGATACCTTAATTTGGAAAAAAAATATTTTTAGGTCAGGGTTGAACTGAGTCCGTAATTAATCTCTCCAACAGCTCTCCCTTGACTGGGATCTTTGCTGCTATCTAAGCTTGGATGTTTCCTTGCAGATCTTTCATTACTAAACTAGATAACATCATCAGTGCTGCAAGAAAACAACCATGCTCAGGAAGCAGCTAAGGACCCCACAAAACCTATTTCGCAGGCCATTTCATATATATTAACTCAATTTAAATGTTTTTATCCTGTTGTTTTGTACTACAGTATAACTTCAGGAAGATAAATATATATGCATACCCCACAGAAATGCATACATACACACAGTATCAATGAGTCATATAGAAACATTTATTATATAGGAAATTTGAAGGGTTTTATTTAGTTGAATTGGCAAGGCTTGATTGACAGGTAGAGAAGCTGGGGTTTGTACAGGAGTTTTTGTCTATGTATATATGAATATCTGTTTCTCTCTCTCTGTCTCTCTCTGTCTCTCTCATATCTATCTGTCTATCATCTATCTATCTATCTATCTATCTATCTATCTACCTACCTATCTATCATTATCTATCTATTTATCCATCCATCCATCTATCCATCCATTCATCCATCCATCCATCCATATATCTCATCTTACATCTTACTTTGGGGGAGGTGATGTAACCTTAAAGACAGGGTCATCTTCATTTCAGATAGAATAAGTTGATTAGATTTAATTTGCCATTCATAAAAATGTGATTTAATATCTGTATCTCAAGAGAACATAGGCATCAGGCTTCTAGATGTAAAAATAAATAAATAAGTCACAAATCAGAAGCAAATAAAGATCCCATGAAATTGAATTAGAGTATGTATCTTTATTGGAATATCAAGATGTTCCTTTTTGGACAAAATGTCCTACAGTTTCCAAACTATCCAGTTTCTAATAGTTGCATAAATCCATTATATCATGTCACATTTATTGGAGGACTTCCCAATTTTTGTATGATATTAGTTTTAATGTTTCATTATGTAACATTATAGAATATGCAATAGTATAGGAAGAATTCTAGCAACAAAACCAAGAATATAATAGGTTGTCATAAAAAATCAGCACAAAGAGGTCAATAATTCCAGTGAGGTTGCACCAAAAGAACCTTGTGCTAAGAATATATGATTAAACAGACAAAATGTTAAAAAGTTATCAGATTTATGTAGTTACTTACGAAGCACATCTAAATTATATTAAAGTAACCAAGACATCTTTACAATCCCCAAGGCATGTCACAACTTTTGAGCATTGCTGATGTTTGGAATTTGAAAGTTGAAAAATTTGACCCACCCTAGGATATATTTTCATGCAACTGAGTTTGCACTGAAGAATGATAATACTGTATCCTTTTTCTTTTTTCAGTACATATTCTATATTGACCAATGATGTTTCAATATCTTCCTCAACAATAAGATGAGTGGCATTTAATTTAATAAATAAAAATAAATAAAACTCACATGGAAAATACAAACTGTATATGTAACTTATGGCCTGTGGGCCCTATTGGACCCTGGATGTTCCCCATACTGCAATAGTATTTAGACTGATATATCACCCCATAGTGCTTTCCAGCACTCTCTGGGAGGTTTGCAATGTAGAAGCATTATTTGCATATTGCCCCCAACAATCTGGATCCTCCTTTTATCAACGTCAGAAGAATGGAAGGCTGAGTCAACTTTGAACCCTGTCAGGATTGAATTGGGCAGAGTTTGTCTACAATACTGCACTTTGAGCACTGCACAACCACAGCTCCTATTATCGTCCATTCTTCTCTGAAAGGTTCATCTATCTATCTATCTATCTATCTATCTATCTATCTATCTATCTATCTATCTATCTATCATCTATCTATTTTAAAGTGTTGAATCTTTCCCTGCAGTTTCCACTGTTTCAGAAGGAAAAGGATAAGCTCATCTCCACCCAGAATCTGAAATTAAAAAACCATTCCACAGCCTCTAAAAATCTTCAAAGTACTTGATATAGACAAAGTGCAAAGCCTTCTGCTGAACTCAGAGCAGAGGGCAATGACCTTAAATAACATTATGCGAGAGAAAATTATACAATTAAGCTACAGTAACTAATATAATGTTATGCTTTCTTAATATGAAAAACTGCCAGGAGGGCAAGACTTTTTATTGTTTGGTACTTTATTTGCATGCATATTTATGGGACTGATTTACATATTGCATAAATTATATCGTACAAGGGACAGCCTAGTCTCTTTGCCTGTTCTATCCTTTCTGTATTATATAACTTTGGTTTAATAGGTGAGACAATATGATGTATGTCCTCTGACTGTTACTTCATTTTTTTTAATGACTACTTTGCGAGAAGCAGAACTTGCTTTCTTGCTCTCAGTAGAAATTTCATAATCCTTACAGATAGTTTCTTAATGACCATTCTAAGATACCTCCCCAGGGCTGCTTGTGAATCGTCATGACTTGGATGCAAAGTCCTGATAGCCCTCCATAGTCACATGGTCGCATTTCAGGTGCTCAGCAACTGGCCCAAATTTACGGCAGTTTGCAGCATACCATAGTAATGTGACTGTGATTTATGACTTTTTTTTCAGGAAACACCTGTTGTGGAAAATAGATTAGATTCAGTTAACGATTATGGTGATTCACTTAACAAGTGCCACAAAAATGCTTGTAAAATCAAGGGTTGCCATGTGATGACTTGCTTAGTGTTCATCACAATTTATGACTCTAATCCCAGGCTCAATTACAGTCGTAAATAGAGAACTACCTGCTTTCGCGTCATATGGTGGCTGCTTTATTGGGAGATGCTATTTCTGGGAGCATCTGCTAGTTGCAATTTGTGCTACAAGCAGGAAGGTCTATTTTGGTTGAGGAAGTTGTGTTGTAGAAAGAAGGTGAGAACAGCCAGATCGAAATCCAGTGTAGTCTAGTATTCTATTTCCACAGAGGTCAAACAAGCATACACATATGTGAACTCAGTAGCAACTCATATGCCTCAGAAACATCTATTCTATTAGTAATGGAAATGGCTTATAACCACTGGTAGCCTTATTTCCCACAAAGGATAAATCTTGCTATGGCTTAGCATCAGAGGTGGGATTTAATTGGCCTTCCGTGCATGCTCTTTGCTCACACACGTGCCTTCCATGCATGCCCACGGTCTCCAAAATGTGATGAAATAGGATGGCATTACATCTGAGTGGGTGGGCAGAGTGTACTGCAATCACCACTACCGGTTCGCCTGAACCGAACAGTACTGACTGAATCCCACCACTGCTTAGCATGTTGACCTTTGTGGCATGTAAACCATGATGTAGAGTTTAGTGTCATAGGTGAATCCAGCTATGCATCAAACCATTGCTTAGTGCGAAAGGAATCCAGTTATTGAGCTAGAATTCTTTTTCCAAAAATGTTGGATAGAACTTGGGAAATCAGAAATTGGAAAATATCTAGACGACCCATGAATGGATGAAAGAGGTATGCGGGTGCTAAATATACAAATATTTATTCATCTGTTCTGACATTGGACTATGCTCATGTATATTGGGCATTTATATTGGGAAGCTAAACAGGATTGGGCCCAGTTAGTTTTTGCATGTAAGATCTCCAGGAAACTATGGGAAGAATTAGGAAGCTGAAAAGACATTCAAGGAGCAGATCATACAAATGATTTTGTAATATTGCTAAGAAATAAATACATAGATATATAGTTCCTAGTCATCAAGCTCAATTCTAATGGGACTTTATTCAACACATCAACCTCATCAACTTTATTGGCTCTCAGAAACTAAGTAAAGTTAGGCATATTGATACTTGGATGGGAAGCCCAAATAGAATTATTGAAGCTTTAGCTAAGCATCTAGAAAAAGACAATGGCAAATCCCTTCCATGCTCTTAGTAAGAAAATTGCATGGATATATCCATAAAGTTATCAAGAGTTAAACTCAACTCAAAGCAGATTTTACCTTCTATGTCCTTTTGTGCCTCCCCTCCTACTTTTAATTTCTTAGATGTTGTTTTCTCTGGATCTGAAAAACTTGTGTCAAGAGCTTCAGATAACACAATCTCCTTGTGCAGAATCTGTATGCCCCCCAGGACCTCCTGGCCCCCAGGTTAGTATTTTATTTTGGAAGGACAAAATGTGGTCACCAGGGACAGGATTTCTGATAAGTTTCTTTGTCAGATGGCATGGAAGAATAGAAGGGGCACAACAAGAGGAAGACGGGGAATGATGCAAAGAAAGCAGCCTCCTTACTGTAATTACATTTATAGGGCTTTCATTTGATTAATATACTTCTTGAGCCATTAAGGCAAAAGATGCTTTTAGTGCTTTTTAAATAGACTGGTTTAAATATGTAAGTAATTAAATATTAAATAAATTATATAAATAAGTAAGGAATCCAGTGTTTCTATAGGTCCATGAAAATTCTATGATTCTGAAATCTTAGCTCTTGTTTGATGCGTCCAGATTGTCTTAAACAAGGAAGAAACATTAAAAGTTTCAGAAATATTCACTTTAAATTATAATTATTTGCTACTCTTTGATCATATCACCTCTATTTGATTTTGAGACTTAGGCAAGCTTTGATTTTCTACTGAAATGCCTAATTTTGAAAATGGCCTAGTGGAGGCAGTGGCACACTTAGGGCTGAACCGATGCCCATATATCCCCATATGTCTCCTCTCAGCATATCCAGGGGTCTGGAAATCTAACATGGCTGTTGCTGCCACATTCTTTCTTTTTAAGTTTCCCCATTGTTGTAGCATAAGGTTCAGGCAGATGTGCTTGCCAGCTTCATTACCATCTGGGCCAGTTCTGGGAGCCTAATCTAACTGTAACCAAAATGGTTTTTCTACTTCTGCTAAAACAAAATCACTTCCCATCCCAAATTCTAGATGTTATGCTTCCATCCAATCTCTTCACTGTATTTTACGTAGTATTTCCATATGAAAGGCTCCAAATTCTACCAAATTAAAGCACAGCCTAACTGTTCCTTAAGGAATATTTCTAGAAACAAATATGTAGGCAGATGTGAAGGCAAAGGACAGAGTTACAATGGTAAGAAAATGTCATTCTGAGTCACTAACAAAATTCCAGAGTTTTATCAGGAGGTTGGACAATAAAAGCCTTTTTGGAAGCATCTTTCATCTGTCATTAGGTGTAAAAAGTCCTAAAAACTGAACATTAAATGAGGCGAAAATAGTAGAGGCTGCTCTAAACAAACATGAACCATGTTGCATGTGAAGTTTTCTGTCCAAATTAAAGACAAATTGAAGTTCTAAACTTGGTATAGATTCTTTCAAGAAGAAATAAGAAAAGCTCTGTTGAGTTACAAGTTATCACTGGCAAGTCAGTGAACAAATTGCATGATGAAGATATTTAAACACTGTACTTCTATTTTTAGGGCCCACAAGGTATTCCTGGTGTGAAAGGACCAAAGGGAGTAAAAGTAAGCTCCAAAGTTGTTTTGTTAATGTAAAAAAAAGTTTTGGGGAATTTGTTCATACAAGTATGCAAATATGGAATGCAAGCTGATTATGCTGATCATTGTAGAAATCTTTAAAACCCAATGGCAGCAAAGAAGGTATTTTTTAAAAATTTCATTGCTATCATCTAAGTCTGGATTTTTGCAGCAGAAATGCCTACTTTAAACAAAGCATATCAGAATACAAGATTGTTTCTTAAGGCTGGCAGATCTGGGCTTCAAAAATCGATATAGATGGCAGCAAAGAGATTCAGAAATTAAATATTTGCTACCATCTAGATTTTTGTAATCCAGATTTGATTGTCTTCATATCTCAAAAGTGGGACTTTGGAAAGCACCTTCTGGTTCTGGCCTTTTCTCTTGACCATTGTAGATTGAATTGGAAAGGTTGAAGAGAAGCTTCAATTTTGACTTACTGAAGATCCTTTCTGTCCTCTGGATGGTCAGAATCTTGATTGAGCAAGATTCCTGCTCAGACAAAGAACAATCTAACCATGTCATCTAAACACATTTACAGATTTTTCCCAGCCAAGTTAGGGAAGTCATCTGGTCTCCCCCCCCAAACTTGTCTCCCTAAAAACCTGGAAGAGTCTCAGTGTTTGGGGTCATCACTGTTTTTCCCCCAATATTCATTTTACAAGTTTCTATCTTGGTCCCAAGAAGTGTGATCTCTCTGATTAACAAAAGTCTTGAATATAAAAAAAGAATATAGGAATCTGTCACATGCTGCTTTCTTCTGTTCTTGATAATCAACCAAATTAAAAATGTCCAGCTACATTCAAATTGTTTGTGACGCCTACTGATGTATTATTTTCTCTGACAGGGTGAGATTGGAAGACCAGGAAGAAAGGTATAAGACAAAATGCATAAGATCTCTTACATTACAAGGCTTGCGGCAACCATCTTCAACCTGGTACCCTCATGTTGTGTTGGACTGCAACCCCTGACTTCACTCAACAAGGTCATGCTAGATGTGGGTGATGGAAGTTGTAGTCCAACACATTTGTGAAGGCTGATTTCTAGAAGCTTTTCCCAACTTTATTTAATTCCAGGTGTGAACTTCAGTGGCCAGAGTCCTCCAACCAATATTGGCATTGCTGAGAACACTGAAAATTGAAGTCCATACATCTAAAATGGGTTCAGGTTGGGGAAGGCTGCTTTTGTGTATATGCTAAGGCATTTAGATATGTTATAAACATTCTTCATGATATTAAACACTGATAAACATGCATTAATCTGATATATATAGATATCACATATCTATTCTCTATAGTTGAAATAGAAGTTCTTCTGGTCCCAAGAAATCTGTTAGGCTCTCTTTCTCTTTCACTTCCTGGCCAAAACCTTCCTATTCCAACAGCCATTTACTTGCCAGATCTAATTCTCCCTTTCCTGAAATCTGGTGGAATGGCTGCAATGAAGTGACAAGATGAGGAAGGGATGAGCACATTGGATTTCTGGGTGCTCCATGGTCATGGAGAATTTCTGATGGTGTATGTAAAGTAGGTGACTGATTTCTAGTTGAAGTTACTCCATTACAGTCATTTTGAATGTTGAAATTATGTGAAGACCCATGCTACTATACCTGATTAATTTAATTTAATTAATTTAATTTCATTTATTCCATCTTCTGTTTTTTTGAAGGGCAGTCGAGGTCCTCCAGGTGTCCCTGGAATGCCAGGATCTATTGGATGGCCTGGCCCAATGGGACTAAAGGTAAGATTAAGCTACTGATGAATGATTTGTCAATCAGCCTATTTATAATGTAAATTATAATCTTATTGAAACCTAAGGTATTTCCTATAAAGGAAGGTTGCTAATAAATGATGAGTTTGAAAAATCTGTTGTGTGCTTTGGGCAGATGATGTTCAAACATCATATTTCATATAACAACAAAATTTAACTGAAATTAAATATTTATATAGAGTTAATAGCTATATATTTCTGGAATTGTCTGCAATTGATAGCACTCCTACATATACAACCCAAAATATGGATCAGGTATTTAGACAACACCTTTACCATAATAAAAAAGGACCAATCAGCAAACCATCAGCAACATCTTCAAAGGAATCTAATTCACAAGGGAAGAAGAAAATAACACGCTACCTGTCATGGATATTCTTATCACCAGAGAGTGCAATGGCAAACTAAAACACAGGTGTACTGAAAAACCATCCATATCAACCAAGTATTCCACTGCCAAAGTAATAATCCAACCTCCCACAAGAGAAGCTGTGTAAGAACAATTTAGATGAGCACAAACACATTGCAGCAATGAACAGCAGAAAAAAGAAACAGATCATCTATATAACATCTTATAACAAAATGGATATTTATGCAACTTCATCAAAAAAAGTGCCTGGCCGCTCAACCCAATATAGCACAATCCACCCAAGCTGTAAAAAGAATAACACTGTCATCCCTCAAAAACATCTCAGAAACCACCAACAGACTATTGCAACTACATGACCTCAGCATAGCACACAAAACAACTAAACCTTTCCAAAATATCCTAAGTAAACCAAAATATCCAGCAGTCCCAGAAGAAAAACAGGAGTCATCTGCAACGTACAGTCTAAAGATTGTAACAGTCACTATGTAGGACAAACAGATATAAGGTTAGCTGAATTTATCCATGAACACTAAGTCAGAAGACAGTCATTAGCAGTCAGAAGACATGATGAAAACTCTTTAATTTCACAACGTATCAACAAATTTAACCATAGTTTCAACTGGAAAACCCTGATCATCCTTGATCAAGCAAAATCCAAAAATGCTAGAGAATTTCTGGAAGATTGGCACTCAGACAAATCGATGATCAACAGGCACATAGAGATAAACAAAGAAACTATTGAAAAGAGACAATCAATAAGCCAAAAAAGGAGACCAAAACATCTTCCCACCAGCATTCAACATCCAGATGAGCAGAATTTAACATCAAGTTTAACATTAGACCAACAATTAAGATGTGACCAATACTCCAATCAAAGAACTGCCAAACAAACAGCAGTAAACAGTCCAACCAAAAACAACAAACTACCAAAACCACTCCCACCAACACCAACTGGGCAAGCCACTAGAATACAAATTGAGAACAAACCTCACTCCTTACTAGCACTGATGATGTTACCTAGTTTGGATACTGAAACATCTGCAAGAAATCAAACAAGCTCAGAAAGCACCAAGGACCCGTCATTTCAAACCTGAGCTACAAACATCCTTTACGGGTATAAATAGCTATCTATTGTTGTCTTTATAAAAGTAGTGAAATTATGGGTTGACATTATTATATCAATCAGAACATGTTTTCTTCTTCAGAGCATCTGTGAGAAGTCAGTGGGAGTGTTGGCTACAGGTGGTCAGTAGGAAGCTAATCACATAATCAGTGTGTCTGGTTAATACTTGAATGGGAGATTACCAGGGAACACTAAATCACTGACAAACTGTTCATTGAAAGCACAAAAAGAGGCCCTCTTTGTTGCAATCTCTTCCACCCATCAGGAAATTTGGCAATGTGATTGCTGACAATTGGTGGGATAGTTTCCCAATGTCAGAAATACAGAAATTTTGGAGCATAAACCTAAATTAGCTCAACGCCCTTTAAATAGAATTAAAATTTAAATAGAAAATTTTCCTAAATGTTTCATGGCCACTGAACCTTGTTGCCTCCCCTTTCAAAAATAAATGGCCATCAGAACCTGCCCACCTCTGCCTTATCCTGTGATACAAACCATCAAATTGCCTCAGTGCCATCCAGGTTAATTATGTCCAATGGTAAGAAAAGCAAGGGAGCGATCTGAGCAGTCTATGCTCATTTGCTGACTGTTTCGTGCAAAGAATTTGTGTGGAACTCATTTTATGTATTGTAATTTTCCATGATATGGATACATTAAGAAATACTGAAATGGCATAAATTTCTCTTCAGCTATCACCTAGTTCAACCATTGCCTAATGCATTGTAAGCTGCCCTGAGTCTTCGGAGAAGGGCGGCATATAAATCACTTTTTAAAAAAATTGCAATAAAACCTGGCTATTATGAGTAATTTTCTTTATTGTTTCTTTTAGGGTGAAAAGGGAGATTTAGGTTTGATGGGATTGCCAGGTATAAGAGGACCAATGGGCTTCAAGGTTTGTTACTCCAAGCATTATGTTCTCTTTCTCGAGGTCTAACAACTACTGGATTAGAAGCTAATTGGTGTATATTGTAGACAGATAGCATTTATGATTTTGGGAGTGGAAATATTTGTTCTTCCACTCTTCTTTATTAGATATCTTATAACAATGTAATAGTGTACATGGGTTGAACAGAAGCATTTGCAAGGGAAAAAGGGATGGACTCCAAAAATTAAATATGATGGTTGCAATCATATGTTTAAAGCATACAGAAAAGGTGTGAGGCTTTGATAAATGTGATCATGGCTGTCATCTTGACTTTTTTGCATCCACTCCTGCAGATATTCTTAAGGCTGAGCTACACAATATATTAAATGCATTTTTAGTATAAAAATGGATGAATGAATGAATTATTCTGGCTATGACCACATTTATTCATTCATTTGTACATTCATTCATTCAATGTATTTAACATGCAATAGTTGTTTTGTTTTTGAGTTTACATTAAAACAAATATATGAGTTTGACTTTGAACCTGCTCAGTAGGCACTGTGAATAGGAGTCTTAACTTTTTCTGTTCTCAGCTACTTCCTTTACAAAATTCTTCCTCACAAAAATACAGGTGTATTTTTTTTATTACATTTTAAAAGTCCCTCTATGATAGAGAAGCCAAATTTGCATTGCCATGGTGGCATCACATGAGATATCATGACTTCCCCCCACCCCATGCTAAACCAGGCATGGGCGTGGCCAGTGCATAATGCATCCGCCCACGGGCTACAAGTTTGACACCCTTGCTCTATGGCCATAGTTGAGTTTTAAAAAAAAAACCTACACGTAGAATGGGAAAGTATTTTACAAAGTAAGAAGTTGGATCTCTTACATCTGTGATGTAAGGATATTGTGTCCAGAAAAATATGGCAGTGTAAAGGAGAGTTACATGCTACATATTCACCTCCAAACAGCTAGATTAAATGTTATTTAGCACTTAAATCCTCAGAATTATATCCTTTACAGTTTTTAGGAAGTTTTCCCTAAGCTGATGGTTTGTTGGTTTTTTGTTTTTTGTTTTGCATTGTTACACATACCGTTTGTCTTTTCCTGACCCAAGGCGCTATTCGCTTACTTATATATTTATTTAACATCTGTTACATTAACATGTCTCAATACACAATTGACTTAACTGCTTTTAAGTCCATTTATATACAGATAAGCTGGAAATACATTAACATGTAGATATCCTGACCTGCTTCTCTAATGATATAGAGAAACAAGAATAGAAAGTAGTATGCCATATTCATATGTGAGAGATAATTCTTTTATAATTTCTTAATTTTTAGAAATAATCTTAATGGCCAAAAGATTGCATGTACATTTTAAAAGCAATAATTCTGAAAAACAGGCGTATTTATTATATGAGGATTGTTTGATCCAACTGGCAAAATACCATGTTTCAAAATTATATTTAATGTTCATCTGCATTTATATGAGATAGGTACATATCAACTTCACTTTTTAAACATTTAACACAGTTTTACAGTATGTGAATTCAGTGACAGTTTTAAGATTAAATGTGTCATTAAAATGCTTGTAGAGGTTGCTATAAAGGATTAGAAATTAACTGGAAGCCCAGTAAAAGACAATGTCAGAGATGCTAGATAAGAGAAAGAGGTGACTATAATGATTAATCACATAGATTTCTGTAACTATAATTATGCTAATTCTTGCACTGACTATTGCTTCTTATTAAATGTTCAAAGCAATATCAAGTCTATTATATGTGATTTCTTGTGTTGACTTCTAGGTTGAGATATGATGCTGTCACTTCTTATGTTTTCCTTTTGTCTTTCAAAATTTTGTTCTAGGGTAATACAGGTGGTCCTGGAGAAAAGGTGAGTGATAAAATTACTAATAAGCACTTGGTACTAGTCTATATAAATAAGTATGTTGCATCCAGTTGATATTAAAAATGGCCACTTTTACTTGATTCAGGAGTAAAGTAGGTTGAAGAGATTAAAGAGAGGGGTCAATATATATGCATACATACATACATACATACATACATACATACATATATATATATGATGGTGACAGCAACTGAATGATTGACCTGCCCTTTCTCATATGCCCTCCTTATGCAATGCATATAAAAAGGGGGCATGACTTTGATCACATGGTGACAGTGTTTATTTCTTTTTAGTCACCCATTGAATGGCCTTGAACAGAATAAAACAATGAAGAAATGGCAAAGCAAATTAAAATAGGCTTTAAATGCTGTGCAGAGTATTACTGGCATTCTCTGAAGCTGAACACAAACAGAATTTTCTTTGCTCCACCAAGTTATTGGGGAACAGTCTATTCAGAACAGTTAACAAGGTTTATATTCTGGATGGTTGTTCTTATTACATAAGAATAACACTTGGGCTATAATTTCTTAGATAGAACTTACCAATTAGTTCCAATATCTAATTCTCCAGACAAAAGATTTGACACTCTTACCTTTATCTAAATAGGAAAAATTGTAACAATATAACACAGCAGAGAATAAACAGGTCCATTGTCCTGGGCTGATAGAAACTACTCCTATTCCACATATTTATATATTTAGTGCTGAAACAAAAGCAAGGTTGAAATAGTGAGTTGCTTCTGAATTGCCCCATCATCCTTGTTTTCCACAAGTATTCATTCCTTATAACTTATTGTCTAACAATAACTTTTTTTCTTTTCTTATAAAGTGAAAACACATGACACAAGTGCTGTTCAAGCAAGGCCCTTAATTGAAATAATATTAAATGACATCTACTATGAAAGTATTAAATTCAGGAAGAAAACATTTTCTCAATTTGAATCATTTCAAATTGACTGTCCACCACTGCTCTGATCTAGTAGAAAGGGACTGCATACGCACAAAAGAGTTTTAGGTGGGGTTTTTTTTTTTTTTTTTTGGTAGAGTAGAGAGGTTTGCTCCAGTCTGGCATTTCAAAGGGAAGCACGGCTTGGATTCAGTATTCATTTAAAAAGGATTGCTGAGTCCTGCTTCTCCTGTAAAATTCCACAACCCAGTGACTAACCAGGTGCCCAGAGGAAATCAGCAAGTAAGGAATGATTTTATCAGGCTGCTCATGCTTATGGAACCTTAACCCCTGTGTGGACCCAACCCTACCACATCTCTACTATTCATTAAAGTAGAAACATTTCATTTTTCAGGTTTCTGTGTGAACCGTCAGAAAAGTAGAATTGCTTTAGGACTCAGCTTGTTAAAGCTAGTGAGACTCTTTAAACAGCTATACTTTTCATCAAACAGATGTGAAAGCCTGAAAAATAGATGTGTGTTTGTTAGTAGCCGAGAGATTATAATTTCTCTCTGCTACTAAGGTTTGAGCAAGCCTATAATTTTAGGTTTACTCAAACCTAGAGCTCTTAGCCCAAATCATTTCCAAAGCAGGAAGAGCAGAAACCTAAAACAGCAATTCAATTCTCACCAGTAGCAACTTGAAGATGTGGGAACTTCAACTCCCAGAATTCCCAAGCCCTAATAAATAGCTACTGCCATTGTATCGAAGGTCAAAAATCTACCTTACATACCTTCATGACTGTGGAAATTTTGCATTTAATTTAATGTTGGATATTGTAGGAAACAGAATCATACTTTTAACTGCTGTGTTATATAGCTCTGATATGGTTTTCCACAGGGAGCTCAAGGACAGAAAGGAGTCAAAGGCAGCAAAGGTGATAAGGTAATATTTTCTTACTATAATATCAAACAATCTTATACAGACCAGGATAATTTTTTTCTTGTTTAGTTTTTCAGGCCCGTTTGGCATCTAGCATAAGGCTACAAACTAGGAGACTATGAGTTCTAGTCCCGCTTTAAGCATGAAAGCCAGTTGGATAACTTTGCACCAGTTACTTTCTCTCAGCCCAATTCATCTCACAGGACTGTTGTTCTGGAGAAAATAGGAGAGAATTAGATATTTTTGCTGCCTTTAATTATTTATAAAAAATAATAAAGGTGAGATTAAAAAATAAAGAGTAGTGGGCAAGGTGAATATTTTACATTTTGCCCTATTTATAGAAGAGTTATGTTTCTTAGGATGTTGGAAATTTCTGTACAAGGAACTTTATAAAGTCCTAGATTTGTAAGATTGATTTCTAGCTGCATGTTGCTTCCCTTCATTTCAAAACTTTAAAGAAGAGTTGTTTAGCTTCCTCAATACCATTTTTTTTCAAACTTGACAACTTGAAGATCTGTGCACATCAACTGTCATTAATCCCCTAGCCTGCATTTGCCAAGTTTGAAAAACACTGATTTACATCATTGCTGATCAGGCTATATCTGAAAAATATCTTCTGGCTCTAGATGACTCTTAAAAACCCAGGATTTATTTTCAAGAATGGAAATCATAACTATATAGGGCCAAAGTCTAAGGTCAACACAGCAGAGAGTCAAATTTTCCACCAAGGATTGGCAGATATGATATAGCCAACTGAAGAAATACATTATTACAGGTGTTCATTTTTTTATGTCAGCATTTAAAACTGCACTAGCTTTTTCTATGACAGAATTATGATTATTCTCAAGTACATGTGCATAGCAACATATGTTAAACAGTACAAGGAATGCAAGATCTCTTTTGTTCTCCTTTCATAATTAAGGTTTAATTTATGTGAGCTTAAAATGCAAAACCACATATTCACAGTGTATATATTAAGATCAATATTGTCAAAACAAGTTTTGCTCTGGTGTATTAAAGATGTAATTCTAAGAGGTCATTCTAGGACAAAACCAGGGGCTAAGGTAAGAATAGGGAAGATAAATCAGTGATATATAATTGAAGAAATGCACATTTAAAGGGACATCTCAGAGTGTAAAATTATATAATCTCAGGCGTGTTTTCAAAATGGATGGTCATAAAGATAAAATCAGGGAAAGAGAGAGTTAGCATAATAGGTGAAAAATGGCAAGGTTATAAAATCAAACTAAATGAATTAAGATATACCTATGCTTAAAAGTCACATTCATCCTTATTTATTGTCAAAACAGCACAATTAATTTGATTTAAATTCATGCAAATTATAATTGCTTCACCTAGGACTGGTTAAATATAATTATAATTATCTCTGTCCTTATATCATTCAATAGATTATATAGTATAAGTATTGTACATTAACAGTAGAAAACTGTTCTACAATATTAGAAAAACAGATTTTCAACCTGCTTTACACTAAATCAAATGTTGACTCATTCACTTGTATCTCATTGCCATTTTATTGCTTTA
>WNWU01013639.1:4368805-4416450 GCA_012654045.1 Ptyas mucosa
ATATATATCACATGGTCTGAGTTGGGCAACCAGTAAATGATTGAAGTAAACAAATCGAAGATCAATGTCTATGGGGTCTCAGTCATCTTGGTCATGGTTTCCCAAAGGTGCTTTTTCAAAAGGCAACTGGACTTTGTATTTCACCGAAGGCATTTCACTTCTCATCCAAGAAGCTTCAGTCAGAACTTGAAGAAGCTTCTTGAATGAGAAGTGCATTGCCTTTTGAAAAAGTACCTTTGAGACTTGAGACTTTGAGCTTTTAATTAAAATATAGTTCATTTTTTTATTCAACTTTTTCTTTGCAGGGATACATGGGTTTCCCTGGAATGTTGGGGCAAAAGGTAAGGTACATCTGGGATGCTCAGTCTGTTCACAGGTTGGACATGTATTGGAGTTAATATTACAAAGGGATTTTGAGAGACAATTTACTCTTAAGATTCATTGTATTTAGTGGGACTTAATATAAATATGGATTAGATTGCACTGTTCATTCCCAACTCAAATCTGTCTTGCCACTATGAAAACTCAGACAAGAGCATAGATTCCCTTCACTCCCCATTCCCCAAAAACAAGGTAAGTAAACTGTAATCAGTGTAGGATATCTATTGGCCTCTACTTTGTACCTATTTTAAGTATGTTAAGCAAATTTTAGAAGCAAAATCTAAATCTGTGGAATATATTAGGCTGCTTCTGATTAGGTCATTGTAGTTTTACTGAACCTCAGTAATTTAAAGATGTCTGGACTTCCTGAATTCCCCAGCCATTTTGGAGGTTGTATCCACACATCTTAAAGTTACAGAGAAACACTGTGTTAATTATTCAAAAGAATGGGATCAGTACGAGTCTCAGCTACTCAGTTCTAGATAAAAAAGTGAAGTTGGAAAGATTGTTTAAAAAGCTGAGAATATAAACTATGGGAAAGTTCACAATTTGTGTAATTAAATAACATGAACAGTCATGCAGCTTTTGTTAATTTCATTTGGACTAGAGGATTTTTGCCATGACTAGTATGTCTGAGTTTTTAGACTGTTTACATATCTGGTTAAAATAACCATCTGATCATAATTGTAAGGACCAAATTTTCTTTTACCAAGAAGATCCATTAATATTCTTAAGGATGGTTTCACACTAGTTAATCATTTGAGGGAGAAAAAGTAGATTCATTTGAATGATTGTAGAAAAAGGAAGATATTTGGTTCTGCTGATGTTATTGCTCACTGTTTCATTTCTAAATTTGATGTTCAAGTAATGCTCAGGGGAAATTGCTTTCTCTATCCTAAGAGAAAAATTGTAACTCCCCTTGAAGTCCATATGCTACTAGTAGGCAGGGGTGAAGCAGTTGGGGAATGGCACAAGGGCTTTCATGCATTTCATGTGTCTTCTCATTCTCCTTTCCCATGTTCATCCATTTGACCTTGGGTTTAAAGCCATCTGAAAGAAGGACAGGCTTTATGTGAGTTAAGGATTTTAGCTTTTCCGTTTCTGCTTAGTTACCAGAACCCTTTCTATAACAGAGTAGAGGGAACAGTCTGAGTTCACATTTATTTGGGCTGATGGTTAACACCCAGGTTTAACTAGTTTCCTATTTCTGAAAGTGAGTGCAGTAAGAAAAGTATCTATGGTTTCAGAATAGGATGCAAGCACTGGATTGTGGCTTCATTGACCAAGGAGAAAAGAAAGTGACTGAAGCTTTTTATTATTTAGTGTTCTTTTTTAAAAAAAAATTATTTTAAAACAAAAACAAAACATAAAACCATCATCATTCCAAACAATTACAGACAGTGAGTCGAACGGTTCATATTCTCTTGTGCATAAATCCATTTCTAAAAAACCAATTTATAACAGAAACTTATATCTTTTATAGAAAAAAAACATCAGATATTTTATCTTTACATCAACCCCAAATTTCATACTTCAATTCCATGATTTATTATCTATCCATTGATAAAACAAATACCATATCAAATAATATTATTTATCTTCCTGTTCTCTAATTTCAAATTTCAATTTACTCATTTCAGCACATTCCATAATTTTCTTAATAATCTCATCAGCAGCAGCTAACTTCTCTCCTTTCCAATTTTTAGCAAATACAATTCTAGTCGCTGTTAAAACATTCACAATTAAATATTGCAATTCTCTGTTATGTGTTTCTGGTAAAATCCCCAATATAAATATCTCTGGTTTAAAGTCAATATGTTTCTTTGTCATTTTTTCCAACTACGTGTGTATCTTAGTCCAATATCTTTTAGCTTCTACACATGTCCATCACATATGGTAATATGATCCTGGAGTCTGATGACACTTCCAACATTTCTCCGATTTATTCTTGAACATCCTGGCTATCCTTGTCAGGGGTAGGTGCCACCTGTAAAACATCTTATACAAATTTTCTTTATATGCTGTAGACATTGTCATTTTATAATTCTGTGACCACAATTTTTGCCATTTCTCTAAATTAATACCATGACCAAAGTTTTTCCCCCATGCTATCATTGACTCTTTAACTTGTTCTTCTTCCAATTTTACCTCTAACAAGTATCCATATAATTTTTTAATCACATAGTCATCAGAACCCATTAAAATCTTATCTAAATTAGTCATAACATTATAAAAACCTTATTGTTTAGAATCTTCTTCATATCTAGAACGTATTTGCCAGTAAGAAAACCAATCCATCTTAAAACCTTGTTCTTCTAATTCTTGCTTTGTTTTAAGTTCACTCTTTTCATCCATTAATTCACTATATCTAACAATTTGTTCCCTTCTGAATACTACTGAATATGAAAATGCTTCAATTGTAGATACCCAGACTGGAATTTTCAAATAATGTTGTTTTTTAATCTTCTTCCAATTCAATAACAGAGCCTCATGTATGTGGTGTCTTCTAAAATACCCTTGTATTGTTGTTCCTTTATACCTGTGATGGCGAACCTATGGCACGGGTGGCACGGGTGGCACGGGTGGCACATGTAGCCATATCGGTGGGCACTCAAGCTCAGCTCCAGCACGCATGCATGCGCCAGCCAGCTGATGTTTGGGCCTTCTGGGCCCACCAGAAGTCAGGAAACACACTGTTTCCGGCCTCCGGAGGGCCTCTGGGGGGTTGGGGAAGGCTGTTTTCGCCCTCCCCAGGCTCCTAGAAAGGCTCTGGAGCCTGGGGAGAACGAAAAACAGGCCTACTGGGCCCAGGGGGGCATGATTTGGAAAGGTGGGGGGGGGGGAGGGGGGGGTTGGGACGCATAAAATTATGGATGCGGGCATGCATGCATGTGACTCCACCGCGCTCCCCCCGCTTTTGGCATGTGATGGCAAAAAGGTTAGCCATCACTGCTTTATACCATAAAAAAGCATGCCACCCCATCAACAAATCACGTCCTTCTAGATTCAATAATCTAATATTTCTTAAAGTTATCCATTCTTTAATCCACATCAGGCTTGTTGCTTGAGAATAAAGTTCCTAGTTAGGTAAACCAAAGCCTTCCTGCGTTCTAACATCTTGTAATAACTTTAATTTTATCCTCGCTTTCTTTCCTTGCCAAATATATTTTAACACCATTTTATTCAAATCTTCAAAAAAATCTTTCCCCAATCTAATTGGAATTGTCTGGAACAGATATAAAATTCTAGGCAAAATATTCATCTTAATAGTTGATATCCTACTAATCAAGGAAAGCTGCAAATTTTCCCATTTCGCCAAGTCTGCCCCCATCTGTTGCTTAAGTTTATTATAGTTATTTTCTTTAAGTGTACTACACCTTGCTGTCAAATATATCCCCAAGTATTTAACTTTATTAGTGACCTGCACTTTTGATATCTCCATCAATTTTGTTTAGTGTACTTATGGTATCCTTATTAAGCTTTTTTTTTCAGGTGAATGGAGCTACTGTATAGTCCAGTATTCGTATCATGCTAAACTTGCTAAATGAAGTTCACAGGGTTCATTAGCAGAACTGATTCATAAGAGGAGCCTGCAAAGCAGGTAGACTTGACAGTCAGTTTCAACCTATGTGATGATCATTATTTATTTCTTGAGGGTTCTCTGACTCTCTTTCCATCATTTTAAGATGAAGCTTACTAATTAGTCCTTCAAGGAAATATTCTTTGAGGAAAATGTACTTTAGTTAATATTATTTACACAAGCAATTTAGAATGATCTCTTTTTGGCATGTGTGAGAGTATCTGCTGAATTTTGAGTAAGACAGTTTCATAACCAAGTGTGTATCTTTGCACTGAAGATTTGGGTTTTATCTTTTCCATCCCCATCAAGGGAGAAATGGGTCCAAAGGGAGAAGCTGGTGCATCAGGACACAGAGGACCGACTGGACGGCCAGGGAAACGAGGCAAACAAGTAGGAATCCTGTACTATAATTTGTTTTGTTTATTTTTTTAAAATCCTAACTTCCTTACTATATATTTAATTTTCTTATGTAAATCTAGATACAATATTTTTGTTTCTATAAATGCCTTGTTTATGATACCCTAAATCACATTTGATTGATTGATTTTCCACTCTCATACTCCTAGTTCTGATCACAATGCTGGCTTTTTGGGGGTGGGTGGGTGGACAGGGTGGAATATGGCTCCTTGCAGGGTGGTGGTGGTGGTGGAATATGGCTTCTAGCATGTAACTTAAATATTTTCCTTAAAGATTTTGTTAAATTGAGTGTGTTCTCCACTCACTGTTGTCCTCAAAAAGCTATGCTGGCATTAAATTTGTTGTCCCCAAAACTGATAATTGGTCTACACCTCAATCCAGGGGTGAAATCCAGCAGTTCTAACAGGTTCTGGAGAACCAGTAGCGGAAATTTTGAGTAGTTAAGAGAACCGGCAAATACCACCTCTGGCTGGCCCCAGAGTGGGGTGGGAATGGAGATTTTGTAATATCCTTCCCCTGTCACACCCACCAAGCCACGCCCACAGAACCAGTAGGGAAATTTTTTGGATTTCACCCCGCCTCAATCTCTCCAAGATAATGGGTGACAAAGCCTAATAAAATTTAGATACCTCAAGTCTATTACTATGGCTACTAATCTTATTTATGTTATCTCATGTTCATAGCCATCATAGATTTAACCCTTCTTTAAATTAAATATTGTTTTGAAACAGCACTGGGAAGAAGCTAAGATGTGTACTTAAAAAACTATTTGTTAAATAAGAAAGACACTTCTCACCCACTGAGCCATTTCCTGCCTCCAAAGCCAGCTGACGTCCTCATATCTAATGCTTGTGGTGGCAGCTAAATTAAGAAGGTGTTACTTCCACTTCCATTCTGAGATGCATCTTGCTCATCTCATTGACTCCTTTAAGTTCATGCTTGGAGTCTTCTCAGGTTAGATCCACTAAGACAGGCTATATATAGGCCAACCTCATCACAGGCACGACACACACTCTGTTCCAGTTGCCGCAGTTTTAGGAATTCTATTATTGCTGATGGAAAATGTCTTGAGAATGTATAACATTTGCAGGAAAATGCCCGTTTTCAGACCTATAGCCATCAACCTTTTTCTGCTTCTGTCTCCCTGCTTTTCCAATTTCTTCTCTCCCTCATTCTCTGTTTATTAATTGCTTTTGAATCTTGCTAATCTCTGTAGTGGCTTTAAGCCTCCTTGATGAAAGATAACAAACAACTCACTATAAATGTTTTAATTCGTTCCTTTGTAAACTCCTACATGATTGTTTTGTATTACTCGTACTTTCCTTTTCCTTAAAAAAGGTCAAAGCAAATATATTGGCAAGTAAAACCAAATGCACAGGTATAGAAAATGTGATACCTGGCTCAACAGTAGCAAGTGTGAGAGGGATCTAAGTGTCCTAGTAGACCAGTACTTAAGTATGAGCCAGCAGTGGGCCCAAGCTGCCAGAAAAGCTAATGCAGTCCTAGGTTGCATCAACAGAGGGATAGTTTCAAGATCAAGATAGTACTGTTTTATACTGCCTGGTCAGCCCGCACTTGGAATATTGCATCCAGTTTTGGTCACCAGGATACAAAAAAGATGTGAGATCCTAGAAAGAGTGCAGAGAAGAACAACAAATCAGAATCAGAATTACAGAATCATCATATGTTGTGTGAAAGACCTTATCAGGAAGCAGAAATTCAATGTGGAACATATTGAATAGACCAGGGATTGGTGCTAAAAGAGCAGAAACAGATTTTGGCACAATATTGTATGAAACCTATACAGTGACAGAAGCGATGTGATTGATTCTACTTTTTCCTTGCTGTACAGGCAGGGATTATGAGCAACAGGGAGATGCAATATCTGCTCTGTGAAATGCTGACAGGAGGATATTACAGTAAAGGCCAATTGGTAATTTGAATGAGTCAGTGAATAAAGGTAGGGAACTATGCCTCCCTATTTAATTGCTTATGCAAGAGCTGGACATTCTGTTCAAATTAAATTGCCACCCATTTTCAAGTAATTGTTGAGCAATCGACAATTTGCCCGAGTCCAACTTTGATGTAGTCTGGGAGATGCTGCATTTTTCCAAGTATCATTTAAAACAGAGTGGAGCAACCCAGTGGGCTGATTGATGAGTTTAAGCCAATAATTAAATGTTACTAGCCAAGCTTTTGATTTCCCTATAATTAGCCTTGCTTCTAGCCTAAGAGCCACATTTGAGATGCATTTGGAAGTGCAAAATAAAGAACTAGGAAGTGATTCCCAAGAACTAAAGAAATGATTCCCCTGGACTAAAACTAGAATATAGACCAAGACCGGTGGCTGCCAGAAATAGTGATAGAAAGTATAGGTGTAGTCCAAGATGTTGTCTAAGACTTTGCCTGGGAAAGTTTCATGCTATTACCTTGAGTAGTGATACTATAGATTTGCTGTGGTAATTTTTTGGGCTACCTAATCAGCATGAGTGCCCCTTCCAGCATTGACTTGGAAAATAATTCCAAAATACTTGAAACATTGGTTTTATTTTTTCCTGAGTTTCCACATCTCAAAGGATAGATTTTTGTTCCATGCTCTTCTTAGAGTAGTATTAGAAATAGCTTTGTATAGCCTAAATTGCATTAATTAATTGCATTAATCCTAAATTGCATTAACAGAGGGATACAATCAAGATCAAGTGAGGTACTAATACCACTTTATAAAGCTTTAGTAAGACCACACCTAGAGTACTGCATTCAGTTTTGGTCACCACACTATAAAAATGTTGAGGCTCTAGAAAGAGTGCAGAGAAGAACAACCAAGATGATTAGGGGACTGGAAACTAAAACATATGAAGAACAGTTACAGGACTGGGCGTGGCTAGTCTAGTGAAGAGAAGGACCAGGGGAGACATGATAGTAGTTTTCCAATATTTGAGGGGCTGCCACAGAGAGGAAGGGGTCAAGCTGGTTTCCAAAGCACCTGAAGACCAAACAAGGAATAATGAATGGAAACTGATCAAGGAGAGCTTCTACCTGGAAATGAGAAATTTTCTGACAGGGAGAACAACCAACCAATGGAACAGTAATTGCCTTCGGAAGTTGTGGGAGCTTCATCACTGAAGGCTTTCAAGAAGAGACTGGTGTAGGGTCTCCTGCTTGGGCGGGAGGTTGGACTAGATGACCTATCAGGTCCCTTCCAACTCTGTTAATCTATTAACAAAAATGATTAGGGGACTGGAGGCTAAACTGTATAATGAACAATTGAGGGAACTAGGAATGTCTAATCTAATGAAGAGAAGGACTAGGGGTAATATGGTAGCAGTCTTCTAGTACTTGAGCAGCTGCCACAGAGATGAAGGAGTCAACCTATTTTCCAAAGCACCTGAGGGCAAGACAGTAACAGATGGAAGATCATTAAAGTGAGATCCAACCTAAAGTTAAGGAGAAATTTCCTGACAGTGAGAACAATAAATGGAATGGCATACTTCTGGAAGTTATGGATGCATCGTTATTGGAGGTTTTCAAGAAGAGACTGGACAGCTATTTGTCCAAAGTGGTATAGAATCTTCTGCTTGAGAAGAGCATTGGATTAGAAGATCTTCAAGGACCCTTCCAATTTTATTGTTCTATATTCTATATATTCATGGTACACTCTATGTTGTCAACCTACAAATCAGCTTTATATACCAATAGCTTATGGGACTTAATATGCTTGTCCATAATGCACCAGGTTAAAGGCACCAGGCTAGGAACCAGGAGACTGTGAGTTCTAGTCCCACTTTAAGCACAATCAGTTAGATAACCTTGGAACAGTCACTCTCTCTCAGTCTTAGGAAGGAGACAATGCAAAGCACTTCTGAAAAAAATTGCTGAGAAAATTGCAATAACTAGTCTAAGTTATTGACAGGAGTCAAAACTGAGTCAAAAGCACACACACAAATCAAAACACAATTAGCAAAAACAAGTGCTTATCTTAATGCTGTACAGTGCCATTGCTGTGGAAGTATATGAAACAAAGCAAGAAATGCCAAGTGCTATAACTCTTAGATACTGGTTGGAACTAATGGCATTAAACAGTGTATTCCCTCTTCCATTAAAAGCTTGCATGCCAGAAACATCATTATTTATCTCTGTGGTCTTTCAAAAACCTGCCTAGGTCTTTTGTTATAGCAGATCTTGTGATGGTATAATTGTATCTATCCACAATAAATTATTACAAGTAAAAGGTAAACACTTCTTTGAGTCAAATCTGACTCCTGATGGCTTTATAGTTTTTATTGTCTCCTACTTTTTTCATCTTCTACTTATACACCTGGGAGTTTCAGATAGCAAGTAAAAGCCCAATCTGCCCCTGTTTAGCTTCTCAAAATCAGCCAAACTCAGCTTGGCAGCAATAAAATATGTCTTTGTAAATTAATTTTTCCTGGAAATGAACAGGTTTGACAAAATGATTCTCCTATATCTAAGCAAACTTAATTTTTGTCTTGGAGAAATTGCCCATTTAGGGAAAAATACAGAATAGGAAAATATTCTTGACACTAAATAAATGCACATTCTGTTGAGATAGGTACATGCATACATATAAGAGTCATGAAGAGTTGTGGGTTGATTTCACTGACTTTATTTCAAATAAATTCTTACTTTGAAATACCAAACTGAAAAGTTTTATTGTTTGGATTAACAGGCATGTTAGATTTATGGCTTAAGACATTGTTTTTTAAGCTTGACAACTGTAGATGTGTGGGGCATGCTATCTGGAGAATTCTAGGAGTTGGAGTTAATCTTCAAGTTGCCAGGTTTCAAAAATATTTACCTAAGATTTGTAGTTTCCTTTATGATACAGCTTATAGTATATATGTAAGGAAATAGTTATAAGGTTCTTTTTTTAGGGACAAAAAGGAGACATAGGACCCCCTGGAAGTATAGGCCCACCAGGACAGTTAATAGCAGGTAAGACTGGGCTTTCTTAATAGCTGCTTTTCTACTTTAATTTTTATAATATAATTATGCTAAACAGAATATACCTTTCATGCTTGTTCAATCACTAGCTGAAGGAATTTCATATTTTTAAGATAGCATTTTGGGGAAGTATAGTTGGAATTTGGTAAGCAAACTGCCATGGCTAAAATCACATGGCATATCTCCCCGTTGATACTATATGCTGGAGGGCGTTCAGTGGCAGGAAAAAACAGAATGGAATTATCCTCTCTCTCCTTGAAGCTATGATAAGTATGAAATTGATAGTTGATGTGATATCATATGAGAGATAAATCAAACAAGGAACAGATTATCTCCCTCTCTGTCTGAACTAGATGAGAGAGAGATACAGAGATTTCAGTCACTTTGCAATCTTTCTTCTTAAATTCAAGATTATTGATACATTCATCCATTTTCTAGTAGCTAATCTTAATGTAAATGCTGCATTGTGTAGAATTCTAAGGCTTATTATTAACATCTAAATATAGATGATACCAGCATTTTAGCATGGTATCATGCCCCCTTTTGAAGTTTGGGAAACCATGTTTTTCTTTGAGCTAAAACCATTTCTTCTGATGTGCCAAAACTATGCTTTTTAGGGACACTAATGAGAACAAGCTACAAATGTTAAGAAAGAAACAAACAGGAGATGCAACATATTCTTATCTAAAGATGTTAGTCTTTTGTCATGTCTAATGAAAGCAAACAAAGCTATATAACTACCTTTATTGTTTCATATGTTGCTTTTGGATATACTTATCATATAACAAAAGTATGTAACTGTACCCAGGGGTGGGCTGCCGGTGGTTCGCAGGAGTTAGTGAGAACCTCTAGCTAATATTCTGTGCAGTTCAGAGAACCCCCAAATCCCACTCCTGGCTAACCCTGCCCACCCCACCCCTCCCAGGAGTTCCTATGTGCCCTGTTTTGGATAAGGCAGAGTGCAAAAACCGGGGAGGGCAAAAAATGGGCCTACCGGAAGTTCGGGAAATCCAGAAACAGGTCCATTTCTGGCCTCCAGAGGGCCTCCGGAGCCTGGGGAGGCCATTTTCACCCTCCTGGAGGCTTGAGGAAGGCCTCCGGAGCCCAGAGAAGGCAAAAACACCCCTCCTCTGTGGTGAGGAGGCTGACTAAGCCACACCCACCATGGCCACCCCCCCCAGCAACTAGGCAAAGAACCCCTTGCTAAAATTTTTGAAGCCCACCCCTGACTGTACCCTATGTAAAAGCTTGACCCATCTTAAACATATTTTTTTTTGCTTTGCCTGAATTACTTGTGTTAGTATCAGGAAGTGAAAAAGTCATTTTGCAAAGATATTAGGTGTTTTTCTCTCAAATTCAGGAACTCCATGCCAATTCAGGTGCCTAGGTTTTAGGGCAACAGCTACAGCCCATTAAAAATGTAGAATGAAACCATGACTAAAAACAGTTCAACTATAGCTTAGAACTGGAAGATAGGCAATATATGTAAAAGAGCATTGTTTGTTTCTTTATTCAATTTATATAGCTTTCCCTCTCATGTTTTCATGACTCTAGGTGGCTTACAATAAAATACACAGTGTAATAAAATTAAAATTAAAATTAAAAAAATAAATAAAATAAAAATAAAACACACAGCAGTCAGGCATTATATACCAATCATTCACACAGTCAGGAGACAGGCTCTGTCCCACACCCAGGGCCCCAGGTTTAGTCACAAAGTCAAGTTTTCAAGGCCTCATGAAATGCCAACAGGGATGGGACCAATCTAACTTCAAGGAGAATGATGTTCCAAATAGTAAGTGCCGCAGAAAAAAAGACTCTTCTTCTAGCCCCATCAGACAATATTCCCTCAATGACAGTACCTTCCTGCCAGTGGTGAAATCTGAACCGGTTTACTACTGGTTCATTGGCTGCGCATGCGTGCTGCGCGCCAAACATGCGATGTGCATGCACAGTGCGCACCAAATACCAAATGCAAGGTGCATGCACACAGTGCACGCTAAAAGGAGGCATGAGGTAAGTAGAACAGCGTGCGGGGTGTGTGTGTGATCAGTTGTGTTGCGCGATCTTTTTTTTTCTTTTAAAAGCATTTGTTTACCTATTTGCCCGAATAGGTTGTAAAAATTGCTTTTAAAAGTAAAAGAAAAAGCTCTGACGATCACAGCTGAGCTGCACGACCATCAGAGCCTTTTTTTTACTTTTAAAAGCAAAACCTTCTGCACATGCACAGAGGGTACAAAACACATTTTAACCAGGAAGTAATGACAACCGGGCAGCTGGGCAGAGCTTCACGCCATGATCACTACCGAATCGGGAGATCCGGTCTGAACCGGGAGCATTTCACCCTGCTTCCTGCCAAATCAGGTAAGGAAGGGAGTCCAATATGTATTCCGATCTTGAAGGACTTTAAAGATGACAATCAGGACCTTAAATTGCACCTGAAAGCACACTGAAAACAAATCCACTTAATAGGGTAGATGTATCACCTCTGATGAGTAACTACACTAATAACTTCCCATTTTCTTGCATTCTGCACCAGTTGGAGCTTCCAAATACTCTTAAAGCATAGCTCATTGTAAAACAGAAGTGTCAAACTCAAGGCCCGGGGGGCTGGATCTGGCCCACAAGACCGCCCTAGAAACAACAAAAGACTGGCCCATGGTGCCTCTGCCAGCAAAAACAGAGCTCAAAAGGGCCATGTGCAGTCCATCCAGGCTCCATTTTCAGCTGCGACGGCCTCCTGCTGCCCTCTGCCAGTGAAAACGGAGCTCCATTTTCACTGGCGGAGGGTGGCAGGAGGCCTTTGCAGCTGAACATGGAGCTCTGGAGCCCATTTTTGCTGGCAGAGCACTTGGGCCACCCCAGATGCCCCCGACACAAGTGACATCAAGCTGGCCATGCCTACCCTGGCCTCCAAGGTCAAACACAACCCTGATGCGGCCCTCAATGAAATCGAGTTTGACACCTCTGGTGTAAAACATATTGTAATATTCCAGTCTGAAGATCACAAGGGCATGTTGAGTGACTATGATCAGGGCTCTCCAATTCAGGAATGGGCACATATGATACATAACCCAAAGTTGGGTTTGCATAACCCAAACCTGTAGCTGCATAACTACAGATGCCACCTGTTCTTCAGTAAGAAGAACAGATGTCCAGTAAGATCCCCTGACTGGGCACCAGCAGTGCCATCCTCATCGAGAACCAAGTATGGAAGGTTTGTACATGTATTCTCCAGTTTATTAGAGTTAACAGAAAATATATATATATATTTGCACCACTTGTGCATTATAAATATTAATGGTTTAGATGGCAGCTAAGACCCAGTTTGTTTTTTCTCATATGTCTGTGTCTATTTCAGAACTTCCTAATTTGGCAATCTGATATTTTCTAGGGCAACTAATGGGGCCAAAGGGGGAAAGAGGACTTCCAGGACCTCCGGGGAAATGTCTCTGCAACTCTCAGCCAAATGTGAATGGCCCACCATATGAGGAACCACTGTTTGGAGAGGCCTATTCCAAAGTACCTGCAGTAAGTGAGTTTGACAGGAATTAAGATGGCATATTATGTAATTGAAGCATGAGTGGATTGCTTTGTTGATAAACTGTGATAATTATAATAACTAAGCTAAATGCTTTTAAAGTGTCACTCTTGAGACATGCAGATAATCTTCATTTACTGACTGCCTCATTTAGCAATTATTTAAAGTTATGACAGTGTAAAAAGTTATGACAGCTTTTCAACCAAACCTTGAATGTACAACTATTGAAACTTTATGCAGTCATGTTCCCTATTTGTGTGCTTCCAGCTGCCTTGCAATAAGCAGAGTTAATGAAGAACACAGAAGAAAAATAATATTCCATGATGCATCACTTAACAGTTGTGGTGACTTGATTATTGACTGAATGGGAAGTGAAGTTGTGAATCCATTGGGATTTTCTGATTAGCAACTATGCTGTTTAATGATGGAGTTGCTAGTACCAATTGTGATTGCTAAGCAAGGACTACCAATACTTAGTTCTAGCAGTTATTAGGTTAACAATGTCATGCTTTGCTTCTGAATGAATACATTTAATAATACAATTTAATGATACATTTCAAGTACCATTAAATTACACATTTTCTCTAAATTCCTTGTATTTTGTCTATGACTGAATAGCACAGGAGGAGTATAATCCTATGTCATTTTTACACATATTTTTCCCTTATAAGGAGTAAGCAAATATAAATTTGCACATTTACATATTCTTCATATTTCTCTTCTAATCCATTTTTCTTATAAAAATATTAGATGCATAATAAGTTTATTTTTTCTATCCTTAATTAGAAAAGAGGCAAGAATTTGAGATATTGTTGAATGATTCGACCACAGAATGCTTTCAAATTTATAATATTTTTCTGAATTAGAGGGTCTGCTGGAAAGATCCAAAGTATTGATCCCAAGCTATTCAGATTTGGAATCATCTTATATATCTGTACTGCAATTTATTGTCTTAAATAAATATTATGGTGATCTAGTCTCCCTCCTTTTTCTATTTGTAACTTTCAGATTTTTGTAGTGAATAATCAGGAAGACCTGGAAAGATTAAACACAGAAAATGCTCTAGCATTTCGAAGAGATCAGCGATCTTTATATTTTAAAGATACTTCTGGATGGTTTCCAATCCAGGTAAAAAGAGGAAGAAACAGTGTAATTTTGAAAACATTTGATTTCTTGATCAGTAAAAGGCATACTTTTATGTGGTTTTTGTACCTGATGTCTTCTTGGTGTTTTTTTTTAAAGAAGTGATAAGATACCATTTATTTTTAAATTACATTTCAGTAAATTTTGAGGTGGCGCTCTCTCCATGAGAAAATATGGCTGGTCCCTATTCTGTCTTCTATAAGGATCACAATTTGAAAAATGGGCATCAAATTGTCTTTTAAATTATTTCCAATATTTTTTTTAAAATTATCCTTGTATTTGTATTTTTATTTTGGGTTACTGTCTATGTTTGCTTATTTATTTATTTATTTATTTATTTATTTATTTATTTATTCATTCATTCATTCATTCATTCATTCATTCATTTATATTGTTTTGTAAATGAGATTGGGCTATCCCAAGAGATTAGCATAGTGATAAAATATACATATCAGTATCTGTATCTGTAATAAAATATCAGTATCTCAGGCATACTGGAATTTAGGCTGTAGTCTTACTTGTGAATAAATACCATTGTATTTGGTTCTGATTTTATTCCTATCTCTTGATAGGAATAACAGTGAGATGCAAAATGCAGAACAGAATAAGAAATAGTAAGCAAAAAATATTGGAAGGGCAATGAAAAAAAGAGATGGAGGAAGAAAGAAAGGAAAGAAATAATAACCACATCTAATTTTTTGCTGCTGCATTCACTATACCTTCTTATACTTGTGTATCCTTGCAAATCATCTTGCTTTCACCATATTGTTGCCTAATTTCACACATTGCCTTTTGTTCTTAAAGAAGAATTGATGGACTTTACTTATTCATAACTAAAACATTGAATGGAATTCAGTTGGTCTGATTGGTTTATTGATTGATTGATTAAGCCTGGATCCAGCAATGTAATATTGCATGACAAGCATCTATATTTTGTATATATTAATGTTTTTTTAGTCTTGGTGTATGTTGTCAGGAGCCACTTATTTGTGAAACGGACAACTATATAAATTTGAATGGCCAGCATATAACTAATAATGTCATGTCTGTATTTGTTCTTAGATGTCATGCTTTAGGTAATTGATTCATAGAAAAAAAGCTTTGACAATATACTTCTTTATATGTACAGTACGGCTTACATTCTATTTTGGATATACATTTTTATCACAGTTCCCACCCCACCCCAAAATAACTGATACAGGAATCGCAAGAATACACTTAGTTGAATACTTCCAGAATACTGGTTAAAAAAAGAATTCAATAAAAAGTAATACCACTATCTACTTTGTAGCCAAAATATGTCACCAATATCTATTTTTTCAAATCAGTAAGGATGGTATTGGTTGCATTTTATCAAAAGGATTTGAGTAGCAATCTTTTCAAATGAACACATTTATTAAAAGGTGTCAGTTTTTATAAGCTATAATCTCATGAAAACAATGACCAAACTCTTCCTTATTTTTGGCTACCATAGACCAAAGCAGTCCTCTTCCTACAATGAGCTCCATTTATATAATCATCTTCTGTGTCAGCAGCTAAAACCTTCCTATCCACTGGATCATCTGCTAGGAGATAGTAATGTCTGTGGAGATGGCATCATCCAAGATGGAGAAGAATGTGATGATGGCAACACCATTGTGACTGATGATTGTATAAGTATGTTCACTCCATTCATTTCTCAGTTTCTTATTTTAGTTTATATACAAACTATGGTAAAACACAGCATAATTCATACATGCAGTTGCATTTGGACACTAGTGTGGTGCAGTTTTTTAACATGATGCTTGCTAACCAATGACAGGATTTGTCTTAAAGCAATTGCTGGTGGAAACACAGAGGTTTATGTGGGATAGGCAAGGCCGTCATTGGAATTATTAGTTTAAAAGCTTCCTAATAAATCTGTGGACACTATTTTCTTTGAATACATTTCAGACTAATTCCAATTTCTGATTAGCAGCATCAGTATTTGTATAGTAATTTGAATACTGAAAACAGAACATAATATCAAAAATCCTTTATGTGGCTATGATACTCCTTGGATTATGTTAGGCCAGTTTGTATTCCTGCTTTTCATTCTTTTTTCTTTTTTAATAAATAGTGTAGGAAAGGACAATTTGATATCTTCCAGATTTATTAAACTATGGTTTTTACAATTGGGCTGAACTTTTGTTTAAAATGTACCCCAAAAGGGTGATCATGGATTGAGGATTATAATCCAAGGTATTTTCTTGGTTCCGAAGTCTCTGCTGAGATTATGCAAAATAATCTCAGGACCCAGATTGTGGGGGCAATAAGATGACTTTGTATAAATATACAAAAGTATGAAGGCTATTGCTTAACGCATTGTAAGCCGCCCTCAGTCTCCGGAGAAGGGCGGCATATAAATCAAATAAAATAAATAAAAAATAAATAAATAAGTAGCATCATTAAGTATCTTGTTTAAATATATATTAAATATATTTAAATATTGTTATTTAAATATTGTTTAAATAACATGGAGAAAAAAAATTATGATTTCTTTCAACTTGCCAATAGCTAAGCAGGGCAATTCAACCCTCTTATGAACATTTTCTGACTAGTGACCAAACACCTTCTAGGGAGAACCATCCATTTTTGTATCACTGTAACAGTATCAAGGTCAGGCTTTTTTTGTCTCAAGAAGGCTGAGCTATGCTAACAGGAAACAATCTTAAATCTCTGCTGACCTTTGCTGCTGCACAGCAAATTTGGACATGCAGGGATATTGCTCCCGAGAGAAGTAATATGCCACTGAAAATGCAGCCAGTTGAAAGGAAGACTTCAAAGTTTTATGTATGTTTAGGTCAGAATTCCTTTCTTTTGTGGATAGTGATGGCGTATAACATAATAAACTTATAATCACTTCCAAGCCCGTATCGATAAGCAATATCGATGAACAAATAATTTGAATTGATTAATTAATTATCAAAATAATGTGTGGAAATGTCTCTGTGTCTTATAGAGCAAATATTATGGTGGGGGGACGGGGGTTGGTGCGGTGCCGATCAGCTGTTTTAGGTGATGGGAATTGCTGCTGCCACCTATCACCGCCTATTGCCGCCACTGCCACCTGTTCACAGCAATTGGTGGCAAACGGGTAGCAGTGAATGGGCCCCGGCAGCAGCGAATGGGCTGCCGTGAATGGGCTGTGGAGGCAGTAAACAGGCCACGGCGAACAGGCCATGGCGGTAGCGAACGGGTGGCAGCGATGGTGGTGAATGAGTGGTGGCAAACGAGCCATGGCAAATGGGCTGTGGAGGCAGTGAACGGGCCGCAGTGAACGTGGCAAATGGGCAGTGTAGGCAGAGGCAGATTTTTTTTTCTTGTTCTCCTCCTCCAAAGCTAATGTGCAACTTATAGTCCAGAGCATCTTATAGTCAGAAAAATACGGTAAATTTTATATAAAGATAACTGATATAATCTAAGCTATATTAATATAAAAATAACTTATGTTTCCACAAAATAACATATATTTTTGTTTTCTATTTTGTAATCAATAGGATGCCACCATGCTTATTGTGGAGATGGGTATCGGCATGAAGGTGCAGAAGAATGTGATGGGAATGACTTTGGATACTTAACATGCAAAACATATCTCCCTGGGTATGATCATTTTAAAACTGAATTAAAGAAGACATGTTTTGATTAAACAAATGTGAACTCAAAGGAAGAGGGAGGCAGTACAATTATTTCCAGGAAAGGGGTGGGGTAATTAGTAAGGGAGAGATAGTTGATTTAGAGAAAAGCTTCCTGAAGCCTAAAGAACAAATCTTCTGTATTTGCTTAGAGGTGATAAGAAAGATTGATTTCATTCTAAATCAATAGTTGTAGAGAGATAGTGAAGTGAGTCTGCAAAATTATTCATTCGCCTCTGATTACTTGGAAAATAAAGACGAATTAAATTCTGAAGTGAAAAGATTGTAGGAGTAATTGTGTTCTAGAGATAGTTGCATATTCATCAGGAATATTTGATCTTGTTATATAGACACACACAAAGATATATGCATAGACACAGATGACTTCTCGTTTCCTTAGTTCTCAGACAACTGTGTAGTTCTCAGACAACTGAAGGACAAAAAATTGTGGAGAAGGGTGGCAGTGTCCTCAAATTTGCCACACTCTGGAATTGGAGAAAACTAATCAGAAAAAATCAATCTTAGGTTTAAATTTGCTTTTGTTTGAAATGAAATTGTATTGGCTTCTTCAGCAAGTCTCCAACCCTTTTAGTCTTCCATAAGGCTTTAAATGCTTTTACCCTAAGAACTGGAAGGAGATTAGATGCACATTAGAACTAAATAGTGCCAGACTTTTGTTGTTTCTTTAGTTGAATTTTATAGTTTTAAGTGATTTTGTGCTGCTTTAAATTTTTGGTTGTTTGGGAAGAAATATCCATTTGGTTCAGTTCCAAGCTGGGAAAAAGTAACTGGAAACATGGAGACTTATTGATGTGGAGACTTATTGATGAAGCAGAACCATATGCGATTCTGACAAAATGGAGTTGAGAGGGGGTGGGGTTTTATACCTTCTTTGGGCTTTGTATTTGAGCTTCCTGTAAAAAATACTTTAAAAGACTGAAGGCGAAACTGTGAGTGATATTCAAAATATGGATGAGTTCACATCCAAAATTAAAAGTGACATTTGATTATATTTGTTTAGTTAATTAAATCCAGTCCAAACTAAACATTAAATGTATAGTTAATTAAATCCAATTAATGATTTCAGTAAATGCATTTCAGTTCTTTTATTGTTTGGTAGCATTTGAGTGGGCTCCAGGAAATGGACTACAGTTGTGGAGTGGAGAAGGCATGGTGTTACAGATTTCCTTTTGTGCGGCCTCCTAAATATGAATATATATAAAGGCAATGAGATTTTTATAAACCAACTTCTTATTCCCCAACTACTTTTGAATGTTGTTCCATGGTACTTGGAACATTTCTAAGAAACAAAAAAGAACTATATACAAGTAGTTCTTGGCTAATGTTACAATAGTGCTGAACAAGTTTTACTTACAACAGTTCCTCAATGTTGTGCATGTTGTAGCACCTCCACCATCATATGATTGTGATTTGGGCACTTGGCAACTGACTAGCATTTATAATGGTTGTTGCATTCTAGGATCACATGATTGGCATTTAGGGCCTTCCCTGCCAGCTTCCCACAAGCAAAATCAATGGGCAAACAGCACCTACCTTTTTTGGTGAGGAAAAGAAGAAAAAGAAATCTCCCTCTGCCTCTGAGCAATTTGCCTCTTTGCAGCAAACAGCCTGCTTTACTTTCATTTTTGTTTTCAGCATAGCTTGATTAGAACAAGGGGAAAAAAATCTGTTCCAGCAATTTACCTCTTTGCAGCAAGCAGCAGAGCCCTGCACAAAACAGCTGAGAGCAAATCAGCTGAGAGTCGGGAGGCCGATCCAATCAACTTGTGCTAATTAGGCTATGCTGCAGCTGAAAGGAACTGGTTTTTCTTGCTGTTTGCTTGCAAGGAGGTAACTGCTGCGAGGCAGAGGCCAAAGGGTGGGGGGCCAGTGGGTGGGCGGGGCTACATTCGGTGTATAAGACACACCTAAATTTTCACCTTCTTTTAGGGAGGAAAAAGATGTGTCTTATACTCTGAAAAATACGGTACCTATGATCCTCACTTAATGATTGCAGAGAAGACTGCCATGATCCCATGACATTCCACTGTATGACTGCATCTTGTTCCAATTATTGACATTGTGAAATCTATTACTATTACAACCTTTGAGTAGGGAACATAATTTGGCCCCTTTTTTGTCTCCAAATAGAGAACATGTTTACCATTGAGAAATCCTCTGTTCACTTCATCTGGGCACCCACAGCAACATCTACATGCAAAGATCCATGTTACTACTAAGACAGTAAAATTTGTTTTGAAGGCTTTCTTGACAGTTGTCAGCAAGTTGTCAAGACAGACAAAACATGAACACAAAGTGACAGATTACTAAAATTTAATAAAAACAACTTTTATTATAGGTTCCGGTACCAGAATCTGCAAATTTGAGTATCTCTCCCTTCTTGCCCTTTATCTTCAAGAAAATTAGGGAGAATAAAATCTGAATAAAATTCTCCTCCTCCTCTTCCATAAGGTTATTTTTATTTCTGCAGTTCCTCATCATTCACATACTGGAACTTTCTCCAAAAATATTGCTGTGGTTCTTCCCAGCAAGATATTTAACTCAGATCTTTGCTTGTTTGCAGTCTGACTTGTATGTATTAGAACAGCCAGTTTACTTTGCTCAGCAACCTTTTTACCTGCAGCAGCTGTTGTTCTGCATGCTGTCAGATGCTCTTGCTATTTTACGGGAAACATTTAATTTGTAAATGAAATTATCTGCAGAGCCCTCATGGGACATTTTAATTGGCAGGAATAAGAAAGATAGCTCTGCCAAAATTCAGCTGAGTCGATGGCCTGTATCTAATTGTAACTTGCCATAGCACCATATCCTGCTGTAGATCTGTTTTGAAAGGCAAATGATTGTATGTACATAATTGATGCAAACCCTGAAAAAGATTATCTACCGATAGTGAAAATTAAAAACAGGGCTTCGATTCCAGGAGACCCTCTTGGGCAGTTTCCAAGTGAATGTTTCATCTGCAGGCTGCCTAATTTATTATAAGAACTCACATCTAGATAATTTTGTAATCCTTAGCAACTTCCATGTTATCAGCCATTGATTGTTTCCTTGCTTCCTTCTATGGAATCCACTTTGGCAGAAAAACCTGGAGGAGAAGTGGAAGTATAAAAGACATAACACCTACACAGAACTTCACTCCTCTGTACTTTATTTCTTTTTTTAAATCCCACCTTTATTACTTTATAAGTAAGCTGTGGTAGCAAGCATACTTAAATTCATCCCCTTATTTTCCTCATAACAACAACCCTTTGAAACGGGTTAGGCTAAGAAGGAGTCATTGACACAAAATAGCTCAGCTGACTTTCATACTGAATATAGGACTAGAACTCACAGTCTCCTGATTTCTAGACCAACACCTTAATCACTGCACAGATTTTAATAGTATGATTTGACAATGCTTGATTAGGAACTTCTCCAAAATAGTAGAATGATGGATATAACTATTGCCAATGGTAGATTATTTTAAACTAGAAAAGGGACTTATTTTGCATTATCTTCTTGTGACAATTTTGTTTCTTTCTACAGAGAACAGAATTCAACATCAATTCTTAATATCTTTAAATTTAATTTAATCTAAGGGATCAAAACTATCTGTTTAATTGAGCACCATTTTCTTCCAGTTTGGATGAAATATATGCTATATACAAGATCATTTTCAGTTTCTTTTCTTTTTAGGTGTCCATTTTAAATAAAATTAAGCCTTCTTAAGTGTGCTATGAGTAGAAAAATAAATAGAAATGGAAATAACCAATGCATACGATTTGTCAATTACAAAAGGCAGCTTTACTTGGAGCAGCTTACATCCAATGACAATATCGTTAACATCATCAGACAAAAACTTCTTCCTATTCCAGGTCTTTGAGAAGGACTCAATAAGTGGATAAAGTGGCAACTCTAGTCTAAATATATGGCTGACAGTGCAGTGAACTGTAATAAATAATAGCATTTAATTTATAATAAATAATTTATATGTCATGTCTTATCTTTTCTCTTAGGTCTTATGGAAAATTACGCTGCACTTCCTACTGTTACATTGACTCTACAGATTGTCGCTATTTTACATGAAAAGTGAGTGGTGAGAAAGGAGTAACCTATATATGACATGCATGCATCAGGTGCTACATTAGTATCATCAAACCAAGACTGGACGATAGAGAAACAGTCAATGCTGCAACAACCAACCATCATGCCATGATGATTGGAGATAAGTGTTAATTACCTGATCACAGTGGAAGAAAATCGGACCATCCTTTCCTGTCTTAATAGAAAACGTCCAGTGACAGTAAGACTCAAGATTTGCCTTTTTCATGACTGGCTGAAGGAATTTTCCTGTGTATCAAGAACAAAAACAAACCAAAGGAACACTATATTTGACTTCATACTGTTAGGTTATTAAAATACAATAATACCTCAATTTAGCACTGTTAGTTCTTCAAATAAGCTCTTCAGGTTTTCTTAAGACTTTTCCAGTATAAAAGCAAATCATAATCTGTTGGCAGTGTTTATAAGGAGTCTTTTGTTTTTGTTTTTTAATTATTATTATTACAATGTGAAATTTGTACATGCTTTAGTTGCATGAATTATGTGCAAACACTTTATGTTTGTTGATTTGGGCAATTTAAGCTGCAGCCCAATGCCCTCTAATGTTGTATTAAATATCATTGAACTCATTCTGACTTAACTTCTGTACAGATGTGGTCAAGTAAGAGCTAAAGAGAAATAAAGACTATTTAGTTTAAAAATAAATAAATATACCCTACATTAAAACAAGAGAGATGCAATGAGATTAAATCATATTTGCTGACAGTTTAAATGGGACAATTAGGAAGGAACCACATTTTCTGGCTAATAACACCAATGAAATAGATAGACACCATTCAGAATCCTAGGAATAGGATCAGCTTCTGATGCTGAAAGAAATAATGCCTTGAGCTCATATTCCAGTCAGCTAGAGCCAACATGGCCAATAGATGAGTAATGATGGAAAGTACAGTTCAGCAACTTCTGGAAGACTGCAGCACATTGTATTTAAAAACTAAGGACTCCTATGCAGGTTTACAAGATGCCAGTTTCATGTCCAGTCAGTGGACCTAAACATTCAGGAAACTGTGGTTAGGGTTGTAGTCAGATTTCCTGCAACTCCAAAACAGTAGCTCATATGGAGCAAGCTAGCGAATATACTCTTCCATGCATCGTATTCATGAAAATATTTGGAAATAATAAGATCCTAACTGAATTCATCTAAAATATACACTGTTACATTTACCACTGCATGGAAGGCTGTGTTTGAAAAGCTGAGTTGCGTTAATGATAATTGTTGAGAAACTTTCAATCAAACTTTAATTCTGGTTTATTTGCCAGGAAATGTTAACTAGTTGCTCACTTTTATTGATTTCCAGTCTGATAATTGCTTTCCAGTCTCAGCTTTGTATAACATTATATATGATTGTGTATATATTCCTATTTGTACAGCTTAGTCTAAATGCTGTATAGATTTTATATGTATATAAATGGCTTTTCTTTTCCTATTTTCTAGAAAAAAATTATCAGCATTCAGAATATTATTTACTTTATGGCAGACATTAAAAAAGAAATTTTACATTGGAAATATGCTAAGACAGAAATTGAAACTTTAAATGCATGTAGATTAATTTTTCATTTAGTGAAATACCAGTTCAAATTAAAAGAATTAAGACAGGCCACTCTTTTCCTGCTATTATTGATCCAAAATATATGTCTGAAATGCATGAAACTTGTAAAACATTGGTTACTATTATATTCTGCTTTTTCTGTAGATATTAAATACAGAGGACAGCACACAATTATAATAAAATTAATCTAACAATTATTCATCCTTTTTACCATAGATATATAGATTATTTTAAGTCTGCATGTGTATAGTATTGTGAAAATATTTTTTTAAATAAAAACCATTCCATTATTCAGATTGGTGCTTCTTTATCTTAATTTCTTGTATTGATTTCCCCCAATCTGGATTTTTACCAGATGTGCTCAATTACAGCTTTAGTCATGCAGAATCACCTGGCTATACACGTTGTACTTCAACACCACTGAAGGATTCTACATGGCAGAAGACTTGTTTACATTATAATAAAACTTCAGGGCACAATGCCACAATCCCATGAATGTAAGGTGTGCCAAGGTCACTTAAATTCTGTGGTACAACTTTTCAGATGCTTTTTAATTGTGTGCTCAAGTTGCATTCAAGCAAGATTCAGGATGCCAAATCTACTATGAATTTGCCCAACAGCTATAATATTCCATGGTTGTGGGTTGTTCCCAGTGACTGTCATATGCTCAGGGGCTCAGAAGGCTATATTTGTACTATAACTTCTCCTTTCTTCATGGTTTAATCGCATGTCCATGACTGTATTTCAAGTCCATGACTGCGTTCTCTGTACCTGTTCCAATTTGTCTGAATCCTTTTTAAGATTGTGATGCCAAGAATTGGGCTATTCACTATTCAAGAAGAGGTCTGATTAATGCAGAATACAAAGAAACTCTTTCTTCTCCTGATTTGGAAATTATCACTGGAAATAATCTCCATTTGAGTAGGACTGATTTATCTTCACTCAAGTATTAGCTCCAATTCAAGGCCTTGTATTCTTGGCCTTGTTAAGATGATGTAAATTTGGGGGAAAGCATAATTAATCATTGGCAAGAATATGTTGTAGAATTTCAAGCTGTCTTGAAAACTCTTGCTGCAATGTAAGGACATTTCAGGAAGGCATTTCATTTAGAACAAAAGTCTATAAAACTGTCATTTTATGATGCTACTGGCCAGAATAAGTAACTTTCAGCATAAAATCTATCTCTAATCATCAGTTTTGAATTTGTAGATATGTATCTAAAATCTACTAAGAAATCCCATTATTTATTTGGCACAGAAAAAAAAGTCACTCTGGAAAAAAGATTACAGATTTTAAAATATAAATTGGATTTCCCCCCCTCCCGTTCCAGCCTTTTCTTTTCATTTCAAAGTTTCATTTATTATTGCATTTATCTATGTATTATCATTAGTGAACTCCAGCAGTCTTCTCTTTCCCCATTTCTCATTTCTCTGTTGCTGTTTGGCAAAACTTCAAGTTCTAAGAGGCTGCAGCAAAAAGTCTTGTGGTATGTTTTGATTGCATTTGTGATCTCTGAGCCAGTTAAGACATGTCAATTTGTTCAGTAAACAAGATGCTATCTCTGATAGGGTCTGATAGAGATTGTATTAAGGGAATGCACTCTACTGGAAATTACATCATGGGTTTTTAAAATTAGGTGGGTTTTATTTTTAAAGAACCAAGATTTTTTTAAAAAGGATGATATTTGTGCACAAACACTCTACTCTTCTGCTGATATTTTTATGTTTTTAAGTCTTTGGTCCCATGGGTAGGTTTATTTTGGCTTGATTTTCAAGAGGTGTAAGTGGAATAGGAATGAATGAAATGCATATTACCATCAATGCTTACTACTCTATTCCCAGACACATACAGTAATTGTATTTTGGGCATTGACAACCAGATCTGTTTACAATCAATTGCAGCAATTTTGCAGTCATGTGACTGCAATTTTTGACATCTTTGCTGGTTTGGGACTTTCCACAGGCAAATTTGCAGGCAAATTTGGAAAACTCAACAGTGGCCACAGGATTGGAAAAGGTCAGTTTACATTCCAATTCCAAAGAAAGGCAATGCCAAAGAATGTTCAAACTATCGCACTATTGCACTCATTTCACATGCTAGTAAAGTTATGCTTAAAATCCTATAAGCTGGACTCCAGCAGTATGTGGATCGAGAATTACCAGAAGTACAGGCAGGATTTCAAAGAGGCAGAGGAACTAGAGATCAAATTGCCAATTTACACTGGATCATGGAGAAAGCTAAGGAGTTCTAGAAAAACATCTACTTCTGCTTCATTGACTATGCTAAAGTCTTTGATTGTGTGGATCACAACAAATTGTGGCAAGTTCTTAAAGAGATGGGAGTACCAGACCATCTTATTTGTCTCTTGAGAAACCTGTATGCGGATCAAGAAGGAACAGTGAGAACTGGACATGGAACCACTGATTGGTTCAAAATTGGGAAAGGAGTCTGGCAAGGCTGTATACGGTTGCTCTGCCTATTTAACCTATATGCAGAGCACATCATGAGAAAGGTGGGGCTAAATGAATCAAAAGTTGGAATTAAGATTGCCGGGAGAAATATCAACAACCTCAAATATGCAGATGATATCACTCTAATGGCAGAAAGTGAAGAGGAGCTAAAGAGCCTCTTGATGCGGGTGAAGAAGGAGAGTGCAAAAGTTGGCTTGAAACTCAATATTAAGAAAACTAAGATCATGGCATCCAGCCCTCACAGTTCCTGGCAAATAGATGGGGAAGAAATGGAGGTAGTGACAGATTTTATTTTCCTGGGCTCCAAGATCACTGTAGATGGGGACAACAGCCAAAAAATTAAAAGACACTTGCTCTTGGGGAGGAAAGCTATGGCAAATCTAGACAGCATTCTAAAAAGCAGAGACATCACCCTACCAACAGATCCTGAAGATGAAACTCAAATACTTTGGCCACCTAATGAGAAGGAAGGACTCACTGGAGGAGAACCTAATGCTGGGAAAGATTGAGGGCAAAAGAAGAATGGGACGACAGAGAATGAGATGGAAGGAGTCTCCAAAGGATAATAGAGGACAGGAAGGCCTGGAGGAACGTTGTCCATGCAGTTGCAAAATTACAGAACATACAAAAAAGGAAGCAGTCTGTTTTCTATGGACATCAGCTGTGGCACAAGGGAAATCTGTTATTTTTATTCATTACTTTTATTTAAATAATTAATATGGCCACTCATAGTGACACACCATGTCTTTGGCTGCTTGAATAGATTGGCATATTCAGCAGCCTATAGACGTCATCTTAGAACTACAAAACTATACAATAGAGAGATCCTGTGAGAATAGAACTTTGAATGTCAGCATACATCTGAATTGATAGAAAATAATTGATCCAAATGTATTTAAACTTGCGTGTAAAAGCTTGGGAAACAGAAGGCCTGGTGATCTGGAAACCCTCAACTGGGAAAATATTTGTATCCAGTTTTCCTTGTCATGGGGAGACACAATCACCAATGGAAAGTTTATTTTCATTTGCTGTCTGCCTGCTCTTGGCAGGAACAAGAGGTTAAATTAGAAATGCCATTCAGTTGAATAAATACAAACTGGACAATATCCTATTAGCGTATGGAATAACAAAAAACAAAAATATTCTATTAGCATATGGAATAACAAAACACAGCTGGAAAATGTTTAATTAATCTTTACATACTAAAAAGCATGCACAAAAGCTTTAAAAAGCCAGGGCTTCACATAAAACTATCTCACTTACAGTCTACTAAGAAGGTTAACTGCAAATTATATAGTACCAATTCACTGAGAGAAAACAAATAGAATAAAACCCTATAGGGTTGAAAGAGGGGACAACTGGACAGTCCAAAACCTATCTTTAACACCCCACAACTCCTTGGGAACAGTTTTGGTCATCCTACATTTCAGGAAAGCTTGGACTACAATGAAGGAAAATGCTCACAGCAGTCAGAAAAGAAATCTGAAATTCCACAGCTCCTACTTGAGAGACCCCGTAAAGTGCCATCATCACTTTACAGAGTAACTACCTCATTTTTCCCATTAACCGTAAAATGGCTGTGATAAACTGAAAAATTAATGGAACATGTGATATAAAGAACAGGCCAATGTGGAAACAACCAAAATCTCTGCATGTTATCAAAGACTGCCTCTTCTGATACCAGCCTACCATAGCTTTAAACTCATCAGACATGTCTTATGTATCCTGCTGATGATCACATCATCACTTAACTAGAAAGATGGCTACATTAACTTGGCTTGTGAAACCCCAATTGGTTTCTTTAGTTTATAGTTCAGTGCATTGTGTAAGAATATGGGGTTGGATAAAATACAGTTCAGTTAATCAGAGGGGAATGCATCATGCCAATTCAGCCTATGTAACAAAGCCAGATGTGTGACTGTGGGGTCTCTCTCTCTCAGTCCTAAAAAGCAGCCAATGGCAAACCACTTCCAAAAAAAACTTGCCAAAGAAACTGCAGGGAGATGAAAGTATTATCATCCCACCAAAAAAGAAAGGAAGGAAGGAAGGAAGGAAGGAAGGAAGGAAGGAAGGAAGGAAGGTGGGTGAAGAAATAGTCTATCACTTTTAAATTCACTTTCAAATTAGTCTCAATCTTGCCAGATAGAACTTGTTCCTAACACAGTCTATCTATAGAGACAGATACAGTAGTCTTAAATTTAACTTCTGGGTTCCTTGTTCAAAAACATCCTTTGATATCTCCAATGTTAATTTTTTTTTCATTCTATAATTGTAAATTCAATTTGAGTGAACTTTAAATTGTAATCTTTAGTTCCCCTCTAGTTCCAAATTTGTGCAACCTATTAGAAGGATTCCCTATAGTTCATACCAAAATCTTATTTCAAATTTATCTGGAACCTTAGTCCATTCGTGACTTTCCACAATCAAAGTTTGAATTATCCTTTTGCTATTTATTCCAAAAAAGTTTTTTTAAAAATTCTTAAACTTGTAATTAAAACTTCTTTTGCTATGGACTGAAGATAACTCACAATGCTGTAAAATCTAATAGAAAGTTTCTTTTCTACCAGATTTTAGATGAATAACTGAAAAACAGCTAATAAGCAATTTCCAAAAGAGACTAGAAAAGGAAATATACACAATATTATCCTTTCAAAGATGTCAACCAAATTCCCATGGAACAGAATCTGGTGCCACATTGGATTATTTGGTCAAAAACCATTTGTTCACGAACTTTAAAAGTTAAACTTTTTTATATGTGTATCTGTTGTATGCAAAACCCAAATTTTATTGCTATTTGTGGTGTATTTATCTTCAGTTTCTTTTATTTATAAACCACTTGGATATCAGAAGATAAAAGAATATGTAAGAAATAGTCCCTGATCAAAAACATAAGAGACTCAGATACTTTTGTTTAGTAAGCAATAAGATTTGTGCTAAGGCAATGGGAAGAAATTGTAAACATCCTATAGTACACCTCCTTCAAACTGCAAGAAGGCTCATATTTCAAGTCTCTCACCACATTTTACTTTCAGATAGCTTGAGAGAACTAGTGTAGAATAGCCTACAATTTTCCATATTGTCAGCACTCTAGAATGGAAGGATTTCTCCTCTGAAAGGGTATATGTCCCCAGCACTCATTCTATCACATGCTAAATGTGGGCTTGAAGGACACATATTTAACAATCCTGACTTAGGCAGATGATCAGAAGTTTCCACACTTTATTTAGAGAGACATAAATTGTGGCAGTGTCCCAAAGTTTTCCACGCTTGATAATATAGGCAATTCAATTACTTAGTAAAATGGGAATCTGCTTTGCAAACTTGGAAAACTCCATACTTGTATAAAAGGAACAATTACTGCATTCTAATTTTTCCCCTGCTAGTTTTACATAAAACTTTGTGGCTTGATGGCATTTATTTAATATGATGGGGAGAGGGGGAGTATCAGGTTCCGGGTTATATACCTGAGTTTACTGTCTTGGTTTCAAATTACAGGAAAGAATTGAATATTGAATTGTGACTTGGGGAGGAACCCACAAGATCCCTTGGTAATGAATGACTTCTCAGTTGAATGAAGATTGTATGCCAGCTGTTAAGAAAAAACCAAGTGGGAAGCTATATGATCTATTGGAAAATATGTGAGACATGCCTAGTCTCTGAAGAAGAGATATGGGCAGACTACATCAACCCTGCAAACAGATGCAAAATTAATTAGAATAGATTTGGCAGAATGCCATAATCAGAATGGTAGGGAAAAAAAACAATCTTAGGAGAGAAGGAGAAAAGCCATCTAGAACTGTATGCATATTAGATCTAGTTGATTTTGCAGGTAATGACTAGCAATAATCTACATAATTTATCCAATTTATATATCTAATTAACCTTTGTATGTATAGAGTTCCTGATTTAGTTTGATTCAAGGACCCATGTTTGCAGCCTCTGAATTCTCAACAGTCCAATTTTGCATTGCCTCTTTTTTGCCCACGAATAGCCTGTGCTCACAACAGACTTGATGGATCTAGTCATGACTGAATATGTAACATGTCACCAACAACACTATGTAAACAGCTGTTTAACTTTATAGTTAGTTTGTGGTAAGTTGGCATTCTACATAGGTAATGAAATTAGAACTACAGCTGCAGTTGGGAAGAAGATGGGCATCATAAGCCAACTTATTCAGGAAGTGAGCTCTGGCCTATACTAAGTCACATATAATGGTCTAACTTCATATATACTATTAAGTGTTTCAATAACTAATGACTGCTTTGTATATAATATCTGGGATTAAACTATTTCTATTCTATCCCAATATTTTCCCATCCTTCATCTGATTTATATATTTGTTTTATGTTGCTATTGTATTATATTGCTAGTTGGATAACTAATAAATAATCACTTATTATACCACATATGATAAAAGAAGGGGCTAGAAAATTACATGAGCATTGAAAACCAGGACATACTTTTTTTTTGAGCTGAGAGTCATTATAGTCTTTTGAGTGGTACATGGGGGGAGAGACAAGTATACTCTAAAAAATAGTGTGTTGGGTGGAGAAAGAAGCAACAAATAGCACTCATATGTTACTAAAGTTAAAATAACCCATCAGAAAAATATTCGATCAATTTCTTATACTGCCCCATTAAAATTGTGATTTGGTGGCAGCTGATGGAGGCCTCTGGGAGCCACACCTATGACTTTTAGGAAACACTTAAGGCAGAGAGTGCACCTTTGTTAAAAGCTGAAGGTGTTCAGTGGGTGAATTGGATGCCCCATTTTTCAATTCTGCCTTGGTAGAAAATAAAAAAAAGACTCCTTACTCCATAACAAAAGCACAGCTGAGAATGCTAAACACTAGCATATTTATTTTTGGTTGTAGAGCAGAAATATTAAAAGAGACATGTCTGCAGACCTGATATTTTTATTAAGTTTACAGAGATATGGGAATCTGGCTGGAGAATTCTGGAAGTTAGTCACATTAGTAAGATTGAGAAATATAAAAATAGAGAATCCCAGGCACTAATAGTTAAATGCAGAATTGAAACACTTAATGTGTATGCAAGCATCAGGTTGCCTTCTAAAGTATATGAATAATACAGATAAAATATTATTTGTGGACAGACAGGATTGTTTTTACCAATCACTTTCTGTTTCTACAGATTGGTGAAGACTGCCCCATAGTGAAAATTATAAGGAATAACTATCCTGCTATCATCTGTTTTTAGAGGGGGAAATGGATTGGCTTTGTTTGTGGACAGACTGCATATTCAGTCAATAAAGACTGCTCTTGCAGAAACAATTTATGTTATTTTCAAATAGTTTTGATAGAAAAGATGTTTACAAATAATTTGCTGCCTCAAAATCTCTTTGCTATTGAACTATTTTCTAAGCAATGCTCATTCATGCCACCCAGTGGCACCCGTATGAATATTCTTGTGGGAAAATATGTACTGATATGCATCTACTTACCAGTTTAGTGTAACTAAAGCAGCTAGGACATATTGCAATTCTAAACAACTGAGAGCTTTCGTAAACCTATAAATAAAATGAGTATGTTGATTAAAATAAAACAAAAAGTCCCTTCAGGCATCAGCAGTAGGAGGAAGGTTGTATCACAATTCTAGTCTGATCTTGTTGTTGCAAAAAGCACATGCTGGCATAGATAGTGGCCAGAAGAAAGTCCATGAATTATAATCTTATTCAGGGCACTTGTGATATATCACGAATATTCTGCTGTTGAATTGGGCATCCCTGCCTAGCAGCTTCCCTATCTGAGCTGATGAAACTGGAAGGGGAACTTGTAATCTTACAATAAAGGTAGTATAGGCACAATAGTCTCCCTTTTTCTCAGATGGGCTGTAATCTAAAGTGGGGAGAGAAGAGGAGGAGGAGAAGAAATTGCTTTTATTCTGGACAATGGAAAACATCCTTCCAGACCACACTATCTGGAACAATATGTACAAAACATCTTGAATTCGTTCACATCTGGAGGATTTACTTTTGAAAAATCTGTCCTCCAAATTTTATTTTTATTTATTATTAAATTTACTTGGCACCTATGATGCTGAGGGGCTACTCTAGGTGACTTACAATAATAAAAAGAAATGAAAAGAGTGTTATGAAAACAGAAGTAAAATAATAGAAAAATAAAACAATGCAAAAGAAAACGAGAATATATCAATATGATAACAAAAAGATGGGTGGGTGGATGGAGAATTGGAGGAGGTTGAGCAGCCACTTCCAGCGTGGAAATCCCCGACTTGGTCCCATAAGTGAAATTGTCCAGAAGGAAATACAGCTTGGTCTGTAGACAAATGGAATATTCTCCAGTTCTTTGGAATATTTTATCAATTTATCAATTAATTTTGCACATCTCTATCCTGTCAATTTAGTAGAATACAGTGCAGAGAGGCATCATATGATTGATATGCTGATGCCTAAGCATCCACTCTTTCTATGCTGTGGTCAATGCAGTTCTTTCATATAAATCTAAGTTAATTAAAATACATGGAATAAAAATATGAAGAATGTGGGTAAAGGTCATCTCATCCTACTCTGATTGAACAAAATTTAGAGCCAATTATTGAGACTACTCTGTGCTCAAGCTTTCTTTTCCCATTGCACATCAACTTCATTGTACCTCCACCAGAAATTTGGAGAATTGTTGTTATAATAATTATGCTGTTATTCCTTATTTGCCTTTTAATTATACAGTAAATGGCTGTAGTCCTAGTTGCAACTCTTTTTATTTGGAATAACACTTCATTCCTTCTATATTCATTCCTATTAATTCAGTATTAGTGAATCAGTTCTTTTAAGTCTCACATTTTAACACTGCAAGTAACTCTGAGCTTACTGTATATCCTTATACTGTTCTTATTCTAGGGTCATGAATCCTTGGGTAGTTGCAAGTGAATTTGGGAGGGGAGAATCACAGATTTTGTAGAAAGTTGGAGCTTAGCCAGATTCTATGATGTTGAGGGATGCGGTGGCTCAGTGGCTAAGATCCTGAGCTTGTTGCGCGAAAGGTCAGCAGTTCAGCGGTTTGACTTCCTAGTGTGGTGTAATGGGGGAGCTCCTCTTACTTGTCCCAGCTTCTGCCAACCTAGCAGTTTGAAAGCATGTAAAAAATGCAACTAGAAAAATAGGGACCACCTTTGGTGGGAAGGTAACAGTGTTCCATGCACCTTTGCCATTTAGTCATGCCGGCCACATGACCATGGAGACATCTTTGGACAGTGCTGCCCCCTGCTTTGAAACGGAGATGAGCACCGCCCCCTAGAGTTGGGAACGACTAGCACATATGTGTGAGGGGAACCTTTACCGTTATCTTTTATGACATTGAAATTCAGCCAGAATCCATAAAACTAGAGTCAAGCCATATTTTGCTGCCATTCGGTGCTTGCAGTCTGGCTGTCCATTTGGTTCTCCTGCTGATTATTTTGGTTGTTTGCTGGCATCTGTCCAGCATACAGCTATATTTCCAAGATCTCGCGAGCTCACTGTTGACCGTATTGTTCACTCATCCAGCTTACCCTCATCTTTTTTCCTTCACTCAAACATCTTTTTTTCTCCTCAACTGGCAAAACAACTGCCAAGGAGCCCAGACTGCTAGTAATCCATGCAATTAACTGCTTGTTAGCACCAACTTGGTGCAATAAAATCTAAAATAATCCCAAACCCTTTCCATCTATGTGTAATGGTTGTGAAAAAGATCTTGGGAGATGGAGCAGAGAGACACAGCCAAGAGAACTATCAAGATTAGAAGATGGCATAGGCCACATTTGGTGAGGCAAGAAGTTCAAGATCCTCACTAGTTTCTTGGGCTGCAAAGAAAAGAGGGGAGAAGGGAGTTGCTTTCAAGATTCTGTCAATGTAGCTTTGCAAAAAAGTAGAATTAACTTCTGGTCTCTGTAATAAATTGAATTGAATTGAATTAACTCCTGATTGTGATTCCTATCTGGTTTACCCAACCAGGCCAACATCAGTCTTGCAGATCTTAAAGCACAATACTTTTATATTGCCTATAGCAATAGGAGTTGGACTGTAGGAACGTGCAATTCATGTAAATTGATTCCAACAGATAATCCAGAATTTTAAACACATGGAATACTCCTAAAAATAGGCTTCACTTTAATAAAGCTAGAAGGTCTCCACCCACTTTAGAGCAGCTAAAAATCATCACTGGATTACAGGAAACTAGAGATAATAATATCCCAAGTTTATTATTCAGGTTAATGAGATTGCATTCTATGTACTGTCATTTCCAGTAAAGAGGAGAGATCGTCATCTTTGGATTGCACCTCAAAGTCCAGTAACTAAAAGAAATATTGTCCATTTTCAAGGCATGGACTATGTTGAACAAAAAGAAAATAAAACAAATATGTAGCATGGCAGAATTATGTGCATTACTTGTAAATAATTCTCATGATGATACTCTATTTGCCTTTTTTACAGGAAAATTATGTTTAAATTCCTGCTATAACATAATGTTTCATAACATCTTTCTATGATCCACTGTTATCTTGAATCTGAAACAGCATCAGAATGTGGCAATTTTGTTTTTAAGAGTATAATTTAAAAGGAAGATTACAAATTATCAAAGTATGATACATTCAACTACTGAGGGTGAGATAAAGAAATTCTAACAGTTTCACTATATGTTGCTTGATAGAAGTTTAGAGTATGCAAATCATACAAGTCAACTGCAGTTTATGAAATTCCCAATTGCTTTCTCATGTTACCCAAATCTCAAACAATTTATAATAAGAACAGAGATATGAAACTTACATATAGTGTATTTACATGAAAAATAGCTTCACTGTAAAATATAGACTATTTTTGCCTTGCTGCTCATTTCCCTGAGAATACGTAATTAACAAAGTATTAACTGATTTAAACCAACCAGGGCTAACATTCATTTTATCCAAGTAAAGCAAATCACATCCACATTTAGAGGTATTACAAATTTACTTACTTTTCTATACAAATCTCCTCTGCTATTTGGTGGGAAACTGCATCCTTGTTTTTCCAATTCCGAATAGTTTTTTCAGTAAAAATAAAGGCATTTTTCATCACAATTCACATAATATACTGTGTAATTTATCAACTGGACATTACTATCACTTAATTTGGTTTTACAAAAGCATGATGTCTTAGAAATGGCAACATACCGTAATATGAAAAATTATAACTTCACATCATACGTATCATTGTGGGGTAACTGTCAACATTTCATATTCCCTGGAAAAGCAAGGTTTCCATCATAAATTACATAACCCTTCATAACATAAGAAAATCATCTAATTAAGAGAATGTGACAGTGAAAGAATGACTAGGGTAAAAAAACAATAAAATGTATTATACAAAACAATGGCAAAACATGATACATAACTAGAACTGCAGGTTGACCTTAATCAACAAGTAGAAATGTGCATAGCTTGCTGCTCAAATTACATTCACTGTCATCACTATCAACCTTTCAAATAAGGCTGGCATGATGGGCAAGCTAACAAAAGGAGTTAAGAGTGTAGAGGACAACACATTGGCTGTTCAGATCATCATTACTCTAAACTCTGCATAGATATGCTTTGGTGTTGTCTTAAATGAGGAAGCCTCAAAAGTAGTCCAGAGGCCATTCTAATAGAAGTGAGAAAATCCCATTGGTAAGATGGCACTTATGCTGATGGATTTCCACAAACCAGTTTTGCTCCAAGGTGTCTGTAGATCTCCCATTAGTAGTGCTCTTACAGAAGAAAATATGGGACACTGGAGGTGTGCTGAAAACCCGATGAATTCCCCCCACTCCAAGTTCTTATTAAGACAATCCCTAAACTAGTGTAGTTAATTCCCTCTCATGCCTTAAAGCCAGGATGGGCTGAGGTGGGGAGGCGGGGAAAGCAAGTTGGAAGGGAGATAAAGAAAGGTATTTTCAGATACCTATTCTGCCACTAAAAGTTAAGGACTCAACATTAGTCCTTTTTTCCACCTTCAAGCTCCACCGTTATACTATTAATTTCCTTACTTAGTTTGGTTGCAAGTAGTGAAGTAAACAAAGTAACTAGTCAGTTCTTCCCTTTGGATTTCACTTGATGAGTAAAAGAAAAGAAAATTAAAAGATATTCCCAAGCTTCAGCTTGAAATGGTGCTAATTATCTATAATAAAAAAAAATGGAAAATAATTTCATCATTTTTTTTCTCTTGAAACGAAAGAATTATTTTTGAAGAAATATTTACAAGCGGGAAATTTCTCCAAGTTAGAATATTAACAAAAGTATTTATAAAGTGCCTCCTTATTGCAGTATTGTACATTCGATACAGGAAAATCTGCTTTCCTTTTTTTTTTTTAACATGGCCTTATGAATTAAAAAAAAATTCTAAAAGAGCATGGGTATATAAATGTGTGAAAGAAAAAAAACATATTTCAATGTACCAATTGTTAACAAATTTACATGATAAGACCATTGGCTAAGTATTTCTATAATGAATTCCAAACTCACTACTTTGTATATTGAATATAAAAGCAAAATATAAATGCTTAAAAAGAGAAATAATACAAAAAGTTTCTGAATTTCCTGAGTTATCCAATCATCGCATTTGATTAGATGGCAAAATATAATTTTCTACAATAATTCTATTGACTTAAATTCTGGTACAAATCTGGTATAAATGATAGCATTTGTGCCTAGTTAATTATAGAATGTTCCAAATTTTATAGACTTAGCAATTTTTTATCCAAGTAGATCATCAGGTAGCAATAGCAAAAGCATTTAGACTTATATACTGCTTCACAGTGCTTTACAGCCCTCTCTAAGCGGTTTACAGAGTCAGCATATATCCCCCAACAATCTGGGTCCTGATTTTACCCACCTCGGAAGGATGGAAAGCTGAGTCAACCTTGACTCTGGTAAGATTTGAACTGCCAAATTGCAGGCAACCAGCAGGCAGCAGAAGTAGCATGCGGTACTGCATTCTAACCACTGAGCCACCACGGCTACATTCAGATACCAACTTTAGTTTTCTAATCCCAGAACTTCAAGTTTTCTTTTAAATTTCTAATTAATAGCTCCTAATAATTTACATCCTAAAAATGCCAGAATGCTGCAAGTTTGTTTTAATTACATTCATATAGATGGCCCAGCCTATACAGAATGTTAAAGGTTTCCCCCTATTATGGACTGTTTATCAACCCCTTAATCTCATTTTGTTCTAAATTTAGCCAGATCTGATAGTGCTAGACAAACCATCAAATGTAAGCTTCTAATATGAAAAGTGTGGGAATTGCAATGGTAAGGTTTTCAAAGTTCTGCCCAATCAAAAGTATATCAGTTTGAGACTTAAAGCACTTCTGCACTCTATGTTAGGTATATCCTTCCAGTCCTAGAATCCAGGGGTATTTGGTTATTAGCACTGGAAAGGACTAGACTCAATTATGGCACAGGGCCTTAAGTATCAGAATTAACCCTCTTTTTTTTCTGGTGTTTCTGGGGTAGCATTAAAATACTGCTCCAGGACAGAAGTTGTTAATGCTATTAAGAGGTGATGTATCATCCCTGTAAGTAGAATGGAGTTGGCTCATTGCTACAGCTTCCTTAATAGATACAGCCTATTGTTTCAAAATTCAGTGATAAATTTGGCAAAGGAAGGGAGAACAACAGATGTAGTTGTGATACAAATCCTATACAAGACAGATTCTAATTTGAATGGGATGTGTAGCTTGGATATCCTGGCTGAGTTTTATAGTTGCAGGTATATATATCACTGTGTTGGAATAAATGCTCCAGCAAGTTCTAAATGTCTAACCAAATGGTAGTAAACTCCTCAGATTGGAACCACTGCCATATTTGGCCTGTTATTCAGCAAATAAGCAAAATATCTATTCTAAGGACCTTGCCATAAAGATAGGCGGAATCCAGCTAGATTATACAGCAACTTTGCATTTAAAACACAAAACAAGTATTTTTTAAAACTGTATATTAAAAAAAAGAAGCAGCATGGAATTCTTTCCCATGTATGGAAAAAACAAAAACAGATACAGCTTTCTGAGGAAAAGAGCAATGTAGTACATTGATGGACAGAATCCCTGAATATGCAAAGCAATGTTGGGCTGAGATCAGACCACTTCATCTGACTCCAGTCCATGTTCTTCATACAATGCATCCAAGATGTTGAGCTGCTTTTCCATGGCTGGTAGGTAAATATTAAGGTCTCGCTGCATTCCATGATAAAAAGCTTCTTCTTGATTTTCACATTCTGCAAGCGACAATGCAGCCACAAAGCCTTCATAGGTGGGAGATGCTCTTAGAGCTAGCTGCAAGGAAAAGGGGTAAAAAGGAAGTCAAGCATGGTATCTTCTAATTTCTACTTTATCATTTGCACTGGATGATAATGATAAATGGAGAGAGAAATTATTTTAGGTCTACATAACTAAGGTAAATTATTTAAGAGTGGTATCAGCTCTATATAGAAGTCAACCATCTGAAGCTCCAGGACCATCTGTAGACCCAGATGCTCTCAACTGCCTTGAGCATCTGGAATGCCTCCTAAAGCCTATTACCAAATGATACCATTTAAAGTAACACGGGGATGCAATTATTAAATACACCAGAAAGAGTGTGTATATAGCAATCTATTACCCATCTAAGGTGAACATTTATTTTTTAAGATGTTCTTCCAACATTGTTTTTTTTTTTTTATGGATCCATTCAATTTATTCTGACACATCACTATTTGGATCAAAGCTTCAACCTCCAAAGCATTCATCAACTTTAAGATATTTGGGAGTTGAAGTCCACACTTCTTAAAGTTGGTAAGGTTGAGAAGCAACATCTCTGGCTCCATAGGATCCACCAGAACTGAGGATGGGACAAGACACAGCCTTAAGATGTTCTTCCCATGAAACCTTGCATTCAACATCAGACCTCTAAATTAGGTTGACCTGTAATTGGTGTATAGGTCAATTTGGTGTATAGATTGAAAGGTCAACAGTTCAGTGGTTTGAATCTGTAGTGCCGCATAACGTACTGAGCTCCCATTACTTGTCCCAGCTTCTGCCAACCTAGCACTTCGAAAGCATGTAAAAAATGCAAGTAGAAAAATAGGGACCACTTTTGGTAGAAAGGTAACAGCGTTCCATGCGCCTTTGGCATTTAGTCATGCCGGCCACATGACCATGGAGACGTCTTCGGACAGTGCTGGCTCTTTGGCTTTGAAACAGAGATGAGCACCACCTCTTAGAGTTGGGAACAGCTAACACATATGTGCGAGGGAAACCTTTACCTTTACCTTAATACTTGGTGTAGTTGATATTTACCAATACAGGAGAAAAAAGAGCGACTATTGATGTGTCAACAGAAATATTTCCTATTTGTCCAGCAGGGCAGGAACAAATATTTCAAAACAGTGGATCATCTTTATCTCTACTCTTTGTTTGGAAAAGCAGTGAGGACTTACCGCAAAAACTCCTCGAACAACCCAGCCATGATACTGTCGTAATGTTTTGCCATAAGATTTGTCTGTAAAGTGAACGGAAATCAGTTGCAAGATGCTGAATTCAGATCAGAAGCAGCCAAAAGGAAACAGAGGTTTCTTATTCATGCAATATCTTTCTAACCATGATACTTTTTCTAACACGAAAAATTAGGTTTCTTTTTGAGTTTAAGCTTTGCTTTTTATTTAGTATATATAATCCAAACAAAGGCAATGATTGGACAGATTTATTTGTTTTTCTTTCCTAAGTTCTCACGTTTATAAAATTTTACAAAATATTCTGTACTTACTCAGTGCTGTTTGGATGTTTTTCTCTCCATTCTTTAGTTCTGTCAAGAACTCCTTCAAAAATTTTAAACCTCTGTTTATGACAAACAAGGTATAATTACATCTCTGAAAACATTCCATTCATTTTACAAAGGAAGACAAAAACAGGATAGTGAGGCCCTTTGCATCTCTGTGATTTAGTTTTAAGATACTGTTTGAAAGCTTTTTGTATAAAAATAGAAAGCTGTCAACATACCTCTCAGCTCTGTGAATCCTTATCGATGAATTCTGTATACCGTATATACTCGCGTATAAGCCAGGGTTTTCAGCCCGTTTTTCAGGCTGAAAAACGCCCCCTAGGCTTATACGCGGGTCATGAAAAAAATGACTTTTTCCCTGCAAGCTAGGAAACAGCGGGAGAACGGGGTTTGCTTACCCTGCCCACTCCCAATCTATTGGGACTGCCTCCTGAGTTCCAGCTGATGGCTAGAGGAAAAAAAAACTTTAAATTCTTGTGCGGGCTTCAAAGGCCCCCCCTACAGCTGATCAGGGTTAAAAGAAAACAAATGAGAACATCGGTGCCAGCTGCAAAAAGGTGCCTGCTGCAAAGAGCACATTTTTTTTCCTCCTTATGCTGAAACCAAAAGCGAAACTAAAACAGCTTGTTGGCTTTGCTGTTTGCTAAGGCAGATTTCTTTTCTTTTTCCTCATCAAAAAAGGTTGGTGCAAACAATGGGAAATTTATGGCAAATGGCAAAAGAGGGGAGTTCAAGATTTTAAAACACAAAAGAAAAAGAAGCTCTATTTAAATAGGGAATTGTAATAACTGAGATATTATTAATTGTATATTGTGTTGAAAGCAGAAATGGTTAAGTTGTGGTTTGGAAGAATATTGGGGGAAATTATTTGGTTTATTATTATTGGTAAATATAATTAATTGATTTGTAAGAAACTGGACTGCATGGAAATAATTGGAATATTCATGTTCATATTGATTAATATACAAAAAAGATAGTTATATAACTAATTGATTTATATTAAAATGTTGAATTTGTATTAAACAACTGTAATATTACATAATTAAGCAATGTGAGGATTGATATAAAAATAGATGACAATGGGAAGGGGTATAATATAGAATAGAAGTGAAAAATTGAATTTGATTAAGATTAGAGATGAGGATGAAGGGTAATATTGTTTTTTTTAAAAATAGAGGAGGAATAAATATGGCAAAAAGGAAATATAGAAATTGCAAATTTAAGTGAAATGACTAAACACTGTTTAAATTTGTGAACCGGCCAAATATTGTGTTCAAAGAAAATACATTGTATGTTTGTATGTGTGTTTCTAATTATTGCTATTTATTCATATTTGTTCTCTTTTATTCTTTAAAGTTTAACAATTCATTCTTTATCTTAATATCTTTATATGTGTTTGGGGTTGGTTTTCTTCCCTTTCATCTTTTTTATTGTATAGCAATCTTTCTCCTCAAACCTACCACCTCTTTTCTTTCCTTCTTGCTTTCTCTTCCCCGCCTTCTTCTCCTCCCTACTTCTTCTTCCTTTCTTCTTCTCCTCCTCTCTTCCTCCCTCTCCTTTTATGCACATGGACTCCTTTTATGCACATAGACTACTCAGAGGGCTGAAAAAGTTATTTTTGACTGGTCCTCGCACTTGTGACCAGTTCTTGAACTTACGACTGTCCTCACATTTTACGTTTTGGCCCTATCTTGTCACCATGGTGAAGAGAAGCAGTTGTGAAATGAGTGACACCGTTTTTAAGAATGCTACAATGGGCATAAATGATGACCAGTCATAAGTGCGAAGACCGGTCAAAAGTGCGAGGACCTGTCAGAAATCACTTTTTTCAGCCCTTTGAGTAGTCCTTTTGTGCACATGGACTACTCAGAGAGCTGAAAAAGTTATTTTTGACTGGTCCTCACACTTGTGACCAGTCCTCGCACTTCTGACTGGTCCTCACACTTATGACCATCCTCACATTTATGCCCATGCAGCATTCTTAAAACCATGTCACTCATTTCACAACTGCTTCTCTTCACCATGGTGACAACATAGGGCAAAAACGTAAAATATGAGGACTGTCGTAAGTTTGAGGACTGGTCACAAGTGCAAGGACCAGTCAAAAATTACTTTTTCAGCCCTCTGAGTAGTCCATGTGCACAAAAGGACTACCCAGAGGGCTGAAAAAAGTGATTTCTGACAGGTCCTCGCACTTTTGACCAGTCTTTTTTTATTTTGAAATTTACCAGTAGCCGCTGCATTTTCCACCCCCGGCTTATACGTGAGTCAACAAGTTTTCCCAGTTTTTGGGGGTAAAATTGGGGGGGTCGGTTTATATGCGGGTCGGCTTATACACGAGTATATACGGTATATCAATTACTGCTATTTCTGAAAATAAGCACTGATTTTTAAATTACAAATGTTTAAAATCAAATATAATCTCAAACAAATGAAAGCATACTTTTCTGGAAAAAAAATCCTAAAGAACAAACATTTTATTCCAATTGCATGAACCAGTTCTTGTAAAGACAAGGACATTTTTCCAGCTATTTCCAGGATGTAAGAAAACCATGACAAAATTATTAGGGAGCAGTGACAATTTTTATTTTGTTTTTTAATTCATCGCATTAAATTGGCTGAAGATGTTTTCTTATTTTTATGTTTCTGACTGACTCATCTTGAATGTCAGCAACAGAGAAAAACTCCTTCTAGAATGCAGGCACTGTTTTTGAAAATGTTAAGCATAAAGGCCACTATTATGGTGAAAAAATGCTAACAAGTCCAATGTGCATATTCAATGTCTATATATTATTTCATGCACGTGGTTATCAAATATCAGCAATAAAGACCCCTTTGACACCTTGTACATTTAATAAGGGAAGACTAAACACATTGTTCTGTAAAATTTCTTCACAATTCTGCTCACAAATGAAGTGGCATTGAAACTTTACATCTTGAACATTTGGATATAGCAGTGAGAAACAAAGATATAAAATCTAATGAAAGGGCACCAAGGCTTAAGTTTATAGCCGGATCTGAAAATTTGTACTCTGCTTTTAATTAGAAAATGACTATCTCAGAAAGCTGACATTTCATAGCTCCTTGCCATTTCTTCTCTGTAATATGGAGAATGTTTTCCTAAACTTTTTAACATTCTCAATGACTGGCTAGTCTGTAATCTGCACCCAAAGACTGATCATAATGCACAAGTCATATATTTTTAGTGTTTTTAAATAAAGAGTAGAATCTTGGGTCTTACTTGTTTTACATGTAATGTGACCAAACTGCAACTGTTTTCTTAAAAAGTAAACATTATATACAGATTTTAGAGCAAAGGCAAGTTCCTTCTGAGTCATTTCAATCACTCACAGAGTGGAAAACTGACCTTTTAAGCCAGAGGAGGGCCTGTGTAGCAGAATGCCGAATTTGGGCCACTTCAGTGCTCAACTCATGAAGGACAATTTTTTGAAGGGTGCAGAAATCCTCTTTGTTGGTTATATATTTCTGATTTATTTTCTGAAAGGATGTGAAACATACATTTTAGACTTTTTAGCAAAGAAAAAATGCTTAAAGATATAAACTTGTTACTTAATGTAATGATGGGACTGAGAGTCATAGTATTTGGATCTAAAGCAGACAAAGGTGTATTGAATTCAGTGTGAAAACAGACACTGGTGTTGTGCCATGTAAATTAGGAAGAATTTTTGCCAGGTTCCAATCCAAATACTGCATGCCTCTAGACCAGGGATGGCGAAACTAGTATTTAAAACTCTAAATATACATTCATTCTGCTGGTGGTTTCTTCCAAGAGTGGTTTTTCTTCTTTTCTGCATCTAGGGTTTTTTTTTGAAAAAAGCTAAGTAACAACGAAAATATTAGAAATTAAATTGTAAAAAGAGAAAGAGATAACAGAATATATTTTGACCTACAGGAAAGGTAATGAAAGAACTTTCTGCAGGTAGCGATTTTCCTTGCAACTCTCCATTTTTGGACTTGGAGATCTTTCAGAGTTAACTATCCAGCTTTCCATTCAGATGAAACATTTAGGCATTATGTCCTCTGGAACTACAGGGAAAGGTGGCTTTTCATTAAGAGGAACTCCATTTTTATCAAGATTTCCACTGCTTTTTAGAAACGAAGGTGCTGTTATCATCACTCCTTCTCTATCCTATAGCATCTGGCTTCCTTTTTTAAAAAAAACCTTTGTTGCCACAAAAAGTTAATGGTGCATGGAAAAGATCTGGGATGGGACTACTAGACCATTCACTGCCTTCTCTGATTTGGGTTTTACGAAAGCTGCTTTGCAACAGAGTGGCGAAGACAGCAGCCCAGAAAGTAAACATAGAAAAGGGCCTGTGAGGGGATACAATAGCTCTCTTTAAGTACACGAAGGTACATCATCAACTACATAAAATAAAGTATAGCTTATTTTATCGCGACTAGGAATATAAAACATGAAACTAAGTGTGGTATAGTAGGCATCAAGCTAGAAACTGGGAGACCGAGAATTCTAGTCCCGCGTTGGGCACGAAGCTAACTTGGACTAGTCATTTTATCTTAGCCCTAGGAAGGGCACAAAGGCAAAGCACTTGTGAAAAACTCTGAAAGAAAGCTGCAGTCTCCAAAAATCAGACACGACTGAATGGAAGAGACAGAGAAAAAAAGTGAAACATGGGAGAATAAGGTAAAGTTACAGAAAGGCAAATGCCAGTGAAAATTACAAAAATCTGCCTAATTCTAAAAGCAGCTTGACCTCTGAACTTAATACCCGGGAGGTGGTAGGTTCTTATACAGAGATATATATAGACATATCTTAACCGGGCTTACTTTGTTTTCAACTTGAGTACATGATAGTCTAAATGGTTCCTTTCAGTTCTACAGTGCTATGAAAGTTATAAATTAATGGCCGCTGAATGTTAAACTGAATCTATTACCTTTATATTTCCTTCAAAATCCATTTTAACAGGGGCAAAGACTGTGGGTCCAAGTTTGTCTAGAAAAAAGAAAACATTGTCTTTTTCAAAAGTTTGGTTCCCTCAAGGCCCTCTTTAACTGGCTTCTACAAAATTCTGATTTAGCACAAAAGAACAGGAAGGATATGTCCCTTGGGCTACATCTGATATTACACAAGGGTATTTTCTCTTCTCCCTCTTACTCTATGGAAACAGTGGAGGAAGAATTATTTTTGCTGTCAGATATTGTCTCCTCATGAGCAGCTGGTGGCCTAGAGGTGAAGACGGTTGCCTCCCACTTGGAAGGTTGAGAGTTCAATCCTAGGCAGAAACAGATGTTTCTCTATCAGGACACAAAGAGAAAATGTCTGCTGCAAACTCTGTGTAGGCATCAGGAATGGCATCTGGCCAGTAAATACTCATCTTCATTCAGTTACCTCAACTCCACCCTGATAAAAGGGATTACAGGTTTGTAAAAAGAAAAAAAAACATTGACTCCCCAAACAGAGATTGTGGAATATTTCTCAATTTTCTGATAACATAAATTTGACATGTCAAAAGTCTATTAAGAACATCGTTGTTCTTAATTCACTGCTCTCATTCTTTTAAAAAACAAGACAAAATAATTATTATTTAAGAAATTTCCTTTCACCCCAAATGATGCTAAAGCTACAAACTATTTTCAAACAATCTGTGTTGGATACAAAGTATTGATCCCAGGTTCAGACATAATTTTTGAGTAAAGTATAACTAGTCCTCACTTAATGACAATAATTGGAACAGGAATTTAAATCATAAAATGCAACATCACACCATTGTGTCCTTAGCTATGTATTCTAGTACTTCCGGTTGCTGCTGTTAAGCATGATGTTATGTGATCACCATTTGTGACTTACTGCTGGCTTCCCCACTGACTTTGCTTGTCAGGAACTGACAAAGAAGATCGCAAATGGTGATCGCAGGATGGAAAGATGTCATAATTGCAAGCTGGGTGCCAAGGGTCCAGATCATGATTATATACAGTATATGTGGAGATGCTGCAACCACTGTTAACTGTGGAAAACGATTTTAAGTACCATTCACTCGGTGCCGTCATAAGTTTAAATAGTTACTGAACAGGATGCTGTTAAGTGAGGATCACCTGCAATGATAAGTTACTGAACAGAAATCTATCTCAAGTCCTAAAAAAGATAATTTAAAAGTCATCTGTCACAGCAAAATGCTTGAATTGGCTTATGGTCTTTATAAGATATTTTTAAGTCTTTCGTGATAATGAACATCTGGATAACATCTGGAGCATCTCACTAGCCTTCCTCACTGGCACCTAAAGGGAAACATCTTCGTGATAACATTTAACAGGTTCAGGCTTTGCAGACTTCCTAGAGCAGGGGTGTCAAACTCAAAGCCTGGGGGCCGGATCCGGCCCACAGGATGCTTAGATCTGGCCTGCGGGGTTGCCTTGGAAACAGCAAAGGACTGGCCTGCGGTGCCTTTGCCAGAAAAAACGGAGCTCAGGAGGACCACCCATGGCCCTCCTGAGTTCCATTTTCACTGGCAAAGGGTTGCAAGAGGCCATTACAGCTGAAAACAGAACTTGGGAGCCCGTTTTCGTTGGCAGAGTGCTCGGGCCATCACAGGCACCCCCAACACAAGTGATGTCATGTTGGCCATGCCCACCCTGGCCCCCCGAGGTCAAACACAACCCTGATGTGGCCTTCAGTGAAATCAAGTTTGACACCCCTGTCCTAGAGCAATGGCTTTAGAAATTCCATGGCCACTACACACATTTAGAGCTTTTGGGAGGTCAGCTCAATAAACTGATAAACAACTGTTTATAAGATTGGTCCCTATACAGGTAGTCCTCACTTGATGACCAATCCCTTAGCAACTGTTCAGTTAGGATGGATCCCCCCCAAAACTACATGACTTGGTTCTGTAGTTCCAATGGTTGCATTCTTTGACCACCATAGTCACATGACTTTATTTCATGTGCTGGACAACCAGCTCACCTTTTTGACTGGATACAATGTTTTGAGGTCATGTGGCTGTAATTTATGATGGGTTTTGCCGATTTCTGGTCTTTCCAGGTCATTTCCAGCTAAAAATGCTTCTAGGAATGTTGATTTACTTAATGATCCTACATTCACTTAACAACCATGGCGTTCATTTAACAACTGCCACAAAAAAAGTCATAAAACCAGGCACAGTCACCTGGGTGCTTCAACTTACAACCCATGACTTAAACAGAAATCCTAGTCTGCATTAAGGTTTCAAGTTGGGGACTATCTGTAAAACTCAAGCTAACGTGGTGGAGATGCAATGCAAATGCATAACAGATTGAACCTGGTCAAAATGAGCTAAATGTTTAGCAGTTTCTAAATTACACTCTGAAATAATTTTACTTTGATTAGGGAAATGTGTAGCATATAAATTTAATGAATAAAAAATTAATAAATAATTTCTTGAAATCAGTCTTTCAGACAACTCAAGATCAAGATATTATATAGATCTTGATCTGTTTCATGCCTAGGCAGAAGATAGAAGACAGCATCCAAAGAAACCACTATGGAAATCAATGGGGTTCCATGGAAATAAAGCAAGAGCCAGATGAAAAATAAACAATAAAACATTTATAAAGAGGTCTGTAAGATGATTAGAAGTAAGTTTCATTGATTATTGTTTGGTACCAAGGAAACAAATTAAAAGCTTTACCTAATGAAGGTCACCCAAGCAGGTCCATAACCTTCAACATTTTGAAGTAAAGTTTTATTTAAAGCTTATTTCAGACATATTAAACGTCTAAATTTGCACATTGCAAGCCAATTTGATTTAGGCACCAGGCTAGAAAATAATAGATTGTGAGCTTTAGTCCCATTTTGGCATGAAAGCCAGCTGGGTGACTTCGGACCAATCACTCTCTCTTAGGCAGAAGGAATATTAGGTCTGTTCTTCCTGTTTGGCGTCACGGCGAGACAGCCAGGGAATTAGCAGGCTCTGATGAGCCCTGCGAAAACCCGGCTGATGGGTCTTTGGACCAGAACCATCCTGCAGGGACGGGGAAGAAAGATTGGCACCTTGGATGACCAAGAGGAACAGTCGA
>WNWU01013639.1:4416550-4440772 GCA_012654045.1 Ptyas mucosa
AGAGGAACAGGCAAGTTCCTCGGAGGTCAGAGGGAACTCTCTGTGAGGCCGGGGGGGGGGGGGGGGCGGCAGCCATGGCGGCTGCCACGAAGCTGGGATAACTGGATCAAGTAATGAGCAGGAGGAAAGTAGAACGGAATGGAGTTTTTCGAAGCTGGGTGAGTGACAGCCAACCCAGGCTTGTAATAACATCAAGGGAAACATCTTTTAACTACAAGACCCCTAGCGATAAAATAGCGGCTAAAGAGCATGGGGGCAAAGAAGATTTTGAAACGTAATTTTAAAGAGACAAAGACCCAATAGAAAATTGACTTTTGAGTAAAACTAATTGGAAACGTTAAACATTGAGACATGGTCAAAGGATTGGAAAGAGTTTAAATTTGGACTGGACTTAAAAAAAAGATTTGATACTTTTAAAACCAAAAAGAAAAAGAGAAGCCAAGTGAGACTGTTATGTAAGAAACAAAATGGATACTTGTTAAACAATTGGAAATTGTGGATTGCAGAGAGACACCTTCTGGAGTATAAAGGAACATTTCAACTTGTTTTTTTGTTTTGGAAAATTGTTTAATATTTACAGATAACAATTGTGAGAATTTGTGGAGCATGATTTCTTTGTCTGCAAGCGGCTTGACTTTGGGGGGGGGGGAAGAAAAGGGGAACCACAACGGAACTCTTATAATTGGGATAACATCAATTTAAAAAGAATAAAATGGTGCAGGAATTAGAGAAGAAACAAATAGATGTATTTGACTTGGAATGGAAATAAGAAAAATAACTAAAATGATACATGGAAGACAAAATTTGAGGACATTGAAGCTGAAATGAAGTATACGCAAGCAGACAAGAAAATGAAGAAACAAAACACAATGGCTGGAAATGAAGACAAAGACAATGTGATTAAATATGAATAAGTAATGTACAGGTGGATAGTAATAATAAAAAGGAGGTTTTTAGAGACGATATTGTGAATAACAAAAGTTATAAAGATGATTACATTGGGATTAACAGTGAAAGAATTGGGGAATATGGGGTAAGATAGAAAAGTCCAGGACTTTGATTTACAAAATAATGATATTAAGATTAATAATGTTTAATAGAAATATGAGAATAATATGTTACAGATACTTAAAATTGAAATACGGATGGAAGCTATATGAGAAATAGACTATGTTAAAAGAAAATATATCAACGGACATAATGAATCAATGTTTATTAAGATGATGCATGGTATTATTTGAGAATAATTGATGACAATAAAAACTGGGATATTGTTTAAATACCTATAACAATTGCAATAATTTGAATATTTTCAATAACTTTATATTTTAATATTTTCAATGTTTTTGATAATATATCTATCTAAGTAAAAAAGAAAAGATTGAAATAATATAGGACTATGAATTACAAATAAGAATTACTTAAACTGGTTTTTATATAAATGATATGGTTAAAGAGATAGAATTGTGGGAAATGATTGAAATTGTGTTGTAGTTTTATTTGAATAAAGAACTATGTTTCAATGTTAAATTGCTATATTTTTGGATTAGAGATAGGATTTAAGTTTTGTGAAGTAATAAGGAAATTAAGATTTAATGAGCATTATATGAAGTAATAATAAATATGGGGAAGTTTTAGAAAGGGAAATAAGATTTTGAAATATAAACATGTGTGACCTGTATGGTTAATTGTGAGGATTTAGGCTAAGAATTGTGAAATGTATTATGAGTTATTATTTGAATTGAGATTTAAAGTGGGTTAATAGAAGGGTAATTGTTTTGATTAAATAAATAAGAGTAAACTTTTTATAAAATGGTAATAGGGGAGATAGGTGATTTAAGATTAAGTATTGTTAATAGTGAGGATTTAGGGTAAGAATTGTGAAATGTACTATGAGGTATTAATTGAATTAAGATTTAAGGGGGGTTAATAGAAGGTAATTGTTTTGATTAAGTAAATTTGAATAAATCTTTAAGATGGTATTAGTTGAGATAGGTGATTTACAATTAAGAAATAAGTATTATGGCAAAATAGAATATATAAAATCTTGTTAAAGATGATAAAAAATTGTATAAATTGATGACTGGATCAGGGCTCTGTTCCAAAAAGATGTAATTTGTGTGTTGAGAAAAAAAAAACTTTTTGCAAAAAAAAAAATATGAGGTCTGTTCGCTGATTTAAATGATTAAAAAATAATAATAAACACAGAATAAAAATAAATTAAAATTAAATTAAAATACATGCCAAGATATCCTTCAAGAAAAAATTCTGCAGGAAAATAAAGTTATATAAAGTTATTATTTTAAAAAATGAAAAAGATCTGCTATATCTTCCTTAAAAAAACCTGCCTAAAACCTGTAATCAAGTTCATTATTCTCAAGATTCCTTCCTGCTACCAATAACCTTTAACAACTATGGGTTATTATGGGTTAACTGTATTATTTATTTAAAGTTAATTGTAATTAACAACTTCTCAAATCATTCTGTATCTTCCTAGCTATCATAAAAAAGAAAGACCTACTTACTTTACTGAATTATTTTGGAAAAGTCTAAGGCAACTAGCAAATACTGAGGATAAGTAAGGACCACTTATTTACAAATTACAGAATCTATTCTATGACTCAGCGTAGAACACCCAAACTAGCCAAAAAGATATATTCATATACAATAAATGTTATGGAGAAAACCAGCAATTATACTTACCCAAGACTGGAACTATTTCATAACAGGAATTCAGAAATTCTTCTGTTGGTATTCCTCCATCCTCAAAAAGCTTGATATCATTAAATCTTTGGAAAAGAATGCAAACAGAACATGAAGAAGTCAATTCTGCAATAGCATTAAAAATAATTCCACCCTGAATCGTATTTCAAAACCTTCCACAGGTAGTCTTTGATTTACAAATGTAATTATGATTGGTTACAGTTGTGTTATGGCAATAGGTTGAGGCATTTATGCAACCAGAAATAATTTTATGGTCTTTTTCAAGCCAGTATTAACCAAATGCCATGATCATTATATGAACCAGCATTTTCTGCCCCCACAAAAAAAAAATATCCACCAAAAAAATATTACAAATTATGGTCTGACAACTTTGGAATGCCACAATTGGTCATAAATCTGCCCTGCCCAATATGCAGTCACATGATCACAGAAGGGAGGTGGTAGGACCATTTGTGATGATTGGGGGTACTTTATGGGCTGCTTTGTTTCTGTCATTATTTTGAATGATGATAAAATGACTGGTTAAGAGTTAAGGACTACCTGTAATTTATAATATTTATAAATGTTTACTAGTTTTTCTTCTGTCATATTAGGCAAACACATAGCTCTCCAAATTCTGTGGAGATTTATGCTGCTCTGGACTGAATTCCACTAATTAAAATGTTTGGGGCATGCTCCATCCAGGTGGCACATTACCTATAGTTCATAGCACTGAAGAAAGTAGGAAAATCTGTGTCTGCTGATCTGTTTACAGATTCTTCTAAAAGCTCTAAAGGTTTGTCCTCTTGAATGTTCCCTTGTGGTAGCAGCTTGTTTTCGCCATCTTTACTGGGGCTACCTTAGATTTAAAGAAACACAAATCTTTAAATGGTATGGAGGTTAATCGTGGAAAATATGACTGCAAATTAATATTTAGACCAGAATGAATTTGTATGGGCAGTATCCGGGTAACAAAGCTGGAGATGCATTATAATTTATTTAGTTAGCAAATCTATAAATATTTTTCTAAACAATAGGAAAATAAACAACAAATCAAATTTCAGCAGACTCTATATCCTTATTACTCTAATTCAGTTCTCTAGGGCAGGGCTGTCAAACTCCTGGCCCGTGGGCCAGAAGCATCACATGCTGGCCACATCTATGCCTGGTTTAGCAAAGTGGAAAAAAGTCCCAATATGTCACGTGATGCTGTTTGATACCCCTGCTGTAGTGCCTTTCTGTCTTGAAGACAAAATATTAACCTTGGAGCCTTGGATAGTACAGTGGTCTAAAGCACCCTTTATTAACACCAGCTGCCTGCAATTATTGCAGGTTCGAATCTCACCAAGGCTCAAGGTTGACTCAGCCTTCCATCCTTTCTAAGGTAGATAAATTGAGGACCCAGTTTGTGGGAGCAATAAGCTGACTTTGTATAAATATACAAAAGTATGAAGGCTATTGCTTAGCGCATTGTAAGCCGCCCTGAGTCTCCGGAGAAGGGTGGCATATAAATCAAATTTTTTTAAAAAATTAACATAACAACAGTAGAGCAGTAGAGTGTCAAACATCCTCACAATCTTCTATTCAAATGTTTGGGTATTATAGAGGGAGGTCACATCTCTTCACAAACACATATCCACTCACTCAACTTTCTTTCTATGTCTTTATTCTTCTGACTTTCATCCCTCCTTTTTTCCTTCAGATGTAGCTTTATCAGTCTTTCATGACCTGGAACTAGCAGGAATGAAAAGCACATTGCAAAGTACTGTATAATATTGTGTTCCAATTGGCCCTCTTCAAGCTCACACATACATATTCTATTCCAACTCAGGATTCTGTTATGGCTAGATATGAAATAATTTCTCCACAGATTTTCCAGAGGGCTATTTTCTTACCTTTCTTTTCACTTCTCTTTAGGGGTACAGGGGATGATTTTTCAATAAAAGATTTTTCACAAAGGGTAGTATTTTTATAAATAGACCCATTTTCACATTTCTTTAGTTCCATCTTCCTGGGAGGAAAGAAATAAAAAAAAGGAAAAGACAAATTAATGCTTAAAATTAATGTTTGTCTTACATAATGTTCTCACCTTTCCTTCCACTTTTATGTGTAATATTACATTTTTTAAGAGTTTACTTTTCTGATCCAGTAGCTGCATTTACATCTTTAGAAAGTAAAAGTCTCACTATTGACTGTTCGGTTGGGAGTTTATTTTTCATGCTAATAAAAGAAGAATGAGATTTATTTTTAAAACATAAACGCAGATGGTTCTATGGGTGCCATGTGGATTTTACAGTATGTTAATATTTATTTATTTATTTGGTAGCCATTTAAAATTGTCTAAAGGCATTGACTTAAGAATATACAGAAATGTAAGACAAATTCTTTGGATGAACTTGAGCCTGAATTCAAAATTTTTATATGGACAGAGTTCAAAAGGAATAGAGACCTCTGGTCATTAAAAAAAAGAAAGTAAGTTGTTGTCAACGGCATTCAAGGAAAATCAGTTAAAAATGTTCTACAGATGGCACTTCACACCAGTAAGACTTGCTAAAATGCCTCTGAACAATTCTCCAAATTGTTGGAAATGTAAAAAAATCCCCAGAACATATTACCATCTCTGGTGGACATGTCCCAACGCGAAAAAATATTGGATTAAAATTAGAAGTTGGATAGAAGAGATAATTGGCTATAATGTGGATTGGAAACCAGAAATGTTTTTACTGGGGATATTGAACAGAACTTACAGTAAAGAAATTAGATATTTGATTCTGCATATAATTACATTGGCTCGGATAGTCTACGCACAGTCCTGGAAAAGTGAAAAGATCCCAACAGAGGAAGAAATAATTAAGAAAATCCTGGACTGTGCAGAGATGGATAAATTAACGAAAGAAATAAAAGAAAAAGAAGATACAGAATATTATCAAGTATGGACTAAATGGTATGATTGGCTCGAGATTACAGAAAGTAAATGTGAATAAACAATGGAGAGAAGAAGGTGACAAATGTGCAAAATACTGTAAATGAAGAAAATTAAAAATAAAGGGACAATAAAGAATGATAATAAAGGATGGGAAAAATGGGGAATGTACGTAGTAGAAAGTAAGAGGAATGAAACTGATATGTAAAAAGAAACACATATAATGTGTTTTGCATGTTTGTGTTTTGAATGTTGTGTTATGTTGTATTGTTGTGGTAAAACCAAAAGAAAAAAGAAAAAAAGAAAAGAAAGGAAGTTGCAAGTAACTTGTGGCTTTCCAGATGTTGTTTGGTACCTTGAGAACTTTCAGTGAAATCACTTCATTAAAGCATCATTCTTTGCAATAGCTTTTCCCTGTTATTACTAACACTAATAAAAGGGTTGGCATCATCACAGAAAATTTAGACAATGGGAAAATCTTCAACGGAATGAAGAAAAAATAAGTTGTACCTTTCTGTTACACCGCGGCTAAGTATGGCAGGAAGTTTCAGCTGCAAAGGAAAAAAATGATTGGCTATGAGTTCAAGCACTGGCAACATTCTTCCGGGTTTGATATTCTACCTTAAGTTCATCAAAATATGGAAAAAATTAAAACATTATGTATGAATGCTACAGTACTCTAATTAATTTAGTCTAATGAGTAAACAGGAAATAACCAAGGCAAGGAAATCTAAAATTCATGCTAATGCCACACTGTGCCTAAATAGCAATCTTCAGCTGTGGCAAGTAAGGAAGAGAAGAGAAAGGGATCTCATATAACGTATTAATTCTGGAATTTCAAAATTTAACGATCTAGGTTGGTCTTACAACACCAAGTATTTGTTGAGAGGCACAGACATTTATTTGTGTCATTTTTATCTCAATTATTTTGTTTGAAATATTATTCTGCTCCCTATGTTTGGCTTATATTTTTAGTATCTGAAAACGATATGACACTGATTTTCTAAATATGATCAGTTTTTTTGCATACTGCCTTCAAAGCTGAGAGATCTATGAAAAAAATGTTCAAACTATTTGAGATCCAAATTTGGCTGCTGACTCTGAAGTCTGTTATCACTTTTTCCCAGCCACTTTCGTCATGTCAGTTGGACAGGTGGAAGTCATCATATTCTAGTACAGCAGACAATTGTATTGGTAAAAGCATAAATCAGCAAAAATCATGAGATATATTGCAGAAGGAAAAAAATCCTGTGCTGCACATTTCATCCCAGTTACAGCTAGTCTTTGACTTATGACCACAATTAAGCCCAAAATTTACGTTGCTGAGAAATTTGTTAAGTGAATTTTGCCCCATTTTATGACTGTTCTCACCACACTTAAGTAAATCAGTACAAGTGTTAAATTAGTAACACCATTTTTAAGTTTCCTATTGACTCTGCTTGTCAGTTCACAAAAGGTGATCACATGACCCTCGGATATTGCAACGGTCACGAATATGAACCAGTTGTCAAACATATGAAGGTAAATCACATGACCATGGGGATGCTGCAATGATCACAAGTGTGAAAAATGGTCATGTCACTTTTTTCAATGCCACTGTAACTTCAAACAGTTATTAAATGAACTGTTGTAAGTTGCGGACTACCTATATACAATCCATGAACAACAATGAGCAAGAAATAAACTTCTGAAATATTGCAGGCCACATCCAAAGCAGCACTTGGCAAACCTGCTTGGTAATTGGTCCTTTGAAACCGTGACACTGAAATGCTGATCTTAAAAAAACCTTATGAACCAACCATATTTGTAACATCTATTAAAAATGCAGTCTGTTAATACATTTCTCACTCATATTTAAAATTTGTTCCTTAATGTCTTTTTCTACAAAAAAGTAGACATATTACAGGCTTTTTTGACAAAAAAAAGAGTTCATAAGCCTGCTTTGTTCTTTTCCAGAATAGCACATCTCAAGCCAAAGTTCAATTATATATGCATTGGAATTGCTCATTCTATGAGTATCTAATGAATGTTTGTCATAATAGAAAGTCACTCTTTTGGCAGCTGAGACCTACAGTGTTTGTTTGCTATGATGATTTTCTTTGACAGAAAGCTACTGTTTCATGACACATTAATAATGCTAAAATTTGGAGGGAGTTGTTTGCTATGTTTGAGAAAGAATCTTTTTTATTTATTTTAGGTCTATCTGATGACTTGCCTGGCATTTTGCTTTGAATCTCACTGCAGATTGCCAAAATGTGGTGCCTTTATTGTTCAGTAGTTTATTGCTGAGCAATGTCACTAATTTGTGGATGATTTCAGGACTCACAAAAAGAGCAAACCATATTCAGAACCATATGCAAATGTAAGTTGTCAGTTCATAAACTATTTTGTAGCATCTGAGATTGTATAAACTTACCTTGTTTAATTTGCGAATAACTGAATATGAAGTTTCTCCTGGAGTATGTTGAAGCACTTCAGAAGAAAAGGCAGCATTTGCAATCTGCATACATTCTTCAAGAGTCTTCAGGAATGTGGCACAGCTGGAGTTCAATAGTGCTCCCATATTAATTCCATGCTGCAAAATTAAAAATTTTCAAGCATTACCAGGTTTTTGGCTTTCCAACCTGCCATCACCATTATCCCAATTGCAAATCTTCAGTATCAGAATTCATCTTTCCCAGCTCAATGGACATATATGCACTAAATATTTATTTATATAGCAAATTAATTAACTGTCCTTCATTGGTAAATTCCAAGATAGTTTGCATTTAAATAGAGTTACAGCAATGGAAGCTGCAATTTTTTAAAAGTTAGAGTAGATTTTTTAGTGTCTTCCTAACAATTTGGAATGTATATGCTGCCTAGAAATAACGGCTCAACTGAAGTAAGTTTAACTGATCTGGAAGACATGAAATTTCAGAACAAAATCATAAAATTAATTATTGATTTTAATTTTAAAAATGTCTGGGGGAAAAAAGTGTTTTTGTTTCCAGCCAACAATGAATGAAAAGCAGATTTTCTTAGGGAGTTTATTCCATTTTGGGATGTCACAGCTGAGGAGTTCTTTTCTTGACACATATCTCTCATAGGAGATGTATAAAGAGGAAGATCTTAAATATTTTTCATGCCTCCACCAGAAGGACCCAATTTTCATGTTTGTCAGGTTTCCTGACACTAAAGTACCCAGGCTGATTTCTGATACTGAACTTAAAATTGAAGGTTCATTAAAAGCAAGAATGATTCAGATTGCACTGCTGATTGCCAGAACATATAATATTTTTTTACCAAGACCTTATTATTCAGGTAGGACTGAGGCTTCCTGGAAAACTCAGAAGCTTTTGCATTTTTAAAAATGGTGCCAGTCAGAGTTGTCAGGATGTTTCTTGCCTCTTTGCCTTTCCATTTAAAAGTGAGTGATAGCGTAAGGCAACCCATATCAAAATTCACTCTATTTGTAATGATATCTTGCATGAATTATCTGAATAAGAGGAATATACATAGCTTCTCTCTTCCAAGAGTATTTTCTCTGTAGTATTATTTCTAATCAAACATGAGAGGTGATTGCTTAGTGTCCTGGTTATTTCTTTGCAACCTAACAAAAGGAGGAGGTTTTCGATACGCTTTAGAGATATGCACCTACCAAATATGGTATTGTTTAAAATACACCCAGGTCTATATTTCTTATCACCTCCATATTATGCACCTGTAGACACAGTTCATGGTGATCTGAACATTGTGATTCAGATCATCAAAAGAAGCAGGCCAAATCTACTTTTGGAAGGCCTGAATTCTATTTAAAAGCCAAATATTGGTTGCTGTATGGAAGCCACAATGAAATTTCCATCAAATAACTTTGTAAGAACAGAAGAAAGGCCTGATATTAGAGCAAAAAATTACAATGATATAATCTGAATAAAACATTTCTTTTTCCAAACTCCGTCTATATGATACTTGTCACTGAAGTCCTTGGCAAACATCTCAACTCTAATACTTCTAACAACAGGGGTGCTTTTTGGAACATATTACCTGAACATGTGAAATTGTAGTAGTTGCTTTAATTTTTTCCACTTGCTGAACCAGGAGGTCACAATATAATCTAAGTTCTGCCATTTTTGTTTTCAATATTACAGTGTTTTCTGTAAATTCTAAATTAAATTAGAAAAATCAGTCATAGTTGTTAACATTTTATTCAATCAAAGGCATCTCCGATGACTTCTCAACAAATAAGCATTGTTCCAAAAAATATTGTATTTAGAAAAGTGACCATTTAATTATTCCTTAATTTCTGGAAGGCAGTATAAAATAAAACCATGAAACCAAATTTGATATTAACTAATGCAGTATATTAATTTTTGACACTAAAATAATACACAAAGTTTCAAATTAGAAAGATCTGTCTTTATATAAGAATATAATATATTTTTAAATAAAAAAACCAGATCTTTTTTAGATCTTGTTTTAAAGATAGATTTTGATAGGTTATAACTTTTCACTTTGTGGAAATTAGAAGTAAAATTTGAGTAAATGCAATTTTTATTGAAACACCTTTTTCTTACATTATACATTCATACAATGCTTTTAATTAGCTGATATAAAAGAAGGAATTCATTGTTGTGTAGTTGTTAGATTATGAGATGCTCAGGAGACATTCATACTTAAATCCCTATTCAGCATAAAGATTCCCAGGAATAGAAAATCTCAGAGATGCTTTTGAAAGAAAGAAAACAAAGACTATCAACAAAGTTTTTGTGCAACAAGTAATTCAAAGATTGGATATGTACATAAAATGTTACTTTGGGGGAAGCTGAGAAATACTACATTAAATTGATCCCCATGAGAATTACTTGCCTTTTTCTTTTAATGTCCGAATATCTGTCAAACAAGCCTTGGCAGTTCCCAGGGCAACCAACCATTTTTGTCTTTCAGCTGTATCTTTAGCTTTGAGATAAAAGCACTGTTCTCCAGGAATCATCAAATCCATGCGTGTATTATCTGTAGAATGAACTAATATCAACAGTTAGGTGAGACTCAATCAACAGTCACATATAGACTAACTTGATTCAGACACAATTTTTCTAATTATATGCAGCCTTTTTTCCCCTTTCTTCTAAATAAACCAAACAAAAACTCCTGGACTTACTAATCAGAGTTCTTTTCTACAGCCAAATTTATGGTTAGGAAAAACAGGAAAAAAATCAGAATCATAGATCCTTAGGCCGAATCACAGTGCACAGGAATAAATACGTGAGGAGGTGTTGCACACCATCTTAAGACATTAATAAATAAAAATATGGATATATATCATATCAATGATTTCCACTTCCTTGTCACAAAAATTCTAGTTTATCTAGAGTTTTATTACAGTTTTCTTTTAATTTAATTTCTTCATTGATGTTAATTCTGGGTTTCATGTCAGTTTAAAAATTAAGCTAATAAATTATTGTCCCTGTTGGTTAACTGATATTAATGTAGAAGTCTTCTTTTTCAGATCTAACAGGAAACAAAGCAAGATAGGATGATTTTTCATGCCAAAGAGGAGGATAAAAAGACCAGGAACATATTTAGAAAATATTTGGGGTCTATGGCACTTACTCACAGATTACTTATACACGGCATGTGAAGCTGCAGGTGAGTTTCTAAACAAAGTCATTGAATATAGTAAGCAAGAAGATATATTTTGTGGATCTTGTCTCTCTACCTTGAATTTCACAAACTGCCATCTGAATGCTCCCCTTACATCCTTTCCAAGCATCTTCCCGTGAGTCATAATAGGATAACACACCTCCTGCAAGAAGGAACCACCGAGGTTGCCAGCCTGGAAAGAAATAAAGCAGTGTTTTAAAATTACAACTGGAATATATATATATATATATATATATATATATATATATATATATATATACACATACACACACACACACACACACACACATACATACATACATATATATATATATAATTGCAGGTCAAAGAACAAACCCAAACCTATTCCATGGTTAATGAATTTGCCCTAGCAAATACTGTATGCTCTATAAGAAATATAACATATACAGATTTAAGCAGTGGTGGGATTCAGTCAGTTCGCACCACTTTGGGAGAACTGGTTATTAACTTTCTGCTCATCTAGATAGCTCTGGAATTAAGTAAAGCTAGGGTCTGGATAGTAATCAGCTGTGTACCAATACACATCCATTAAAGCCATAGATATATGCAGCATTCCCGCACCCCCACACTTTCCCAGATTAATGACTCGATATTCCATCTGATACTAAAAATATAAACTGTGTTCTATTACTCAGTGAAAGTAGAAGGTACATAGGTATCATGAACTTCTGATGGAGGGTTGAGTGGGAAGGGAAAGAATTCACTTACTCAAGATAAGTTGTTTACTGGGGAATGTTATGAGAGCCATAGAAAAAAGAGGAATGATAAAAAATAATTAGAAAACAAAATGAGACAATACTAGAGCCAAGATGGAAATAATTAACCAATACTGTAATTTTCCTCCTTTGTATTAAGGCAGCCGATATTTAACCTACATACAAAAAAGCAGATTTAGATCTCAAGAGAACAGAAATTATCATGTAAATAATGCATAGAATTCAATAGATATAAGCTTTTAATTAATCATTGGGTTGCTGATTATCATAAATAATGCTGTTATGATTATATGCTAATTATGTCAATGTGATCACAAATCGTGCTCTTTTGTCTAATTCCAGCACAAGAACTGCTCTTTCTACATGAATTGCATTTATAGTTAGGTGGCATGTTTAACCCCAATATGTGTGAGTCCATCTGGGTGATCATTCTGTGATGCTATTATCATATCTTGCGTCATGGCATACAGAAGGAAGAAGAAATGAAGCATTTCTTTATATTTCAGCTATGGGTACTTGAATAAAATCAAATCACAAGTTTAAGTGTTGCAAATGTTAATGTAATAGAAAGCATAATTTAAAAATGCAAAGATACAAGAGAATACTTAAAACTTACCAGTGACTTTTTAAAGCATTGGATTTTAATATAAAATATCACATTTTTAATATTAAATTTTTTTATATAAAATATAAAATCTTAATGGCAAAGAATTAGGTTTATTCATTTTTAAAATAACCCCTGAATTATTTTGTTATTTTTGCTAGGAAATGCTAAAAAGTATACTTTTGGAGAATACTTTTCTAGATTTTTCCAAGGTAGCTAAATTTTAATAAAGACTTAATTAAGGCTTATTCCATATGAAGATTTTATCCATTATGATCCATCACTAGCTTGGTCTTTTTTCTTCCAATGGTGTGCTCATTGTTACTGTAATTGAGTCTATCCACCTTGCTCCTTGTTGTTCTATTTTTCTCTCTTTCCTTCCATCTTTCCCAGCATTAGAGCCTTTTTCAGAGAGCTATGTCTTCACATAACATATTCAAAACAGAATAATTTGAGCTTGGTCATTTGTACTGTGAGTGAGAATTCTGGATTGATTTATTTGATGATCCATTTGTTGACTTGGCTGAATATGGTATTCTCAAGAAACCTCTCCAACATTAAAGTTCAAAAGTATTAATATTCCTGTTCTTCAAAGTCCAAATTTCACTTCCATAAAGTATCACCGGGAACACTATGGGTCCCTGATTCTTTCAATTCTGATCTTTGTAGGTATCGTGTTGTTTGAATATCTTTTCCAAGGCCTTCATGGTTGTTCTATCAAGTGCTAGTCTGTGGTATATTTCTGGACTGTTGGTTCCTTTACTATTGATTGATATCCTAATAAGCAGAAGCTAGACACTACTTCAATATCCTCACCATCAATTAGAAATACACACACACACACTTGACATAAGAAGAGAAAGAGACCATTTAATCAAGAATGATCTTAAGATATAAGTAAGAACATATGAGAAAAATCATTCCATCACGTGCTAATGTTGCAATTTGAACAGCTTTATAAGAAGCCACTATAAAAGAGAAGAACTAGCATAGTAAAAATTGAGTTTATATTCTGAATACCAAATAAAGTAGTGGCTTCTTTCTAATCCCAACTATACTTCTTCTAATGAATGTATTTCTAATATACATACACACATACACAAACATGCAAGCACACATAGCAGAGGCATCCACAAGATTACACGACCAGTGTAAGGTTCACTCTTTCATCCATGCATACAATGTCAAGACACATGTAGAAAAGGAAATTATATTATGTAACTTGGTTTTGGCATTTGACTCTTTTAACCTGCCTTGGAAATGCCTCTGTTCTTATCTCTCTTGGAGAAACTTTACAATCATATAATTGCTACTAAAGCTATTTAAATTGATTTAAACCTTTGTTCCTCAAAATATTACTAAATCATAACCCTTAACTCTCATCCCCATATGCTAGGATGGCCAAGGCCAATGGGAACTATAGTTCATCAATAATTTGGGATTGTAGGTTCTAGAATGGGTACTGTATATACATTTTAGAAATCTCCTGCAAAAATCATAACTAAATATTAATAAATTCCGTTTAGGTTCTGTTTCTAATTTAGAACCATTTTTGAAGGGTGGCTAGTGAATTGTAATGAACTTAATTAAAAATCAAGCACAGAGGAGAAAAAAGATCAAGTATGAAACCATGATTCAGATGTGAATCTTATTCATATTTCAACTTCAGCTATTGAATTGGTTTGGATCTTTGTTAGACACATTGATAACTATGTTTTTAACTATTTATGTTGATTTACTGAAAAGAAAGTTGTGCTGCCCAACAGGTCTTATTACTATAAAACCTCTATATTTGAGATTTGCAACTTAAACTCAGTTAACCAATCCTATCATTCTTTAAGTGCAAAATAGGCACTCAGAGACATTTGGTATTGACAAAGGAAATACATCTAGATATTTACCACTGTAACTCTGAATAAGTTGAATAACAATAGATACAAATAGTTTAAATATATATAATGTTAAGCTTATGGGGTGGCTCAGTGGCTAAGGTGCTGAGCTTGTCGATCGAAAGGTCGGCAGTTCAGCGGTTCGAATCCCTAGTGTGGCATAACAAGGGAGCTCCCGTTACTTGTCCCAGCTTCTGCCAACCTAGCAGTTCGAAAGCATGTAAAAATGCAAATAGAAAATCGGGACCACCTTTGGTGGGAACAGCCTTTTGCATTTTAGTCATGCCAGCCATATGACCACGGAGACGTCTTCAGACACCGCTGGCTCTTCAGCTGTGAAATAGAGATGAGCACCGCCCTGTCGAGTTGGGAACAACTAGCACTTATGTGCAAGGGGAATCTTTACACACACACACAAACACACACATGTGTATGTGTGGTGTATGTGTGTGTGTACATACACACCATATTTCTCACACTAACATTATTCATTTAGTGAACTTCTTATATTACCTTGGACTATTTTTAAACCACTCCTGATTCTTGTTCTATAACTCAGGAAGAAAACACCTGACACTCCTTTTTTTTTAATACTGTATGATGATATCACACCTTCCTAAATTCATCCTCCTTGCACTTTAGACTGCACTTATAATGTAAATAAATCTTTTTAGAGCAAAGTGTATTGTTCAAGATTGTAAGATCATTCAGTTACAAAAATAGGCAGGGTACTCCGCCTCACCCATGATTTATTAAAAAGAACAAAAACCCTGAAATATCACATTAGCATAAGTATTCAGATCTTTTGCAACAACGTTTAAATTGCTGTCATTGGAAAGTGAACCTTCAGCCTAGTCTGAGATCCCAAGCACTGTGGAACAGATTTTCATTGAGGATATCCCTGTACTTTACTCTGTTCAGCTTTCCCTCAACCCTGATCAGTTTCCCAGTCCTTGCTACTGAAAAACACCCCACAGCATGATGCTGCCACCATGTTTCACTGTTGGGACGATATTGGGCCGGTGATGAGCAGTGCCTGGTTTCCTCCAGATATAATATTTAGAATTGATGCCAAAACAGTTCAATCTTGATTTCATCAGACCAGAGAATCTTGTTCCTCACAGTCTGAGAGTCCTTCAAGTGCAAACTTCAAGCAGGTTTTCATGTGTTTTGTACTGAGGAGATGCTTCCGTCTAGCCACTCTGCTATAAAGCCCAGATTGGCTGAAGGGCTGCAGTGATGGCTGTCCTTCTGGAACTCTGTCCCATTTCCACACAGGATCTCTGGCGTTCAGTCAGAGTGACCATCAGGTTCTTGGTCACCTCTCTTAACTAAGGCCCTTCTCCCTCAATTACCCAGTTTGACCAGGCAACCAGGTCTTGGCAGAGTCCTGGTTGTGCCAAACTTTTTCCATTTGAGAATTATGGAGGACACTGTGCTCTTAGGAACCTTCACCACAGCAGAAATTTTATTGCAGCCTTTCCCAGATCTGTCCCTTGCAATAATCCTGTGTCTGAGCTCTGCAGGCAGTTTCTTTGACTTCATGGCTTTTGCTCTGCTACAGTATGCATTGTCAGCTTTGAGGCCTTCTATAAAGAGTTGTATGCCTTTCCAAATCATGTCCAATCAATTTAACTTACCACAGGTGAACTCCAATTAAGGTGCAGAAACATGTCAGCAACTATCAAGAGAAATGAGAAGCACCTGAGCTAAATTGCAAGTATTGTTGCAAAAGGTCTGAATACTTATGCCAATGTGATATTTCAGTTTTTCCTTTTTAATAAATTTACCGACATTTCTAAAATTCTGTTTTCACTTTGTCATTATAGGGTACTGAGTGTAGATTAATGAGAAAAAAAATGAATTTCAACAACTGTAGGAATCAGGCTGCAGCATAACAAAATTGACAAAAGTGAAGGGAGTCTGAATAGTTTCTGAATGCACTATGTGTTCTTCTGTATTTGATTCTGTTTAAATTTCCTATTCTTATAATCCAATTTTTCTTAATAAACTAACCTCTGATCAAAATAAATGAATTTAACTGTCTGGATTTCAGCAAAGCAATTGCCACAGGCATTCTGATTAGCAAGCACATTAAGCGTGGGCTGAATAGAGAAACAACTAAGTGGATATATAGCCTACTCAAAATAGTATTCATAGGTTACGGATTAACAGTTTCTAATAAAACTAGAGAGATTAAGCAGAGAACCACAAAATTTAGTCCTTAGACCAAGATTCTGACAGATTGTAATACAGGTAGTCTCTGATTTACAACCATTTGTTTAGTGACCATTAACGTTACAATGGCACTGAAAAAGTGACTTATGACTAGTTTTCACACTTATGATTGTTGCAGCATTCCTAGAGTCATATGATCAAAATGCAGGCACCTAGAAACTGGTATGTATTTATGACAATTATGCTGTCCCAGGGTCATGTGATCACTATTGGTAATCTTTTTGGTCAGCTTCCAAGAAGCAAGTCAAAGGAGGAAGTCAGATGTGCTTCACGACTACATGAAAAACTCAGCTTCAGTGCTTCACTTAACAATTGTGGCAAAAATGAAGCACAACCCACTTAACAACTGCCTTGCTTAGCAACATAAATTTTGAGCTCAATTGTTATAGATCCTGGATTACTTTATAAGAAAATCACAAAGAAATTGATTTGAAAATGAACAATGAAGATAATCAGGAGATTAAAAGCTAGAATTTGTTCTATGAAAACAACTTGAAAAAATTAACCTTTTTTCAAAGACAGCATTTACGTAATTTATAGTAACCATGTCTCCCAATTTGTCTTTTTTAAAAGAGCAGGTTAGAAAAAACTGTAAATGTTAATTATTCGTAGTTCCCTACACTGGCAGCACTATGTATCATTAGCTATCAATCACTTAGATAGCTGATGGATACTAGGCAAAAAAACTTTTTCAGATGGTGCATAATCCCTTTTGCTTAAATCAGATGAGGTGCTCTGTCCCTTTTTTGTCCAATTCTTTCTCCTTTAGGGGCAGCATCTGCATGGTTTCCCACACTTCCTCCTATTTCTGAACTTGAATTTAAAACTTTAGCAAGCGAGTTGTTTTCCAGTTGGACTGTCCTCCCAAGCCAGGATCCCTCGATTCTTCAAGGCAAAGCAGCAGAGCCCAGACTCCTACTCCCCCACCCCAGGCCTTTGTAAAGCTTAGGAACTTCAACAGCCAGCAGCATCTAAATTAGGCATCCAGGACACTTTCCTTTTCTTCCTAGTTTTCAAAGTCACTACCTCGCTCTTTTAGTTACACGGACCAGTTTCCAGCTTCCAGTTCAGGATTTGCCGAGATGGCGCAACTTAAGCGGATTAACAAAGAAAAACAAGGTAGGACCAGTATTACTCACCGCTTAGATAGTTGGTCCATTTGTATAGTACCCCCTCCATAATGACAAGGTCCCCCCATCCAGATCTGCTTGGGACAGGGGAAACCTTGCCCCTGGCCTTCCCCCGGGAAACTTTTAAGCTCTCAGCCCCACAGCTGAAGCACGGACAGCCAAGGCCATCCTGAGGCTGGCAGAAGTCCGGCCCGCCTTCCTGTCTCCTTCCCCGCCCTATTTCCTCCCTCCCCGCCCTACCAGCCAAACTAGTTAGCCTTACGCTATTAGAGTAGAAATGCAGGTTTAATTACAGCAACGGCTTTATCCGCTCCGCAAAGTTACGTAAATACGTTCCTGAATGCGAAGTTTACATGTGATTAGAAAAAGGGCGTGGCTAGAACACCAAGAGAGCAGATGAGTTCTTGGGAACCAATGAGAATCCGGATCCATGCGTGGCGTCAGCTTATGATGGCATTCCGAAGCCGGCGGTATTGTGTTGAGGGATTCCAAAAGGTATGGGCGGCGTTCTCTCGCTAGAATTTTTGGGAGACCAATCGCCGCTCAGCGATGAGAGAGCTTCCACGATTTTTTTTTCGCGCTGCAGATGAACGGGTCAGCTTCCCAATGGAGTGGCTGGCGTAAAACCCAGCCCTCGCGTTTAGCCAACCAGAAAGGAGAAAGACAAGAGGTGGCTATTAAATGGATACGAATGCTTGGAAGAGATTTGCCTGCTTTTCTGCGGGTTTTAGGACCACGTTTGCCACGTCTGCGGATCTGGAGAATAAGTTGAGATACAAAGGCTGGGAGGAAGCTCGGCTCCGTGGTTAGCTTTTTCCATTTCCACCTTTATTGCAACGGCTGACGTTTTAAAGTCCTATGAATTGGAATTTCCAGAAGATACAATTTGGGTACACTAGAAAGGAAAGAGTATATTTTAGAGGGCTTTTTTTTTAAAAAATAAAGCGATCTTAGATCATTTCTTAGTAGTGTGAGAATCTATTTGAGGATTGTTGGATTTTTTTTTAATGGACAGGTGCATGTAAGGTCATGCGGGTTGCTTTTTCAGCCTGTCAAAAACGCATCTTCTAGTAACCAGAATGGAAGGTACCTTTTGGATTCTCTGTGGGACCGTGGCTTTGGTGACCGGCGCTCTCATTCCAGAACCAGAAGTCAAAATCGATGTTCTCCATAAACCTTTCATTTGCAAAAGGAAGACCAAGTTTGGAGACCTGATGTTGGTGCACTATGATGGATATTTAGAGAAAGATGGCTCACTCTTTCATTCCACGTAAGTATTTGTTCTGCAAATTCAGACACGTTAACCAAATAAATCACATTTTTGCTCAATGTGATGTATGAATAAGTATTTACCATAGTGGAACATAGCTTGCCTTTTCTGATTATTCCTTGAAATATGGCCCTTAATATACCACCAAGTCACCTTTAACCCTGGGCCAGAAAAAGTGGCCCATCCTTAATATGCAAAATGAATGATGTTGTCGTAATTGGAAATATTTGATGGCCTTATTATAGGGATATTGGGCTTTTAGGGTATTGTGGATTTATTTTCAGTTGGGTCATAATTACATACACTTTCTTTTTTCTGAATTGTGAGATTTTCCTTTGGATAAGAGCACTTTTAACTTTTATCTGTAAATCCAGAAGTACAGCAAACTATAGCAAACCATTCTTACAGCAAAGTCCTGCTTCACTTCAGTAAGAACCCTCTTTCCCTTCCTTTCTTTTTGTACCATCATACTTTTATAAATATAAATGAGTATAATACAAGTGTTCTTAATTTATGGATCATGACTCCTGGAGGTATATGAGCAACACAGAGAGAGTCATTTGTTTTAAAATTTGCTTCAGGAATGATCTCATCTTGAATATTATTTGGCTTACAAATCAGTTTTCTATCTGCTGTTTTGCCTTGAAAGAGGCACAAGAATTCCATGGACTACTAGGTATATTGTATTCTTTAGAAGTTTAAATTATCTACTACTAAATTCTTCTGTCTGTAACTTTTAACTGGGTGAAGCAAGCATCATATGACAACAATTTTTGAATCAAGTACCTCAAAGTATCTTGGATACATTATAAAAGATATCCAGAAACTGAGATCCATGACTCTCATGGGATAGAAATTTGGGAGATTTGTGATTACTTCCATGCTTCTGTGCTGTCATCCGAAGCTTTTGTAAACCAGTCCTATTCTAGCCTTCCAGAGATGGAATAGACCAGGCCCTTCTTCAACTGCTGGAATCCAAGTAGACTAACTCTATCCTAATTCTCTGGAGGCTAGGTAGGCTGGTTAAATCATCAGTTGCTGAAAGACAGTCAGCTTCAGGAAGTTGGACGTGGCTCCCATTCCCACTGCTTTTTTTGCCCTTGGTCATTCTGTTTCTCTGTTAAGGTAAGAAACATTTTGTGAAACAATGACCAAGTGGCTCATGGGTTGTCTAATAACAATATAAAAGATTCTGAAATGTCTTTTTGCATGTGAATTAGGTGTTTAAACTTTAAATGTTTACAATCTATCACAAAGTCAATTGCATTTTTAATTTTCTGTGATTAGAGCGGTGGTGAAATCTGGCCGGATCTATCTGGTTTGTACAAACTGGTAGCGCTGGCGACTGGAGGCTCCACCCACCCGCTGGGACGTCATTACGTTCCATTTTTGACCCTCTGTGCATGCGCAGAAGAGGTGCGCGCACTCATATTCCCGAACTGGTAGCGAAGGTAATTTCACCACTGGATTAGAGTGCATTTCACCACTGGATTAGAGCATGGTATATTTTGAAGATTTGGTGTTTTACTACAAATGAAATTGACAAAAAGCATATTTGTGGTATCTATTTGCAATTTATTGGCACTGACTCCAGTAATTGGGTTCAGCTTCTACCAAATATATTGCTTGCCTCTGCCATCTCTGCTGATTAGCATGTTTATAGCTTCTGGAATATCTTTATATATTAATGACATTCAATATTTTTATCCATTAAGGTAACAGATAGGTAACAGAAACATATTAAACTGGTAAGTATTATGTGTTACTAAAGGAAATGATGTCTGAAGTTTGTTCTGACACTCTGAATTCCCAGCAATATATTTCCTTGGATATTCAAAAAATGAATGAGAAGGCTGTAAGCATGCTATTGAGTCAGGTCTTTTTTTTTTAATGCTATAAAGAACAATTATGGATTAGAAAATAAATGAGAAATCAGAGTGGTTGTTTTAAGAATAAAAGCCAGATTTCAGAAATTAATGCAATAAGGATGACCAAATTCATTCCTTATTGGGGATTTTGGCTGCATTTTTGTTAAATCTCCAGTGAAATTCTTTATAAAGTTTTTTCTATCATTGTTTCATTTGATATATGGAACAAATGCTAATTATTAAATTAAAAGCATTTTTGTGACATTCTCTCCTCCCAATTTATCACACAAGGGCATTGCAATATTGCAAAGTTCTAAAATTCCTGATATGATACTTTTAAGCTAATGATTGTCATGAATACCCTAGATTTCAATTAGTACAAACATAATAAGCTACTTATTTTGGTTTATAATGTGTTATTATTAATAGTTTCAGTTGCTAAACCAGGAGAAAAGATCTAAGAAATTGTCCACATTTATATGTATGCTTTAAAATGGGACTAGGGCCCTCCAGAAATTGCTGAATTACAACTCCTGCAACCACACCTAGCAAAGCCAAGGATGAGAACTACTTGAGTTTAGTTAGCAATGACTGGAGGGATTCACACTCCTCAGCTTCAGTTTTCAAAACTTGTTCCAGGAAATAACCCATGGGACCCTGTAATTCTATTTGCCATGCGAATTACTAAAAAGAAATAGAATGGGATGGCTTTTCAATTAGCTTGTCATTAGCCTTCATGAACAGAATACTGAAATACTAAATCTCTGGTCTGATCCAGCAACGGGAATTTTTTTTTCAACTGGATGTCCTAAGTGAATGTTTTATTTGTTTCAGTCACAAGCATAATAATGGCCAACCAACATGGTTTACTCTTGGTATAAAGGAAGTTATCCAAGGCTGGGACAAAGGTTTGAAACAGATGTGTATAGGAGAGAAGCGTAAATTAACAATTCCTTCATCCCTAGCTTATGGAAAAGAAGGCAAAGGTAATACTTTCAGGTTCATAAAATCATATAATTATAAGATTATGGTTCATAAAATCATATATGCTACCAATATTTATCTCTTTACCCAGGTTACACAATACAATTGCATGGAAAGCACAGCATCTTTATGTATCTTTTAATATATACTTAGTCTGGGTTTAAAGATTCAAAATATTTTGGGAAAACAACCATCTGAAACATACCTCCAAATCAATCATGAGATGCTTTTAAAAAAGAAAGAAACATGCTTTGGCACAGCCTCCCAAAGTTTGGATCATACTGAACATCTTGGGGAAATCTCAGACATGAAGGATATTTGAGCTAGAAGTGTTCTGTAAGAAAGAGAGTGGGGTGGGAGTGGGGAATCCAAATACAAGACCAAAAAGATTCTTAATTGGCTACAGGAGACTTTTGGAAGCAGTTATTTCTGCCAAAGGAGATGTTACAAAGTACTGACCAATAGACCTTCCAAACCTTCCATTGATATAAAGAAAATTATTTTTCTTATATAGTACTGTACTCCTGGTTCATATGTACCGTATATACTCGCGTATAAGCCGAGTTTTTCAGCCCATTTTTCAGGCTGAAAAACGCCCCCTAGGCTTATACGTGGGTCACGACAAAAATGACTTTTTCCTTGCAAGCTAGGAAACAGCGGGAGAATGGGGTTTGCTTACCCTGCCCACTCCCAATCTATTGGGACTGCCTCCTGAGTTCCAGCTGATGGCTAGAGGAAAAAAAAAACTTTAAATTCTTGCCCAGGCCTTCAAAGGCCCCCCTCCGTACAGCTGATCAGGGTTAAAAGAAAACAAATGAGAAGATCAGTGCCGGCTGCAAAAAGGTGCCTGCTGCAAAGAGCACATTTTTTTTTCTCCTTGTGCTGAAACCAAAAGCGAAACTAAAACAGCTTGTTGTCTTTGCTGTTTGCTAAGGCAGATTTCTTTTCTTTTTCCTCATCAAAAAAGATTGGTGCAAACAATGGGAAATTTATGGCAAATGGCAAAAGAGGGGAGTTCAAGATTTTAAAACACAAAAGAAAAAAAAGCTCTATTTAAATAGGGAATTGTAATAATTGAGATATTATTAATTGTATATTGTGTTGAAAGCAGAAATGGTTAAGTTGTGGTTTGGAAGAATATTGGGGGAAATTATTTGGTTTATTATTATTGGTAAAAATAATTAATTGATTTGTAAGAAATTGGATTGCATGGAAATAATTGGAATATTCATGTTCATATTGATTAATATACAAAAAAGATAGTTATATAACTAATTGATTTATATTAAAATGTTGAATTTGTATTAAACAACTGTAATATTACATAATTAAGCAATGTCAGGATTGATATAAAAATAGATGACAATGGGAAGGGGTATAATATAGAATAGAAGTGAAAAATTGAATTTGATTAAGATTAGAGATGAGGATGAAGGGTAATATTGGTTTTTTTAAAAAAAATGAGGAATAAATATGGCAAAAAGGAAATATAGAAATTGTAAATTTAAGTGAAATGACTAAACACTGTTTAAATTTGTGAACCGGCCAAATATTGTGTTCATACATTGTATGTTTGTATGTGTGTTTCTAATTATTGCTATTTATTCATATTTGTTCTCTTTTATTCTTTAAAGTTTAACAATTCATTCTTTATCTTAATATCTTTATATGTGTTTGGGGTTGGTTTTCTTCCCTTTCATCTTTTTTATTGTACAGCAATCTTTCTCCTCAAACCTACCACCTCTTTTCTTTCCTTCTTACTTTCTCTTCCCCCCTCTTCTCCTTCCTACTTCCTCTTCCTTTCTTCTTCTCCTCTCTTCCTCCCTCTCTTAACCTCACTCCTACTCTAATTTCCCTTCCTTCATCCCACTCTATTGCTGTATCCTTTTATGCACATGGTCAAAAGTGCGAGGACCTGTCAGAAATCACTTTTTTCAGCCCTTTGAGTAGTCCTTTTGTGCACATGGACTACTCAGAGGACTGAAAAAGTAATTTTTGACTGGTCCTCACACTTGTGACCAGTCCTCGAACTTCTGACTGGTCCTCACACTTATGACCATCCTCACATTTATGCCCGTGCAGCATTCTTAAAACCATGTCACTCATTTCACAACTGCTTCTCTTCACCATGGTGACAAGATAGGGCAAAAACATTAAATGTGAGGACAGTCGTAAGTTCGAGGACGGGTCACAAGTGCGAGGACCAGTCAAAAATTACTTTTTCAGCCCTCTG
>WNWU01013639.1:4441172-4459113 GCA_012654045.1 Ptyas mucosa
AAAATGTGAGGACAGTCGTAAGTTCGAGGACTGGTCACAAGTGCGAGGACCAGTCAAAAATAACTTTTTCAGCCCTCTGAGTAGTCCATGTGCACAAAAGGACTACCCAGAGGGCTGAAAAAAGTGATTTCTGACAGGTCCTCGCACTTTTGACCAGTCTTTTTTTATTTTGAAATTTACCAGTAGCCGCTGCATTTTCCACCCCCGGCTTATACGCGAGTCAACAAGTTTTCCCAGTTTTTTGTGGTAAAATTGGGGGGGTCGGCTTATATGCGGGTCGGCTTATACACGAGTATATACGGTAACTTTTTCTAATAAAATAACATCACACACACACATTCCCTTTTCATCCTTTGGGTATTAGGTGTCTTCCTCAATCTTTGGTCCTCCACAGAACCCCTCGGAGTTTGTAGGTTCTACTTAGTATATTAGCTTTTCCAAGCGCTGCCTTCTTTTAGGCAGATTGTTCTGATGTTGGAATCTGTCATAGCGTCAAGTACTTCTATTATACTGTTCTTTACCTTGGCCTTTATTTTCTACCTCCTCTCTCCTTCCTTCAGTCCTGGTACTTTTCCAGCTTCTCTACTACAGAAACAACTACAATAACACATGCACCCACGTATCTAACTGCTACAAAATCTCTTAGCATGCCTGTCTACTTACTACTAATCATTCTCATAATTTGTCACCATCAGTTTAATGCGCTGATGAAACTTTTAAGAAGAAACAGGCTATATAGTATGTTACCAGCAGAATTACACAAAGTAGATTTCTTCTTAATTTAGGCTTCATTCCCACAAGCCATGGGTATCAAACTCACAGCATCATGTTGTCGTTACGTGACGTATCGCAACGTTTTCCCCCATTGCGGAACTAGAGTGGGTGTGGCTGTGTGTGACACCCCTGCCGTAGGGTATAAGAAGTGTGAAGTAATAGGCAAGAGAAAATAAATTTGAACTGAAGCCAGTTCTGTGTCCTCACTTTTACTTTTCTTATACTTAACTTTTATAGGACAAAGAAAAATATTACAAGTCTTTCTCCTCAGATTAACCTAGGTGTATGTCTGTACATTTTTCTGAGTCTGGCCATATTCAATGTTACAAAGATTGACATTGCAGAAACAACACATAAAACAAATACCATTATATAATCCAAATGGGGTGAAGCTACAAACAGAACATGTGTACATTTGTTGAACTGTAAACTATAGAAGACTAGATATCTTTTTGTTCTTACAATGAGATAATATAATTAGGCGATTTGTCCACAATTCTGGTGCCTTCAGGGGTGCTAAACTGTAAGAGCTGTAATTTTGATACATTTAAAAGTTCAATGAGACTAACTTCTAATTGAATGTGCATGGATTTGCATTCTAAATTAGTGTTTTGACCTAGGCTTCCGTAGAAAGCATGAAGCAAAGTCTTAATTCCGGTAAAACCTCTTTTATTAACACAACTATGAATTCTGTTCATTCACAGTCAACAAAGCTTTGGCAAACAGTCTTTCAGAGGAATGTTTATCAACCCCTACCTTATCTCACTTGAAACGCTGCCAGAGAACCGATTTCCAAATACAGAGCAAGGCCAAACTTGGCACCGAGCCTATTAGAGTCATGAACAGAACTTTCCAATCTTGAAACAAGATGAACTAATTGCTTCCTGAAAAAGCCCACATCCTGTTCGCTCTATGTCCTATGGGAAGGGCCAATCATCTCCAAGGTGTGGCCTTACTCCCGAGTCTACCCTGCTTTCTTAATTGTTCTTGTCTTCTGACAGCTCTGCGCATGTACACACTGGGAATGGGCTCCAGCTATCCCTCTGCCTTGCCACTTGCTAATTCCCTCTCTGCCTCCGACACAGAGCCCTTGTCCGAGCTTTCCCCAGCCCCCAGGACTGGCCCAAGTTCCTCCCCAACCTCCTCACTGTCCGACTCTGCTGCCAGTTCTGCTGGCTGCCAGTGGGCCACAACAATTACTTAGACATTATGTAAACTTTCAATACTTTGGTTAACTCTAGGTAACAAAATAGGTCCTCAGTATTAGGCTTAATGTGATCTCCATTTTATATATTTCTTGTTTATTTATTTCTTTGATAGGAAAAATTCCACCTGAAAGCACACTGATCTTCCACATTGACCTTTTAGAAATCAGAAATGGACCAAGATCTCATGAGTCCTTTCAAGAGATGGATCTTAATGATGATTGGAAGCTATCTAAAGAAGAGGTGAATATGTTAATGTATTCTGCAGTGTATAAAAAAAGATATCTAAGCTATCATTTCCCTTGAAGTTCTGTGCAAATGTGGTGTCTATAAATAAAATTTTCATTCCAAGCTGAGCTACATTAGAACTGAACAATTATTCCTGCCTTCAGAGTTCTGTTGCACAGTTTTTCAACGTATTATCTGAGGCATGGTTTAGATGAATCAAGAATGGGTATGCACCCACCGTTTCTGCTTTTCAAAAGGCCTTGAAGACATGATTATGCCAACTAGTCTGAGGTCCCAATTCGGATGTGGCCCTTTGGAAGTGGTTAGTGGAATAGATAATATCTATTCCTTTCTGTATGCACTTTTCCCTCTCCCTCTCCATCCCAGTTAGTTTTATTTTCATTGAATTTTAATTTTTTTATTCTTATTTATTGTTTTAATGTTTATAATACTTGTAATTGTATAGTAATTGTAAGTTTGCCCAGAATCACTTCTGGTAGAGGCATAATATTTATGTGAAGCTGTAAAGTGTACTAAAAAAAGGTCTCTCAATAATGTGGCTTCTCTATAGAAGTCTCTGCTTATCTGCTCTTAAATGCATATCTATGATTTTGAATTTTGATCTTTTTTCTTTGTCTCAAAGGTAAAAAAGTATTTGAAGATGGAATTTGAAAGACATGGTGCACCGATAAATGTAAGCCACCATGATACTTTGGTTAAAGACATATTTAATAAAGAAGACGAGGACAATGATGGCTTTATATCTGCAAGAGAATTTGTTTATAAGCATGATGAGCTATGAAATATTCTGAAAAAGATGACTTGAAAAAAAGCAACAGTTTGCAAAATGAATGTTTTTTTTTAAAAAGTGTTTTGAAGCTGTTACTCATCAATGTGTGCATAAATTATAGCACCTATTTTTCTACAAGATCTATTTCTTATACCAAATGAAACGGTGTTTAAATATAGGACTGAAATATTTTAAGGTTTTTATTTAGGTAGAAGCAGTATTATGTATTGAAGAACATGGAATTAAAACATTTCCAAAAACAAGTATTACTGGAAATACAATTGTTTGCATTGAAGTATTTATTGAGAATACACCTGTTCAAGTATTTCATTTCTGTGCTCTTAGAACTCTTAATATTTTAAATGATAATTGTCACAATGTGCTAGTAGAGCCGCTTTATTAGCAACATTTTTTGTAAAAAAAATAAAACATTGCTTTTTGCTGGAAGAGTTTACAGTGTCTCATATAAGCAATTTAAGACCTTAATGGTAGTTTTTATTAAAGAAACCACTTTCTTCTTTTCCCCAATTCATAAGAATGAAAGTAATTAACGGGGGGGGGGGGGGGTTAGTTCCTGGGGCCTAATGCTCTGTCCAAGACCTATTTAAAACCCAAATCCCAAATTTAGATCTCAAAATTGTAGCTTAACAAGATTTTCTTTCTTCTATATAAATCAAGTGCAGTATGTACAGTTCTTTTGAATTGGAGTTAACTTGCCAGTTGAGCTCACACTGTTTTATTTGCCTTCCAAATCTGTTGATCCCTATTTTGAAAATTGAATGTAGGTTTATCGGGTTTTGGTAACTCATGATTTCTTTCAATTTGGTTTACTGAAGAAATTATGGTTAGCTGGATTTGCATACTACATTAAACAAAACCAAGACACTTTTTCACTTAGTATGATGTCCTTGTTTATATATATACCAATAGGAAATGTTGTGTTCAGGTATTGAGACCCATTAGTATGAGAACCATGTCTGTTTCCCTATTATAGTAGGGTGGGTAGTTTTACTTTAACAGTAGGCAATCTGCTTTGTGTCTGTTTGTCTGTGAGTTAAGACACAAACAATCAGGCTTCTACAACAAAAGAGCAGGCCCTCCCTTATGGCAACTAGATCCATCATGTTGAGGTGGGTTTGGATTACTGAGTTCTTCCCTTACATTATGTAGGGAGTTTAGATTTCCCAATGGGACTTTTACTTCTGGAATTCAACAGCTCTGGCAAGTTGATTGAGTTTTACAGATGGTTCTTGTTTAGTAGCAACCTGGTTAAGTAGAGTGGTTGTTAAGTGAAATCCTAACTGTGCGGAGGATCTTACTTTGGCTTTCCTTTGCTTCACAAAACTCTGAAGGTTGTAAATACAAGGACTGGCTGTAAAATTACTCTTTCATCATTGTCATAACAGAACTGTTGCTAAATGAGAATGACCTAGACCACGGGTGTCAAACTCGTTGTGTCACATTGCCGTCAAATGATGTATTGTGACGTTTTTTTCCTTTTGTGGAGCTGGGGTGGGTATGGCCTGCACAAGACAGATCTGGCCCATGGGCCGCCAATTTGACACTCCTGACGTACACAATGTATCTCTAGCTTAGTTTTGGCAGTGCAAAGGTATTTTTGCTCTTGAGTAAGTTGATTCTTTAATACTATAAACCTTCCTGTAGTTAATATGGTATGCACACCACAACAGTTGTGTGTTTTCAACCAGCATAGCTTAAATAAGTCATGGCTTAACCATTTAAAAAAGAGGCTTAGCACTATATGGGAACCCAGTCAGAATCCTATAGTTACCATACCTGAGTGCTTTAAGGCAGACTTTGTGAGGCTGAATTCCCTATCTGTAGTTAAAGATTTAGACTATAATTATTCTTACCAATTTGACTGTAAGTTCCTTGAAAGTAGATACGATGTTTCTGTGATTTAAGCTGTTGAGGATTTTATGCAATTGTTATTATTCCCCCCTCCTCAATATTAGTGTATAAAAAAAAAAGAGAAGCAGAAGTGCCGAAATATATATCCATTATGTTATCAGTCATCGTCACCATCTCTTGGTCTTAGGGTAAGAACTTTTATTTACTTAAATATTTATTTAACACATTTAACTCTCACAAGGGAGTCTAGGTGGCTTACAGCATTAAAAACCCATAACATAAAACCCCGCCAGTACTGCCCCTCCTTCGAAGGCAGCAACAGATATAATCACACTAGCAATTTGATCTGTTCCTGTTATAGAACCACATCTTCAGCGCCTTCTTGAAAAATAATAAAGCCGGGCCAGTAATACAGGTAGTCCTCAAGTTACAACAGTTCATTTAATGACCGTTTGAAGTTACAATGGTACTGAAAAAAGTGACTTATAACCATTTTTTACACTTATGACCGTTGCAGCATCATGTCATGTGATTTACATTTGGAAGCTTGACAACTGGTCATATTTATGATGGTTTCAGTGTCCTGGGGACACGTGATCCCTTTTATGACTTTCCAATCAGCAAAATCAATGGGAAGGTCAGATTCACTTAACAACTGTGTTACTAACATAACAACTGCAATGGTTTACTTAACAAATGTGGTAAAAAAAAAAGTTGTAAATTGGGGCAAAACTCACTCAATTTCTCATTTAACAGTATATATTTTGGGCTCAATTGTGGTCATAGGTTGAGGACTACTTATTCAGTAGGAAAGAAGCTGCCACCAAGAAGGCCGTTTTTCTTGGTCTCACCAATTGTATTTTCTTAACGGTTGGGACCAGAAAAACGCCTTGCTTTTTGTCCTGGTGGGCTGAGTAGAGAGAGGCTGTCCTTCAAATAAAGTAACATGGGCTTTCTAAGTAGGGCTTTAAAGGTGATAACCAGCACCTTTAATTGCACCTGAAGCAAATCGGCATGCTCCCAAAAAAGTCAAGATGAGACATGCAAATCTAGGCTTGTGCAAAATTGCATTTTGAACCAACCGAAGCTTCCAGACAACTTTTCAAGGAGAGTCCTATGTAGAGTACAGACTAAATTATCTGACATAGTCAAAAGACAAAGGAAAGTCATCAGTAAGTTTAGGGAATTTCAAAAACACTTTATAGGAAAATCCCTTGAACCCACTCAATAAACAGCCTGAGCGGTCTGAAAATGTTATTAAAAATGGAATGGAACATACTAGAAAAAAATGTAACTGGCTAAAAAAGGAGCAGCACAGGAAATGCATTATAACATTTCAAGGCAGATCCCACAAAAGATTTCATATTACATAATAATACAGCATTTGACCAATTAAGTATTTTCCATCATATGCCTGTTGATCTTTCTAATGCCTGGATTATTATTTTTTGCTGTCACAATAAAAACTAGGTGATCTTTTGCAACTAGTTGCAACATAGCAATAAGGGTTTAAGGTTTGTGATGGGGACAGCGACCTATTTCGACCACATTTCCTCACTCAGTTCAGTGTAAGCCTAATATGGAACTATGAAATAGCCAAGCCATAGTCTCCACCTTAACATATTTGCTTCTTCCAACATATTTGCTTTATCTTTCCCAACACAATCACTATAATTCTTCAGATTATTTATTTATTTATTTATTTATTTATGTTTGCTTGCTTGCTTGCTCTGGTACGGTATAAAACTAAATAAAAAATAACCCCAAACAGCTAAAAACATAAAATCCGATAGGCAGTCCAGATTACAATATGCAACAAAATCAACAAAACACAACGGGCTTTAGACAAATTTTAAATCAACCCTAGCTTTCTTAGTTTTCCTGAACCCCACCTCGGAGGGTTCGGGAAAGAGGGAAATAATGTTACCATTACTTCATTTCCCTCCTACTTAGCAACTTGGTTTGAGATGTCACTTTGTTCATGCTCAGAAGCGCGGCGCTCATGTTCCGCACCCCGGGCGAGGCCGATGTTTCCTAGGTGGCCCCTCCGCCGCCGTACGGCAGAAAGAGCTGTAATCCCCTCCTCCCGCTGTCGCCCGCCCTAGTCTCGCCGCAACAGCCCCGCCGTCTGAGCCCAGCGCAGGGAAGGCGAGCGTCAGCTGCTGCGACAAAGGCGGCGCCAACCGAGCGGTGAGGTGGCAGAGCAGTCGCTGACGTCCGCCCTCCCTCCCTCCTTCTCTCTCCTGTGCTGCTGGCAAAGTTGTTCACGTGAGTGGGAGCCTGTCTCTTACCTGGAGCCGAGCCTCTTTCCCCCTGGCGTCCGCGAAAAGAGAAGCAGCCGCCGGCGGAGGAAGATCCACGGGGAAGCGTCTCGAAGGTGGCTCGAGAGGTGAGTCTCGTCTCTTTCCTTGCCGAAAGGGGGAGAAAGGATGCTCTGCTATGCCAGCTGGGCGTCAAGGGCATGCTCGCTGCTGCGCATCGCCTGTGAACGCTTTCAGCCCGGCCTCCCTTTCAGCCCTTCAGCCTTCAGACTCCGAGTGGCGGAGTGCCTGGGTATGATGTGCAGTCAGCGCCAGTCTAAATCGCCTCAGGGAGTCTCGCAAGGCTTCTCTCCTCCCCTCCTCTCTTTTGCAGCCAGATCCGTGGGGGGAACGAGAAGGCTGTGGATCGCCTTCGCCTTTTCTCCTTTCGCTTCCTCGTGGATGTTTTTACTAGAAAGAAACCAGGAGCATCAGAAAGAGCTTCAGAGCTTTTAGGATAGTGATGTCTCAGCAGTAGGTGATTATTTTTGCAAGAAGATGTGAGAATGATCACCAGCAAAAAGAGATTTTAAAAGCTTTGGCCAATGGTCCGTGCTCCACAATGGCTACTTCAGTGCATTGATCATGGTTAGCATTAGGTTGGGTTCAAACATTGGGCTAAGCAGTTTTAATTTGGCTTGGCATGTTGTCAGAACTCACTGATATGGGTCTGAAAATACTGTGCTGTATGGTTTAATAGACCAACCCCCTACAGTTTTTCTTAAGGTCCATGGCCAAACAAACCATGGTTTAGTCTTAGTGCGACCTGTATCACGATGCATGGAAATCTTTTCCTGTCACTCCAGTTCACATTATGCCTCACAGTATAATGTGAGGAATATAAAATTTGATTCACTGAAGCTTTTCCAAGCTGGTCCAGCCTAGATACATTGGAATGACAACTCCCATTATTATTCACATCTGGAATACACCAATTGATAAAAGAATGATAGAAAAAAACCCCGCCCACTCCATCATATTTCTAGGGCTTACTTGAAAGTAGAATAAATTATAGATTGTGTATAATTCAGATGAACAGTGGGTATATTGAGATAAGAGATACTGTAGCTGCTTATTACAGTATACCCATTTAATTATGGTGTTAAATATCTATTGATTTTGACAGCTGATGAACCAGAATCCGTTCATTCATCATATATAATGTTAAATGAGCTCTATCTCTCTCTTTCATTTACAGGTATGACTTAGCATTAAGGAGATGAAATTTGTGTATATGTGTGTATAATCTGAAGGATATGTATATCATCTGAAGAATTTTTAAAGGACTGTCTCAGTTGGCTGCCTTTAAATAATAGAATAATAGTGAGGGACAGATTGAAACAAGAACCTTTGCTGCAATTTGCAAACCGCTAGATGCAATCTAAAATTATGAACAATAAAGTCCTGGCGCATAACCTGAAAAACGATGTATTAAACAGTCTCAGTAAACACAGTTGTTAAATTACCATTATAGTAATTCAGTAATTCTTCAAAGCCAAGTGTTTGTATTTTAACATGCAATCTTTGCTTTTGCTGCTGATATGTAATGAATGCAGTATAGATTAAAGATTGCAATCTTTAATATGTTATTTAATAACTGATTAGCTCTGCTAAAGGCATTTTTTCCTCAATCTTTTTGTACTTGAATTGGGTTATGTGTCCAGAACATTGCTTATCTATATCAGTATCTATTTAAAAGAATTTGTTCTATTGTGCAAGTCTTGTATATTTTAGTCAGTTCCATGACTGAAGCAAGTCCCAATGACATTTGTAGGCAAATATCTGCTAAGTTTTTCTTTTCTAATATATTTGTAGCCATGCTTTTTTATTTGTACTATAGATAACATCTAATCAAATAAATGATTGTTACAGTCATAGATCACCATGGAATGTAAGATTTTAACTGTGTTTTCCTAGTCCTTCTATCTATGCATCCATACAAGATCTCTGGCCGTTCTTTGAAGAAGTCATAGGTTAGTAGCAGAGCACAATAAACCCAAATATAATCCCTGGATCAATTCCTGATCTGCAAGTACAGTTTCTGTTCTGTTCCCTTCCCTTCCCTTCCCTTCCCTTCCCTTCCCTCCCCTCCCCTCCCCTCCCCTCCCCTCCCAACTAGATCCTTGCGCATAATATTGAATGAAGATGGGTGTGCCTTTTTTTTGAAACGTCATAAAAAATGATGGGGTAAAGGGTAGAAGAGGTTACTGCATAAATAATTCATAGAAATTTTGAAATATAGAAGTACAAGTCCCTAACTATGTTGTTATAGGCAAGGACCTATTTATTTTTTATAGAACATTTTGATGATGATGATATTATTATTATTATTATTATTATTATTATTATTATTATTATTTTAATCTTTAGTGAGATTCACAGCCTTTGAGGCTGGTTAATAGCTCAGCAGCTCGAGTCCTAACCAAGGACCTAGGAACTATTAAGGTATTGTTGGAGGATGTAAGCTGTTCCGAGTAAGGTGGTTTTTTGTAAAGTCAAAATGTTCAAGTCCGGTAAATTTAGAATTTCTAAATAGTGGGGTAGCCCTTTGGGTATTGCTCCAAGGGCTCCAATTACAATTGGGACAACACACAATTTCTTTTTCCACAGTCGGTCAACTTCAATTTGCAAATCCCAGTACTTTGTGATTTTTTCTTGCTGCTTATCTTCAATCCGTGCATCACCAGGTATTGCAATGTCAATGAACCATACTTTTTTCTTTTCAACTATTGTTATGTCAGATATGTTGTGGACCAAGTGCCTGTCAATCTGAATCCTAAAGTCCCACAAGATCTTGAGTTTCTCATTCTCTAAAACTTTCTCAACCTGATGTTCCCAGTGGTTTTTGCTGTACTCAAATCCAAACTTCTGGCACAATTTCCAGTGAATGATCTTAGCAACGCAGTCATGGCATTGTAGGTAGTGAGTTTGTGAAATTTTGCTGCACCCACTGATCAGGTGATCAACCTGATGAAGATGATGATGATGATGATGATTTACAATATAATTCTGGAATTGTTGCCCTAATGATCTACATATACCGCTTCATTATTTTCTGTTTTTTGAAACAATGAAATGTAATAGTTACTAGTAAGACTAAGGCCTTTAAAGCAAATGTCCAGTGTTTTTCAAACCATTGGAAAATACAGAACTGTTCAGTTATATTCAGCAACAATTCTTTTACATCCAGAGGCAGCTTTTTAAGGATACAAAGTGTTCTCTTGAAAATGTATAAAATATACAGTTCCAAAATTTCTGGACAGTGTGGGTTATTTCCTTTCACGTTTAGCTTCTGGGTGATATAACACAGTGTCTTAGGAAATACTGTATTTGATGTGTATAAAGGCCTGGCAGCCTGAAGCTGTTACAGTTTATGCTAATACTGGGGATGAATCCAGGTTAAGAATTTGATGTTCTGAATTTAAAACTATACCAACTGTGTTGGCCAGGTGGTCTGTCTAGATGGCAGTTACTTCATCCTCTGATTGGTGAAGTTTCCATCCATGCCAGGAAACTAATCACTTCATTTTCTGTGAGCAGGTCTTTGAGGAAATACGGTTTTAATTTGCATGATCAAACAAGTCCAATATAGCAATATCTATAGCACCTAGATTTATATATTGCTTCACAGTGCTTTACCTTCCTCTCTAAGCAGTTTACAGAGTCAGCATGTTGCCCCCAACCATCTGGGTCTTCATTTTACTGACCTCGGAAGGATGGAAAGCTAAGTCAACCTTGAGCCAGTGAGACTCAAACTGCCAAATTGCAGGCAGCCGGCCATCAGCAGTCAGCAGAAATAGCCCGTAATACTGTATTCTAACCACTGCGCCACCACGGGTCCTCATACATACAATCCCAGAATCTTAAAGGACTTTAGGGGTCCCTGATACAAATCCCCTGTTCAGTGCAGGAGCTGTTTGCTCAGAAAAGCATTTTAATGGTGGACCAGAACCATTTTATGTTATGTTCAACTGGCATGTTGTAGTCAAATTCAGGGAGAAAGCATTTTACTCTTTCCCTTTTCCTCTTGTCACCTGCTAGAAGGGGAAATTGTCATAACTCTTATTAACTTCACTCCTGGTCCCAAATTTTCCAAATCAATAGGTGCTTTAAGGGAATGGAAACAAGTGGAACATTACTGGAAGTAATCCATGAATACACAAAAGGGCACAGGAGTAGGGAACATGGCACTACCTCATTTCATTTATGTGGAGTAGACAAAAAAGGAAAAGTTTCGTCAGAGGATAATAAAAAAATAAGCCACCCATCATTTCTTCATCCCATAGGTAAGACAATCCTTCCAATCGCTTGGATACAAGAGGAAACTGATAGAATTCCCTGTCTATCCTCCACTTCTCTGGAATATCCCAAATCAATAAGTGTTGCAGGAAAGATGTATGGAAAATCCCTTCAAAATGCTTTTGAATGTGGCTGGTTCAGATTTCTGTCCACCACCTTGTATCCAAGGAACACAAAAGAATATGTGGAAGCAAGGGAAAAGCTGTATTGGGGAAAGAAAATGATATTGCCAGCAGGATCTTCCCTTCTACAATCCAATGGGGGAAAACAAGTTTTGAACGTCTGCTATAAGGAACATTTTGTCAGCTGAAATGCTTCAATACACGTAGTCCTTGACTTACCACAATTCATTTAGTGACCATTCAAAACTACAATGTCATTGAAAAAAGTGACTTATGACCAGCGGTGGGATGGAAATAATTTAACAACCGGTTCTCTGCCCTAATGACCAGCTGGGTAGGCATGGCTTGGTGCTCATGTGACCATGTGGGCGTGGCCAACTCAACATCATTCAGGTCGATGGGCACTTCGCCTTAGCTGTTACAATGTAATAAGGGTTAACCAGAGAGGCAGTTTCTGTAAGCAGGGCAATAAAGATTAGGCTAGAAACAACACCAGAATATTGTAATTCCTTACAGGATTAGCCTTGTAAATTGGGAAAAAACAAAATAAGATTTCTTCCAACAACCGGTTCTTCCGGATAGGTGCGAACTGGCTGAATCCTACCACTGCTTATGACCCTTTTTCATACTTATGACTGTTGCAACATCCTCATAGGCATGTGATCTCAATTCAGACATTTGGCAACTGACTCATATTTTTGACAGGTTATATGATCCCCTTTTACAAGCTTCAGACAAGCAAAGTAATGGGGGAGCCAGATTCACTTAATAATCATATTACTAATTTAACAATTGCAATGATTCACTTAACTTTGGCAAGAAAGGTCATAAAATGGGGCAAAATTCACTTAACAGCTGTCTCACTTAGCAATAGAAATTTAGGCTCAATTGTGGTCATAAGTTGAGGACTACCTGTATATCCTTGAAATTCTAGCTGGAGAAGGTACAAGAAGTCATAATAGTATAAGAGAGCATGATGGAATACCAAATTGGAAGTTGTTCCTTGAATGTTACAGAGCTATTTTTTTTACAAATTATTAGGGACTGATCAACATTCAGCTGACATGCTGAAAGAATATGTACCCTGAAATGGAAGGAAATAAATGATGAGATATAAGGCAGCTTCATCTCAGCTCTGTACGTCCAGATATGTTGGAAATTCCATCACCCTTTGGGATGACAAGAGTTAGTCCACTGTAAAACATTTGGAAGTTACTAGGATAGAAAAAGTTTTATATATTTAGATATACATTTAACTATTCAAAAGTAAGTTTTCAAGGCTTCCAGTTGTGCCGCCGGCATTGCCAGATGCTTCTTCGCGAAGCGCCAGCCCCAGACTCCGTAGAATTGCAAGAACAGCGAAAATCGGCTGTCTTGCGGTTTGGAATCTTTCCCCCCAGGAAGAAGGGGGGAAAGAGAGCAGACGGGTGGGGTAGAGCTCCCTAAGAGCACCAGATTTTGCTAATAATCTGGTGCTCAAAGATGAGAGCTCCCCGTGAAGCCTGTCAATGCTCCGGACCTGGGACGCCTCTGCCGGGGAAGTTTTTCCCTGGCAGAACTAGATGCCGTGGCCACCCCGTTAAACAACTTTAAACATCTATATTTGATCTCAGCTGGCCGAGCAAGCATGCGAGGAATTGGAATTGCAAGTATTTGTATCCTACTTTTAAAGAATTATTATTTTTTCTTTAACTCCTATGGAAAGAAAGAGAAAGTAAGATGGCGTTCTAGCTTTAATGGGGCGTGAAGAAGTGAAAGTTTTAAAAATAATACTGATAAAGCCCCTGTTTGAAATATAGGATTCTGTTTTAAAAAGTGGATTAACTAAGGATTGAAATAATTGTAACAATTGAAGCAGTAACAAAAAGTTTAAAGTGAAAGACCTTTTTTTCCCCTTCTTTTTGTTCTACTCTGTCCTCTTGGAAAGGGAAGAAGGGGGGCAAGATGGCTGGTCCCTTTGAAAAGAATGCTGGGTTAATTATCCCACAAATAAGGTTTGACCTTTTTGAAGAAGCTTTGAATTCAATTACCTCTGCCTTATTGGAAAGAATTGATTTTTTTTTTCAAGTTCGAAATAATGAAACAATTGAAGATACTGTATTGATACCTAATAGTGAGGTGTTGAATGAAGAGCTGGGAGAAGAAAGAGAACAGCCTGTAGGGATTTTGGAAAATAAAATGGAGTGTTGCAGAATGAGATGGAAAAATTTCTGGGAGCTTTTGGGTTTCTGGAGATACCAAATGGAATTTTACATTTTTTTTATAAAGTCCTAACTGCAGTTAAAGAGCTGTTTCCAGTGGAAGATACAGTTTTGCGAAAATTATGTGGCAGACAACAACTTCAGAAACTGCAAAAGTGTATTAGAGTAAAAAAAGGCGGAGGAATCAGAGTGAAGAAAAAGGTCCGTAAAAAAGTTAGGAAAAAAGAGTGGAGATGAATCCCTTATTGATGAGATGATGGTCCATAAAAAGTCTTGTTTAAGTGTTTATAGATTTTGAATTTTTGAAACATCCAACAGTTTATTGCCAGCTATTTAAGTGATGCGGGAGGTGAAAGGCAAAATCATAGACATATTGGAATATTTTGAGAAGAACAAACAGATCACTGCAATGCCGGTGTTTTTGGCTGTGGAACAAGCCTTGGCCTGAGTGAATTGGAACCTTTTATTAAAGACTGTAACAAAGAGGAATTTAATTGTTATTGTAGAAGTCTTATTGAATATGATAAGTGAACTTGAGCTCTTTGTGGGATTGTAATAGCTACAGGGCAAGAAGATAATAGGTCTAGGGTAATTGCAGATGATCTGGTGGCTACCTTAACACGTTTGATGACTTTAATAATCTAGCTGAAGGACTTTACAGTAGCTTATGGGGTGGTATCAAATAATTCAATTTTCCCCCCTTCTTTTTCTCTTTTTACAATACCGATGAGATTGGGGATTATATCGTGGTTGGATTTGTCAGATACCATGTGGAATATAAATATAAAAGTCACTCGGGTTTTTTTTTTATATAAAGAAACATATATTTTTTTTTATGCAAGGAGGCAGACGGTAACTGAAGATATTATATACACTGTTGGAAGATGGGAATAATCAAGAAGATTAAGATCTGGTTTAACATCGTATGAAGAAGGACTAAATGATAGATGTAGTTTTTAAATAGATGATGTGTTGAAATGTATTGCTAAACTAATAATAGGCCTGATTATTAAATGTTGTCTTTTTAGTTAGAAAATGTTTTTTTATTTTGTTAAAGTGTTTGGACTTTAATGTTTTAAAATTGGAGGATAGAAGAAAATGTACTGCTAAACTGATAATAGGCTCGATTATTAAGTATTGTTTTTAGTTAGAAAACGGTTTTTTTCTTTTTTAAAGTGTTTTAATTATAACTGGATTCTATGGAAATGATTATTAAATATTGATTACTAAGTATTGTTTCTAGTTAGAAAATATTCATAAGTTGTTTTAATTATAACTGGACTTTAATGGTCCAGAATTGGAGGACAGAAGAAGGGTTTATATAATTTTTTGTTTTAAATTTATAACGAAGCCAATTGGTTAAAATGATTAATAATAGGTTAGACTATGTACTGTTGGATTGTTTTATTAAGTGCTTCAATTGTAAGTGGACTTTAATTGTGTAAGGTTGGGAAGAAGAAGAAGAAAGAAGAAGATTTGCTTTTCTTTTATGTAATTGTTTCATGATTATGTGAAGTGTGGGAGTTAAACTTACAGATAGTTTTCTTATGTGTTTTTATTACGCTTGCTGTATTTTATATTTTGTACTTGCTCGGGGAAGCCGGGGGTGGGGGAGGTCGGGGAGGGGGGGGAATTTTTGTAAAACCTCTTAAAAACATTTTCAATTAAAAAAAAAGTAAGTTTTCAAAATCCTTTAATGGCCATGGGTAGACATGGTATGTACTTCACACTTAGGCCACAGTTGGCTGGATTTTATATAATAAATCATGGTTTATTAACTATGATGATTGAAATTCAACAGCATGCTAAGTGTAAATTAAACAAATTCTGTTGTGAAAGCAACCCAAAGACTGGGTAACAAGACTGCATTATCTGAGCAACCTTTTTGGCTGACTAATAGCAAAAGAATATTCAACAAAATTTTGAGGACAATTGCCTGGTTTTATCCCCAAATAGATTTTGATAAGTGCTTTTTGGTTTCTTACCCAAAGATTTGGTAAGTACAATTGAATTATCACTTTGTAGCAAGTACAATTCCTAGCTATAACAAACTTAATACAGAGAATTAGACGACAAGTCTTTTTAATGTATGACATAATAATGAAAGAGATTACAATTATCTCTATCTCCATATTTTTACATAGGTTGCTTAGAACTTTAAAGATTGTAATAAATAGTTTGGATGAAATTTACAGATAACTAGTATATCATATAAAATAACTTAAGATAGCTAGTAGCTGGTAGCTTTCTTGTATGGTAGTCAACAATATACTGTATATTTACTGATTAAGATCATACTGAGATTCTTAATTGCTTTCACTGTCTAGTTATAGAAATGATAGCTTGTCTTGCAGGTTGTGGTTCATGCTGCTAAACCTATTCAGTTTTTTTCCAATTTACTCACAATCAGCATATAGATGCAGAGCTGTTGACCATTTAATACCTACCTACCAACCAACCAACTGATCAATCAACTAAAAGCAGACAGATAATATATTCTAATAAAATCTACACTATTTGTAAACTACTGCTTTATAAGTTAGGACAATATGTAGGTGATAAAAAGCCACCAGAGGGCAGGATGTTGTCATGGCATCTTTAATCGGAAGTTTCATAGCTGAGGTGTGACATTGATGCATACAAAGAGGGCTGGGTATCAGAAGATGCAATCTTTTTTTTTCAGCCAGTCAGAATTGTTTCTGTGCCGCTACTAAGAGTACCACAGCTACAGGTATAGAGTTTCTAGAAGACTGGTGTTCTTACTGTGAAGGGTTAAACACTTTGACAAGCAAGCTTGTATGTATCTTTTAAATTAATTGTGAAACCTGTTTTGGAGTACTTGTAAAGAATCTAGAAACATAGAACCATCTATTCAAAATAATTATATTTAATAAAGAAACACTATCCCCATCACAATGTTTATATTGGCATTTTTCCTGAAAGATAAGACATAATGAGGAGCATGCAATTTATTTTTTCATTGAGTTTATTTACACTGTTCAATACATGCTCCTACCTGTCTGCTTCTGTTGATTTAAAAGCAAGAAAAAAGAGAGGGGAAGGAATGGGGTCCCATAGAAATGGCTGCCTGAAAAACATAGGCCATTATATTTGAACTTTTGAAGAAATCCTAAAAAAGGATCATGATCGGCACTCAAAGAAAGCAGGCCACCAATTCAATTAAGCTGAGTTTCCAACCCATGACAGACAAGTGGAAGCATCCTGAGCATAGTTAATGGAACCAAAACATTAGGGTAATAAGTCAGAAAAACTAGCAATCTCCCATTTTTTCAGTTCAGTGAAATTGCAAAGCCAGCCTGATTTTCCCACACTCCTTGAGGCTGTTTCCTAGTGACTGTATTTGCACCCAAAGTTGATGGCTGACCCATTTGAAACAAAAGGTGATTGGCAGACAACTCCTCCCCCTTCTTTTCCTTGCTTGTTTCAGGGTGAACCATTACACAGTGTGGTGGACTATTTCTAGTGCTATAAATGCATGCATTTTTTTACAAGTCTGACACTTCCTTATCTTAAAATAAAACTCAACTCCAAAGAAATTCTGCTTGAGGATCAGTCTTAATAAGGTATTTAAAACCTATGGTAACAGCTGTACCCCAAGAACGAAGCAGGAGTTGGAGATTTGCCAGCTACGCCAGTTTCATAGCACATACCTTTTATGTGTCCCTGGGTTTCTTGAAAGCCTGTGAAAGCCAGAATTTAGAGAAGGAAAAAAAACAATTTTTGTTCATTTCTTGCAGTAGCAGGTCCTTAATTCAGGTTGAGGTTACCATCCATCCCCATTCCATGTATGTATGTATGTGTGTGTGTGTGTGTGTGTGTGTGTGTGTGTATAATTTTTATTAAACAGTTTTTTTAAAACAATTTTTTTTTACAATTTTCTTCTTTTCAACATTTTTGCATCAGTAAACATTTCTTACATATCCATTTTTCTCCCTTACTTCAATTTACCATTTATACATATGATTCTAATATTAATTTATATACATAAAGATAACAATGTACCGTATATACTCGAGTATAAACCGACCCGAATATAAGCCGAAGCCCCCAATTTTTCCACAAAAAACTGGGAAAACTTATTGACTCGAGTATATGCCGGGGGTGGGAAATGCAGCGGCTACTGGTAAAT
>WNWU01013639.1:4472739-4612388 GCA_012654045.1 Ptyas mucosa
ATATATATATATATATATATATATATATATATATATATATATATATAATTTGCTTTATATGCCGCCCTTCTCCGGAGACTCAGGGCGGCTTACAATGCGCTAAGCAATTGTAATCCCAGCCCAATGACCATTACTAAGCAAATATTTATTTATATCTGTATTTATATCTGGAATACTTATAACAGTATCTTTAACTACTTTTTTTCAAGTGAACATGTGAACTACACATGGGAATGAATATCCCAAAGGTGCTTTTTTCAAGAGGGAACTGGATTTTCTAGGGTCCTTTCAACAGTTCCAAGAAGGCTCCACACAATTTGCACCACTCAGGTGACCCTGATGACACAGATAAGCCTCCAGATGACCTTAACAACCTGTTTGCAAGGAGTATAAATCTTTCCATTCCCCACCATCCAGTCAGAGCTGAAGAAGTTTCTTGGATGAGAAATGAAACATCTTCAAAGAAAAACTAGAAAGTCCAGTTGCCTCTTGAAAAAAGCACTTTTGGGACAACCATGACCTGGATAACTGAGAATCTCCATAGATGAATGAACAAACAATAGTATTGTCAAAAAAAAAAATACTACAATTGTTCTTCCTAAGATGCCACCAAATTTTTCCTTTTATAATTTTAAGTATTGTCAATTAAAGGACAATGCATGCCTTTTTTTCTACGGGAATTCCCATTTGTCCTAATCTCTTTCATGGGAAAGTATTTTTGTAACCATTTAAAGCCAGCAGTGTGCAGCAGCAGCCAAAAAAGCTAATAGAGTTCTTGTTTGTATAAGCAGAGGCATAGGATCAAAATCATGTTACGTACTGCTTTATAGATTCTTAGTAAGATCACACCTGGAATATTGCATCCAGTTTTGGTTACCGCATTACAAAAAAGATGTTGAGATTTTGGAAAAAGTGCAGAGAACAGCAGCTAAGAGATTTTAAAGGCCTGGACACTAAAACATGAAGAACGGTTGCAGGAATTAGGTATGGATAGTCTAGAGAAAAGAACAACTATAGTGATATCATAGCAGTATTCCAATATTTGAAAGGCTGCCACAAAGATGAGAGGGTCAACTTATTTTCCAAAGCACCAGAAGGCAAGACAAGAAACAATGGATAGAAACTAATCAAGGAGAGAAGCAACCTAGAATTAAGGAGAAAGTTCATAACAGTGAGAACAATTAACCAGTGAAACAGCTTGCCTTCAGACGTTGTGGGTGCTTCATCACTGGAGGTTTTAAAGAAGAGACTGGACAGCCATTTGTCTGAAATGGTATAGGGTCTCCTGCTTGAACAGGGGGTTGGACTAAAAGACCTCCAAGATCCTTTCCAGCTCTATTCTGATTGAGGTATATTTCTTGCTGTATACCTCAATCTTCTCCAACCTGTCATTTTCCACATGTGTTTATTTAGCGACTTTCAGAATTTTGACATGGAATTCTAGCAATTGCAGTTCTTACACATTTTTCAGTAATTCTGAGTGTTGCAAAATCTGGAAGTAACCAAGTTAGGAAAGTCTGAATTATAACTTGTTAAATTTTATTATATGTATGGTTAATACAGAAGCAGTTCAGTCTTTTTTAGTTTCCTGAGAATTTTTATATGGATGCATTTGTAAACATTTGTACAAGATTACAGCTTAAATCCTTTTAATCAGTATTTCCTATTGGCCTTTGCATTCCATAGGAAAAAGGTCAGACATTAAGAAGAATAATGTTAAACCTCGAAAAGCAGGGCTTGGAAGCAATGGAAGGCATACTCTCTAGCTCTGAGATTCTTGATTCTTCAGAAATAGAAGACCTATTTTATGACTGTGTAGATACAGAACATAAATTCTTCAAATGAAGTGAGTCTTCATGTTTTCCCCCCACATTCATATTCCTATTTCAGCAAATGTTCTTCTAAAAATAAAAAAGTCAGCTTAGATGTTCATATTCTTCTCTATCTCCTGAATCTGAATGACTTCAAAGCAATTTTTGGCACATATAAGAAACCAACCTTCAGTACATTATGGTTATTTTGCTATATGTATGTAATTCTCCTACAGTTTAGATTGGCATTTGTAATTTGTAAACTAAGGCTTTATTCTTATTTTTTCCATTTCAGTGCCCATAGACACTGTTAGCCTTTGCACAAGAACATAGAACTCTTCAAGCCTTGAAAGATAATCTCACCATATTGCCGAATTTGGGAGGAAGTATTCGTCTTTCTAGAGAAACTTTCTTCAGTAGCTGTATCCAGTTAACATCCTTTTTCATTATGTGTTGTCCTGTGTATATTGCTAAAAGAGAAGATTCACTGATTGGTTCAGTTAGTAGATGCATGCTGGCTAGTGTAATGCTTGAATTTTTATTTTATTTGGGTGACAAAACTTTAGAAATGAATAATTTTAGAAAAGACAATAGAAGTCTCAATGTTGTTTTCAAATTAAGCAGGATCTTTTGAGAACTTCCCTTCGAAATATTCATTCCCTTTCAAAGGAAAGATGGTTCACTTTATAACTTCTGAAGGATATTTTTGAATAGAAAATGTGGAAATGTTTTTTAAAAAAAGGAAATTCCATTATAAAGAGTATAACTTTTAGCAATGGAATGCCTTCTCACTAATACTAATTTGAATGAGAATGAAATTAATTTACATAAACCTTAGAGAAATAGCCCACCTAGTTCACTATTCCACATTATTTCATATTTCTTTGTGCTGTATTTGAAACATTTATCCAAAAGTTTGGTTTATAATGTTCCCAATATTATTGAAAATTTGTTGGAAAGTGAAAATGTGAGGATATCTTCTATCATCTTGGCTTTAGGCAGCTAATAAGTCTGTTACTACTTTGCCAAATAGCAGCAGTCATTTATAGCTACTTAAATAGTAGAACAGGATCTAATCCAGTAAACAATTACCATTGTTATATAATTATGAATACTAAGATAGCCTCAGATGAGCAAGGTTAAATTTGCACACTTTGATTGACAGACAGTTAATGAGATCAGCAAATCTGCATTTGCAGCAAACCAAGATTGAGTTAAAATGGCATGTGTGGTAATAACATAACAAACTCCACATTGGTGTACTTGCATCTCAGTCTGACACAGATATGTAACTTGAGTTTTGTGTTATGATGCATATTTCGTTCCTCACATTCACCGATAATATAAAATTATATTTACTTTCTTAAAGCGATTGACAGTGAAAGTGTTATTGGTACTCCAGGTTTTTGTATCCTGAATCCATTCTCTTATATAAGTTGCTTATTGTCCGTGCATCCAGGTAACATTGGACATTACCAAGTTCATCTTGGCCATCAGCAAGTCATTCCTCCTACTGTTGACTTCTTAATGAAAAGATGGATGTATGGCAGAGGTGAAATCTACTTATCTTCCTTACTGGTTCAGAAGTGCACGTGCAGCACACTCTCACACATCACATGCACTCTCGCACACTCTCACACATCACATGCAGGTGCAGACCCTCTGTGCATGCTCAAAACCTTTTACGCATGCACAGAGGGTAAAAAACACATTACTTCCCGGGTAAAACCAGGAAGTAACGACACCCAGGCGAGTAGGTGGAGCCTCACGCTGCCATTGCTACTGGTTCTCTGAACCACCTGCCACAATCACTACCGGATCGCCGATCTGGTCCAAACAGGGAGCATTTCACCCCTGATGTATGGAAGAAAATGATTGTACAGGTGAAGCCATTAGGCAGTGACAGGTGATCAGATTCTAATGTCAAACTATGGTGCTAATCCTATAATTCAAAACATCAGGATTCTAAAGTTATAAAACTTCCAACTATCAACTCCCAACTAAACTATTGTGATCAGGTCAAAAATGCTGCTTATAGTGTTCTTAACTAGGGACACTTATAAAACAGAAGTCAAGAATGACACACAGATTCATGAGGTAAATAATAGTTTTAAAAATTATGCTGGAAACTAAGGAAAGTATTTTTCCACTGTACAAGGAACAGTGTAATTTTGAAGGGCCAGATTTTTTTCTAGTTCTTCCAATATATCTTGTCACTATGGAGATCTACAGACTTTCCTTAGTCAAGCAATTTATCTCTACAAACTGTATGGACAGTTTGTACAGCAAAAAGCTATTATTTTATGGTTTAAAATTTCAAATAATAATGGCATCAAAAGATGGCTGAAAAAGGGAAAAAAATCCATATTGTAAATGCATTGATTTGAGGACATTTTCTGCAAAACTCCAAATGTTCCAACTGTGCTACAAGATTTGATCATGCTCTCTCCCTGAGGATGTGTTGGAATGTATAATATCTGACTGAAGCAGAATTAGTACATTTTTAGGTATTTCTTGTAGGAAGTTGCTATCAGGAGTTTGACGTCAGTTGTGATATATGTATTAGACATTTATGATTGACCAAATTAATAAATTATTTCTGCACAGAAAAAATGTCTGGGTATTAAATACTTTAATATTATTTCCTGAAATGCATTAGACAAGTTTTTTTCTTTTTTCCAGTAAGAAATAAAATTGTGAAAACAAATTAATGTAAAACAGTTATTTTCTGGAAGTTACTAAATCACATTATATTATGCCATAATATCTGTTATAAGCTTATTTAATAGGAGATTGTCCCCTTTTTTCCTCTCTCTCCTCCACACATTTTAAAATTAATTTAGGATACAGTCTGAAATTTTTAAAATGTTTCAATAATTTTCATACTTAAAGGTCTTGGTGCAAATAAAGATGGTTACTATACTCTACATGTCATTTCTAATTGAGCCATCATTGATTAGACACTACTGCTCTGTGTCTTGTTTTTAAATATAAGATCTGACTGAATAAATGTCTTCCCCTTCTTTATTCTGGAAATAAGTTCTAAAATTCAAGAATGTTGCCATTTATTGCAAAGGTAAAAGCAACAGCTCTCATCAAAGGGGGCGTTGCTTAGCTCTAACACTTTGCACAGATAGTTTCTAGTTGTTTTCACATAAAACAGCCGAAGAGCCACTGCTGAAAATAGACTTACAGAAGTACCTGAAACAACTACTGCAGTCCTATGGTTCCACCTGTAAGAGTAAGGTAGAAATGCAAATACAGTCGAGTTTCCCTTTCCTCCTCAAACAAGGCAACTTCTCTGAGCAACAATTACCCTCAAACATATCTGTACACTGTATTACACTGCAACGTATACATGTCCAAAGACTGCCTACTGCAGTTAATCTGAATGAAAAGCAGTCCAAAAATACTGCAAGAATGAAAACAGTCTATGATGGCTAGGTTTGCAAGCATGTTAAACCATAATTCAAGTAAAAAACCCACTGTCTCTTCTGTTCAAAAATGCCACCCTACCCCCATTGCTGTCCTTCCTTTGTTGCTTTTTGTGGAAAGCAAAATTGTGTGAGACAGGAAGCTATGTTTGCCATATCCCCATTAGTTAAATTTTCCTTCTCATTCCTTTTTCAGTTGTATGTACAGCATGTTATTTAGGGCCCAAATGTATAGCAGCTAGTTTAAGATTTCAGATGCTTCCTAAACAAGATATATTCCTTTACTCCATTCTCTAGTTCAAGTATTCTTTCTACTGGTAGACTGCATCGATACCTAATCAGAGTAATTTTGTTACTGGATCCACTTATTGGAGACAGCAAAGGGAGGAAAAATATATTTCCACTCTGGTCTGTAGGGGCAACTGGTGTTGCAGGCATGTTTCGGCCTTGTATTCAAAAACAAGATGGCCTGAAATATAGGAACTCGCTTTTTATATTTAAAATATTCAAAGTCGATCTTGTATTCTAGATCTTTTTCTGTTTTTGTGCACTATCATTTTTAATGCTTCTGATGGGTAGAGGCATCAAATGGGCCAGCCTTCACAGAATCACACAGAGGGCTTGCTAACACAAGTAGTCCTCACTTAACATTTTGCGGCCTTTGAATGTTAGGATGACACTGGAAAAAACAGTCCTTGCACTTATGATAACTGATTATGGTCATGTGATTGTGATTCGGGCAGTTGGCTATAGTGTCACATTTACAATTGTTGCAATAACTTGTGGTCATGTCATGGTCGTTTGCTACAATCCCAAATCATAGAGAGGTTGCATAGACACATGATATCTTGTTTAAGGATTGCAAATGATTTGCTTAATGATGTGGCAAAAAAGGTTATAAAATCGGGTTCAGTCATGTGATACATCACTTAACAACCACACTGCTAAATGACACATTTTCCAAACCCTATTGTGCCTGCAAGTTGAGGACTACAAGTAACAACATTTTATATTCTTAGGCTGATGGGCTTTAGAAGAAGCTAATGCAAAATGTTTTGTTTCCATTCTTCATGCTTGGAGTATATGTATGTCTATATGTGACATTCTTTTGGAAATCTATACATCTGCACCATTGAAAAGCAATATCCATGAAAACAAAAGAGAAGACTTGCCAGAAATTTATATATTATACAATGTAAATCAGTAAATCAAATTTCAAAATAATGAATTAATTACAACAGAAACTCCATGGGCAACTGAACTGCATACAGTACAGGCAATCAATTTTACTTTACCAAAATATATGAATCAACAGCTATGTAAATTACAATATTCCATAGCATTTAAAAATAAAATTCAGGCCAGTTTTAAAGCAATTTAAATCAAAATACATTATGTTGTAACTTTTTTATAACTGAACATGCACTCTCATTCTGGCCCAACAGAATGAGCAGCAGTCTTTTAAGTGCCATATTTGCCTGTACCTATCACATGACTAACAAAAATATGCCCTACATTTTATACTGCAATTGGTGACCTCTTGATTTTTTTGGAATACCCTTAAATTGTTGATCTCATCTCGCTTGCGGTCGTAAAGGGGGGTTGCTTGCTTTATCTGTAAAAAGAAAATGGTATTTTCCATGACACTATCCATGACAATTTCTTTCTCCAATAATCAAGAAGTTTGAGCCATAAATGAGAGAACCATCAAGGCAAATTTATAGACCACTTATGTCAGTTGAAAACCTTCATAATACCTCTGAATTCAACAAAGATACGTGTGTAGACATATGTGTAGTTTGCACACTCAACTCTTAAATCACAGCAATTTAATATATTTAGAGGATTAAGAAATATCTATTCGACATAGGACTTAGGATAGCAGTTTCCCAATATGTACTGGTAGTCCTTGACCTACAATCACAACTGAGCCCAAAATTTCCATTGCTAAGCAAGGCAGTTGTTAAGTGAGTTTTGCCCCATTTTGCAACTGTTTTTGCCTCACTTATTAAGCAAATCATCCCAATTATTAAGTGAATGAGACTTTTAAGTAAATTCAGTTTCCTCCATTGATTTTGTTTGTGGGAAGTTACAAATAGTGATCACATGACCCCGGGACAGTGCAACTGTCATAAATATGTGCCAGTTGCTAACAGCCTGAATTTTGATCAAATGATGATGTGGATGCTGCAATGGTCATGTGAAAAACAGTCATAAGTCACTTTTTTCAGTGCTGTTGCAACTTCTAAAGTTACTAAATTAATGGTTGTATTTCAAGGATCACCAGTACTATGTTTCTTATCCAACCAAAATTAGCAATCTGCACAAAGGACATGGCTTACTCAGAATATCTAATCTAGTAGTTGGTAGGCAACTGTACGACATGGACTCTACTGTGCTTACACTGATGATTCCCTCAGTCCCCAAATTTTTTTTACCTCCTCTGTCATTTCTTAAAAGATTTATTTTTTAAAAAACTATTTAAAAATTTTTTATACCTATTTTTAAGAAGTACAAAAAAAAAATCAAAAGCCTGCTTCAAATGCTACCAGTTTCTAGCACCATATTTACTTACAGTAATTCCTTTGGATCATGGCAGAGTCCTACTGAGATTAGTTGAGTATACAAAGGGTTCATTTACATTGTTTAACTTTTTCATCTTTTAAATATGTTAGAAAAAAACAATTATAGTTTTAATAGAACAATTACATATATGTATACATGTTTCCCTCTCAGTCAGGTTGACTGCTGGTGATTGCTTGGATAATCCCAAATCTTTTTGGCAAGGTTTTTCTGAAGTAGTTTGTTATTGCCTTGTTCCTAGGGTTGAGAGAAAACGACTGGCTCAAGGTCACCCAGCTAGCTTTTACTTAGACTTAACCTTATAAGAAACTGGCTGAGTAATTATTTACAAACCCACATGTAAAATATAATAAAATGACATGTATGTATATACTTATTGTAATAATAATTCACCTTCTGGTAAATTATTATTTGTGACTGACTGTGACTACTAAGAAAGTCATAATTTGAGTGCATCCATCACATGTCCTCAAATTTCTATCCCTTGGTTACTCCATGCCATATACTGAAACCAGTTTTGAATCCAAAGTAAAAAAAATTACTCTAGGATAATGTTTCTCAGCCTGAGCAACTTTTAAGATATATGGACTTCAACTCCCAGAATTCCCCAGTCAACTGATATCTCATGTGGATGAGACAATGAAGTATAAATAGCACAGGGCAAGGCTTATAGATAATAGGCATGGAGACTACCACTCTTCTTGGAAATGTGCTACATTTGAAGGCAATTAAATTGTCAAAAACGGCAAAAACAAGTTTCAGTAGCTTTGACATTGTTCTCAAGATGGCTCCATGGTATAATCTGAATTATTTAGATCTGACAGAAAAAAGTCATACCACAGGGACACATGGGCACTATATTTAAACACAAATTGTGGATACCAATGGAGGTTCCTTGATGTTTTTGAAAATTGGGCTATTTAATTAGCAGACATTTCTTGGACATTTCTCGACAGTGGAAACACTGTTCCATGCATTACACTGAGAAAGCCTAGAATTCTCTCATAACTAGAGGGCCAAGATGAATAATAGCCCCTCTTTGGGAATCATTTAACATCATATTGAGGTAGAAATGTTGACTTACTTCTCACTTCTTGGCTAGGATAAATTTTCTTAAAAGACTTGAACTCCTCTGGTGGAGGAAAGTCTTCCATGGGATGGAAAGTAAATTTCGATTCAAAATCATCTGGAAAGAGTTTAATTTTACAGAAATTCATATTGAATTACAATAAGCAATATAACGTATTTACTACATATATACCCATCATAGAATGTTATACAAAAGCACAATAAAATAATTCATCCAGCATAGTCTCAACTCAGTTACATTTTATCATATTTTTAAAATTCCATACACTTTGCTTAAAGCTTGTTTAGCCGCATCTACTTCCACCAATTCTGAAGATATTAGAACTGCAGTAGTCTCTCACAATCTTACTGTTTCACTTAAAAAGTTTAAATTCTATGATAGTAGAATTTAGTAGAGTCTAGCAAAATATTCAAGTATTTGAATTAGTAAAAATACTGAAATGATTTGCCAGTGTTTTCTTATAAATAATAATAGTTGATCCTAGATATGTTGCTAACTATTAATGTATCAGCCTTTAAAACTCCGGAATAAATGTCATTTGTCTCCAAAAAAGTTCAAATACTTAAATGCACCCATTCCACATTTAGCAACTATTTAGCAACTATTTCAGCTTGTGACTATTCACAAATATGGTGGTAATTAAAAATGTCATTTTCTGACCATTTGCATTATAACTAAAGGCTGTGTAATAAGCTGTCGTCAGAATAAGAGTAGTGCTGGTGTAACTACAGAAGACCCTTGACTGAATTAGGCAGTAGAAACCAATGATCTTTGCAGAAACCAATGATCCGTGTGTGTGTGTGTGTGTGTGTGTGTGTCTCACTTAGCGACCATTTTGCTTAACAACTTGATAGTTGGTAGTTGGAACAGAATTTAGTCACTAAACAATTGATGAGCACATACTGACTTTCTTGAGGAGTTTGCGTTGCCATTCTTAAGCAGACACTAGTTTTACAAAGCCTTCATAGATTATTAAGTCTGTAACCTTGTGATAAGAACAGTTGTATGTTTTTGTATGTACAATATTTGTCAACAATAAATGACAGTGTTACCCGTAATACCTGGGTATTGAGTAGCTGGTGGCCCTGGAGATACTTGTGTGAGTTGGCATTTGCTTGTGAGCTCAGTTGTGGGAGACCTTGCAGGAGGAACAGGTGGTGGCATCAATTTTGCTAAGAAGAATAAACATGCAAAACAGAAAAGAGTGAATCAAATATTTATTTGCATTTTACCACACATTTTTGTTCCAAAAAGTTCAAGCAAAACATACACACACATAACCTATTCGTCCTCAAAATTAGGCAGTGTGATTAGTCACAATTAACCAATGTGGGATTGCAGTCAGTTCGCCCATCTTGTCCAGCATGTTTCTTTTATTTCCCATATATTTTAAAATAACATTCTGTTCAAATCATCAGATTCAGTGAGGTATTAGCACTTTTAAATATAATTTCTCTGACTTATAGGAAACTTATTTTGGCCTATGGGCAGACAAAACCTTGGACAATCTGTTAAAGGCTGTGTGTTCAGTCAGCCGTGCAACCCAAGCAGGTATGTAGTCCTCCATGGATGAGTGAAAAAGAAAAAGAGAGAGAGATTGTGGTTACATTCTAAAGCAATTTCTGAGTTGCACAATCTACAACACTAAGGATTCCAACTAGCTTCAGCTCCTAAGTGTATATAGAAAAGACATCCGTACCCAATGCGAGTTATATTCCACAGGACGTAATCCAATATGAACGCCACTGAAAGTAGTTACCTCCACCTCTTCCTTGTCTCCTTTTCTGCATTGCAGGAGCTTGCTGTGTGCTTGGGGGAGTAGAGGGAAGAGGCACTGATTGAATGGGGAGCTTTTGCAACTGGCTCTTGGGAGGCATTAAGGGAGCAGAATCGCTGCTGCTGTTCAAAGCACATGTTGGTGATGGTGGTGAAAACATTGAGGTTCTAGTTGAAGAAAAAGTAGACATAGAAGTTCCTGGGAGAGGAGGAGGTGGTGGCGGCGGCATGGGAGGAGAATTATGTTTTACATCGATCTGGGAGGAGCTTGGGCTGGAACATTCATTTATTTTGCCTGGAAGCCCAGAGGGAGATGATGGAGACAAGGGTAATGGTGGAGGAGATGGTATGTGCAATGGGGAGAGGCGACTTTTAGGAGTTTTAATCTGAGAGGATGCAGCAGCAGCAGCCATGTCTGGGGAAGGGAACTTATTAGGATGCTCAGAAGGAGGAGGTGGTACAGGGGGAGGAGGGGGAAAGATAAGTGATGGTTTGCCAGAGGGAGATGGTAATAGTGGTGGTGGTGGTGGAGGAGGAGGTGGAGAAGGAGGAGATGGAACTGAAGAAGGAGCAGGAGGAGCAGGGATACTGGGGTGAGCTGGCATAGCACTCTGGCTCTTGGATGCTTCTGACTCATCTGCTTGCTTAGGGCCACTTGGGGAGATCTGAAAGTTGCCACTGGACTTCCCATTATTGTTGAGTGGGACTGGGGCTGTTTTGGCAATAGGTGGCTTTCCAGTCCTATTCACTGAGAAAATGAAGCAAAAGCAAATAAATCACCTTTAATTTTGAAAACTACATTTAACAATTCATCCTTTGAATAGCCTAAATTATTCTCATTGTAATTAAATCTAAATAATTCATCCAGATTACTGGATTCAAATTAAAACAAGAGGACTTTTTTCTAACTTAACTTCTTAAATTCTTTGCCCTATTATTAATTAGCTTTTCCAATTCTGTTCCAATCCTGCCAATTCATTTTCAGAGACTACATACCCAGCAATTCCATTATTCTGGGAAGCAGAAGGACCTACATTTTGTTTCATTCTGCTGCCAGCCAAAAAACAAACTAAAATAGTACTGTAGAAAGGAGGAATTGTTCCTGCACATCTCAATTACACCATACAGAGGTGAGATGAATGTCTCCAGGCAACAGCTACACTCTGGTGGATTCAGGAACAGCTGTCTTTCCACACAGCACTGTAGCTTATTAACCTATTGTGCCTGAAATCTGTTTTTCTCATACACGTCTCTTACTTGCTTGATTTGGTAGTTTAGCCTTGATTTCCCTGTTTGATTGACAAACAATGTTTATAAGACCAAGGTAAGATCTTGGTCATTTTTATTACTTTAAGTTGCAAACTGGATTCTTTACCTGCTAAGTCTCTTTGGCCCACTGGTCGCAGAACAGGGAATCCTTCTGCAAAAAGGTTCCCTAATGCCTGAGGTATTTCAGTGCTACAATTTCCACCGCTTCCTCCATCTTTGCTGGGCCTTCTTCTGTCAGCTGTGAAGGAGGAGGAGAAGAAGGGGTATTATTTCAGCTTTTGGTTTTTCTGCTCTTTTTCTTTTGGCATAAAACAAAGGCTAATTGCTATGTAGATACAACATGGTGATGGTTAAGCAAATTAACTGTAACTGGCAGGATTCAGCCAATAAGCATGATTAGAACATGCCGTGGCTGGATTCACACAATACACTAAGCCAAAGAAAAAATACTAAATGCTTTTAATACATAACTAAATGCTAAATATATAATTGAACAAACTGTATTATGGCTTAGTTATGATGTAAAATCTCTGTCTTACAATTATTAACATAACAAAAAACAGGACTTTCTGCTGCATATATTAAGACAGAAATATTCCCTGCAGTCTAGATAATATAACTGTGCATATATATTGTTCTTTAAAACAGAAATTTAAGTGTTACCACTGACTTTCTATAATCTCAACCAATACATTACTGCTGGGATTAAAATATTTCCCTTTTTTGCTTCTTTCTTCCACTTTATCTTGTTAATTTTAAAGTTTTTATCTTTGACATTTCTTGTTGCAATTTTCTTTTTATTTTGGCTGGAGTGAATTAAATTAACTGAGAAATGTTTTTTTTTATCATAGAAAACTGTCAATCTATTTACCTTGTAAAAGGTATGAGTGAATAACTGGCAAGTGTTCAGAATGGCTGAAAAAAGAAAGGCTCAAAAATGTGTCACTTGTACAGGAAAAGTGCAAGTGCAAGAATTTAAGTCATAAACTGGGGGAGGAGGAATTAAGAATGGATTTAAGAATGAATCCAAACTACAGTATGAACCCAAAATATTGTATATGGGATAACTGGAAGCCTTGAAAATTATTCGTCTAATTAATAAGTTCAGAATATTGAAGAAAAATGTTAGCTTGATAAGATTCATTAACAGTTTTCAAATAATCAGGCCAATATAAGAAACTTTCATCAGAAAAATGAAAGTCATTGAAACAGTTTCATAATCAAGGAAAAAATAAAGGGTTTTTTTTGCCAAGAAAAGGCTTTCAGTGTAAAACTGACCGAGCGACCATTGGAGCATATCCATAAACGGAAGACTTACTGTCAATCTGTGGAGCACTGCGATCATTGGTCTGGCTTACTCTTCTCAGTCGAGTCCCTCTTTGGATCTCATGTAATAAAGCACTTCGACTTTTGGATTCCTCCCTTTTCACTTTGGGTGGTTCTGTGTTTGTCTGTCAAAATAACAGGTCAAAATGTCAGACATCAGGAGGGACAAGGACAGAGAGAAGTGTCTAGCAACATTTTGGTTCTTTGATAATCACTACACTGTATATGAAGTTTGATAGTCAACATTAGCATCTTAAAACGTGGGCCAGAAATTGTATTTGTAGATGTACTTCATGTTTACCTCCAGGAATTCAAAGTATACTATTCTCTCCTCCAGCTTTTCCTCATAACAAAGCTGAAGTCTGAGCTCCTCTGATTGAGGATGGACTGTAATCTGAAGTTTCCTGGTTATAGTTCACCTCCTTAAACCCTGCATCATATTGGCTGCCACTAATTGGTCACCAGTGTCAATCTTTTAATACTTAAGTGTTGTCAGTGTCTGCTATTTTGAATTACAATTCTGGTAGCCAAATTTACTATGTGTTTCCTCAAGATAATATAGCGCTTCCATCACTATCTATCAGGATTCTTGCCTACTTGAATTTTTACAGGTTCTTTCAATAAAAACATAGCTTTCTGGTAAGTGATTGACAAGTTGAACATGCTGATCAAAAGTTCTTTTAACTAAAGATATTAATGTAGTATGAATTACTTTTATTTAAAAGCACATAATTCATTTTCCATTTCAGCTAATAATCATAGACAACAGTACTGATGAACATGCTAGTAAAGCCAATATTAACAATTTACTTTTTCCTGCAAATCTCAATTGTCTTTTATTTTTTTAATCAACAGAGATAGTTGAAAGTGCATCATATCAGTTTGAAATCAAAGCAACTGAAATCAATGGAATATACACCTACAAAATATTAAGATCAGGCAAAGGGATAACTTGCATTTATTTCCTTTATCGCACATTGAATCACTTTACTAGGGAATTCCATTCAGGTATAATCAAACTTCCATTTTACAGATCTCTCTTCAATAGCCTTGAAATAAAATAATTGTTGTCCCATCTCATAATTTTTGATTTCTTGTGACTGGGCATGGCAACTTTTTTGAAAGGGATTTGCTATTGCTTTCTTTCTAAGACTGAAAGAAGAAACTGGCTGAAAGTCACCCAGTTGATTTCATGATAATATGGAACTAAAACTCACAGTCTTTTGGTTTGTAGCTGGATGCTTTAATCACTACACAAAAATGGTACAACGGTTGAATTTTGAGTTTGGACTTCAACCCCAAATAATAAAGTCTGTTGTTTCCAAAGCAATCAGGATGATTGGTGGAATTGATATCATAGTATAGCTTAAAGTCAATTTGCATTTTATGGACAATCTTCAGCTCCAAAAGACATCTTTTGATTGTGAATGTTAGAAACAAGGAAAGAAGAATCAAGCGTTCAATGGTAGTGCAAATGTTTTGGGATTGCAGTTTCTAGAACTGCTGTAATTACAGTCCTAATAAAATCTGCGGGGCACCAAGTTGAGAAAGATTGGATTATACTTTAAATTATAAAATGAAATGTAAATGCCATTCAAAATAAGGCTGTCCCATAATAAAATATAAAAATCACAAAATATAATAATCTGATCTGGAAGCGCCTTTGACCCAGAGCTAGATTGACAGATCTGCCTATACAGAAACTTCATACATCACCAGGGTCCATTTGAAAGTTAACCTAGATGAAGTTTTCCCCTTAATTCTGCTATGACCATTTTGTACTACATGAAAAAATGTATTTGGGTGTTAAAGTGATATTAAAGTGATGGGCACATCCATTCATATAAGGAACACATGGAAATTTATTTTAATTTTAGTTTAGCAGTATTATTATACCCAGCCAAAAATCCAGTGACAGTTAAACATATCTAAGAGACAAATAAAATATGGTTTTCCCTATTTAAAATGAGAACTTAAACTTAAAACTTGCATTTAAAACTTATAGAAATTTTAAAATAAAGAAATAAAGCTTAAGTGCTACTTCCCAGTTTTTATTTTTAAAACATTGCATCTCAAAACTGTTTTCCTTTCTCTACAAAAGGGATGTTAAACTTGAGGTGTCACGTCATTATGTGATGACGTGTGATTTTTTCCCGCTTCGCTAAACCTGGTGATTGGCATGGCCAGCGCGTTACGCATCCTGTCCACAGTCCACGAGTTTGACAACTCTGCTCTACAACAAGCAATCCGCTAGAAAGGGCTGCATGTAATGGTGGATTTTCTGATTTCATGTGAACAGTGTGTTTTAACCAAAATTCCTGGTGAAAACTTTTGGTGTTTTATTCTTCCACTTTCTGGACATCACAGTGTAATAGGATACCATCTATCAGTCAAGATAATAATGAGGGGAGGGGAATGGAAGGGATGGGATGGGCTTTAGGAAGTGATAAGTAATAACAAGTGACTCTCTCCCTCCCATGCTTTACATTTTCTTTGCCAAATGAGGAAAGAACGTCCATCAGACAGATGAAGAAGGAGAACAAGGTCTTGAAAGGCATGGGAAGCCCATCCATTCACCCGCCCATCAGAACCCACTAATCAATAGACTGAAGTAAGTGATTAGTAACTAAATATATCAGAAGTGAATCTCTTGCATTAACAAGTAGCTTTGGCGGCCCAACAGACACAAGTTCAATAGACTTATTTTGATGGTTCAAAAACCACCAAAATTGTACTCGGCTAGCAACTGTGCCCAATTCCTGTTACCCAGATGAAAGGAAAATAAAATGGCAACAGAGGGGAGTGGAAACTCAGGGGATAGGTTTCAGGTTTCTGTAGAAACCTGAAAAAGTCAATCAGCATTGGGCTATCCCCCACCCCCCTTAAGGTAGTCTAACTGTACTGAGTCAGCAAAGCATGTCAGGTTGTACCTTAACTTAAAACTTAAAAATTAAGAAGAAAAAGCTACTCTTTTTCTTCTTCTAAAATGACCAAAGATGCAGCTAAGAACAAGATACAGGCAAATCCTTGGGATATGGAAGAATAAAGAGGTTGTCAGGCCATGTTGACATGATAATTAGGTGCAAGTTTCAACAAGGAGCCTGGTGGTGCAGTGGACTAAGTGCTCTTAAAAGTAGCACTTAAGTTTCCAGCTGCCTGCTATTACTGCAAGTTCAAATCCCACCAGTCTCAAGGTTGACTCAGCCTTCCATCCTTTCTAAGGTAGGTAAAATGAGGACCCAGATTATGGGGGCAATAAGCTGATTTTGTATAAATATACAAAAGTATGAAGGCTATTGCTTAACGCATTATAAGCCACCCTGAGTCTCCGAAGTAGGGCGGCATATAAATAAAAAAAAACAACAAAAAACTTGGGACTGACTTTACTGCAGACCTCATGGCTTATTATCATGTCACATCTCTGACTTTCTAGCTTCCCCATCTTGTTAACTGATGGGATTCCAAAACTTTGCACATTTCTGTAAACTTCTCTATTAATGGCCTTAATATAGATTTTGGATTTTTCCTCAGGGCCAAAATAACTGCATTTTTATTCTGAACAGGCTGACTACTAAACCAAAGATTTGAATCTATTCCCTAGTCATAACAGGTTCAGTTCTGAAATAAGCAGGACATGCACTTGTAAACATATGCAAAGCTGTTATCTCTCATGATTCAATAACTTACTTCTTCACAGTGGAAAGGAAGGAAATCTGCTAAAGATTAAATGTTTAACTGTTTTGGAAATTAAGCAGCACCATACATTACTAAAATAGAGAATTACTGGTGAATGCTGTTCTAAATGGCCAGGTAAGCATTTTGGAATAGTTTCATATTAAATATTGAATTTATTTTTGAACAGTCATACATCACATTTTCTTTTAAGTGTAATTATTTTTAATTGTCTGTTTATCAACACAGTCAATTAACTTTTCCTAGGACTTTCATTTTGGCTGTTCTGTGACATTCCCAACTTGCAGTTATTCCAGCCAAAAACATACCTAGTAAAAGCAGAAACCGGAAACGTTTGAGAGCCATGATTCAAGAAATAATTTGGTTTTCAACTTTTGCATGCTGTGATAAACACAAGAGAGATGACAAAAGCATATTTAAAGGGTAATAAGGCTAGTGCCTTTAATGTTAGAGTATAGTAGGGAGAGCAACTCAGAGTCTGCAGGCTGTAGCTAATTGTCAGGTTCTTTTTTCTGCAACTCACAAACATGACACAAAATATTCAAAATTAAATCAAAATTCAGATTTAGTCATGTTACTATTATATCTGTGCCATTCCCTGTTCAACATAATCTCTGAATGCCATCCTATTTTAATATATCCCTAACTTTATAGTTGAGTAAAATCTGAAACATAATGAAAAGATCATGTTTTGTTTTTGCATGATCATGCACAAAACACAGACCCTATTTAGTAAATAAATACTATAAGTATTTTGAATGGTTAGTCACAAATTTTCTTTCTCTTTCCCACAAATAGTGTTAGCTCTTCTAGATGGCACATTCAGGTGGGGTAATATTGGCACCAGAAGATTTCCTGGGGGATGATGTAAATCTTATTAATAGCTTCTATTCTTATGACTACATTTGTTGCCAAAAAGAGGGTCATTTTGAAATGCCATCTGACAAATTAACCTACATAATTCACCTTCAAATTCATTGATAAATTTCTCTGTCTCATCTCTGTCTAAATTTCTCTATACACACTATTTTCAAAAGCTGAATATTCCATATTCAAATGCTGTTATGGCACATATTACAGTGAAATGTATAGCTAATTACTTTTCTTTTGGAGACCATCAAGCAATACTTACTGTGAAGAACTGAAGAAACATAACTTGAAAAAGTCCTTATTTTTAAATAATCCCTTCAATAAATTCTGATTCCAGCAGCTTTCCTGATAGTTTTGCTGTAACTCTGCTATTAGACTAGGGCCAGTCCTGGGCAAACTCTTGGTTTAAATTTAGAACCAACAGCTGTGGGGGTTTGTTTTTCATTCATATGTCCACAGGTTGTGTCATATGGACGTACTACACAGTAGTTATTTTTTCTCCTCATAAGAATACCATTTGTTGGAGTGCGACAAGGGGGAAAATAGGAGTAGAAAAAAATCTTAACATATCATTTTATTTTTAAATCATCACAAGATTATGATGTTAACTGTTACAATCTAAAAAAAGATTGGGAGATGGACACATTAATCTTTCATTTATTCCAACATACTCAAAGTATAACAGCAACTTACCAAGTCCTAATATTTGTTTGCTTGGCAATGGGTAAAAATTTTAGCTCCCTAAAATATATTGTTGGAATCCTTGGAGGTCTTTTTAAGCCCTTGTGATTACTGCATATTATTGTTACTTATTAATTTTACTTTAATAGACTTCTATGAACAAGGGATTAGAGGCTAATGTTTTGAAATATTGTTGATAGAGTGCATTCTTTATTTTAGCTTGCTCCTGGAGGGAGGTGAAATATAAAGAGTTAAAAATAAACAACCACTCAAAAAATCCACTTTTTTTATTTCCTCTTAGAGTTCAAAAGTAACAAGAAAGAAAAGGTTACTTCTTTTATTAAATCCCACATATGCCTCTGCAAATAAGAATAAAATTAATTCCTATGACCTTCCTTTATGAAATCAGAACATGAACAGTTGGTGCTCATTTTCTTTGGCAGCCATTAGGGGATATTCTATTATTTCTTATATAAAGAATGTCGCATTAAATAACAAGTACAGTTTTTAAAAAGGATGGAATGACTCATGCATTTAACAGGCTAGATTGTCAGGAGAAAGGACTCAGTAATTCTTTTTTCTTTATCAAACTCATAAAATCTTCCTGATATGCCTTAAGTGGAGAAATATAAAATCTCATTTAAATGGCAAAGAGTGTTCAATCCACATTCTAACCAATGTTAGTTTGGCTTGATTTGGTTTGCGTGTTTTTATTGCCAATTCATGCGTTTTCAGTGGCTATCTACAGATATGAGATGAGGCCAGATTCAATCCATACACTTCTCCAAAGTCCTGTTCTTAATATTTAGATTTACCAAGATCAAATAATTGCTATGATATTTATCCCACTCCAAAAATTCCATATAGATATTAGGGAAGATTAGGCAGTACTTTTGGGACTGAATAATAATTGGGCCTCGCAAACTTCTGCACAGCTACAGAAGACCACCTCGTGATGTAATGGCATCTTTGGATGGAACAGAAATGAATTTTTGGTCCTTGTTTATAATTTATATTAGTGAAGTAAATTTCTGTAAATTTTTAAAAGACTATGTTGTGTAAATATACGGAAAGAAATAAGATACAAAAATGTGTATAAAAAAACAAAGCATCATGAAGAAATTATGCTTATCATCCATTTTTAGGAATGTCAGAGAAGGATTATAATAGTTGATCTACTTGAGGCTTTGTAGATGCAGCTACGAGAACTAATTCACTTCAGTTTTTTAAAGGTCGTGTATTGTACTGAATGGTGTAGGCAGACCAACTATGTCAACAGTTGAACTTGTGTCTGTTTTTCACCTACGCAGTTCCCAGTTTCGCATTTTTGCCTACTGTCTAATTTGATCTGACAAAATGCAAAGTTAACTCTAGACATCTCTGAAAATCACAGAGCAATATATGACTATGCCAAACAATACATTTTCAGAGGGATATTTTTAAAATCATATATGCCCACACGCGCACGCGCACAAACACACACTTTTTCTCATTGGATTCTTTACCTTGATTTTTATGATCTGTCCAACTATTCAGAAATTGAACTGTAAATTTAGCTGCATATGGCTTTTCACATTTTTATTTTTGAAAGGTAATAAAACATGAAAGAGAAAGATATTATTCTTTGTGAATACATTTGATGAAGTCCACAGATAAGTGAATAAGATATGGAAATGTCTCTCATTGTCACAGATTAACCGAGTGCAAACATTGATTTGAACAGCTTTTTAGTTAATTAACATACTGGTTAGTCCTTTAATTCAGTCTTGTTAAGTTCTGAATGTGCAGAAAATCCTATCTAGAAAATTCTTGCATTAATATGTATTGTAAAGAGCCTGGGAGATTTCCAAGTGGCTCCCCAGAGGTTAAGTTTGATGATCTCCAAGCATGAGCTAAAGTTAAAAGTAGGCAGCCACAGAAGTCAACCAATTGATCTAAGGAACTGAGGAAGATTTTGATCAGATCAAATGACCCAAATATCCATTCAGTCTTTGGCCCAGGAGCAATTTCCATACCTTGACCTCCTTTCTAATGACCTTTTAAAAATGTTTAAGTACATTTAAAAGCCAGCTCCAGTCCAAATGGAAGATGATTTAAAATTTTCTGCACATGACTTTACAATGCTAACTTGAATCCTTGTTCTGCACTTATGGGCTTTCTTTCCTTTGATTGCTGCCTTAATATTTAAGTTCTGTCCACCGTAGACCAGATTCTTGACGTCTGGCCTGGTAAGCATCACTCCGATTGTTTAATCTCAGAACTCAATTGATACATATCGATTTATTGACCTGAAATCAACCCAAGAAAAAAATATGAGATAAAGTATTTTTAAAGAGAAACTATTTCTAAAGCTAAATACATTTACAAAAAAATATTTCTGTAATTTGTGAAAAGCGAAAAACAAAACAAAAAAACCTCTTTTATTCTTATACCTGTATTAGACCAGATTGTATGCATCAAGCATACATATTTGGAGGTTTTCTTAAGTGACATAGCTTGTCTGGCTTTGGAGTATCACAATATTTTTTGTATTTAGAAAAGGAATGAGCTGAAAGTATACTGGATTAATAGTACACCTGATGAACATAACACATTCAAGATCAGAAGGTGAACTATAAACTATATTATAGAATGCAGCAATCATAATACATAAACCATGTAAGCAAAATATTATAAAAATCAAATCCAAGCAACTAAGATTAACTAAATGGAAATGGAAAATTGCATGGTACTTTAAATAAAGAGAGAAAATACAAACATTTACTTAACGAATACATGTATTTATTTTCAAGAATAAACTGTTTCTATTTTTCTTTTAAAAAATGCATTTAAAATGCAGCTATTGACAAAGCTCCAGCATTTTAGATTTTGCGAGTAGCATTAGTTTCCTTTATGCAGTTTTAAAGTATATGTTTAAATGTATTACTTCTAAAATTTTCCAGAAATCAAGTTCAACTCCTGTTAATATCCAAATAATTTTTTTCAACTTTGGATCTACCTTAGAATCTCAGATTTCACAGTGAATTTCACCTCCCATCTAAATACCAAAACAGATCTGACATGAACTGGCCTTTTTTTTCAAGATAAGCTAAACCTAGTTAGGTGCTGCCACCTACAGAAGGCAAATAGGAGTAGCACTCTTTAAAGTCTATTCAAACCAGGAGGAAAAAAAACTTACCACAGGAAATGAAGGTGGTGGTGGTGGTGGAGGAGGAGGATCTCCAGATGATGATGAAAAAGAAGTAGGGGAAGTTAGCGATGGAGGACCTCCGGAAGAGGATGGAAGAGGTGGTGGTGGTGGTGGTGGAGGAGGAGGCGGAGGTGGTGGTCCTCCCGAGGAAGAGGGTGGGAGAGGAGGAGGAGGAGGTGGTGGTGGCGGTGACACAGGCATCTGTTGTCCACAATCAGAGATCGAAAGCTCTATGGAGAAAATCAGCGCACATAACTATATGCCTAGGGCCATCTTTCACTTAGGTTATAAAGTGGTTGTTTTGTTTTGCTTTTTACAAACCTTAGATCTCTAAATGGTAAACAGATAAGCTATTCTTTACTTCATTCCACATACAAATCACATGCACAAAAGAAATCCCAGTTTGTTTCTAAGTAAAATATGAGAGGATGTTATGATTATGTCCTTTTCTGCATTCTAAATATATAATTCAGTGGAAATGAAACAGTAATAATTAATCTATTCAATATCTTGTTTGGGAATTGTAGGAATTGTGATCTCATACATTAGCGGCCATCAGATAAAGATCATTGGCCAAATACTATATGTTCATGTATAGCAGATAACAATGATACTCTATTACATTGATTGATCAATCCTTTATCAACGTTGTGGTTGTTCTATAGAGGGAATTTGTTGATATTCTTTGCCAACTTTTCTGCCAGACCATGTTCATATTGAACATATATTTGTCAATCTATTTTTCTTATGTTATAAGAAAGTCAAATTTCTTCCTGAAAGTCAAGTCAAATTATATGCTGGGTTCCTTATGCAACATTCTGTGAACCATCTTCTTTCCAGAAAGAATTTTACTTTTATACATTAGTACTTTTTCCAATAATTAACACAAAATAGAATGAATTACAGATTTCTATCCAAACATTCAAAAATTAAAAAAAACATAAGTGTCATGTGGAGTAATGACATTTCTAATTAGAGAGTTTGGAAAGAAGCTTCTCTCAAGATGTGGGAATAAAGATTCAATATATTCTCCTCATTATCTGATCCCCTTTTTCAGACTTCCAATATCCTCCTTTACTAAATGTAATCATTCCATTCAATCAAGTAATTTGGGAAAATAAGCAAATATTTGTTTAAATGGAAGCTACTAATTAAAACAAATAATATAGTGACACAAATCAATTCTGCAAAAACCAATCTCAGTCCATAGCTCCATCCTTCAGTAGCTTTCATGATTCTGCCATCAAGTCATTCATTCCTCATTGATCTGTTGAACACACATCTCAAAATTAAAATAAGAATGATCACTATGAAACAACAACCAAATTAAGTATGGTGTGCAATGCACCACTAAAAACCTCATTACTTTATAAAACAATTTTTAAAAAAGCATGAGTGAGGCAATTTTATTTGTGGCCACTATGTTACTTCATCATAGTTTTGATTAAAGTTCTTTCATACCTGCTATTAAATTGGAATGATTCCTGATGATGATGTATACATATACATGCAGTTTTCTTGGCAGCAATGTAGATTTACCACTGCCTTTTTCTGGAATGATTTTTTAATTTCTCAACCTCTCCATCACCTTTAATATTCAATTACAGTTTTTTGTCCAGGTATTAGCCAATCCTGACTTTGTTTAGTTCCAAGCCTAAGTATCACTATCAATGACACAAATATGCTCCATTAGGTCCAATTGGTCATGATGATTGCATCCATGAATTTTTATGGGTAAAAGCAGCCTGTCATTTATTTCTTTGAAACTTTTTTTAAAAATTACCCTATCTTCTCAGCATCAGGTCTGATTACAAGCAGTTCAACTTCCAAGACAAGGAGATAGAAAGAGAACTCATCAAATTTGCAGATAATACCAAGGAATAGCCAACACTCCAACCAACACTCCAAGATACAGAAGGATCTTGACAGACTTGAGTAATGGACCCTATCTAACAAAAGTAAATTCAGTGGTGAAAAAAGTAAGGTTTTACATTTAGGCAAGGAAAAAACAAATGCACAGGTATAGAATAGATAGTACCTAGCTCAATAGTGGAAACTGCGAGAGAGATCTTGGAGTCCTACTGGACACTTAAATATGAGCCAGCATTTTGTGCAGTTGCCAAAAGCCGACCCATTTCTAAGTTGAATTAACAGAGATAGAATCAGGATCACATGAAGTGTTAATGCCACTTCATAATGCCTTGGTAAAAGAAAACTTGGAATATGGTATCCAGTTTTGGTTGCCATTATATAAAAAAGATGCTGACATTCTAGAAAGATTGCAGAGAAGAGCAACAAAGATGATTAGGGAATTGGAGATTAAAACATATGAAGAACGATTGTAGGAATTGAGCATGTCTAGTTTAACGAAGAGAAGGATTAAGGGTGACATGATAGCAGTGTTCCAATATCTAAGGGGCTGCCACCATTTAAATATTGTCACCTCTGCACATGAATGCAGAATAAGAACTAATGGATGGAAACTAATCAAGGAGAGATTGAATCTAGAACTAAGAAGAAATTGCCTGACAGTTATAACAATTAATCAATGGAATGACTTGCCCCCAGAAGTTCTGGGTGTTCCGATATTGAATGTTTTTAAGAAGAGAACCATTTACCATATATACTCGAATATAAGCCGTGTTTTTCAGCCTGTTTTTCAAGCTGAAAAATGCCCCCTCGGCTTATATTTGGGTCACAAAAAAAAATGACTTTTTCCCTGCAACCATTTTGGCTCCCGGGGCTGCAGGGACACTCGCTCACCCCGCCCCCCTCCACCCAGTCACTCCTCACTTGTACTGTGTGGATCCTCGCTTGCAGCTTGCCTGCCTGAAGTCTTGTGCCTGCCAGGTAAGCCTGCGAGTCATGGCCTACCTAGCTGTCCCTGCCCACCCCCCCCATCCCAGCCTGCCTCCCCTCTCCCTTCCCTGCAGCCCATAGCCCTGCCATGCTTCCCTGCCTTCCACGCAGCCTTCCCAGCGTCCCCAAGACCAGCATGGGAAGGCAGGCAAGCGGGCCTGACCACAGGGACCGCGGGCGTGTTAAGGAAAGGTAAAAGGGAAGCGGGGTGGGGGTGGGCGGCAAGCTGGCCATGGGGATGCCGGGAAGGCCTCACAAGTGCGAGGACCAGTCAAAAATTACTTTTTCAGCCCTCTGAGTAGTCCATATGCACAAAAGGACTACCCAGAGGGCTGAAAAAAGTGATTTCTGACAGGTCCTTGCACTTTTGACCAGTCTTTTTTTATTTTGAAATTTACCAGTAGCAGCTGCATTTTCCACCCCCAGCTTATACTCGAGTCAATGAGTTTTCCCAGTTTTGGGGGGTAAAATTGGGGGAGTCGGCTTATATTCGGGTTGGCTTATACTCGAGTATATACGGTATCTGAAATGGTATAGGATTTCCTATTTGAACAGGGGATTGGACTATAAGCCCTCCAAGATCCCTTCAAACTCTGTTATTCTGTTAAGTACTTATCTTTGAGGCTAGGTTTCATATTAGTCCCATAAAACTGCATCTACTATAGTACTAACAATCCCATGTTATTCCTATTTGTCACTAAAGCTTCTGAAGACTAAAATTCTTCATATAATGTACTTGGACCTCTTCCATCTCATGTATTTGGACCTCTTCAAAACCTGCATGCAATTTCTGATCTTCTGAATTCCTCAAAGATGAAATGAAGGTCATTATTTTGCCATTTTCTTCTGGTCTAGAATTTATTAGAATAGAATTTCTACAGTTCATCATAAACCTGTCGCCTGAACTGTATTTTCAGAGAACTTCTGTTATTTCATCTATCCTCCTCCCCCTCACTTCCTTTCACACATGCTAATGTCACCCATCTCTGCAGCTTATTCTTCTGCAAGACATATGGAGGACATGTTCACCCCCCCCCACCTTGCTGTGAGTCAAGGGAAGTAGGATAGGCAGCAGAAGCTGTAGACTCCCATGATATTTAGCCTTGAACAATTGGATCCCGTTATACTTAACCTTAAAACCTTGAAATATTTAACTTCCCCCCCTTTCTATTTGTGTCATAATTGTACCATGGCAACTACACATAGCTGTTCAGTCTGTATTATTCAGAGGAAAAAGTATACTTAAAAACAACCTCTATAAGCAAGCTTACACTGCCGAATGTAACATTTATTGTATGAATTTTGTACAATGTAGAAACTGCACCCTACTCTTAGTACTAATATATACTAGCACATCTATGTATTATGAAGTATAGAGCAATGTTTTCAGCCTGGGCATCTTTAAGACATGTGGATTTCAACTTCCAGAATCCTCTGATACAAAATACAAAAGTGGGAAAAAAATTAAGAATTAGGGATTTGGAGAAACACGACTATTAAGGCAAAAGGAGACAATTAACATCCAATTTTTAATCTGGTGTTTTTCAGGGCAAGCAGACATAGAAAGCAGTGGTTAGTGCTACCCTTTATCTTTATTTATTCAGAAAGCCTAGAAATATATTATGGGGATCTTTAGTATAGATCAGAGTGGGCAAGCCATGCATTCTTTTATGGTATCCAAAGTCTCTGGATTTGTTAGGCCCAACTTTTCCAGCAGGTTCATTTTGCATTTTCAGAAGATTACAGGAGTTAATGCTTGCACATCCTTAAGGTATCAATTTCAGTAATAAATAAAATTATATTCCAGAGTAAAACTCTTCTTACCTGGCTTCTATCAATATTAAGAATTTCTTCTTGAGTAATGGTTCTTCTCCTGGAGAAAGTATCTATGTAACAAAAAACCCTTCCTGCATCATTCTTAAATGATACCATGCAAACCAATTGATACCATGTCTCTGATACCATGCAAACCAATTGAAGATCTGATTGCCTAATGTGATGATCATAAATGTTATGCTATCTATGGCTGGGAAGCAGTAAGTGACATGGTGCACAACATCATTATATGCAACTGGCAGCAAAGAAGTTGCCAATGGTGCTACCAGAAACAAGAGGGTCCTGCAGTCACAGCCAACAGGTTCATTACTTTAAAATTTAAAATGACCTATAGACAGTGTGGAGCACCAGCTAACTTTTTGCCAGAGAAAGCCCTCTGGACTATGGTTCCTTAGATCTCAAAGCAACTAGTCTGGTTGCTAATGCTTATTGCTCACATCACAAATATGGACCCTTTGAGGACACCTAGATAGATACAGTAGTTTGAGAATCAGGAGCTTCATCTAAAAAGCTTTTTGGTATAATCCAGAAGGGCTCTTTATATTTTTGCATAATGCTCCACAACTATTTTAAGCAGCTCTTTCTTTACCTCATTAATGGCCTCCAAACTGAGTCATCTGTGTCTGGGGCTTGTTCTGCGAAGAAAAACTATTGCTATTACTAATCAACATCCTCTAGGAAAAATATTTGAGGCATGCTCCCACTCCTGGATGAAATTAGATTTTTCCTTTAACTGAAGCTTTAGGAAATTTAGACAGGAAGGTTGAAGATACTAGAAATAGGAAATCTAGGTATGCAGGGGACTCAAAGAATACGGCAGTGGCCTCATACATGCATTGATCGTCACGTATGTACACTTACATATAACAATAAAGACATGCTGTTATTTCATTCTTTGAGTTACTCTCTGTGTCAAGGCAAGGTTGTTCCTGTGAAGAATAGCAAGAATATTTTTAGCTAAAATTTAGCTAAATGGCTAAATTTTATCAGGAAAATTCTCCCAAATAAAGGTTATCAATCTTTCCTCTCCCATACCTGCCCAGTTTTCTGAAGTAAACCTATCCATTTTGTGACCTTTAACTCCCATGACCTTTAACTCCTCATGACCTTTAACTCTCCCCATGTTATCAGTCATGTATTTTTTTAATTTAACCACACCAAACATGGATTGAAATAACAACCCAACTACACCAGACACTTTAATGAACTGTCCAATATTTTACTTCATTACTTTTATTGTTAAAAGATACATAACTACTAAAATGCATTCACAGGGTAAAAATAGTCATAAACCCAATATTGCATTTTGAAATGAATTAATTCAAATCAACTATTTGTTGACTGGCTCCATCTTTTTTAGATGGCTGCTTTTAAACAGAAATAGATAGGATATAGATGGTAGAAAATTTAAATGTTATTTCTCAGAACAAGAGTCAACCAACAATATTTAGGAGGAGTGAGATACTTATTTTATCAGGAAAATATATGTCCCGCCCCCTCCCCATTCAGTCATGACCAATTGTAAGAGATTGCCTGGATAGGTTCCTGGAGGTTTTTTGGCAAGATTTTTCAAAAGTGGTTTGTCATTGCCTTTTTCCTAGAGCTGAAAGAAACTGACTGGCACACAATTATCCAGCTGGCTTTGTGCCAAAGAAAGAACTCACAGTCTCACAGTTTTAGCCTGATGCTTTAACCACTATATCAAACTGGTTCACAAACATTATTTTAATGTTTTAATAAGGCAAGGTAATTATCAATTTATAAAGTTAGCAAAAAAGAGCTTAAACTAGGAAACAAGATGCAAAATTGTAATTGTTTAATATTCATTCTGAATTACACTTTGAACTACAATACAAAAATAAATTGGCACACATGTATTTATCTTATTTCCATATCATACACCTGTGTGATCTTTTCTGGACTTGGAAGCTACTAAGCAGAATAGGATCAGAGTTATTCTGGAATAAAGATTTCCAGGAAGTCCTAAATCCATTGGTTAGGTTAGCAAATAAAAAAAAAATCCAAGGAAAGGATAATAACCAAACACTCTGACTTTAGTCTTGAATTAAGAATAGCTGTGCAGCACAGCTGCACTTTTCACAAGTAAGTAAATTGCTCTTACTTCTGCTTCTGTTCAACCCTATCTTCAAAGCAATTAGATTTTCAAGCACTAGATTAAAATGAAATTCTCTCCCAGGTGTGGGGCTCTTTAGAATATGAGACTACCTAGAAATTTTAGTTTTGATTACACATTGCCGTCACTTAGAACTGTCAAAAGTACTTAAATTTTGATATGGGTATCCTAAAAGAGACCACTTATTTCTCTGGGAAAAAAATGCTGGTAACATACATCATATGCAATGGCTAGTTCACAGACCATGCTATAAATTGGCAATTTGTATTCCCTCAACTCCTTTCCTAAAGCCCTTGGAATACTCTGCCATTATAACTCTTGAAAATAAAAAACACAGGTTCCTGCTATTTTAAAAAGGCAGAAAGATTAAAACTGTCCCAAATCAAAATTAAAACAATTCCTCCAAATAAATCTTTCCCGCTTCCACAAACAAAAGCAGATATACCTGGCCATTTATTGAAAGTAAACCTATCCATTTTGTGACCTTTAACCTCCCATGTTATCTGCAGCTGTTGATCACCAAAAGATTGGCCAACTATGATTAGTCATGATTTGTTTTTTACCATGGTTTTTTACTAATACTCACAACAAAATTATTATAAAATATAGATACCTGTTCATATATAAATTTAAATTGTTCATTTTTATTCACCTTGAAATTCAATTCATTTGAACTTGAATTCTTCAAACTTCCATTAAAGTTTTCTACACGAATATCCACTGTATCTCTTTTAGCAACAGCCAAACACATTTTTACAGAATCTGATCATCATCAGCTCTGATATTATTGTTCAGTTCTAAACTGAGGAACTGCTGTTTTATGTTGCATCGAAAGAAGTACATCTTCTAAATCACTGCCAGCCCTTTGGAATAGTCCAACCAGAAGACCAAAGTTATGAATGTTAATACTGTTTTTATTATAAGGTTACAGTAACAGAATCTTGCCTTTATGTTTAAGCGAACTAGGGAGGGTCAAGTCTGAGACATTTTCTCAAATTACATTCCTGCTTTGGACTCAGATTTCTCCTATCTGACTGTAGTCTTTGTTATTCTCATTACAGTCATAGATAGTACCTGTTCCACTCTATTTGGTATATTGAGTTCTACATTCTGTTATATGCACCATACTTTACAAAGTAGACCAATCAGTTCAATGACGATAAAGAGAATCAGGGAACTGGAATCTAGGCTTCATGAGAAGAAATGGTGTGAAGTGAGCATGACTGACAACAAAGATAAGTAAGGAGAGAAAATATAGTTTTCAAGTGCTTGAAAGGTTGTCAGAAAGAGGTCAAGACCCACTCTGCATTATACCACAATGCAGGTACACAGAATAAAGTTACTGAAAAGTCAAAATCTACTTGAACTCTACAAAATAACTTTACAAAATAACGGTTTAATCAACAGCTTAGGAAGATGGCTTCTCTTCATTATTCATGTCAAGGACAGAAGAATGCTTTAATTTAGATTCTTGCATTGAGGGTATTCCATACCCCAAATGACCTCTTCAAACTCTGAATTTCTCAGAAGTCAGGGATGAAGGAATAAGAGAAATAAAGAGGCAACAAGTAAAAGAACACCTCAAATAAACACTGTAATATTCTCCGGCACTAGACATGCTTATAGGAGCTTTCTCCAAATGGATGCATCTAATATGTGTTCTTCTTTCAGGGGCAAGTCCCATAACATTGTTATTTGCAGCCAAAAGCCACCACAAAATCATATTTCACCACACACACCACTGTTAAAAGCTTGTTTGTGTCTGTAGCAATCATTCTTCCAGACCACATTTCTAAAGAGTACTGTATACTCAACTGAATACATTTTTTAAAGTTATTTAATTATTTTTAAAAGATCAGACTTTCAATAAACATAGAGATAGCATAGAAGTACCTACTGAATTATTTGTTTAGTCATTTCACCTCTAAATTATTTAGTAAAGGCTTCTGTATCCATCCATTTTCCTCCAAGGACCTCGGGGCTTGACTTATCTCCACAACAACATATAAGATTGGCAAAGGCTACACACTACAGATTAGGGAACATATGATCATCCAGATGTTTCTGAACACCAAGTCTTGGTAGTCCCAATTAGTATGAACACTGTTTAAAAATTCTGGGAACTACAATTTAGCAGCATCTGGAGGCTTGCAAGATTCTTGCTGTTGGAAAAAAAAACAATGTAATTTTGTCATAGATTTCTTTCTTCATTCAATTTAAATTTAGTTACTAAATCATGCCAAAACTATTAGATACAGGTACATCATGTTAAGTACCCCATATCAAGCCTGATTATGTGTCTGCTTATGTTTACATTTGCTCAAGAGCTACTGAACAGGAAGAGGAAATAGGAGCTTGGCAGTGGAGTTCAACAGAAGAATTTATGGAAGTTCTTAACAAATTTTCCTTCTACGTCAAGTTTGTGCTTGGCTAACCTGAAAGCTAAAGCCATTTCCTCACTAGTGATTTATGGTAATCTCAAACCATTGTTGCAGTATTATAAAGTGTGTCTTTGACAGTGATATAGTGGCACAGTAATGGTTGATTTACTAGGAATACCAACTTTGAGCTATCAAGGAAGTAAAAAAGGGAACAAGAAGCAAAATGAGGGAATCCTAGAGGGCAGAGGAGATGTGATTGCATTTAAGACAGAGTGTCCTGATACTTGATAGCACCTTAGCATGAGGAGCCAAAACAAAGGCATGCCAACCGGAATAATTGGGTTCTGGGCTGCAAAACATGTTTTCTGTCTGGAGCACAGAAAAAAAATGTAACAATGATTTCAAAAAGTATATTGAAGTCCTATGATAATGGAGTTCGGTTATTGTTTCCTGCTATTTTATGTGGATCAAATGATATTGAAAGAAACAGTCTCAATCACTTTATATGGAATTGGAAGGTCCAGAACAGAAGATCAAAATCTAGGGCAATGTTTGGAAGTTCTCTCAGCTTAAAGATGCTATATTGAGAAATCCTAATCTAGGGGCTCAAATGGTTTTGGGACATGACTGGGAAAGAAAAGAGGAATATTAAGAAGTAAATTACTCTTTAGCTAATAATATTTATGGGAGATATTTGAATTCGGAGACTATCATCTTAATTACTGAGATTGATGGACTGCTAATATGAGATTAACTGTATCTCAGATACACAACAGACTTACATGCTATAAAAAGAAGGAAGAGTGTGGCTTTCATGGAATATATTAATCCACTCTATATAAAATCCGAAAATTAGCTCATGAAGATAATGGGATTAAGAGTATATATAACAATGCACAGAATGTGTGTAAAAAATAAACTAGAATGCAGCCCAGAAAGGACAATATTTAATGTGCATGATGTGCACACATTACATGGCAAACGAAACCTGATGGGATGACTATTCTGATTTGAGTACAGCAAGATAAAAGGGTTCAAAATAAGCAGAGACAATTGGAATGGATAAGTGTTAAAAGTATCTACCTATATTCAGAAATCTAAGTAAATGAATACCTGGAAGGGGATCCAAGAATCTGTAAACCAATCAACCTGACATTAATCCTTGACCTTAAAAGCACATGATAAAAGGATTGTTTCAAACCTCCAGAGATCAAAGTGGTAATTATTAGATACCAGCCTGAATTTATTAAGCACCAGTCTTTTCAAATTAAAACCATTTTTAATTTAAACATTTATCTGGCAGATAGTGGGAGTGCTATGGATGTACTTGTATATTTTAGCAAAATATATTACAAAAAAATGAAATTCTGATTGAATGAAGCTGGTTAAATGATGATTAAATGACATGACATTTAAGTGGATACATAGCTATCTCGAATATCATAGAGAAATACTGGGTCAGGTACTACGGTAGGTTTATCTTGTTCTTCAATTCTTTATTAATAGTCCGGTGAAAGAGGTAGAGGGAATGCTTACCAATTTGCAGATGATACCATCTTAGGTAGGATAGCCAGTAGACAGAAATAACATTTAAAACAGTCTTTATAGGTTAAGAAAAATGAGCTGAAAATAGCAGAATGACATTTAATAGAAGACAAATGGTTAATTTTTACTTTTCTTTTTGCTTGGGAAACAGAAAACAAATGCATATAGGGTGGGGATACTTGGCTTGATGACAAATACTTGCATAAAAGATTTTGGATTGTTGATTAGAAAGTGAGAATGACCCTGGATGCTAATGCTACAAAAATTAAAATGCAATGGGATATGTGAAGTATAGCTTCTAAATCATAGTTAGTAATAGTTCCATTTCAATAGAATTACTATTAGCATCAGAAATTGTGGTTGTAAGTCGACGATTACCTGTACTTAAAAGGATCTCACACTGAAGATGATCAATATTTAGTTTCTATTTTTACAGGGTGTAGAACAGTGATGGCTAACCTTTTCCGGACCGAGTGCCCAAAGTACACCCGAACCCCCAAAATGCAATGCATGTGCAGCCCCCTGCATGCATCCCGGCCCCCTGCGCATACATGCATGCCACCCCCACATGCACCCTGCCCCTGCGCATGCAGGACAGAGACCCAAAGACCAGCTGGCTGGCAGGAGGCACACACACTTGCGCAGCACAGCTGAACTGGGGAAATGGCTCGTGTGCCATCAGAGAGGGCGCTGCGTGGCCACCTCTGGCATGTGTGCCATAGGTTCGCCATCATGGGTGTAGAATATAGAATAATGGTTTTAAGTTTTAAGAAGTTAGATTCTACTAAGACTGTATTACTATTCTTCTTCTCTTCCTTACTAGTATCTATCTCTTCCCACTTATTACTAAACCATGTTGTTTGTATCTTTCAATTTATATTGTTTTTATTTGTTTCCTAGTATGATTTGATAGCTTATTAGAAACCTTGACTATCACTAAGTGTTGTATCTTTTTATTCTCGATGAACGTATTTTATTTTCCATATGTACGCTGAGAGCATATACACCAAAGACAAATTCCTTGTGTGTCCAATCACATTTGGCCTATAAATAATTCTATTCTGATTAAATGTTAGGGGACTTACTCATGTGAAGAGCCATTCAATACAAGAAGTGATTACCTAGAGAGGTGATAGGTTAAAGGAGCTCTAACTCAGGTCTAAAACTGGAAAGCAGAAATTGCACAATCAAATGTTATTAAGTACTTGTGTACTTAATATAAAAGTACACAAGTACTTAATAACAAAACTAAGAGTTCAGCAGCAGATGTGAATCCAGTGGCATGGAAATCCTTTTATTTTTGCAACTTTACTTTCTGTGAATAAACTGGAAATAACAACATATTGATTTAAGATAGGCTTCCTCTCAGCAGTTCTCAAAATTCTGAGCCAATAAGTTTAAGAATTCAATCCATTTGGGCAATCCCAGGTGCTGTAACTAATTCATTTGACTGTGGCTCAATAAACCTTTGTAATTCTTCTAAACCCTCTCATTTAGATCTAGACCTAGTGAATTTCCACAAAACTTATTTTTAAATACGTGCAACGGAAAGATAGAAATCACATAGTTATGGTTACAATAAGCAAGTAATAATTAAATGCATTGGCCAATATAGCAACTTGCATATATAGATCCACCTACAGAAGCTCCCATGGTCAAACCAGAGGGGAAAATGTATTTTCTGCCAAGAGCATTCAAGGCATTTTCAAAACGCAAATCCAGGCAGTTTATAAACCAAACCAACATTGCTCTTTTTAAGCAGTCTTTCATAAATTATACAATTCAATGATCTATTTCAAGCATCTGTAAGGCTTGACAACCTACCAAGTATCCACTGTATTTTTCAGAGTTCTACAATTCCAGCTCTTCCCTTGGCACCTACAGCCACCAACATCTTCAAGGGGATCCTTTCAAGGTCACATGTTCTTTTTCCACTCAGTTAAAAAAATCAAGAGGATTTGGATACCTTTGGAGTCTGATGCATTAAACTGGAGATGCTTGGAGGCACAGGATTCTCAGCATTAGCAATGAAAAGGAGTTCTATAATTATTCCACCTTTTCTTTTTTTATATCTGCTTGCAGATAAGGTCTTCACTCCACAATCATAATGTCTTATTAACATAATTCTCCAGCACTATCTTCTCTCTTGCTACTTAACCTTTTTTCAGGGAGCACCAACTTAATGTGTAAACACCTGCCTTTCTCTGTGAAAGTCATGAATGCAACCCTACTCTATGTTCTCCAAAAATCCCAGACTATAATACCCATAACTTCTGGCTACTATGTATCCTTCTCATGGGAGATGAGTATGAAGAACAGATGAGTTGTTATATAACTCATTACTTAGTCCCTTCCCCGCAATTAAATGGAACTTAGTCCTTTGTAGATACGTTCGGGATTGTGCTAATTTAAACCCGCAAAAATCCCCAGAGGTATAGCGTTTTTAGCTGAAACGCTTCCCCGTCGCGCTCTAAACTATGGCTTGTTGAATAGCTCCGGGTCTAGGATTCTCAACATTGGGGTTTAAACGGTACGTTAAGCCACATATAGTTCAGCGTGATGGGTAAACCCCAGCAGAATGAAAAACGACGCTATCCAAGCGGCACAAGGCGGACTTTATTTTATTTAGGATGGGGTTGAGAAAAGTGGGGGGAAGGGGACGAAGGAGGGAGATAAAACCCCTTGGCTGGAAAGGCAAATGGCCACACCGCTCTCCCAGCCCCCGTATCAAGACAGAAATAAAGGAGTTAGGGAGCGCATGGGTTGATTTTCACTGACCTGGAATAAGATAGAAAGCAAGCCCAACCGGCCGGTCTTCGTTATCCGCCAGCACAAGCGCAGCGACTCCAAAGCTCCCGAATCCGGTTTCCCTCGATCCGGCAGCAGCGTGGGAAGGTAGGCGGGGCGTCGATGCAGCTTCGTCCGCACGCTCTCAATTATCCCTGGAGTTCTGATGCAGCCTCTTCCAAGTTGTGGTGGGGAGGGGGAAACTGGGGAGCGAATTTGGGAGACAAAACTAAGAGGCGAAACAGACAGGCGCGACCTCTGGCAACGGGTTCTGGGAATCCGCGAGAGGTCCAGATTAGAAGGATTTTAGCCCTGTCTGAAGTTCGATTAAATTTTTAACTTGGTTTCCTTTAACTTTGGTTTTCTTAAACAGCGCTAGAGCCAGCAGGGCCTCTCTCCGTTGCTACTGGAGAATATTTTACCGGTTTCAGGAGCTAGAAGCTTGATTCTTGTTCAGCATTTCTAGAATTCCGATTGCTTCTGAGCCTGGGCAGAGGGCCGCCCATTTGTGGACTCAAACGAGAGGGGTCTGCAAATAGTTTTGAATTCCACCTTCGAAACATGAGGTGTGAGTGCACCTAGAAGAGACAATTTACCGAGGGCCTTTGAATGTACTGTGTGCTACTGTTCATAGAATCCTACAGCTGCAAGGTACTGTTTAGATGTATGGGGAATTTGGGAATTGAAGTGTGCACACACATCTTCATGTTGCTAAAGTTGAAAAATGCTGATTTAGGCCCAAGCAGAAATCCCAAGTGTCCATTCTCGACAAGCACTGGGGAGTCCACCATCTGTCCAACTGCCCATTCCCCCTTCCCTTAACATTGGTAGAGAAGCTGCTTTTCTGCAATTAAATCCACTACAGGTAGTCCTCAAGTTATGACCACAATGTCAGCATTCCAGAAGAACCCAACTCCAATTAAAACCCATCAGTCCATCACATGGTCCACTCACCATCCGTCCCAACTTGACACACCACTTCCACACTCCTCCTCCAGATGCAGGGATACCATGACCTTGACCAAAAAGAAGAATGCTATTATGTCTAACTACATAATAGCTATTATGTCTCACTACCCTCTACTAAATCCCCTTCCTAATTTCCCAAGCACAAGAAGGTGGCAGCGTGGAAGCTTCCGGTGTTAATATGGCTTCCAAAGCTGACACACAATTGAACTTATGACCAAAATTTCTGTTGCTAAGCGAGACAGTTGTTAAGTGAACTTTGCCCCATTTTATGTCCCTGCCACAGTTAAGTGAATCGCTGCAGTTAGGTTAGTAATACAGAAAGTGAATCTGGCTTCCCTACTTATTTTGCTTGTCAGAAGATTGTAAAAGAGGATGACAGGATCCTAGGATAGTGCAACTGTTATAAGTATGAGCCAGTTGCTAAGCATCTAAATTTTGATCACAAAACCACAGGAATGCTGCAATAGTCATGAGAAAAATGGTCCTAAGTCACTTTTTTCAATGCTATTGTAACTTCGAACAATTACTAAACAAATGATTGTAATTCTGTGTCCTGTTCTATGGATATTAACACTATTTCCCCAATTATTAAGGCACTTACCTGCTTGGGAAGCAAAATCAAATTAATCTGATGTTTGATTATAGTATATGTTGTCCCAAAGGTGCTTTTTCAGGAGGCAACTGGAGTTTGTGTTTTGTTTTTTTCTTTTGAAGATGTTTCGCTTCTCATCCAAGAAGCTTCTTCAGCTCTGACAGCTCTGATTTAAATCCTTCCATTCCCCACTATCCTGTCAGATAGAAGCTTAAAGCTTAAAGTAGCTTCTTGGATGAGAAGCGGAACATCTTCAAAAGAAAATAAACCCCAAGAAAGTCCAGTTGCCTCCTGAAAAAGCACCTTTGGGACAACCATAACCTGGATGACTGAGAATTTCTACAGATTTATAGTACATGTTGTTTTTCAGCATTTGCAGATTCTTACAAATGGATCCAGTGATGAAATTCAAATTTTTTTACTACCGATTCTGTGGGTGTGGCTTGGTGGGCGTGACAGGGGAAAGAATATTGCAAAATCTCCATTCCCTCCCCACTCTGGGGCCAGCAAGAGGTGGTATTTGCTGGTTCTCCGAACTACTCAAAATTTCCGCTACAGGTTCTCCAAACTGCTCAAAATTTCTGCTACCAGTTCTCCAGAACCTGTCAGAACCGGTTGGATTTCACCCCCGAATGGATCCCAATTAGAAACTTCCAACGAATCCAAGTGATACTTAGTAGTCTGTCATTCCTTGAATGTCCTCCTTTTTGAAAAACAGGACAAAATTTATTCTCTCATCAACTATCACACTTCCTGTTATCCTGAATTTCTCAAAGATTATTATCTGTCCTCTAACTGTCAGTCCAGGGCATCTCCTAGTAAGTCTATATGAATCAGATGTGATCCTACTTAAAGTGATGATTTTGGATTCTCCCTTTCAAGACAAACAGCATAGTAATTGCTATTGCTAGTGAAAAATCTGAATTTTATTGAATCAGGAAAGCATTTTGTAAAAGCATTTTACAAATATAACAGCAAACACTTCCCAAAGTATTTTAAAAAGTAAAGTCTTCTTTTCAGTTTGTTTTTCTGAGCACCAGACTTGGCATGGTACTAAACAAGTGCCTTGTGTAGTATTGCCATTGATTATCTTCTGGGATATCTGGTGGATCTCTTCATCACTAGCATTGGGATGTTGCTGGGCAGGTTACATTAATCAAACATGTTTTGGGGAACAAAAGTCAGAAGAATGATCTTCGGCTTGTTCTTCTGGGGTAGTTTAGGTTTGTTGCATGTACTAATAGAATTTTCAAGAGTGCCAAAGGAATTGGTATTGCTTATTGGTCAGTTTGGCCTTTACTGGAAAGGTCAAGTATTTGTCCTGGTGGGACTCGGTTAGAACAAGCTTGTAAATTGCTAGCAGTATTCTACTTTGGTATTTATTTTTCTATACACAAAACTGAACATTGTGTATTCTCTGCAATATTTCTAGAAATAGCAGAAAACCATTAAATGTGTAAAGTTAACAAAGAACTGCAAAAATACCTGTTTTAATTTATTGTTTATTTGTTTGACCCCAGATGTATATCCTGCCTTTCCTTAGAAGTCATCACAACATAAATATCTTTTCCCATTTTCTCCCACCAGAATAACTTGTATGGGCTGATTGGGCTGAGATGCTGGTCCAAAATCACCTGGTAGGTTTATTGGCTGAGGCTGGTCTTGATCTTAATAAGTACATTAAACTGGGTTTCTAATTGCAAATATGTTTTGATGCAGTGAAGGGAAAGCCTTCTAGCTGTTGAGACCAAAGAGGATATCAGGCTCTTTTGGAAAGAAATCCTAACTTCACAGCTTCATGCATATTCTGCTGGGTTCCATCAATCAACCAATCAGCCAGTCAAATTAACTTTATTATGATTGTTCACCAATACAAAAAAAATAAGATTAATTCTGAGACAGCAAAAACAAATAATATTAAAAGTGAACAATCATAACATTGATCTCTGACACTGCTCTCTTGATATACTGCCATATGGTTTAAATGCTAGAATTGATTGCTAACCACAAAAGAAATTTTGCAGTGAACTGTTCTAGGAAAATGTTGATCAAGTATGTGGTTAATCTAAGGGGAAAATCTATACAGCCAATTTAATAACAGAAAATAAAGCTTCCATAATGGGCATTTCTGCCCTAGGGATTTATCAAGTTGTCCAGCAATTCCAGGGATAGTAATTTACTAGTGATGATTTGCCACAATGATGATTTGTGATTCCACAATCATGAGAAAAAGAAAAGCAAGAGAAAGAAACTTAAAATAGTCCCACCTTGATTATGTTTAGTATAAATTGGGACAGACAAGATTCTGTTATTCTTGCCACAATAATCCCTGGAATTTCTGGGTGCTTATTTCTTAGTCCAGTATACTTTAAAGGGTTGCCATTGCTAGACCTTAAAAGGATCTTGTTGAACTAAAATAAATACCAACAACAGCACCCAGAATGATCAAAGAACAAAGCAACTCCCTCTGTTACAATATTGGAACTCTTGAGTTCCCAAAAAAGACATGATTATTTCAGCTGGCTGGGGAATTCTGAGAATTAAAGTCCATACATCTTCAAGGCTGAGAAACACTGTTCTAGATAATAACATAGCTGCAATTGCTTGTTAGAATGTTTTGTCAAATCTTAAGAATTGCATGCCACTCATTCACTGTTTTAAATAACCACAGTTGTCCTTATTCAGTATAGGCACTTTCATTTTCTTCTGTTTCATTTGCCTTGATTTAATTGTGCTCTCAGTTCCTATACTTAATAAAGAATCGTGATGTTCTCATGTATTTTTGTAGAACAAGTTCTTTTTTCTTTCTTCTCCAGGCAGGGCTTCTTCTGCAGAACTCTCTTGCACAGATCCTGCCCCCTCTTTATTGCTATTAAGTGCTCCATCCAAGTACAGGGCATCCTTTTAATTGATTGAGACTCAACATGCAAGCCAAACTCTCACCCCCCCCCCCCAATACATACTACTGTTTGCTTCTCCAGGACCTTATGATTTCATTGTAACCTGAATACATTTCAAAGAAAAACCACAATAAACTTTTCAAACCTCTTGTCACGGTGCAGTAGGGATTTTTTTCCTCCCCCTCAATTCCTTTCATAGGCTAACAATTACCCATCAAAGAAGGTATAATTGTACCTTATTTGGCTAGCCTTCACAGTATGGGAGTATCAAGCATTCATACCGTATTATTTAGCAGTAGGACTAAATACCATCTCTGCAAGTTAAGGTTCACTGTTAACAATAAACCAGCATATATTTAAGCAAGCCTTTATTGAAGATTCTTTGTCGTTCATAAATTTTCCGTTTTAAATCAGTAGGTGAGATTCTAAGGACTTTTGAACCAAGACTTACTGTGTCCCATTTCATTGCAAAAGTGAAGGGGCAAATCAGAAGTTATGTGATACCTTACCCATTGGAGAATGAATGAAATTTAAAGATAATCAGAGTTTTATCATAACAATCGCCATCCAAATGGTTGTAGATAGATGTTAATACTTCGCCCTTTATTTGCATTTCATTTCTTCAGAATTTACTAGAAAGCAGTGTGCTTTGGACAACCTTGGTTGATAACAAAAGGTTAGCAGAGTCATAAGGCTTGACTGGGTGACTATAAGAAAATCTTAGAGCTATGGACTTGACTGGACAGCTATTGCAGATAAAAAATGAATGTTATGTCACTTCCCATGTATTGCCAAGAAAATTCCGTAGACATATCTGTGAGATTCTTGATTCAAAGGAAAACCAAACACACTCCAGCTAGTGTCTACTATGAGACCCACTGAACCTGCATTTTGGGATGAAGCAATATATTATGCTGAAAGGAAAGCAGCATCTTTTTGTCTCGAGGCCCAAAACGTTATGGCCATGAGTTGCACAATACCTCATTGAGTTGATCCAGTATTGAAAATTAGAGTAGTGTGGGTTAGTTTACAAAGTCCCTAAACTAGACAGGGGACATAGTACAGTTTAAGAATACATGCTTTGTATCTGCAGATTGACTGCCTGCCAACAAACATGCATGTTGATGTACAGTGAGGAAAGGTGCAAAATAAATGCTTGTTCTTTACAATAATAGGAAAGTATGTTGAACTCAATAGAGCAATTGTAAAAGTATTAGAGAAACTGAGCAATACTACTATATCAATGAGAAAGAGAGGAAGAGATGGGGGGGGGGTATTTTCATATTCCCAGTAAAGCTTTAAGATCATCCTTGTCCAACCTGGTACCCATATTTTCTGCAGGGATTGATAGGGTTCATAGTTAGTTATAAGTTATAACCTTTATTGTCATTGTACATATATACAATGAAATTGATTTAGCCTCTACTGGTGCAATCCATAATAAAACAAGTCCATATTTGGGATTGTCATTTTGGAAAATCTTTAGGCAGACAGTGTTAATAGATGGCCATAGTAGTATGTTTGATTATTTAGAATAGTCTTATTTATTCCTGTTGGGTTTTATATGGTTAAATGCTATTTTTAAAACTTAACACAATTTTTCATTTTATTTTATTCCACTAGAGGGAGAACTTGCAGTTCAACATAACAATTTCTTCATCCAAGAACTTGCATTAAATCAGACTTATTTCTATAGGGATTATATAAGGGCAGAAGACTATTTCTGGCTCATTATCATTGTGAAGTTCTGAACTAGACAACTTGTTGAAGGGAGACAGTTCTCTTGAGCTTGTTACCTTGAGAATTCTGAGAGTTGAAATCTCTGCAGACATAGCAAGCCTTTGCTGAGACAGTAGCCTTAAAAACAAAGCTTGTCTGTCGGCTGTGGATTCATACGGAGTTTAATCAGTCTGCAGTTTGTAACAAGCTTATCTAATTCAGTTTCATTTATAGATGAGAACATAGGTATCCCAAGACTTTTCTTTTTATTTGTCTCACTTTTGCAATGCCGTTCTCAAACTAAACAAAAACAAAGCAAAACATGAATTATTGTCCATATTTAGAAAACATATTTTCTGAAGAAATCAGATGCTCAAGGAATGGTTTTGGTTTTGGTTTTGGAGATACAATCTTAATGACCGTGTCCATCTAGTTGCATGTCATGGCAGTGTTTAGGTGAAATGTCTCACATAATCCCAGTGAAATTTTAAATGAATGTAACATTTCCCCCAGTGAAACGTTAAATGAGGTTGTTAAGAGAAGCATGGGGTGCCTCGGTGTGTGTGTGAGTGATATTGGAGACCTAGCACAGGCTCAGAGCTGCCTCGTTGCCCCTCTCAAGGCCTCCCCCATCCCTGAAGCACCCCATGCTCTGCTTCTCATGCCCACTGGCTTTTTCCAGGCCTTAGGCCTGCTTCCCACCCCATCAGGCCAAGCAGCCTTCTCTTTGCTTACATTCTGAAGACCTCTAAGGTCTTCCAGAGTGCCAGAATAATTTCCTTTGTACCGCTGCATTATTCAACTGTGAAAGTGGCTGCCATTTTGTCTCTCCCCCCCCCCATGAAATAGCAGCTGAATTTCCATTGCCATTGAGCACCCTGAGAACAAACTGCTTTGTTTTGCTGCCTTAATGAGATCTGCACAGTGTTGTAGAAGTAAAATGAAAAGGTTAGTCTGGAAGTTGCCATTTATCCTTGCCTACAAACAGGCAGGACAAAATAGCAGCCACATTTGGATCACCATTGCATGGTCTAGGGACAAAGTGCTTCATTTTGCTATCTTAACAGGGTCTGCACAGTGCTGCAGAAGCATTTTGCAGCATTCTGCACTGTGTTGTTTTGCTGCAATAAAGCAAAACATCTATCTAATTGGAGAAGATGATCCGTTAATAACATCTTGAGATAAAACAATTGTAACAAACAGAATATAGTAAAGAGTGGAAATAATAATGCCAGGCAAGTAACTGCATAGAGAGGGCAATACAGAATAGCATGTTCCAATGAATGAATTATTCATTGGAATAATCCACATTCAGCCACAGCATGGACAGAATCTCTGAAGGGGAGTTTTTGGCATCTTTGGTAATGACCGTTAGGAGGGCATTGAATCTGGCCAAAGATAAGGCTTCTGAATTTTGAGATCATTGTGAGATTGAGATATCTACCTAATTGGAGAAGATGAGCAGAGTGACTCGAGAAGGTATTTCTTGGTAGAGCTGAAAAGTTTGCTTGCAGCTTCAATGGCCCACTGTTTGAAATTAGCTAATATGCATTCATAGCCATTAAAAGTGATGGCTGGCCATGAAATACAGTGAAGTTGCAATTTGACATGTATTTTCTGGCTCCAGCAATACTTAAAGGTATCAGTAATAAAGGAGTCAAGCCGACTGGAAAAAAGGAGAGCATAAGCCTATAAAAGATGAAAATCCAGGCATAAATAAGCCAATTTCATGGCGAAGAACCATGTTCCAAATTGAGCAAGGTACTGTAAAGATGGTTCTTAAAAGTTGGACTGAACTCTTTCCAAAGGAAGAAATAACCTGAGTTCCCGGCTGAGCTCCAGAAAAGAGTTGGGTTCAGATCTTAACAGAAAAAACTTAGAAAAAACTTAGCTGGGGTTATATGCTGAGCTCTTTGAAGAAATAAAAGGTCTAAAAAGCCATCACTGTTTTTGTGCATTTAAAATAACATAGTCAACACAAGATTTTAGAATGGCTTGTAATTTAAAACACAATTACAGCTATCTAAAGGCCTTGACTTATTCTATTAGATAGTTTTTGGTCACATGTGTCTTAGAATGCTTAACAAAAATCATGACCTTGGTTTTAGAATAATTAATTTCTAGGTCTTCTTGGCAATGTTTAGCTAGAAAATGAAGCACTATTGTAGGCCAATCTGTTTGAAAAAGAAGCACCGTATCATCTGCATTCAGAATAGAAATGTATCTATTTCCCAATTTTTGTGATTGAAGGGATTAGCTATGGTATATAGTTTGTCAATAAGAAAATTAATATGCAGTATACATTTGAAAAAGGAAAACTAGAATACGTACTTGTGTCACTCTTCTCTTAGCAGAATTTTTTTTTGGTGCAATATCCTTGGGCATTACCATACATTGCACCTACATCTAAGAGTTGTCCATATAACTTGGAAATAATTACAAGTAATTTTTTTATCCATTCAATTTTTCCCATAATTTAGATCTGGAAATGTGGTCAACTGCACATTTACATGAAAGAATGCTACATAGTGATGAGCACGCTCCAGATGAACTAGATGTTAGATCGAGCAGTATTTCTCAACTAGTTGAGTGATTGAGCGGCTTTCTCTGATGCCTGTCTACTTGTTAGCTAAAACATTCTCAGTTACAACCCAGTTCAGGAGCTCATTCTACAAGCATCTAGCATATTGTTTGCTGACCCTAATGAAAAGGCTAATGGGGCAGCATTTGGTGCGTAAATCTCTGCCTCCTTTTTTTATAGTTCTGGATCACCAAAACTAGGCCCCAATCATCAGGAAACCTAGACTGATTCTAATGTAGTGAATAGGGAAGGCAGAGCAAGTAAAATAAAATCATTTCTATGAGAGTTTAGTTGTTTGTTTGTTTGTTTCAGATATTATTGAATCAATTTTGTAACTTCATAGCCTGACATAGTATGTTAGGAAGGGAGCTAATGAGCTTTATGGTCTAGTTCCTCTTCAGGTGGGGAAAATCTTCCTATATGTAAAACAAACTTCCAAATTGTATAAAGGATGAAATTCATAGCTTAGGAAAAGCAGATAGAAAAGCTACACATTTCCAGAATTGAACTAAATTCTTAAAATGAGCAGCTGAGATTAGTTGGCTCCAAAGACTGAAACATAGTCCGTCTCTTCTTTGCCTGTAATGACTGTTTACATTTCCTTTTGAACAGGACAGGAAATTTTTATATTCATTGAAGCAGGAAACTAGTTTTCTTCATTGTGTGGCAAGGGTTGGTTAAAAAAATTCTGATTCCTGTTAGCACCAGTTGGATGGGTAGAGAGAATTGGATGAAGAAACTAAACTAGTTGAATATAAGTTGGCAAAGTCTGATCAGGGGACTTGGCATCCAGAATAGTTGTATGTAATTGAAGTGTCTCATTAGTGGAGAGCATTTGGGATAATCTGTCCTTTGTCTGAACTGTACAATTTTTCGTATCTGTTCCTTGGGGATATCTTTGAATAGAATAGGGAATGTATTAAAAAAGATGATATCAAAAAGTTTCAAAAGCAGCATGTTGGGACAGTGATCTCTCTCAGGAGAGTTATCGATATGGAACTGGATAATTAAGGGACATAAATTTATTGATTACAGCAATATAATCGACCAAAAATGGTCTTGTACCTGTTGAATGTGAGAACTGTGCTGGATAGTCAGTAGTAGTGATGCCATTCATAATTTGCAGCTCCAGTCTATAAAATGTCTGCAATGTCTATAAGCCCCTGGAATTGCAAGTGTGGTCTGTGGAATTTCTAATAATGAGGGAGGATGGTCTGCAAATTAGTTGAATTTTGAAAAATTTGGCCAACAACTGATTATCAATTGAACCTAGACTGACATTGAAGTTTCCTGCAATGATGATACAGGCAATAATAAAAGTGTTTGTTTGTTTGTTTGTATGCTGCCTTTATTATTTTTGCAAATAATTCAAGGTGGTGAAAGTATCCAACACACCTTCCTCCTCTTATTTTCCTAAGAACAACCCTATGAGGCAAATTAATTGAATAGCATTGATGTAATTTTCTGCATTTCTCCAAAGTTCAACAATACATGGTTGAGGGATATAGAAATCAATGGGAAGTAATTTATTTCCAAAAATGTTGAGAATAGCTGTTTGTGAGGTTCTCAAATGGGTCTGCTGACATAATCTCAATATTTAGAATGGTTGAAATATGGATGCTCGGACTAGCACATTATTTACCTTGTCCCATGCCAGGAACTTTTGAGAGGAATAATGGGTCATATCCTTCAGTAAAGAGATTATTTGTTGATCATTTCTCTTGGAATATAAGGATGCTGAATATATAGAGCCGTGATGGCGAACCTATGGCACGGGTGCCACAGGTGGCACGCGGAGCCATATTGGTGGGCACACGAGTGTTGCCCTAGTTCAGCTCCAGCACGCATGCGTGCACCAGCCAACTGATTTTCAGGCCTTCCGGTCCCACCGGAAGTCAGGAAACTGGCTGTTTCTGGCCTCCGGAAGGCCTCCGGGGGGATGGGGAAGACTGTTTTTGCCCTCCCCAGGCTCCTAGAAAGCCTCTGAAGCCTGGGAAGGGGAAAAAACGGGCCTACTGGGCTCACCGTGCCATCGGGTGCCAAAAGCAGGGGGAAGTGTGTGGGGGGTCATGCACGGGAGGGTGGGGCACATTGAATTATGGATGTGGGCACCCACACCCGCGACCCCTCCCACTTTCTCCCTGCTTTTGGCATGCGATGGCAAAAAGTTAGCCATCACTGGTATAGAGTCTTTATTTCCGTCTTCCCATTCAGCAATATAACAAGAGAACAAGGACACCAATTCTGGTGTAGAACCACCTTGTTTGTTGACAGAGGGAGTGACTGGCAATGTATTGAGGTCTGTGAATGAATGATATGGTTCATGCGGTCATTCTAGAGATGAAATGAAGTCCAAAGTTCTTCAGTATCTAGGAAGACACACTGGTTGTAATTTGGCCAGCCTTTGTGTTCTCATATTGCTATACAAAATCAGGTAACTTTTGTGGTGGTTTGCCCTTAACATAGTGAACATTTTTTTCATGTCAATATAATTTATTAGAGCGGTTGTTCCATCCTGGATGGTGATTTTTTTTCCTACCTCAGAGGCTGTCATTCTCATTATTTCCTGTGATTCCTGTGGCAAAATTTTGCCTAGAAGACTGTATGACAATTATTGGATATGTTAAGCAAATGTCCTTATCATGTAATTGGTGCAGCTGACCACCTAATTCAGGTTGTGGTTTCCAAGGTTTTAGGCAATCAAAATCTTCCTCTTACTGATCAGCAGCACCCAGCTTCTAATTCTTTGAAGTTTCTGGATATTATGCTATTTCAACAGAGCAGGATGGAGGAATTTGGATTTGCTCCAGGGCCTTAGTGCTGATGATCTGCATGATCTGATGAAGAGCCGAGGTGGCGCAGTGGTTAGAGTGCAGTACTGCAGGCTACTTCAGCTGACTGCTAGCTGCAGTTCAGCAGATTGAATCTCACCGGCTCAAGTTTGACTCAGCCTTTCATCCTTCCGAGGTTGGTAAAATGAGGACCCAGATTGTTGGGGTCAATATGCTAACTCTGTAAACTACTTAGAGAGGGCTGTGAAGCACTATGAAGCAGTATATAAGTTTAAGTACTATTCTAATTTCTATAGGTCAGAGGAGATGACCTAAGTGCCAATAGGTCTTTTCTCAAAATGATGGTAATTGCCTTGGTAAAACCAAATAATTTAGATGTCTGGCTACTGTATGTTTCTCTAAAATTGTACAGTATTTTAATAATATCAGCTTGTTCTGAGCCTGAAAGGACACTAAAGAGTTAATTAGACCCCCCCCCCCCCAAGTACTATACAGTGTCTTGCTGTGGGTAGAGCAAATTATTCGCCTGGGGAGTCATATCTCGGGGCAGAACTGATAAAGTGTCCTTGAGGTTATCTAAGCTCAAGTGGTCAAGCAAGATTGGCTTAGGAGTAGACAGAGTTCTTCTGAATAGAACACATTTGTAGGGTGATTTGTTTAGGCTATGGATATATTTGTGATTTAAATGTCTCTCTTCCTTAGCTGCATGCCCAGTGGGGACTTGTTTCTCCTTCTCCCTAGGAATGGCCATCTCTCTCTGATCATTGCTTTCTCTTTTCTTTGGGGTAAGGGTAAGCTTGCCCATGGCTTCCCTGCTGGCTGTTTTTGTCACATACTCTGTACAGGAGATCTGTGCTTTAGCAGGGTTTTGAATTGACTGGTTCTCTATATGTTCTACAAAGACTTCTTTTAAGGAGTTTGATTTTGATTTTAACTATGGATAACTCAAAGATAGAATAGTTTCCACTATTCCACTTTGTTTAGAAAGTCAGTTATATTTTTGTTCTTAAAGTTTATCAGATTTTTATTCACACTGCTCATCCTGTACAGGTAGTCCTCAACTTATGACCACAATTGAGACCAAAATTTATATTGCTAAATGAGAAATTTGTTAAATGAGTTTTGCCCCATTTTACGACTTTTGTTGCCACATTTGTTAAGTGAATCACTGCAGTTGTTAAGTTGGTAACACGGTTGTTAAGTGAATCTGGTTTCCCCATTGACTTCTCTTGTCAGAAGGTTACAAAATGGGATCATATGACCCTGGGGCACTGCAACTGTCATAAATGTGAGTCAGTTGTCAAGCATCTGAATGTAAATCACATGACCATGGGAATGCTACAACAGTCATAAGTATGAAAAATGATTATAAATCACTTTTTCAGTGCCATTGTAATTTTGGACAGTCACTAAATAAACTTTTGTAAGTCAAGGATTACCTGTAATAAGTATGCAGCTGCTGAGCAGATTGCAGAGGGGAAAATTCTCTTCCATTGAAGAGGAATTACAAGTTATTGACTTATCAATTTTTACTTGTAAATTCCACTCTAAAGCATCACATGCATTGGAGGGATTTGAGGGAATAGGAATACTTAGAAGAGTTGGCTGTCTGCTGGTTAGGTAACTGCAAACTTTCGAGTGTTTGGTAGGCTTTGATGTACCTTGTGTTGCAGAAAATGTACAATGTCTCTTTTCCTATAATGATTAGTCGTGTCCTGGAGTTTTCTCAGCTTTTTCTAAATGTTGAGGCTTCCAATAAGGAATTAGAGGATGATATTTAAAACAATTAATTAAAACTACAGTGATAAATTCTTTTCTGGAGAAGCTCTTTACAATGGTTGATGACTCTTCATCCTATATATATTTAAAATATTGAATAAAAATAATGCAGTGTAAAAACGTTGCAATCTCATTTATGGAAACACTAATGGATTATCCACTATGAGCACATTTTGATATTCCTTAAAGCACTTATACATTATTCATTAAAGTGATGCGTTATAAGGAATATATATTTCTTATGAATTAGGAATGCTATATGCTGATTTGTCAGGATAAAAGGGATAACCTGGATTTCTTCAGCATGATACCTTCCAAGTATACTACACTAGGTTTCTCTACAATAGTGGGTTTAAATTTCAGTCGCTACTGATTTGCTCATGGGCGCATGCGTGCAGCACTTTTGCGCATGCACAGAAGCTTCTGCCCATGCACAGAGACATCTGGGCAGGTGAGCAGAACCTGCCGCCACCGCTACAAATTCACCTGATCTGGGGCGAACCGGTAGCAACCCACCACTGTTTCTCTACCTAGAGCAGCGGTTCTCATCTTGGTAATTTGAAGATGCGTGGTCATTTACTTACAGAATTCCCCAATCAGTTTTGCTGGCTGAGGGATTCTGAGAGTTGAAGTCCACATATCTTCAAGTTGCTAAGATGAGAGAGATGACCTAGACCACAGTAGAATTCCTATTTTGCATTTCACGGCAAACAGGCTGGGAAGAAGAAGGCAATTAATTGTCAGTTGCAGGAGTATCTGTGGGGGAATTTTAAAAAAGTCAATTGGCAGCTGCTCCTGTGCAGTTGAAACTGCCTACCCCTTTATATGTATTTATAAGTAAAAAAGAGTGGAGCTTTGCATGGCCAAACCTGCCATCTTGGCTTTTTGGTCATTCCTAAAAGCACCTATGAATGAATGTGTGCAAAGCAATTGCCATTTTCCAAAGGCAAAATGAGATAACTATCAGTTTGGGGACTGGATTAAATTTGAAACCCCTTAATATGGGCCTCGGGCAGTTCCAATATGATTGAAAGCATTCTAATCCGGAAATGCTTATCCTGATTTTTTGCTCTCTGGCCCTGATTCTTAGTTGGCTCCCTTCCAGCATAATTCCACTGGATGGAGGAAAAAGTGACAGAGAAACAATTGAAAGCTGTGTTAACTAAATAATAAACCCAAACTAACTGAATGGATATATATACAGGGAAACTAGCTGCACAAAGTACGGCAATTTACCTTGTTTTTCCACACATAGTATTTGATCTCTAGTACTTGTTGAAATCAGATGTTTTAGTATTTTTTGAAAAATACACAAGAGAAAAATAGAATTGGAAAATGTACAGAACATTCTTCTAGGATATTTTTTTGAGGGGGAATAAATAGACTAAATAGAACGAAGTTGCTCCTGCTTGGAAGACAAAAAAAATGCCATTTTTGCTTAACATTGCTCAATGCTCCCCATTCTCTCAGTAAAAGCTGCCATCCTCAATATACATAGTTATTATAAACAAAAATATAAATATTATAGTGCTAAGAAGCATTGCAGAAATCTGCTGTTCCACTCATTTAGGTAGCTTAACAGGTGATAATCATATGCTGTGGATCACTGAAGATGTAAAAAGGGTCTTTCCTTAAATATCTTAAGAAGTGCTGATTCCCAGAGGATTTAACTTATCAGTCATTTTTGCTTTTCTCCAAAAAAATCTGTAAAATTGGTTTGGCTTCCATAGCTGCATCCCTAGAACAATTTTTAAATGACTGAAATAAAGGCCAGCTTTCTCCAATCTGTTGCTTTTCTGTAGGTATTTTGTGAATTGTAGCCATGATAATATATGGAAGCTGCAATATTGGGGTGAAACAGGTACTTAGGGCAATTTGAAATACTTTTTTAGCTTTAGGTCTAAATTTGAATGTTGGCTCCGAATGCTCCAATTCCAAACACTCTAAACACATGAATTGTTGGTGCAAGTTTGTATATAATTAACATTAGATTAATTAACAATTAACATGGAATGCTGTACCTTGCCTCTAGAAAGTATATGTTTCATAGCCTGTAGGTCGGAGTGTCAAACTGGTGGCCAATGGGCCGGATGCATCATACACAAGCCACGCCCACCCCAGCTCTGCAAAGGGGAAAAATATCACAAAACATCACGTGATAGTTACGTGATGGTAATGTAATCTGGCAAATTTGACAGGTGATGTTCCAGTTCTAACACCCCATTTACTGATTTAAATACAACTAATGGTATAATTTATAATGTATAATGTAACCTACTGCTTAACTCTCCATAATGCTTGCTTTAAAAATAAAAGCCATATGACAAAATTCATTACTTGGCTTCAGAGCTAGTCAGTTTATTAAGACATTACACTTTCAAACTTGATGATTTCATTTCCTTGACTATTTTTATACCCAAATACCAATATTACATTAACAGTATTAAAATAACTCGACCTCCTTGCATTAATAGGTATCATATGATGGAATGTCCAGTTAAACTGGGGAGAGAGGTCAAGAGGGCCCCAAGTTTAGAGTTTCAGAAAGGGACAAAGGCCAGACCTTCCCCAGAATCCTTGAATCCTTATCTTGTCCTTCCCAAGGGAATGCAATCAGTCTGGTGAGATTCTTGTAACATTCTTGAATAGCAATAAAACTACTGTTGAAACTTTTTATGACTACTGATTGCTTTCATCTGACATACTAAAATGGACTATTGAAGATATTTTGATCACCTGGAACACAACACTAGGTCAGTATTTCTCTCAACCCCAACAGCTTTAAGATGTGAGGACTTCAATTCCAAGCATGCTGGCTGGGGAATTGTAGGAGATGAAGTCCACATATTTTAAAATTGCTGAGGTTAAGGAATACTACATAGACAATACAACCATCCAAATTGGACATGGGTCATATAGTGCACCTTTTCTATTTCCAGGCTCACATGTTATATCAATTCCAACCATTACCATTTGAAAGCCATAATGTATGGCTTTGGATAGTGTGCATGCTAATCAAATTATGGATTATTCAGTAAACCATGTTCAATCAAAAAAGCCTTTATTATGTAAAGCCTTTATTATGAATTTATACCAAATGGTAACAGAGGAAGGAAAGACAGCAACATGTTTAGAGCATTTTCCACCCTAATCATCAGACATGTCGGGTACCTATATTTTGCTATGGAAAGAACAAAAGTTTAAATATGTTTAATAATTTTTGAATCATAACTTTCAATATAGTTCTAGCTTTTTATCCCAGGATTACCTTTATACTCCAATTGAGTGTTTCACTTTTTATTATCTTGAGACTAAAATTTATCTAATGATAGGCATACATTAGACCAGAGGTGTCAAATTCGCGTCATCATGGTGGTGTCACGTGACATATTGGGACATTTCCCCCCTTCGCTAAACTGGGCAGGGGCGGGGCCAGCACATGATGCATCTGGGCTGCAGGCTGCAAGTTTGACACCCCTGCATTAGGCAACAAGAAAAGAATAATAAATCCGGAAGTAATAATTCAACATTGCCTATTTCAAGATTAAAATGATTTTCCCCCAGGCAACAATTTAAAAAGCACCTTCTACAGATATTTTGGAAGATTGGGCACAGAAGGCTGATAAAATAATGTAAAATCTTTCAGTAAAGGACTAGTCCAGGTATTCAACAAAAAAAAGGGGATGCTAATGATAGAAATATTCAGAGAATTTTAATCCAATTTGTACTTGATGTAGACAAAATATGTAGATTCCTTCTTAAAAATGCATCTTAACCAAATCTTACTGATTTTAGTTAGATTTTTATAAATAAATAGATATAAACCACCCAGAGTCATTTTGTAGAGTGAGATGGCTGGCATATAAATGTAATAAACAATAAGATTGTATCTTTAGTCAAAAATACCTGTCACCCAGACTAAGAAACAAGAGCACCAAGTATTGATTTAGTAGCAAGTTAATTGCTTTTACCTTAAATTGTATACTGATTTCTTCAGACCACCAAGTCTCAAGAGTTGGACCTGTTTTTTTTCAAAAGGTAGCCTCATCCATACAAATGTAAATAAACTTGGCATACAGGTAGTCCTTGACATAGGGGCACAGTTAAGCCCAAAATTTTTGTTGCTAAGTAAGACATTTGTTAAGTGAATTTTGCTCTATTTTATGACCTTTCTTGCCACAGTTGTTAAATGAATCACTGCAGTTATTAAATTAGTAACTCAGTTGTTAAATGAATCTGGTTTTCCCATTGACCTTGCTTGTCAGAAAGTCACAAAAAGTGATCACATAACTCCAGGACATTACAACAGTCATAAATATGAGTCAATTCCCAAGCAGCTGAATTTTGATCACATGACCATGGGGATGCTGCAGCAATCGTAAGTGTGAAAAATGGTCATAAGTCACTTTTTTCAATGCCATTGTAATTTCAAACGGTCATTAAATAAACTGTTGTAAGTCAAGGACTATCTGTACTGTAAGAAAATGTTTGGAAGAAAGGCATCTACAGGAGGGGTAAAAAATATCAAGATAGCCATGCATCTTTGGCTCATCAGGGCTTTGTTTACAATATCCTGGCTGCCATTTTGAATCTGATTTTTTATTCGTCTACAGAAAGAACTGTATTCAATTCTTTGTTGTTTTTTTCTCTTTGGAAATATTTTCTGATCAGAATATATTTAGAAAAGAGATCGAGTCATTTGCCAGGATGATAGTGGTTACTTATCAACTAATATTATCTTGCAAGAAGCCACATACTGTGCAATGCGGCATGAGGGCAAAAAAACACAATAACAATGGAAAAAACTCCTGTATAGCAATTTAGTTGCGAAGTCATGTCTGACCCATCGCGACCTCAGAGACAACATTTCTCCAGGCTTTCCTGTCCTCTACCATCCTCTGGAGTCCATTTAAGCTCATGCCTACTGCTTCAGTGACTCCACCCAACCACCTCATTCTCTGTTGTCCCGTTCTTCTTTTACCCTCAATCTTTCCCAACATTAGGCTCTTCTCCAGTGAGTCCTTCCTTCTCATTAGGTGGCCAAAGTATTTGAGTTTCATCTTCATAGCAATTGCAATAGTAATTAGACTTATACACTTTACAGCCCTCTCTAAGCAGTTTACAGAGTCAGCTTATTTCTCCCAAGAATCTGGTTCCTCATTTTACCAACCTTGGAAGAATGGAAGGCTGATTCAACCTTCAGCCTGATGAGATTCGAATTGCCAAAACTGCTGGCAATTCTAACCACTGTACCACTCACTCTAGAAATTCAATCAAGCTGATATATTAATTAAAATATGACTTAATTGGCTTCTTGAGTTTTTATTATTTGAGAAAGGAAATAAGTATTCAGTTTGGCCTTGCAGGTCAAAATTCATCAAGTTAATCACTTGATCTATTTATTGTTGCAAAACACTCTTTGGGGTAGGTTCAATCAGGACAAAGTCAGCCAAACTCAGCAAAGACTTGAAGCTGGTTGTTCTCAGTACAAATACTGAATCAATCAGTATCAAAAACATGCAAAAATGAGATAGAGGTATTCTTGTATGTACACTAAACCATTTGTTTAATGACCGTTCGAAGTTACAATAGCACTGAAAAAAGTGATATGGCTGGATTTCACTTGACCATTGAGGCATCCCCATGATCAAGTGATCAAAATTCAGATGCTTGGCAACTGGTTCATATTTATGACAGTTGTAATGACCAAGGGTCATCTTTTGCAACTGTTAGGCAAGAAAGTCAATGGGGAAGATTCTCTTAATGAATGTAGTGATTCATTTAACAACTGTGACAAGAAAAATAATAAAATAGGGCAAAATACACTTAACAATTGTCTTGGTTAGCAATGGAAATTTTTGGTTCGATTGTTGAGAATTACCTGTAATGAATTAAGCTGATTTAATTGTGTTGATATTACTATTTATGTTATAATTTATACGTGTCCTTCATGGCAACTGTCTATAAAGAAACCTGAATCCATGCAATATACATGAAAATGGAAACCAACACAGACACTGTCTTGACTTTTATACCATACACTGTGGACGCCCGGATGTCGGTCTATAGTAATCAAATATATATCTTTTCTTTTCCTTCTTTTAAACTAGTCCTGGGGCTTGAGCAGCATAATCATTTAAAAAATAATAATGGCAGTGACCTTCAACTGGAACATTGAGAAAAAAAAATGAAGAGTTGATTTTGACTATTTGACATCAAGCTATTTTAACTAATGCAATCAGGCCAGAATTGAAAAATCATCAAATGATTCAAAGTGCAACTTGTGCAAAGAAGCAGAAAAAACTGTAGACCACACAAACTAAAAATTGCACAAACTGATTATAAACAATGGCATAAGACAATCAACAAAATTATTCAGTGGAACATCCTTAACAATTATCCTATGTCAGTACTAAAACACTGGCGAGAATATATAGTTGAGAAAAATAGTCAAAATGAGCAGATTAAAATATTGTGGATATCTGAATTCAAACTGATTTTTCATAGCACAATCTCATTCAATTGTGGTTGAAAAGAAGAAAGTGTGGATAACTGATGTAGCAGTATCAGGGATAGCAGAATAAAAGACAAAGAATTGGGGAAGATCACAAAGTATTTAAACATCTGAAAATCAAAATTGAAAGATTGTGGCATAAACTGTCTGGGTGGTCCCAATGGTTATTGGCACACTGGATACTATACCAAAAAATCTTGGATGACACTTAGAAAAACTGCTACATTGACAAAATTTTCATCTGTTAATTATATACTCCTTGGATTGGCACATATATTGCACTGATATAGTATGTACTAGGTACTTGGGAAGAACTCAGTGCATGAAGGCAAATACCAGTTAAAGAACTGATAGCTGTGATTTCGCATTGCTGTGCATATAATAATAATAATGATAAAAATAAATGATAAAATAGTGGGAACTGCATGGATGACATCTGTATTTCTATATGTAAGGGAGATGTAATGATAGGTCATTTCTCCTTTTTAACAAAGCCTGAATATTACTGGAGTCTTTGGCACCAAATGCAGGATTACCCATGTAGCCCATGTTGTCATTTGTACCAGCAGCTCAGCCAAATTTGTTTCAGATCAGTTATAGTGCAAAAAGAACCACAAATATTATATCATTCACCTTTAGACACTGGAATTTCACAGACCATGGAGATGAATAATTCCCTATTGATGGAAATGCTGCCTTGTTGCCTCATTTACTGGCTTCTTAATTCTTCCTCCTTCTAACTAAAGCCAAAATACCCTGGCATCTTTTCACTTGACTGTTTAGAAGAGAGAGAAGTTCTCTCTCCCCCCTTTCTCCCCTTTTTTACATCTTCTCTTGGCCAGGTGGAAGAAGCCCTGGTCAGCATCTGAACAACGATAGCAAATAAAGTTTCCAAATTCAGCCTGTTGAGAATTTGTGAGGGTTGGAGAGTGAAAATTTTCATAGTTGCATGGAAATGATCTTACTAGAAGCAACAACATCACTACTGACCTAAAGCCAGCATTTTAAATTCACTTAATGCCTCTAATGTTGCATCATCACTATGATTGCCCTCTTTAATTTCCAACAATCAAAAGATCAATGTGAGAAATTAAAATGACAGTTTCCCGAGATACATCTGGGTTTATCAAGTATAATCCAGCAAATAGTTTAAATCTAGAAAACATTAGAAGGATATGCCAATTGGATTAGGCATTTGATAGGAGGCAACCTGCTTAATTGCTGCAGGTGTGCCATGTACTATGGCATCCAGCTCTTTTTCTTCTGAGTAATTCTACTGCAGTATCCAATTAATACAACACTCTGTTGATGTAGCCTTATAATAAATTAAAATTATCTCACTTTAATATGCTTATCTAGATTACCTCACAAGGTTATCAAATGTTTAATCTAACTATTACATCTTGGGGCATATTTTCATGTATAAAATAAATTCATACAATATTTAGATTTTTTTTCCTCTGGTTTTCAGGTTGCCTTGTAGAACTGATTATGGTGTTTTTTTTTTACAAGATAAAGGAGTTTGCTAATTATTAAATCTGCCCTAGAAGCAAACTGAGTATTCTAGAACTTTCCCAGAATCTTCTGGAATTCAGAAATGCAAATTAATTGGTAAAATACACATGAAAGCTGTTGCAAGATAGGTAAGAGGACTTATTGGATTTATATACAGATCTCACTGAAGTAATTTATTAAAGGGTGAATTATTTTGAAATCTCTTTTTCTGAAAATATAATTTTATTTTAAACGATAGGTCATATGTTAATCAGAAATTTAGACTTTGGTTTGACCTTCATTAGTGTTGTATAGAACCTTAATTGCAACTGGCAAGTAGATAAGAGTCAAGCATGTTATTTTATGATACCTGCGTTGCAATATTTTTGCATCACACTGATATGCTAGGCTGGAAACTTTTTATAGAACTGTCATAAAAGTTACCTACAGATCTAAATTACCTTGTGAATCAACCTCTGTTTCATTCTTCTAATCTGCCAAACAATTTAGGCTTGCAAAGCACATTGGAACATGGGTCACTGTGACTTGGAACATGGTACACTTGAGTCTCAGAGGCATTGCTATTCTTGTCATATGTCTTGCTGTTTTCTGAAACAGCACAACACATAACAAAATAGCTATGAAAAGTGTCTCTCTTTTTGTATAAAAAATGTTCATATTAAATCAGTATGTTTTTTTTTACTTTCAGATTTGGAAAAACAAAAAAAGGAAGATTAATGCTAGTCTATCTACCAGTTTCTGCAAATATATGGCTTATATATGTATGTGTGTATATTATGTATATGTATATGTATATGTATATGTATATGTATATCAATGGTGGGTTTCAAAATTTTTTACTACCAGTTCTGTGCGTGTGGCTTGGTAGGCGTGGCCTGGCTTGGTGGACATGGTTTAGTGAGCGTGGCAGGGGAAGGATACTGTAAAATCTCCATTCCCTCACCACTCCAGGGGAAGGCTACTGCAAAATCCCTATTTCCTTCCGATCAGCTAGGACTCAGGAGGCAGAGAATAGATGGGGGCGGGGCCAGTCAGAGGTGGTATTTCAAAATTTCCACTACCGGTTCTATAGAACTGGTCAGAACCTGCTGAAACCCACCTCTGATGTAGATGTAGATGTAGATGTAGATGTAGATGTAGATGTAGATGTAGATGTAGATGTAGATGTAGATACATATGAGAAATGTTCCTTCCCATATCTGGGTAGACCAGGTTGCTTCGATAGAAAACCCATTTAATTTCACCTGGTACAAGCTGACAAAGCGAGGAGAACCTGTGGCTTAGAGGTTAATACATCTGCCTAATATGCAAGCAAGCCCAGGTTCGAATCCCAGAAGGGTATGGCTAGCTGATGAGAGCTAAATAGCTTGAAATAGATATATACTAGTCTCCCTTTATATAAATATATATGTAAATATAAATTTAACAAAATAATTTGTCGTGAAAAGACTGCCTGAGGGCTCCTGGGTTGGGGCTGATCTCATATACAGGTATATAATATTACTAGTTGGATACCCGTGCTTCACTATGAAATGATGTGATGGGGCTTGATAAATTGACACTTAGAGTTTGAAAATTAATGAGTAGTTATGATCGGCCTCTCCTCTCCATTCTCTCCCTCAGGCTAGCCCCACAGAAGCCTCTCCGCTCCTTTCCCTCAGGCTGGTTCCACAGAAGCCTCTCTTATCCTACCCCCTTCTCTACTCAGGCTGGGCCCATAGTCCCTCTCCTATCCCCTTCTCTTCCTCAGGCTGGCCCCACAAAAGCCTCTCCTCTCCCTCAGGCTGGCTCCACAGAAGCCTCTCTTATCCTACTACCTTCTCTATTTCAGGCTGGGCCCATAGTCCCTCTCCTTTTTTAAAAAAATAAACCTTTATTAACATTTACAATCCAAAAATACAAGTTAAAATACATCTATAACAAAAATACATCCATAATAATTATACAATTCAACATCATTCTGACAGTATCTCTTAACTTTGTTCATCTATTCCCGCATATTCCTAGTTAATTGACATATTTAAACACATTTTGTATCTTATTTTATTCTATACATTCCTTATTTTTAATTTCTATCCATTGATACCAATTTTCCTAAGTTAAGTAGTATTCTGAGTCTTCCTTATTATTTAGTTCTAAAGTAAGTTTGTCCGTTTCTGCACATTCGAAAATTTTCCAGATTATTGCACAGTCTGTTGGTATAGTAGACATTTTCCAGGCTTGTGCGAGTACAATTCTTGCTGCTGTAGTTATATGAATAATTAAATATTTAATCCTTTTAGGATAATTTCCTTTAATAATCCCCAGAAGAAACAATTCAGGTTTCAATTCTATCTTATAGTGTGCCATTTTTGTATTTTAATCCAGAATTTTTTAACTTCTGGGCAAAGCCACCATACATGGAAGTAGGTACCTTCTACTTGTTTGCATTTCCAGCAATTAGGTTTTAGGTTGGGGTACATTTTTGGAGTCTTGTTGGGCCTAAATGCCACCAATAGAACATTTTATACTGGTTTTCTTTATATGCGGCAGATTTTGTTAATGTATAGTTTTTCTCCCACATTTTTCCCAATCTTCTAACTCAATGTTGTGCCCAATATTTTTAGCCCATACTATTATTAATCCCTTTACAGTTTCTTCTTCTAAATCAAAATTTAATAAATAATTATATATTTTAGATAGTAATTTCTCTTCCTGTTAATAATTTATCTAATTGTGTAAATTTCGGTTCAAATCCAAATTCCTCTAAATCTTTTTTTAAATCTAGATTGCAATTGAAGATACGGCCACCAATCTATGATTATTCCCTGTTTCTTTAATTCTTGGTTAGATTTTAATAGTCCCTTTCCTATCCCCTTATCTCCCTCAGGCTTGGTCCCATAGATCCTCTCTGTTCCCCTTCTTTCCCTCAGGCTTGGCCACATAGATCCTCTCCTCTCCCCTTCTCTCTCTCAGTCTTGCCCCATAGATCCTCTTCTATCCCCTTCTCAGGCTGGCCCCATAAATCCTCTCCTGTCCCCTTCTTTCCCTCAGGTTGGCCCCATAGATCCTCTCCTATCCCCTTCTCTCCCTCAGCCTGGTCCCATAAATTTATTTATTTATTTATTTAATTTATTTCCAATTTCTATACCGCCCTTCTCCCTGAGGACTCAGGGCAGTGTACAGCCAGAAATAAAAAACATGAAATATAAATATTAAGACAATTAAAATATATATAATTTGGCTACAAAATTTAAAACTCACAGACCAATTAAAATATTCAAAATATTTAAAATTTCTTCTTAAGCCAGCCCGGCTTGTTGGAAAAAATGTGTTTTTAGGGCACGGCGGAAGGCACTGAGGTCATGAATTCTCCTAATCTCCGGGGGCAACTGGTTCCAGAGGGTGGGTGCCCCCACAGAGAAGGCTCTCCCCCTGGGGGTCACCAGCCTACATTGTTTGGCTGATGGCACCCTGAGGAGGCCCTCTCTGTGGGAGCGCACGGGTCGATGGGAGGTCATCGGTGACAGCAGGCGGTCTCGGAGATAACTAGGCCCTATGCCATGGAGCGCTTTAAAGGTGATCACCAACACCTTGAAGCGCACCCAGAAGACCACTGGAAGCCAGTGCAGCTCGCGTAGGAGCGGTGTTATGTGGGAGCGCCACGCTGCTCCTGTCACTACCCGCACGGCTGCATTCTGGACCAGTTGGAGCCTCCGGGTGCTCTTCAAGGGGAGCCCCATGTAGAGAGCATTACAGTAGTCTAGGCGAGAGGTGACAAGGGCGTGAGTGACTGTGCACAGGGAATCCCGATCAAGAAAGGGCCGCAACTGGCGAATCAGGCGAACCTGACAAAAGGTCCCCCTGGCTACAGCCGTCAGATGTTCCTCCAAAGACAGCTGCCTATCCAGGAGGACTCCCAGATTGCGAGCCCTTTCTGCGGGGGCCAAAGACTCGCCCCCGATAGTCAGTGATGGAGTCAACTGACTATATCGGGATGCCGGGAACCACATCCTCTCATATCCTCTTCTCTCCCTCAGGCTCGTCCCACTTATCTCCTTCAGCCTTGCCCCACAGAAACGCCTCCTATCCTATCCCCTTCTCTCCCTCAGTCTTTCTAGCCCCTTCTCTCCATGAGGCTTGCCCCACAGAAGCCTGTCCTATGCTATCCCATTCTCTCCAGAGTTATTTTCAAGTTGGGAGTGGGAGTAGAATGTCTAATTAATTAGCATCAGAGCATATTATAATAATATAGGAAATACTAGTGCTCTGATGGTCATTTCAAAAAAATCCTTTCTTAGGGAGCACCTAGAAGCCAAGAGGAATATAAATGGCAAAATGCAAGTTTGTAGGCTTTACGGTTCTAGAGATTTCGTAATTAATGTGTGAGTGGTTTTCACTTTTATATATATAGATACACACACATATATATATTTCAGCTTATACAGACTGTGTGAGCGCTACAGTGATATTTTTCTGACTGAATTTTGAAAAGGCAAGTTTATTTTCCTTTTCAGCCACAAAACAGCCTAAATAGCGTTGAGCAAGTCAATGACCACCATTATATGATAAAATTTGATTGTTCTGAAATTAATAGAATTTGATGTATTTGGCTGTTTCTGTAACTTTTTTAGTTTGACTTCCCTTACAAATATATTGTGAAATAAATCTGGCTATGATATTGGCTGCTCCTTAAAATACTAGGATAGCTGTTATGGAGACTATGGTGTTTTGCTGGATGCTACAGAAAATATCAAAAAATCAGGAAACTCATATTCCTTTATATATTTCTACTCCGTTTATGTCTCACCATTGGTCAAGGTGGCTAGGTTTGCTGGGAGTCGTACTTCAGCAACATCTTGACTCCAAGGTCCCTATCCTTATCAGCCAATGATAGCGCACCACCATTATTACATTTTACTATTAATGTAATGAAAATAGCCTATTTCTGTTTATTTTTGCATATTAAACCATAGGGCCTGGGTAAATAATATGACCTTTCTGCAGAATTTTTCAGGTTTTATATTTGGCATTTCCAGTTAAAAAAAATAAGAATAAAATGGCAGTTAGGAACTGAGAAAGAGTTTTTCCTAAATCTTTGGAGAGCAGCTGACTATTTTCAAAGAAACTGTCAGAAATCGCTTTGAAATCCTTAATTTTATTAATAAAAAAGGAATCCAGAGGAATTATGAATGAACTTCAAGAAGTTGATAAAGAATGAATGTGAAAAAAGGCTTACAAAAATAAAGAAAGGGAAGCAAACAACATTGAAATAATATGATATCTTTGAATTTTAGTATTGGAAAAGATTTCTGACAATACTGTCAACATTCCAGAAAACAAACTATAGATCCTTGAACAAATAGATCCAGAATTTTCACTTGAGGCATAAATGACCAGGCTCAAAATATCCTACTTCAGACATATTGTACAAAGATCCAGTTGTCTAGAAAAGACTCTAACGCTAGGAAAGGTGGAAGGATGGAGAAGAAAAAGAAGAAAACAGCCAAGCAAGGTGAATGGACTCAGTTACAGTGGCAATGAATGCACTCACAGGTGCTTTTCAAAAGGCAACTGGACTTACTTCTCATCTTGTATGAGAAGTAAAATGTTTTCAAGAGAAAAAAACAAAGAAAGTCCAGATGCCTTTTGAGAAGTACCTTTGGGAAAACCATGACCTGGATGTTTGAGAATCTCCATAAACAATTGGGAAGCTTGAATGAACAGTTTAGGAATAGATATAGAGAAGATCTACCTGTGGTTGCCAGGAGTGATGCCACATTATAATTTATATTGTGCTTAATATTCTTAAATATCGGGATCATGAAGATGTTCTGCATCTAAGGGGGTTGTTGTATATGTGTATGAAACATGTGTCATGTACACATTGTTTATTCTTGCTGGGTAGAATGGAGGGGGGCAATTGGTTGCTGTGGCATCTCAGAGACAGTAGGTTTTTTGTTTGTTTACTTTTAAATTATTCTATGGTTTTATTATTGTGAACCATGCAAACTTGCACTTTAAGACAGGTAGTATGCAAATGTTACAAACAAACAAACAAATAAATAACATATCATAAATGCTGATTCAAACATAAGTGCTTTTGTTTGGGAGTCAGAAGAAATAGTGTGTATGCAAACTAAAAATGTCTTATCTGAAAGAACAACAAAATCCCTAAAAGCTAACAATCTAACAAACTGGGAAAGACATTGAGGGTGTGAGTTTCTTCTAAGGGTGTCAACCTATGAAATTATCAGATCAATTTCTGAGGGTGTGGAACTTAGGCAGTTGTTTTAACCATTTGTGAACCCTTGCTATCAAATGATAGTCTACATCTTTTATAGCTGTATAACATAACTATTGATTATTAATTTTTGCTTCTCTCAGACTTCTACTATCAAATGCCAGGTAGGTAACAACTGAATATAATTGGTGTCATTGGGCATCTATCTCTGAATGAATATTGCAGCAGTCTACTTTTTTTTCAAACATTGTTCAGCTTCATATTTGAATGAGTCACTGAATCCAAAGAAATATTGTGGATAAAATGCATTAATTTATCCTGGCACATCTATATATGTATCAGCATTATATAGACCTTCATTATTAGCAATAGCAATTGCACTTAAACATATATACCTTTCATAGTGCTTTACATCACTTTTTGGGTGGTTTATAGAGTCAGCATATTTTTCTCCAGTGGGTGGGAATCCTCATTTTATTGACTTCAGAAGCTGATCCTCATTTTACTGACCTCAGAAGGATGGAAAGTTGACTCAACCTTGAATTGGTAAGGATCAAACTCCTGCCTGTCGGCAGAGTTAGTTTGAAGTACTGCATTCTAATCACTGTGCCACCATGGCTCTTTTATTGCATGGATTCTGATTATAATCCAACTGTTTTTGTTGTTGTTGTTAGTTGTGACGTCATGTTTGATCCATCACGACTCCATGGACAATGTTCCTCCAGGCCTTCTTGTCCTCTACCATCCTATGGAGTCCATTTAAGCTCATGCATACTGCTTCAGTGACTCCATTCAGCCACCGCGTTCTCTGTCCTCTTCTTTTGCCCTCAATCTCTCCCAGTATTAGGCTTTTCTCCAGTGAGTCCTTCCTTCTCATTAGGTGGCCAAAGTATTTGAGTTTCATCTTCAGGATCTGGCCTTCTAAAGAGCAGTCAGGGTTGATCTCCTCTAGGACTGACCGGTTTGATCACCTTGCAGTCCAAGGGACTCACAGAAGTCTTCTCCAGCACCATAGTTCAAATGCTTCAATTCTTTGGTATTCAGTCTTTCTTATGGTCCAACTTTCACAGCCATACATTGCAACTGGGAAAACCATGGCCTTGACTATACGCACTTTTGTTGGCAGGGTGATGTCTCTGCTTTTTAGTATGCTATATAGATTTGCCATAGCTTTCCTCCCCAGGAGCATCTTTTAATTTCTTGGCTGCAGTCCCCATTTGTGGTGATCTTGGAGCCCAGGAAAATAAAATATGTCACTACCTCCATTTCTTTTCCATCTATTTGCCAGGAATTGAGAAGGCTGGATGCCATGATCTTAGTTTTCTTAATGTTGAGTTTCAAGCCAACTTTTGCACTCTCCTCCTTCATCCGCATCAAGAGGCTCTTTAGTTCTTCTTCAGTTTCTGCCATTAGAGTGGTATCATCTACATATCTGAGGTTATTGATATTTCTCCCGGCAATCTTAATTCCAACTTTTGATTCATCTAGCCCCGCCTTTCTCATGATGTGCTCTGTATATAAGTTAAATATGCCGGATTTAATATTTCCCAATTTTGAACTAATCAGTGGTTCCATGTCCAGTTCTTGACCTGCATATAGGTTTCTCAAGACATAAATAAGATGGTCTGGTACTCCCATCTCTTTAAGAACTTGCCAGTTTGTTGTGATCCACACAATCAAAGGCTTTAGCATAGTCAATGAAGCAGAAGTAGATGTTTTCTGGAACTCCTTAGTTTTCTCCATGATCCAGCACAGGGGTGGGTGGGTGTGTTCTGTGGGTGTGGCTTGTTGGAGGGAGGTCATGTGACTGGGTGGGCATGGCCAACTCGACATCACTCACATCAAAGGGCTCCTCACTGGCCCCTCCCCTCCCAGCCACTCCTTGTTGCGAATGGCAGAAAAATGGGGAGGGGAATATTCCTGTCTACCATCCTTCCGTCAGTCTGTGCTGAGATTGAGGAATGGATGACAGACAGGAAAATCCCCTTCCTCATTTTCCTGCCTTTCACAAAAACAGCTCCATTTCAGCTGCTGTCCCCCCTTGTCCCCCTGTCTCCTGGGGATTACCTTAAAAGGGACAGGCTGCAGCAGCTCTGTTGTGAATGGAAGGAGAAAAATTAGCATTCTCTCTGCTGCATTTAACATTGAATTCTGTGGAATATCGAGCGACTGGAAGGGGAGAGCAGCAACCGGCCGGGCATGGGTGGGGCCAAGAGGTAATTACTACCGGTTCGGCGAACTGATAATCCCTAGTGGTTCACCCGGCGGTCTGAACTGGTAGGATTTCACCCCTGATCCAGTGTATGTTGGCAATTTGATCTCTAGTTCCTCTGCCTCTTCAAAATCCTGCCTGTACTTCTGGTAGTTCTCAATCCACATACTGCTGGAGCCTAGCTTGTAGGATTTTAAGCTTAACTTTACTAGCATGTGAAATGAATGCAATGGTGCGATAGTTTGAACTTTCTTTGGCATTGCCTTTCTTTGGAATTGGAATGTAAACTGACCTTTTCCAATCCTGTGGCCTCTGTTGAGTTTTCCAAATTTGCTGGCAAATTGAGTGTAGCACTTTTACTGTATCATCTTTTAAGATTTTGAATAGCTCAGCTGGAATACTGTCACTTCCACTAGCTTTGTTGTGGCTCAGATTTCCTAAGGCCCATTTGACTTCACATTCTAGGATGTCTGGCTCGAGGTCAGTGACCACCCCATCATGGTTATCAGGGATGTTAAGATCATTCTTGTATAGTTCTGTGTAATTTTGCCACCTCTTCTTAATCTCTTCTGCCTCTGTTAGGTTCCTTCCATTTTGGTCCTTTATCATGACCCTCTTTGCATTAAATGTTCCTTTCATGTTTTCAATTTACTTGAAAAGATCTCTGGTCCTCCCTATTCTATTGTTTTCTTCTATTTCTTTGCACTGTTCATTTAAGATGCCTTCTTAAATGAACAGGGCAAAGAAATAGATGCATCTTATGTCTTCTAGCTATTCTCTGGAATTCTGCATTCAGTTGGGTGTATCTTTCTCCCTTGCCTTTCGCTTCCCTTCTTTCCTCATCTATTTACAAAGCTTCCTCAGACAGCCATTTTGCTTTCTTGCATTTCTTTTTCTTTGGGATGGTTTTAGTTGCTATCTCTTGTACAATGTTGCAAACCTCCATCCATAGTTATTCAGGTACTCTGTCTATCAGTTCTAATTCCTTAAATCTATTTGTCACCTCTATTGTATATTCATCGGGGATATGACTTAGCAGTTCATACTTGAATGGCCATAATCCATAATCCAGGTAGCCAACATCAAAGCTGATGATCACAGTTATAGAATTCTAAATGTCGGCTGATTGTGGGCTTTTTACCTACCACTGTAGAGAAGACATGGAAGAATGGAAGAAAGTTTTAGCTCTCTGAAAAACAGAATTAAAGAAATAGGTAAAAGAAAACAAAGAAGGAAGAGGAAGATGGGTGCATTAAAAAAAATAAAAGCCAATTCTTGCAGAGTAAATAGTTAAAACCTGATTTCAGTAATAACTGATTGTAACAGACCTAAATATAGAGAAATATCTCAGAAATTTTATAATTTTTTTTAAAAATTGCATGTAAAAAGTAATAAATAATTCAATACAAATACGAAAAAGAAAAAGGAAGAAAGAAAAGAAAGAAAAAGGAAGAAAGAAAAGAAAGAACGAAAGAGAAAAAAAGAATTTGGAATGTTATTTGAGAATTCATATAAATGCATGCATAAATGCATACAGAAAGAAAGAAAAGAAAAAGAAAAAAAGAAAGAAAGAAAGAAAGCTGGGCGGAGAGACACGAACTGACCCAAAGTCATTCTACTAATTTGGGTCTTGGAGACCTAGACTTCACAATCTTGGGTTTCTAGAGCAAAATAATAGCCACTACATCAAACAAGCTTTCTATAGTTTGTTTTGCAGGGTCTTACAGTTTTTTAATATTTACATAGTGGTTTCCATAAATAGAAAACTAAAATAGATATACCAACAATCTTGACTCTGTAAATCAAGAGTCTGCAAATATTTTCTCATACCAATTAAATGGTCCTTAATGGTCCTGTAAATTCTGAAGCTAGTTTAAGTTCCTGGCTTGTTCTATAACTAATGAAATTAATTTTCCTATTTGATTATATTTGAAATGTATAGTTAGCAATTTTGGGGGGAAGAATTTGTAAAATATAATTGGGATTTCTAAAATAGCTTCAGGTTTCTTGGCTATGAATAATACATTTGCTGTCTTAATAGATGAACAGGAAATTTCCTTCTGTCAACTTCCTTCAATTAGCTTATTTTGGAATCCATGCCTGGGTTTTTTTTCTGTTCTAAACGTGAGCAGAATCTTTCTGCCATTTTATCATCAAAATTGGCAGCATTTAAAAAAGCATCATGTTACTCTTTATATCACTGGGATACACTGTTTTGAGCCTATTTAAATAGTTTGGTTTTTTTTAAAAAAAAATAGTGCTCCATTGTGTTGGCTGAGGGTGTGCCTCATCCTGCTTGGCAAACAGAAGTTGTAAAAACCAATGCAGTAAAAATGATTCTAACCAGCTCTGGAGTTAAGAACTGAGTTTTCCCCCTTATAGTATATTGGTAGGGGCAAAAGAAAAGGAAGCAGATAAATAAATGAAGTTAATCTAGGAAAAAGGACATTCTAGAGGACAATTTTTAGAAAATTCACAATAGCTCAAGAGAGTAATGAATTTTTATAGGAAGAGTAAGAATTCTTAATTTTGTACACTTGAATGGGCAGAATATAGCAGTTATTTATTCAATTGTATTTTACAAATATTTGCAGTACCTAGTTTGTCCACTGCTCATAGAATATATAGTGGGTCAATATAGGGTCAGCTGTTGTGCAATATTATGATATGTTTTATGGATTAACATGCATTATGGAACCATGGTGGCATGGTGATTACAATGCAGTATTGCAGGATAATTCTAAATCACTGTGAAGTAGTATATAGGTCTAAGTGCTATAGCTATTGAATTAATGAATAAATGAATGTTTATGGTTAAAATCATACCTAAACAGTGAGCTAATCTAATCTATAAATAAATGTTTAGCTTTGCCCAATTGTACTTAATCGCAACATATATAGTGAGCCAATATTTTGTAATGGTTAAGGTATTAGATAAAGGCTGAGAATTCAGGTTTATTTCTTTATTTTCTTATTTTTTATTCATATTTCTATGCCGCCCACTCTCCAAGGACTCTGGGCAGCTTACACCAAAGACAGTATACTAAATAGCATATTGCCCCCAACAAGTAGGAGTGGGTTCATGATCACTTTCTGGCATGAAAAAATTATTGGGTCATTTTGATGTAATCAATATTTTTCCATTTAATCTACTCTGTCAGACTAACTGTTGTACGGAAAAATGGACTAGGATAGCTATGCCATGTCTCTTGAGCTTCTGGAGAAAATATGAGATCTAAGATGACATTTTTTTTTAAATTTGATTTATATGCCGCCCTTCTCCGGAGACTCAGGGCGGCTTACAATGCGCTAAGCAATAACCTTCATACTTTTTGTATATATTTTATACAAAGTCAGATTATTGCCCCCACAATCTGGGTCCTCATTTTACCTACCTTAGAAAGGATGGAAGGCTGAGTCAACCTTGAGCCTGGTGAGATTCAAACCTGCAATAATTGCAGGCAGCTGGTGTTAATAACAGGGTGCTTTAGACCACTGTTCTACCAAGGCTCTTTTGCTCTGATTCCTCCAGATTTTTATATATCTGTATCTATATATCCTCATCTCCTGCCTTTATTATTGTCTATTATTGCCAGGGTTGAATGAGATAGATTTAAAGTGTCATTTCTATACTGTGCTTTAAACCAGTGATTCAAAGACGGTACATTTTGTAACATTTTACCACTCTTAACTTTGGAGATCAAGTCATGTGACAAATAATGGGGGTGATCAGAGTTGTGCTTTAGGAATGTTGAACAGGCCCCCAATCTGGTCATTGGTCTGTTTCCACATCACTCATTGTCCACTGTCCTCTTCATTAGCACCACATTTCTTCATTTCTGTATGACTCGTCGCCTACCCCAGCTTCATATTCTCCCCAGGTTTTTGCAAGAAACATGTGAACAGACCGCATAACTGTATTTGGGAAATAAAAAAGTTACATTGTGGTTATTTTGCTACTCTTCTTGGATTACCGGATGCCCTGCAAAAGAAGGACATGTTCTCCATTTTGTCCTCATGTTTTCCATATGCTAAGTATGGCCTTAAAGTCCAGCTTTTTGAGTATTATTAAACTTTTGGATTGTTTTCACAGCAGTAGCCATTCAAATTTTGGGGTACTGTGATCCTGTAAACTGCTTTCTTTCCCTCGTATAAGTATATAGACAGATTCAACGACTTAGATTTGTATTATTTATTTCCTGAATTCAGCAATGAGCTTCATATCTATGATCACTATAGTCTATAGATCACAGAATTCATAGATTTTTATGATGAAATTTGGAATCATGTTATTGTTAGTTCTATATGGTTGCTAACATACGTTCTTGAAAATAAAGATTTGTTGGAAAAACCAATCTTTTTGGTTCTGGAAAAAGTAATTCCATGTTTTGTTGTTGTTATTGTTGTTGTTAGCATATGACATTGTTACATTAGCCAGGAGACCACAATGCTACTGCAGAGTAGTAGATTTGCTGCCAATTTACCAGATCTGTTGTAGGAAATGCTCATATGCTTCCCAAGGTGCACCCCTGGAGGGTGAGACAGCTTTGCTACAGAAAGAAAGGTGAACAGCTCTTCCTATAGCATTCTACAAGGCCCCCTTCCTGCCTGGAGCTGTCTCACAACTGGGCCCCACAATCAGAAAAGTTCAGAGCTAGCAGGAATCTGACTGCCTGGATGGAGCACCAACTCATCTCCAAAGTCCTACCTATTTATCTACTCGCATAGAACATGCTTTTGAAGTGTTAGGTGGACAGAAGCTGAAGTGTGTGACAGGAGTTCACCTCGGTGTACAATGCTGGGACTCAAATTGCAGGAGCAGAGACCTTCATTAAGTTACTGAGCCATTGTGCCTCTAAATTCTATGTTCTTTTCAGCCTAAACATTTTTTTTTTTTGCAGTTTGTAATTTTTGTTATGAATGCTAAGAAAGTTAATTGGCTAATGTGTCCTCTTTTTCAATTGTCTGTTCAGATATCTGATAATCCTATAATTTCCTTTTTTTTAGTCAGTCCCACCCATAAAATAAGACAGTGATTATCCAGTTCCAGTTAGCTCACCCTAATTGACCTACCTAGCTGCAAAATAACAAAATCTGTTTCAGTACTGTTTTTTATTTTGTGTCTTTCCATTGGTTTCCCTAGTCTGCATTACTTTAACTTGGAAGCTGTCCAAGGAAGTTATTGGGGAGGAGGAGGAAAAATATGAATGAGTTTAGAGAAATCTAGGAAGAGATCTGAAATTAGACCAGTTCCAATTCTATTGCGATTTCCTTATAACAAGCTTAAAAATCGCAAATAGGAATTGGTAAATTTTACATGTTTTTGCTGAGTTGAGCAAAACTCAGTAGTAGAGAAAGGCCCTGGAAACAGCAAAGGTAGCATTCTCATTTCCAGTTGCGTGTATTTCAATATTGGAAAAACAGTGTTCTTGTTTGTTTATGTGGAACTTTCTACCAGCATATTTACCAGCATAAAGTAGAGAAAGGCCCAATGATATCATCCCAATATTTTAAGACTTCAGCAACTATCAGTCTTGTGAAAGGTACAATCATTCTAGGAGAAATACACAGTTCTTTTGCAATTTAATTTGCAACACTCTCCAGTTAGAAATCATTTAGTCTCTCAAATTATAGGACTTACTGATGTTACTGTTTCTTTAAAAGTTCTTTGGTAAGATCAAGTTGGTCTTGTCATGCATTGTTGACTAGTAACGAAAACAGAGTGATATAAAGTTGCAGTGGTTTATTTAGGCAACAGGGAAATGTTCTTTCTGGTATAAGGGAACAGGTTAAAATCGGTGAGTTTGTGGGAGGCAAGGGGAATGCATCATAAAGAGAAAAACAGTGTGTTCTTGGCATCAGTTAAAAAATGAGTTGTTTGCAGACGGGGGGGGGGAGGAAACATGGTTCCCACAAATGAAGCAAGTTGCATATGTGAAATTGTGGTTTGAAGAAAATGATCCAAATTATTGTAGCTGCCTGTCTTCCTTCTATTACAGTGCTTTGTGAGAGGACAGTCTTCTTGGAGTCAAGCTGAATGATTTTATGAACTTTGTGCCGTTATTGTGCCAGAGTAGAGAATAATTTGCCATTATCTTATTAGGGATATTTGTAAAGTTATTTAATTCCCCAGATTATTTTACAGGCTTGAGTTATTCTGAGTTAGGCCAAGGCTGTCTACATGCTCCCTAAAGCATCTCAATGCCAAATTATTTGCGTACTAGGTATTGACTAGTGTAGTGATGTAGTGATTAAAAGTACCAAGCTACAAACTAAGACACTATGGGTTCTTTCTTTAGGCACAAAGCCAACTGGGTGAGCTTGGACCAGTCACATTCTGCCCTAAAAGAGGAAGGCAGTGGCAAACAACTTTTGCCAAGAGAATAGCATGGAATTGCCAGGAATAAGATTCACTTTGATTTTCTTATCAGTGAATGTTACATAGTCAACGTTGCATAGCAAAGCAATTTGAGTAGTTTGCAGTGAAAATAGGACTACAAAATTGTTTCAGAGTGTTAGACTTTTACTTACATGTTGTATTAAACACATTACACTTGAATTAAAGATCCACCTGCAGAGTTAAGCTTAACATAACAATTTAATGAAGTATAAATAGTTATGCTCTGTCTTTTACAGGGGGAAAGAGGGTGACAATTTTTGTTGGTTTGTTGTTTTTTTATAAATAACTAGAGCAGTATTTTCCAAACCTGGATAAATTACCCAAAATTGGCTAAAAATTGTTTTTCTTCGTGACATGCAAACCCAATCACAATAGGCACCTTTGGATAAGGACTTTCTGATATGCATTTTTGATTATGAAAGAAAAAGTTTGGAAAGCACTTTGCTAGAGCATGATGGTTTCATAAAATGTGTAAAAAGAATTAGCATTTGCATTTCAAAATGTACTTAATTATTTATATCTAATGAAGTTTCTCAGTAATTTTTATAAATAACGTTTTGGACATTTTAGAATATTGAATTAAAATAATGAAATACTAAAGAAATGAGGCACGTGTATTAGGACTGAGTATTCTATATTTTTGTATACAAATGTTTTCCAAAGTAGTAATTTCATTGCAAAAATGAATTCATATAAGAATTAATTGAACTAGAGCTACAAAGTATTAAAAGTCAATAAACTTCTATTAAGGTCACAGAGACTCCATTAAGGAGTCCATTTATTTTATGTCACCTGGCTTCACTATTATTTATATACTGATGAGAATTTTTGGAGTAAAAGTAGAACTGGGAACGTCACATATTTAAAACATATGTTTATGATTGTTGCCAGTGGCAACCAATGGAGATCTCAGGGAATGCAATGAACAGCAGTAGCATGAAGGTTGGCCATGCAGTAAGAATTTTCCAATTCCTGGAAGAATGAAGTTTAGCCACAAACATTCCTAGTTAAGATTTACAGTACTTCTGCCTCCAAGATTTATATTAAGGATGGGATATCTGTGGACTCCATCATTATTCTTCCCAGCATTCCTCAATTCAATTTCAATTTATTAAAGCTATTTGCCAGCAAACTAATTAAAAAGCAAGAGGACACCCTCTTTGGCATAACCAAAACTAATGTCATATAATCACTTATAACAGTAGATGTATTTTCCTTCTACATTCCCTTCTGCAAAAATCTCACTGGTATTTTTAGTGTATGAGTGCATGAAGATTGAAATCATACTTCTCCCATTAAAGGTTTTTTGTAGCTTGCAGAAGCTTGTTATTTGGTTTAGATTACTGATTATGTCCTATCAATTCAGTACCATTCTTAAGTGACCATATAGATAATGTTCTCCAGGATGAGACTGTACTATAATTCAATTTATTGCTGGATTATCATACTTGGTTTTGCTTTGCTATATTTGCCAGAGCCCAATAAAGGTTCAATAAAGCAGTCTGTGTAAATCCACATGAATCAGCTTTTGCATGAGATACTACTTCAAGGAATATTTTAAAAATATTACTTAAAGTAAAGTAGAGCATCATAATGAATAATAATCCATCTTGAGCCAGTCATTAAATATTCAGGCTTATTTTTCATTCCACTTCTCCCATATTAAATCTAGGTAACAAAACCTCTTAATATTCTGTCTAGGTTTTTGTTTCTATTGTATTCAGCATAGATTCTAACACATGGATTGTTTAGAAATATTTTGGAGTATGGAACATAGAAATAGGACTGGGGAGCCCCTTGGTTGAAATGTGGGGTCTGTGGTGAGACCCCACATTTCCAAGCCACTCTGAGCTGGCTTGTTTTCTTGCAGATGTTTCATTACCCTAACTAGGTAACTCTTATGATGTTACAAGCCAGCTCAGAGAGCACCATGGACCCCTATACTGCTTCTTTTGAAGTATGCATGTTATAGCTGTTTGACAATTTTAACCATGAGTCATTTTGTGCATAACTCGAAAAAAAATCACCTTGCTTAATATTATAGCTTCTCTAAATGGAAGAGCAAATGCTAATGTAAAGCTGTATATTATTAAAAATAATTTTTAAATCTTGTGCTTTTACAGTAATTCTGACCCCACACTATTCTACATGAGGGATCCTCAACCTCAGGTCCACAAACCGCTACCAGACCGTGGGCCATTGAGAACTGAGCTACACAAGCAGTGGGCAAGCGTGCAAAGCTCCACTTGCACATGCATAATTAGGTTATGTGTGCTATACCATCCCCTCCTCCCCCCTGCTACTGCCACCAGTCCACAAAGCCAGAAAGGTTGGGGATTGCTGTTCTAGGTTATGAATATTCTTTTCTATCAGAGTTAGAATTATGCATTATCTATTCAAGGTACTGTTTAGACATCCAACACAAAGACATTTGATGGTCATTAAAACACGACCCAAAAGAAATATTAAGGCTTTACTATATGCTCTAAGATTGTTTCATAGTAATATTGCATTACCATATGCAGTGAAATTAAAAAAAAAACTGCCTTAGTAACTGAGAATTTAGAGATGTAAGATACTTTATATTGAATTAAGCAGACGCATTTAAGCTGGCCCATTTAGCCTGAAATCTTCTAGTTCAGTGTCTCTAGAATAGCAATTAGTAAATTGACAATTGTACTCTACTATTACAATGTATCATGTGATACATTTAATAGGAACTACAAGTATCATGCTCCTATAAGCAACTGCTTATAATTACCACAAGCAAAATAAAATTATGCTTTCACTTTTTTTGCTTTCCTGAAGTGAATAAGCTTGGCAGCCACAAATGCAGTAAAAGTGCTTCCAGATATAATCTACTCCCTCCTTCTCTAGTCACTTCCAGGTTCAGTTACTATTATTTCTACCAACAGGAACATAATTGTTGAGAATCTGCAGGTGATACCAAAAAGTTTGTCCTTGAAATAAGATAAGACTGAGCATTTCTTCTTTCTCTTCTAAAAGGTACACTATTAAAACTCTACTGGGCAATAAAGGGTCTGCAACATAAAGGAAAAAGATGCTTTGGGGAAATTTAGAGGCATCTTTTTTTAAATAAAATAATGTTATACAATTTATATTTTAAAACAGTTACTAATTGCAAAAGCTGCTCTGGAATAAAGATTGCAAGTCCTCACTAAAACAGTAGTTTAGGTTTTAAATGTATACAAATGCTGGTTTTATATAAGAATATTAAGGAGGTTTTTTTAGAAGAAGAAAAATAAGCAAACCCCCCCCCCCCCCTAAAAATTAGGGAACTGGTGGAAGACTACACATGGAAAGCAATGGGTGCATATTATGGCAAGCCTTAATTTTTTTAACCATCAAACTAAGACATAAACCATGGATTATAAAATACTAAACCTGTGTTCATTTATTCTACTAAATTCAAACTGAACAATTAGGTTGTTGTTTAGCATAATACAGGTGGTCCTAGTTACAACAGTTCATGTAGCTTGAAGATATAATGGCACTGAAAAATGTGATTTATGACTGTTTTTCATACTTATGATTGTTTTTCATACTTATGACCTTTGCAGCATCCATATGGCTGACTTATGACCACAACTGAGCCCAAAGCTCTGTTGCTGAGTGAGATAGTTTTTAAGTGAATTTTGCTCATTTTTCCAGCCTTTCTTGCTACAGTTGTTAAATGAATCACTGCAGTTTTCAAATCAATAACACAGTTGTAAAATGAATGTGTTGACGTTGCTTATGAGAAGGTCGCAAAAGGTGATTACATGATCCTGAAACACTGTAGCTGTCATAAATATGAGTCAGTTACCAAGTGTCTGAAATTTGATGATGGGGATGCGGCAATGATCATGATTGTGAAAAAGATAACTCAATTTTTTCAGTGTGGTTGTAACTTCAAACAGTTACTAAATGAACGGTTGTAACTCAAGGACTATCCGTTCAGGTAGTCGTCATCTTACAACAGTTCATTTAGTGACTGTTCAAAGTTACAACAGCACTGAAAAAACATAACATTTTTCAGAGTGAGGATTTTTGCAGCATCTCCATGATCATGTGATCAGATCTTGGCAACTGATTCATATTTATGAGCGTTGCTGTGATCCAAGGTCATGTGATCCCATTTTGTGACCTCCTTACAAGCAAAGTCAATGGGGAAGCTAGATTCACTGAACAACTAGGTTGCTATTTTATCAGTTGCAGTTGTTCACTTAACAACTGCGGCAAGAAAGGTCATAAAATGGAGCAAAACTCACTTAAGAAATGTCTCACTTAACAGAAATGTTGGGCTCAGTTGTGGTCGTACATCGAGGATTATCTGTATTATAAAAAACTTCATCTGGAACCACACAAGGTCCTTTGTTTTTGTTGCAAAGTATTTCAAAACTGGGCACATGTAATAAGAGATTCTCCTTATAGTAAACCGTATGCCTTCAAACTGTTTTAGAGATGTTGTGGTCAACTTCACCAAGATTGCCTCTAATCATTTGTGATTTATGTATTGTCAAATAATAATCATAATGTTAACTTATCCATTGAACTCCAGATGCACTGCAATTGCAATCAGAAGTGATTTGTGCAAAAATGTGAATTTTTGTAGTCATATCCAGGATGGGTAAAACTCACTGACAGGCTTTAACTTCTTATTTTGGATATAATTCTGCCTGGGATTCCCTTAAAAATTGCAATTTTCTAGATAGTGGGTTTCTCTTTCCTCAGTGTGTTCAAGCAGTGGCCAAAGAGTCATTACTGGCAGAGATGCATTAAGTTGGATTCCTAGATTAAAAAGCAGACTGATAGTATATGATTCTATATAATTTATAATTCTATATCATATGTGAAAGGGTGGGACTTCTAATTCACAAAATGATTGCAACGGTAAGCCTGACATAAAGTGAAAAAAAGCTAAGCAGAGCACCGAACAGAAACCAAGAGAATATGCCTAATATTTGGCACCAAATTAACAACTTTAATCTTGAAATATTAAATTAAGAGGTACAGTTTTTTAAAAAATGAAAGCAATATTTCACCTATTGTTTCATACATGGATGCAACTGAAGCTAGAACGCTTCCTGCAAGAGAGTAAATAATTCATAGTGACAACTTCATAGGGAATATGGTCCCTGCACGCATTAATTTCATGGAGATGTAACCGAAAGTAACGAACTGGTGCCTTTACCCTTCATTGCGTCATTTGCTGGTCTCCTCTTACATCGTTTTGTTGCCCCTGAGATGAAAGGCACGTCTTCAACTAAAATGGAGAAGCCTCCATCCCACCAACAAGAGGGGAGATTTTCCAAACTAATTTCGGAATAAATGTAGCGCCAAAGCTCCTTGTTCGTGGAACAAAACCAATTCCTGCTGGAGGGAGGGCGAGGAACGAAACAAGCAGCAGTCCCCGATAAAGACAAATCCTCCTGCTGCTCTTCTCCACCCCCACCCCCACCCCACGCCGGCAAATGGCAGTCAAGCAGGGCGGAATAGGAGAGAGAGCCGGTCACTCGCCCCGATTCTCTTCGCTGGGATGCGCAGGCGCGGGGCTAGCGGGGGCAGCACCGCCTCCATCCGCACCTTCAAACAGCTTTTGCGGACTTTCGGCGAGCAGGCTTGCGCGAGGTTTCCTCTTTTCCTTGAAGCGGCCCGAGTGGGAAATCCTGAGATTGCGACGGTTGCCAATAGGCGACTTGTTCTCCCAAGAGTCTGAAGAGTTGGGAGGAGCGAAGAGGACCTCAGAAGGATCCAGCGGCGGGATTTCTTTGCTCTTTCTACTGGACAGAGATTTCCACCAGCTGCTCGGGGAGCTTTTGGCCCCGGCCCCCCCCGGAGGAGCTTTGGCGGCACTACTGCTCTCTGCCATATTCTAAAAGTAGAAAGCGTCCGGGTCTTTCCTTCTCTGTTAGGGGGGCAAGGGGCAGTCCGAATTTCCTAGGGGATTAAGAAAAGAGGAAACGTTTCAGCGAATTTGCCAGGGCTGGAGCCATCACGACCTTCGGTGCAAGGATCGGAGGACTGTGGTTTTCAGGATGCATAGTGTTTCATCGCTGCTTCCCCCTAGAACCTATAAGGTCAACTCTGACTGGGGGTCACGTTTTGGTACCTTCGTACCCAATTATATCTGCTAATAGGTTTGTTATTTTACTCCAGAAAAGCCACATTGCCTATGCCCCCATTGAGATGTATTCCTACCTTTCAATCATCCAGTAGGGCTTGAAGAGTTAATATGTACTCCTGTGCTCATCAGCAATGCAATCCTGATTTTTCATTTTTTCAAATGTGCAATGGCCCCAGGTTCAGCTAACAACAGAGATATCTTCAGTATGGCTGATATTTACTTTTTCTCAGTCCTAAGCAAGTCATTCAAATGACATTCATGAAAAATAAGTTGCAGCACTAAGTTTTTAATCCAGAAAATGATTGGTGACTTATTTATGGGAGACTATTATAAAATGCAATTAGGAGTGTAAAAGAAAGAGGATAGGGCTATCCCATCTACTGGGAACTGGGGTATATGAAGCAGTTTATTAGCATCTTACTTTCAAGGACTTGATTTTTCTCAAGCGTGGTGCAGACTTTTTCAGTATCAGTTTTGTTCAAGAAGGGCTGTGTCCATGCCTAAACACAAGAGCAGAGAAACTATGTAAACTTTAATTCAGCCAAGGTGCTTTGGAAAGTTAAAACCTTTCCATATGACATAGCTTCCTTTTATACTCATGAAATCATTAGCCATAGTTAAACCTTTCCAAGATTGGGCTCAGCAACCAAGAATTTAGTTGCTTAGCACTATTCACCCAAAGCTTCTTTAGTTGGAAGATTTAAGCACAGGGTATTTCCAGTACAGGGGTTTTACAATGCACAGTGCCTCCTGATAAGCTCAGCTGTAGTGGCAGACCTGTAGCAAAGTTCACTGCTGACAATTTGTAGAGCTTGACAAAATGTAGCTAAAATGGTAAGTTTTCAGGTTTGGCAATTTTGCCTTGTATGTTGCCCATGATGAGCAGTACCAACAATAAGATTTGAAGACTAATACCATGTTTCCCCCAAAATAAGACCCTGTCTTATATTTTTTTTGAACCCTGAAAAAACCGCTTGGCCTTACTGCCATGTGCTCAAAAACCCGATAGGGCTTATTATCAGGAAATGTCTTATTTGGAGTGGGGGAAAGAGGGTAATAGGAAAGGGTTGTACTACCTCACTTCTTTCACACTACTTCTTAATAGACATGTACAAAGATTGAATTGAAAAAAAAATGAAATAGTCCAGTAGGAAAAACTAAATTTTATACAAGGCTCATAAATGCTTTGTAAGAGTGCACTAGAAATGTCACTTAGGTCTGAATGAGCAAAAAGAACTTGGTCTTTAAAAAGAATATAAATGTATACATTTGCAAAGTCTTCCAGTCACAGAATCTTTCCCTATGAACAGTTTTACTTTATCATCATCAATGGATTCACACAACATCTAACGTCATTTTTTTTCCAAATGAAGGGAAGAATTACTTTTTTACTTGCAGGTAACCATAACTTACCTGCAAGTAATTTGAAGTGCATCCCATTCATTTAAGAAAAATGCCCTGTTAAGTTAACCAACAAATAAATTGACGGTAGCCAAGTCAACAGTTTATAGACTTTAGGATTATCAAGTAGGATACAATTTGCTGAATTACTGAGAAGCAGAATGGGGCAGCAGAATCTTCCTTCCAGCAATATGTAAAGTGAGAAACACTCAACTGAGAATCTTGTATGTATCTAAGCATAGATTCGTAAAGTATCCTTCTGGTAGTGAGATGTTGAGGCAAAAACAACCTGTTTCCATTAGTAAATTATGCTTGCTGCTAGTCATAGCTAGAGGGCTCTTGTTGCATTCTTTACCAGAATTTACCCTTAAGGCAGATACTACAGAGGACATGGCAAAAGACGACACTTTATAGTAAAAGGTATTTTCAACTCTTAAAGTGGCACACAACTCTAGCTTTAAATTTATCAACTTTAAGATAAATCCTATGGTGTTCATTCAGTGCTACTGTCTCAGATCAGACCATACTCACCACTATACTTTTCTGCTGGGTCCTTCAGGATAGTCCGGGAAGAAAAGAGTTCTGTAGTATTCCTGCTTGCTTGTTGTATGTGCAAGAAGGCTGTTGAGGAATGGTAAAAGTCAAAGAGGGCAGGCATGTTTCAGAACAATTGAAAAGAGAGTGGGGGAAGCTGATGTACATATTTCATGGGGATTGCTTTAACTCCCATGAGATTTGAAGTGCAGCTCCGGTTCTTTGTTCAGAAGTAAATCCAAAGATATTTAAGGAGATTTTCTCTTGAGTTCTGGGGGTTGTTTTACGAAGAGACGCATATAGGATTAAAGAACCCACCGGTGAGGCGCAGATCCGCAGGGATTCTTGAAAACACCAGACGGAAATCCTCTTCTACTGGCAGGACTATTCAAGACCGCGGAGCTGAAAGCCACCTCTGTTCCAGCTCATGCAGCGCAACCGAGCCGCAAAGAGACTCTTCCTTTCACTGAGCACCAATACCACCCTCCACCTCCCGCGACTTTAGTACAAGGCGCTGGTGGAAGGCAGGGGGGAGGGTGTTAGGACCGGCACACACCCGGCGCCGCGAGATAGGTGGGCGCCGCTCGACAGAGCCCCCTTTCCTTTTTTCCGGGAAGCGAGAGCGTGAGATGGAAGCAGGGCGCTTCTCTCGGGTAACACCTGTGGGACCTGCCTGAGGGCAAGAAGAGAAGGCAAAGCTGGTCTCTCACCTGTTCCCCTTGGAACTCTCACGCTCGCTCTTGCCGGTCACCAAGTGAATGGGAATAAACCCTCAGACCATCATCTCCGGGTCCCGCGGAGGGATTGTAGTTACCTGCCTTTCCTGAGAACCTCGCTCCCTCAGCAACAGGCTGTCTCAGAGTCAGCTGTCTTGAAGCGCCCGCCCGCTTCAAATGGGAGAGATCAACTTTACCAGGTGAACCGTGTAGGGTCGCACCGTAGAAGAAGCTAATTTACCCCGAACAGTCTCTAGAATCGACGGAAAGCAGCTGGGGGGAAAAAAGGAATGTTTCGTCACGAAAATACTTCTGTCCATTATTTTTTAAATGCAATGTCGTACAATCTAACCCGCCCGACTCACTTTCTTCAGCGGTGGAAACTGTGCTGGGTATTTCTTGGGAAAACAACTAGGAGGCAGGTGTAGGTGAGCCCTCGAGTGGAACCCGCCCTTTTCTTCTTCAAAAAAGTGATTGGTTCATATAAAAAAGCAATTTGACAAGCGTTGGTCAGCAGTAAGTAAAAACTCAGCAAGCTCTAACATTTCAAATAACTGGCAAAGACGGCTATAACAGAGAGCAGGGTAAAAATTTATCTTTGTCGATTTAACTGGATGTTGAAAGTTGCAGTTGACAAATTGGTTCTCTTCTCTTTTTCTCTTCCTTGTAAATTGAAGAGAAGTTGTATTTGGACTCACTAAAAGGCAGGTATAACAAATGTTGGTAATAAAATGCACCTGAAAGCTTCTGGGAATAATTGAAGAAAGCCCTCAAAATTGAAGAGAAGAACATGGATAGCTATATTTCTTTATCTTATTTTCATATCTGAATATTGTTCATATCTGTTTGGGGCAAGGGTAGAGATATACTTTTCTGCCCTCTGGAAGGGAAATTATAGTTTAGCGTTAAACGTGTTCAAGCAGAGGCTTTAAGAGGGGGAACAGGAGTTGCAGTTCTAGGATTTTGTTTCTTAACATGTTAACATTGATACTTTAACATGACTTTAATGTATTCTGTTTGTAGCCCTGGAATGGCAGAATGAGTGAAGTTTTTCAGGCTAATCAATGTCAAACTGAGATGATCTCTTAAACCAGTATTTCTCAACTTTAGCAGTCTGAAGATATCTGGATTTCAACCCCCAGAATATTCCTGCCGGCATCACACATCTAGCTTGATGCCTCCTGGAGGCAAAATGATAGCAAACGGAAACAAATTTTTGATCTCAGAAGTACAGTTGAGGGTATTTTGACCTGGAGTAGAAAGACAATCATAAATATAAATGTCTGAGCTATGAATAATAGCCTCAAAGATGTAAATTTTCTGTGCATCCAGCATAAGATACTAATAAGCAATTCAGCTTATTTTGTGTTTATCCACTGGTATGTTTCCATTTCAGACTGATCACAGTGTAGCTTACAAAAACAAAACTTTTGAACACATCCCTTGCCCATCACCAAAATCTATAAACTACAAGCTTTCCCCAGTCCTTGTATGCTCTTTTACAAGACTACCACCTTTTCAGGTTTGTTTTAATACTAAAGATCTGTCTCTTCTTCTTACCCAACTCTAAATGCATTAATATAAGAATTTTTAAAACTTTTTTTTAAATAAAAAGAATAAGAGTTGAGTTCTTTTAAACTATAACCAATTTGGTAAGGCTTAAGACACAAAAGAGCCAACAAAAACACACACAAAGCACATTACTTACTTCTACACTCTCTCTTCCGCAGTCTACTCACAGTTACCGCTACTTCAGTACTCCCCCAGCTGTTTTGCAGCAGGCTTTTATAGTTCACTTTGCCTTGCTGATGCTGAGGAGAGGCCTTGAAAAGAACAACTGAGGGAAAAAACAGGTGCCAGCAGTTTGGGGGAAGCCTGATCTCATGGTTATATGTCATTTGTAAAGACGTATTTAATCCTAACAATTAAATACCAACATTAACATTCTAGAATAATAGAAAAGATAAATTATGCATACTGCATCTTCTTTTCTTCTCTCCGCTATGCTTGTGTTTATTTATGCCCTGAATTGATTTCAGTGAAGTTTGATCATGTCAATGACTTTGTCACCTGCAGTACTTCCCAAACATCATCCTCCTTTTTCAGAAGTTAAGAAGCTTCTTGGATGAGATGCGAAACATTTTCAGAGAAAAAAACTCCCAAGAAAGTCCAGTTGCCTTTTTGGGGGAAAAAAACCCCCAACACCTTTGGGACAACTGTGACCTGAATGACTAAAAATGTCCATAGACATCCCTCTTCTTTGTTTTATTATTTCCTATCTTGCCTTCTGTATGACCATTAAAAATGTGTTACATCAGGGACTGCAGCAGTAGATGATAGCTTCCTGAAGCAGTGTTTGAAGCTGGTGCCATTATAATCATGCAAATGATGCCTTGAAAGGTGTGTAGAACTATCACTTCCATGGTGTCATTACTACCACAATGTCATTATGTAAGTGCAACATGCAATGTTCCCTTTGATAAGACATATAGTTGAACACATCTAAAGAGCACCAGGTTAAGAAAGACTGACATGGAGTGCTAAAATTGATATTAGGTTCTTTGCTGTTATTCTCCGACAGCTACATGTTCCAGGACAAATGAAAAATGATTTTGTCCAAGCTCTATTTTGTTGATTCAGTATAATTGACTCCTTTAAACAATAGGTAATAAATAGTAACTGCATCAGTCTCCACAGCAAATTGGAAAAGTCAGTAAAATTCGCCTAGTCTAATACAGGTAGTTTTTGACTTACAATCATTCATTTAGTGACTGTTCAAAGTTACAAGGGAACTGAAAAAAGTTACTTATGACTGTTTTTCACACGTACAACCATTGACCATCCCCTTGCTGATCAAGATAAGGATGCTTGGAAAGTGTTTCATATTTATGATGGCTGCAGTTTCCCAGGGTCAGCTGACATATGAACTTTTGTGAGCTTCTGACAATGGGGAAGCCAGATTTACTTAACTGTGTTAATAATTTAACAACTGCAATGATTCACTTAACATCTCTGGTAAGAAAGGTTGTAAAGTGTGACAAAAATAACTGTTTTGCTTAGCAACAATTTTTTTAGCACGATTGCGGTGGCAAATTGAGAATAATAGTGTAAAAATGACATTTATAAATAAATAAATATAAATAAATAAATAAATAAAATAAAATTTACAATGTAGCAAGAAAACATGTATCCTTTCACTTCATTTCATTTTCTCTTCTTGCTTTATTTTAGGAACCTAGGTTTATTTATAATCCTGATAATTTTTAAATAATTACACTTTTAATTTAAAGATATATAGATGTGTTCAATGTGTGGTAATATAAGACTTCAAACAGAAAAAACTATTCAATTCAAGCCACATTTGAGGCTGTTGATCATTATTGAACATTTTCACATTCTAACACTTTTGATGTGATATCTTTTTAAAAAAATTTTATTTATATGCCGCCCTTCTCCGGAGACTCAGGGCGGCTTACAAGGCGTTAAGCAATATCCTTCATACTTTTGTATATTTATACAAAGTCAGCTTATTGCCCTCACAATCTGGATCCTCATTTCACCTACCTTAGAAAGGATGGAAGGCTGAGTCAACCTCGAGCCTGGTGAGATTTGAACTTGCAGTAATTGCAGGCAGCTGAATGTTAATTACAGTGCTAAGTCTGCCATGCCACCAGGTTCATCTTGTTAGCAGAAGAGGAATATGTACATTTATTGGGTTTTGCACAAATGTTCAGTTCACACCTGGACTGTCAGTGTTGAAATCTGTCTGCAGCAGTGCCCAAGAGTTTGCTGCTTTTATCAAAATAATGAAAGCAGTGTCCCCCATTGCATTATTATTCAGGTGACACCAAACTGGCAAGAATAGCCAACACTCCAGAAGATAGGCTTAAGATACAGAAGGATCTTGACAGACTTGAACATTGGGCGCTATCTAACAAGATGCAATTCAATGGTGAAAAAAGTAAGGTTCTACATTTAGGCAAGAAAAACAAAATGTGGTACCTTGCTCAATAGTAGTAACTGTGAGAGGGATCTTGAAGTCCTAGTGGACAGCCATTTACATATGAGCCAGCAATGTGCAGCAGCTGCCAAAAAAGCCAACACAGTTCTAGACTGCATTAACAGAGGGATAGAATCAAGATCATGTTAATACCACTTTATAATGCCTTGGTAAGGCCACACTTTGAATACTGCATTCAGTTTTGGTCACCATGATGTAAAGATGTTGAGACTATAGAAAGAGTGCAGAGAAGAGCAATGAAGATGATTAGGGGACTGGAGGCTAAAACATATGAAGAACAGTTGCAGGAACTGGATATGTCTATTTTAATGAAAAGAAGAACTAGGGAAGACATGATAGCAGTGTTCCAATATCTCAGGGGCTGCCGCAAAAAAGAGGGAGTCAAGCTATTCTCCAAGAATAGCACCTAAGAGTAGGACAAGAAGCAATGGGTGGAAACTAATCAAGGAGAGAAGCAACTTAGAACTAAGGAGAAATTTCCTGACAGAACAATTAATTAATAGAACTACTTGCCTCCAGAAATTGCGAATGCTCCAACACTAGAAATTTTAAAGAAGATGTTGGATAGCCATTTGTCTGAAGTGGTGTAGGGTTTCCTGCCTAGGCAGGGGGGTTGGGCTAAAATACCTCCAAGGTCCCTTCCAACGCTGTTAATCTATTCTATTCTATTATTTTATAATTTATATAAATTGTACATTTTTGTAATTTTTCAGTGAATGATTGCAATACTTTGAAAACTTTAAATTTTACAAACATGGAAAAAATGATATTCCCAAATAAATATGTTGAAAGGATTCTGGTGTGAGTTTGCCATAGGCAAAAATATGGTTAAATATTTAGTCTTGGAGGATTTAATTTGGAGTGTTCAGAATGTGTATAATATATTATCACAATATATATTATAAATAATGTACATAAATCACACACCAAAAAAATCATTTTACTTATAATAGTGCAATAAGAAACTTGTATCACATGCATACATTGTGTTTTGTCTTTGGCACATTAGTAAGTCTTTGAGCACTGGAGTCAGCCTACTTGGAGACATACTGTATGTCAGGAAAAGAGTAAGAAAATGCATTTCTTACAATATTTTTCATACTGGATATTATGCAGAAATGCATTGGGAAAACACGATGAAGTACTAAATATTTAATTTTAGCTAACTGGCTAATACCTACAGAAAGATGTAGTTTAATATTTTGTCTTTTATCATATTAGGAGTTTCAAAAGTACAGGTAGTTATCAACTTATGACCACAATTGAATCCAAAATTTCTGTTCCTAAATGAGACAGTTGTTAAGTGAATTTAGTCCCATTTTATAACCTTTCTTGCCAGAAGTGTTAAGTGAAATACTGCATTTGCTTAGTAACATGGTTGTTAAGTGAATCTGGCTTCTCCATTGACTTTGCTTGTCAGAAGGTCACAAAAGGTGATAATATGACCCTGGGACACTGCAGCCTTAATAAATACGAGTTGAAACTTGAAAGTTGAAAATGGTTATAAGTCACTTTTTTTCAATGCCATTGCAACTTTGAACAGTCACTAAATGAACTGTTGTAAGTTGAGGACAACCTGTAGGGAAAAACTTGAAACTGATTAAATATTGACGATGGTTGCATCATTCTGTTAGAATATTTGAGTCTCAGTAATTTACTTGTATTTACTTTACTTGTATTATTTACTGATACTGTGAATGTTGCCCTGTGACAGATCTGAGCAGCCCTCAATAACACTATCTCCAGTATGGTCAATAAAAATAAATCAGCATCAATAAAATCATAAAATTAAAAACCAGTCACAGGATCAACAACCAGTACTGTATATTGGGATGAATCACCTGCATCCCAAACACACTAGAATATAAGTGTCTTAACTTATTGGCCGGATGTCCATCCTGATGCCTATGTGGAGTTTACAGCAAATATTTTCTCTTTGTGACCTAAGAGAAAAACATTTGTTGCTACCTAGGACTAAACGTTCAAGGTTCCATCTGGGAGGTGAGCATCTTTACCCCTAGACCACCATGCTGCTCCAGTTAACTATCTTTTGGGGATTAATTTTTTTTTTAAAAAAAGAGGCCCATCTCATCCAGGGAATCAGCCTGTTTCATGTGGCTGGAACAGCCAACGAAGAAGTCTGACTTCACAACCAGAGCTTCTTAGATTCACATACCATGTTACATTACACATATAGGAAGGGGAGTTTCAACCGGAGGAAATAGTTTTTGCATTTTGCGGTAAATTCAGCTTCTGAATAATCTTCAAAAGCAGTACCAAGAAGAGTGCATTATAGTAATATCCAAATGTAAGATAATAAAGGTTTGAATGAGTGTCACACTGATTAACTCTTGCTTATAAGCTATGAAATCTCAAAAAGACATTGTGAAAATATGTTTTTGTTTTACAGTGAAAAATAACAAATGGACTTAATAGGTTTATTTTTTTTCCATTTAAACTATCATAAATTACAAAGCATATTTCACTTCACAAAATAAAACCATTTCCATACCATTTTATAATAGTATTTAGTATATAACCTACAACATTTAAATTTGTGTAATTTAAGAGAATTTCTAGGATTAATTATTATACCAGCAAAATTATACCGTGTTGTCATCTGGCCCACAGCCTGTTTCTATCTAACTAGCCCTTGTTGATTTAGGATAATTATTATACATTGTTTTCCTGCCCCATTTGGTCTTTAGTCTTATTTCATTATCAAAATTACACACTTTTTTGTATAGAAACCTATGCTCCCTGAAATAATTCAGAAAACAGCATAATTGGCTTTCAAAATTTGTAATCCATACAAATCAAGAATACAATTTAACAGCTTTTCATAGAGAAAATTCTGATTTACACTATACTATCTACCTGTTTTTGAAATATGTGTACAAAAATCTCATGATGAGAAATATGTATATTATTAGAATGGATTGCATTTATTATATTGACAGATCAGTCTCTAGAAAGACAGAATAAAACTTTTGTAAAATTTGAAAATGTACCATTTCTCTTTCATTCACTATCTCTCTATTATTAACACATTTCCCAAAATACAATGAAGAGAAAACGTTTAAACAGGTTTACTTTTATAAATATTGACCTCATTGGCATTTAAAAATAACAAAAATCTAAATAAGTGTAAACTTTTTACTAAGTTCAGAAATACGCAAGAATCTGGCATTACTTATTTTAAATGTAACTATACTGTATTTCAAGAAACAAATGTTAAGTATGATAGTTGATAGTATTGCCAATAATATTTAATATTTAATATTTTTTTTACAACATGCCTCTTTTGGGAGGTAAAATTAAAACAAAAATTACTCCATTTGCCACATCTCTATAGTAAATGTTCAGATGAATTTGAAGTAAAGTATTTTAAAAACTATTTGCAATTAAAGAAATATGTCAGGATAATACTGCAATAGTGGTTTCAATATAACAATAATGCTTAAGAAAAATATACAAAAAATAATCAATGCACCGCATTGAATTATAATTTTGCTTAATAAAAAGACATCCCTAAAGCTAACGTAAGTATAAAACGTATTTGTAATTACATGTTTTATTTTACTCAGACATATATAATTATGTCATACATGGAAAAATGTATATCCATATAGAAGTAACACTAATGAACATCCTGATGCTAATCTCTTGGACAAACTAAGACATTTTGGTATTTATTGCCTTCTGGTTCAGAATTCTGGATGATAACCATTTGTTGCAATCTTGCCATTATCTTCTGCAATGTTACAATGACTAAAGATATCAATTCATATCTTGAAAGTAATATTATGTGAACAAGAATTTCACTGTGTTAATTGCCCACTGTCTCTACATATATTTCTACATAGAAATGCATGTATATAGACATGATCTATTTGTATATAATTATATTCAAAGCTTTTAAAAAAGAGAGAACTAAAATTTGTAGCAAAATAGATTTGCTACACAAATGAACTTTTACAAGTTGCTGGGCTGAGAGAGTTAATTTTAGTAGAAATTGAGCCAGAATAAGATTTGGGATTCAGCTCAATAGTACTTTTTTTGCTTCAGTGATCTAAACAAATATACAAAATTTATTTTCTTTTAATAAGTTAACTGAAGAAATCTGCAACCTTTCTACACAGGGATAAATTGGAAACAAGGTAAAAGATGAAAAGGGAAGTTTCTTTTAAAAAAACACCATCTTTTATTTTCCTAACTTGGTGAAACATAGCTTTTACTAAACATTTTAGTGTACATTTACAAGATTCATAAAATGAAACATTGCTCACAATTCTTTTCATGAGGATTTATTTGAATTGAATTTTCATTGCAGATGGTTATAAATTTAGAGCTGTGCTTGTCTAAAACAAAACATCTTCATTTTCTATTAGTATCTGCACAATTAGCTTCTGGTACCGCATATCATTGAGTGTAGCAAGAGTGCTATCTTCTGGGGGCCTCATTAAAGTAGGCCCAAACACTATTCCCAGATTTTCAGCATTCATGAAATTTTCCTTTTCATTCATGGTAATCCTATAATGGAAGACAATATATATATATTTCTTAGAATTCCTTTTTAAAATACTATTTTTGGTTTACATGACCATTAATGTATATATATGCTTCTACAACTCAGCTGCCAAAATAATTATGCTCTTTCACAGTTCCTTATACTTATTTACTTCATTACATTACAATATCCCCCATGATTTTGATCTTTTCATCTCTTGACTTCTAATATATCCAGTGACATCATCTAAATGTACAACTCCAAGCAGTATATAAGCTTCCTATTTTAATTTATTATTCCTTTTAGTTGCTTTAGTTATTCCATCAAGGAATATAACAAACAAATTGTCAGGTGCAAAATGACCAGAACCACATGATTTTCCAGATAAACTGATTTATTACTATTCATGCCTATGCACAGGAATCTACTCTATGAACAGCATTATTTTGACACGTAACATGCTCCCATTGCGAACTGGTAGTAAAAGTAGAACCCACTACAGACACACACACACACACGCACACACACACACACAGGTAGTCCCTGATTTACAACAGTTTGTTTACTGACTGTTCAAAGTTACAATGGCACTGAAAAATGTGACTAATTATTGTTTTTCACAGTCATGACAGAATGAAATGCTACCTGTTCGTACTGGTTTGGATGAACAAATATGGCGTAATGGTTCGGTGAACTGGTAATGGCAGCAGCACAAAGCTCTGCCCACCTGCCTGGACATCGTTACTTCTTGGTTTTAACCAGGAAGTAACCTGTTTTTGACTCTCTGTGCATGCACAGAGGAGCCAAAATTTCATGTGATGTGCAAGCGCGTGCTTCCAAACTAGTAGGGAAGCTAAGTAGATTTCACCCCTGAGTTACAACCTTTGCAGCATCCCCATGATCATATGATCAAAATTCATACCCTTGGCAATGGGTTCATATTTATGACTGTTGCTGTGTCCCAAGGTCACATGATCACCCTTTGCAACCTTCTCAATGGAGAAACCAGGTTTATTTAACAACTGGGTTATTAACTTATCAACTGTAGTGATTCACTTAATAACTTAATTCACTTAATAACTGTGACAAGAAAAGTCATAAAATGGGGCAAAACTCACTTAACAAATGTTTCACTCAACAACAGAAATTTTGGGTTCAATTGTGATCATAAGTTGAGGACTACCTTTACACACACACACACACACCCCACATACACACAAACCCCATAAAATAAAGCAATGTAGCTTACTTTTTGAGATGAATCATCAGGTATCTAAGAGTCTCATAATGTGCAGCAGGAAGTAACATTAACACTTCGTGGACAGCTTCTAGTCTTTCATCAGCATTGCAGATTTCTGTGGGACACAGTATTCATTGGGGTAAATGTCAGCCTTAAATAAAAATCTAACTTGGAATTTTATATTGTAAGAATTTTAGAACTATAATATTATAGAATGTAATAAGTGATTAAGAAATCTGTTTTAATACTTACTTGCTGCCTCTATGAACTTAGAGTAAGTATCATAAGTGATAACAGGAATTGGTAAATCTCTGAAATACAGCTTTAGTGCGCCAGCAATAATATTTATATCAGGATATATATTAGCAGACACATCTGCCTTGTCACCATCTGGAAAAAGAATGAGTATGGGTTTTAAGATTATTTTTTTCTGGGGGCAAAGTTAACTATTTCTTGTCATAGCCTTTCAAACACTGATAGATAGACCCATACATGCAGACCAGCAAGGTGTGAAATTATTGGAAAACAGAAGTACAGTTTTTTTGCTGTAATAGAGGGAATTATCAAACTGAATCTGAAATGGCTTTGGACTATCATTAAAAACTCTACCTACATCTTAGTTCATTGTGTCTGGTTTCCTTATGTTGCCTGAAATATACACAATATTGTTTGTGCAACTGTAGGAAAATATGTTCTTACACAACCCCCGTAGAGATCATAGCACTGTTGCTTATCTAATATATATTATTATTCTGAGTACAACAGAGAATCTGTTTCTTATGATTTCACCAATCTGTTTTTTTTAAGTGCCCAAGGTTGTTAATGTTTTGATTATAATAAACTGAACAATATGTTTAAAAACAGCACAAATTAAAAAATAGATGAGAAAAGACTGTTCAGCCTCTAGCCAGATTTACATAGTTCTCATGGAAATAGGATAGTGCAGAAATAGGATGATAGGATTTTCCTATGTCTATTTCAGTAGACATATGCCACATGGGAAGAAATTATACTCTGGTTTAAAACCTATTATAGCTTTAAAACTGGTAACTAATCATTTATTGTAACTCTGTAGATAACATAGCTAAACTTTGTTTCTAAACTAAAATTTTAGCTGGCTAGCACTAGCTAATATTGTGACACTTTGTACAAGTGGAAGTTTTGAGACAGATATCAGGCTAGCCTTTGATAAAATAAAAATTAAATTTTCAGAAAGTATCGTTTCTTTTGTATCTTTCCCACTTGGCTTAAGTGACTGATTTTTCAGATTAACTCTTCACACTAAACTTGAAGGAATACATCCACATTTCTTTCTCAACAGAAATAATGGTCATCGGGAAAAGACAAGCTATAAGTTTATCATATTAGCAGATTCATTTGGAACAAAACTGAGTTGAATTAAATCCTATTATTTCCAATTCAGTGTGTTGAAATTGAGAAGCAATTCTTTAAAAGATTATCTGCTGTAGCAGAGTGAATTTACACATTAGCATCCTACTCACTGCTACTCTTATCATCACAATATTTATTTTGCTATACTAGTCTCTTCCTATTTATCTCGTATTTGTGACATAGTAGAATTGGAATTATAAAATTTTGTTTTGTTTGACAGTTCTATTACTTCATAGTAAAGTGAGTGTTAAACTGCTACAAAAGTGAAAAAAATGTTTTTTAAACATAGCAGCTGCCTCTACATTATTGAAGAGATGGTAAACAAAAATGGTCTATTATCCAAGACCTCACTACAAATCAAAACCACTAACTTATTAAATAGGAATGACATTGATAGGTTGTAAAAGCAAATTGTACTGCAGAAGAGTATTAAATGAAGTTAGTGCATATTGTTCTGCCAGTATTTTGCTTCAAGCAAAATAGGTGATATAAAAGAAGAAAGCTTAAAAAGCAGAAATGTCCATCTTTCATTAGAGCAATTAAAGAAGTAAAGTCTAATAAAAATATTGTTCACATTTGCTGTGCTTCACATGAGAATTCATAACATCTCTAAATAATATTCGTGGATTTCTTTCTTTTTTAATTAGAAAAAGATATGACACTTCTGTGTCTAAAATGCATCAGCTCCAATTTCCTTTCATGAATTATGAATATGAAACTTTTTACTTATGTGAAAAATAATTGCTTACTCTGAAAATTAGGGTTATTTTATCTTTATACATATATAATATTAAGAGAAACTGGATGTGAAAAATAGTATTTTTTAAAAAAAATGGCAGTATGAAAGCTGCAATTTTTAAACATTGATCAGGATTCAGCAAAAGGAATAGCTCAAAAATGAATTACAGCAGCATGCAGATTGTATTTCTCTGCTATTTTCCTCTTTTTGTAATGAATGGAAAACCCAGCTTCTTGTTATGAATGATTTTGTTTTTTCTTTAAATCAAGAGTAGAATTAAAGTGTGTTGGAGTAGGGTAAGCGTAAGATAGGAAACAAGGAATCAACACACTTTATGCACATTTCTGAATGTGTGTGCAGTGTGCAAATTCAATTCATGATGTTTAATGAGTAATTATTGTCCAATTTGTTGCATTCATTGGTCTAATGGTTAAGAATAGAAGCCAGAAGACTATGAGGTCTAGTTCTGCCTTAGCCATGAAAGCCGGCTGGGTGACTTTGGGCCAGTCACTCTCTGTCAGCCTAAATGATCTAACCAGGTTGTGGTGGTGAAAATAGGAGATATTTGTTACCTTGACTTATTTATCAAAATACCGTGTTTCCCTGAAAATACGACCTACCCCGAAAATATGCCCAAGCCTGTTTTTTTTACCTGTGGGCCTAATATAACCCCATCCCAAAAAATTCACCCCTAGTGAAGGGTGGATGGGCATGGCCTGCATAGGAGGTGGCGAGCGCACGTAGGCCAACAGTGTTTGGCAGCAGTTGTAGACCATGCAGCACAGGTGAGTTGAATACCTGTGCAAGCAGCAGATGGAAGCAACAGCAGAGGGGAGGCAGGCAATTTGGATGTGCCACACGGGTCACAGGAAAAGGTAGGATATAAATAAAATAATAAATAAAATAATAAAATGGACACTCTCCTGTATGATGAACAATTGCTGTATAAAGTTAATCTCTAATGTTAACTATGGCATTGATTTCCCATTTTTTTTATTTTAAGTCCCATTCATCATTTTTTAAAAAGAATACAGGGTCCAGCATTACCAAAATCAAAAGGCCTTTTGAAGAAAGACATTAACTATGAATAGGCATTCTATTATTATATTTACTATATACAGTATTTCAAAGGCTTACATTTTTAGTGAAGTACTCAGACTGTTCGTTTGTAAATCCTATCTGTGGTACATGTACGACTTGTTATAAATCATTGCACTATGCCATTTTCAGTCAACCAAAAAAGACATGCCGTGCATGGTATAAACCAGGTGATTTCTGCTCATTCTAATCTCTAGGATAAATTGTATTGCTGAAATATTCACAAGACAAAGACGAATAAAGACAACCATAAAATCAAATAGGTAGGAAGTATAATTGTGCAGTTCACTTAGTAGTAGGACAACATTACATATGAAATATTTAATGTGAAACAGGACAAAGAAGCAAACAAAAGCTCAGAAATTAGCAACCACAATGAAGCCACTATGAACAAGCTACACAATAAGGGTTTTATATGCTAGCAGAAACAGAATTGAACAACAATTCAGCACAGTGAGCAACTGTTGCTGTATAACATTCATTTTCATTCAGTAGAAGAATAAACAATCATTCTTGCATTCTTACTAAGATGTTACAGGAATCAATAGCAGTAAATCAAAAGTGTTGATTTTTTAAAATCAAAACATTATCTGTCCTTATAATTTAACCTTGTTTTACAGAAAGTGCAGAAATGGCATATAATACAGCACTTCTAGGAAGAAGGAATTTGTGTGTGGTAGAATGTAAAAAGATTCATTCTTGTCTACAGCAAAGCATCATATGAGCAAGACTTTAGGCACAAATGAGGATTCTGGTGGAATATCTACTATTGTAAAAAATGCAATTTAGTTTCCTCCGGTAATTCATGATGCAAGTCTAGAAAGCTTCACAATGTAGAGCAGAATCTTTCTTTACAATACCATTATTATTTCATTATTGTGAAATAATGAGTTCTGCTGTCTTGGGACACTATGCATTCTCTAAGTAGGATTTATTTTGATGCATGTGGTAAATATAAATAGAAAATAAAAGAATCATGAAATATATAACCTTCACGAGAACTAAAATTGACATCGTTGGTGCAAAAAACTCTCAAACCTATGAGAGAATGCAAATAAAATAGTAGATACCGTTTCCAAAGCTAAAATATATTGTTACCTCGATCAAAGGCCATTTTGACATCTTCAATGTGTTCAGTGAACCCTGAAACTCTGTAAATGCCTTCTGACTTCAAACCTGCAAACCAAAATTCTATGAATTGCTGTCTACAGATACATTTTCATTCTATGTATTTTTTTTCTTCCATATTTTATCAGATTTATTTGCAACTATCTTTTGATGGAGCTTTCATTTCAAGTGGAGAGTGTGGCTTTCACTTAATTTAAAAACTTTCATTTAATAAACTACAGAATTATCTTTTGCTAGGTTAGACATAGTTTATTGACCATTGTTGCCTTCTTTGTTTAGAAATTGCACTAAGCAGAGGTTTTCTTAGCTCTAATGGACAGACCAGAGGCTAGTGTAGAATTGTTGCATGCAAAATGAGTACAGTGACTGTAGATCTTGTTGCATGATAGTGATTGGAACTAAGTTTTAAACTTAATAAAGATGGTTTTTCAAAACTGATGCCTTGACTCTAAAAACAATTACATTCATGAAAGGGAACTTTTTTGTTCATCCTTCTTTAATAGAATCCCTTAAGCTTGAAATCTCTTAGAAGACCGTAAACTATTAGCATACTCATCCTGGACCAGAAGGACATTGGCAGTCAGTATAGATTTTGTAAAAGCAGTGGTTATAAGAAGAATTGTTTTCAAGTGGCTTTTGATAGCAATTTAGCTGCTATATTTTGCTTGAGATACAGCCTCTACATCATCCTCAAGGATAGTCTCATACGGTGCCTACTTCAGAGGGAAAATTACAAAATATCTACTAATTACTTCTGAAAAATTATTACACCACAGAGGTAAATTAACATCCCTATGTCATGTCATCCCAATCTAAAGTAGCTTCCCATGCTCATTTTGAATTAAATAAAAATAAAAACCACAGATTTATCAGCAAAGTGAAAGATTTCAGGAACTGTTAACATATTTGTAATGATTCAGATTTCTGTTCTTGGTTTGACTTATAAGAAAAGATACTTTAAGTATATATATATTTATAAACACTCTTAATTATAGCCTTAACATTAAGGTATATGATTATTTTGATTTTCAATTATCTTTCAATAATTTTAAATTTAATAGAAGTTTTCAGAATAAATTGTTGGAAAGAAAAAATTTAAGTATGCAAAATTATTTATTTAAATAATGTACATTAGCAAATGAAAAAGTAGCAAACATGTTTTTTAGATTTTCCAAGATGGAATAAAAATATTTCAAGCTTTTCAAAATCTGTGCATCTAATTAAGCTGTGATGTCTTCCAGCTAGAACCAGTTGCACAAGCCAGATTCACATCAATAATTTCAAGGAGCCTTTCCCAACTTGGCTCCCTCCAAACACACTATGGCCCACAAGCCTTGGAATTCCCAGTCAAAATGCCAACTAAAATTCTGGGTGCTACAATCTCAAACTACATGGAAAGCATGAAATCAGGGAAGTCTGCTTTAAGAAGTAAAAACAAATGATGCTTCTTAACCAACGCATACCAATTTGGAATTTCTGATCAATACCAAAATCAATTTTAGACATTACTTTACATTAAAATTCCCTTCCAGTTTTCCCCTTTGTCAGTCCCCTTTGTTAATCTTAGAGGTCAGATTTAAAAATTAAGCTTTTTAAAGCTCTAATTATTGCAGTTGGAGCATTATAAATAGGAACATGTTCAGACCAGGGGTGAAGTGCTCCTGGATCAGACCGGATTGCCTGATCCGGTAGCGATTTTTCCCTGTGGTTCAGTGATCCAGTAGTGATTACCGCCTGGGTGTCATTATTTCCTGGTTTTATCCAAGAAGTAATGTTTGGTTTTGCGCATGCACAGAAGGTGTGTGCGCGCACATGTGCTTCCGAACCAATAAGGAAGGTAAGTAGATTTCACCCCTGGTTCAGACCTATTGCAAATCATTCATAGATCTATCTTTAAACTTGAATCTAACCTCAGCTTACTCAGCTGATTGAGATTTAAAGTATGGGTTCTTAATCTTTCACTTACAAATGTTTATTAAGAAAGAAAACAAAATACAAATAACCTTGATATATTATTTTAATCATTTTTGAAATACTTATCAGAGTATTATTCAGATTTGATTGTATCTGATAATGATTTATCAAAATATGGAACGGTGTCAGAATTTCAGTAATTGAGAAATTAGAATTCTGTTTAATCAAAACATAAAAAACTATACCTCTTGATTCAATTTCCCGTATGCATATGTCCACCACCATGGGTCTCTGTGCATTGTGGGCCTTGACTAGCGTAGTGAGATCACAGCAATAGACCCGCTTGATTCTCTTAAGGTCTGGTTGGCAGTCATTGGGAACATACTTTGAACATTGCTTGTGAACATTTAATCCACAGTCTATAGAAAAAAATATTACGGTTAGTGATTTTTTTTAAAATTGTGAACTGCAAGATTGAAATAAGTAGCTATATAAATTAATTATCAATAAATAAATAGTTGACAAGAGTGAAACATGGATATAAAATGATATATATTATACTGTATATGTTTGCATCTCCAAAATTATTTTTAACATATCTATCCTATAGATTAAGCTAATACTCAGAACAAAACTATACTGTTATGATGGCTAGTTCTTACACAAAAGCAAAGGTATCAGATCTGGCTATTACCAAAACAAACAGCAGATGGTACATTGCCTTGAACTTTTAATTAAACCCCATAATCTACAGCTGAGACATATATGGTCTCCATGTAACCAGTTTTGGAAAAATGTTAGACATCATTACCTGAAAACTAGATTAATTGCTACTTTTATTCAATAAAAGTCTTCAAGTAAATTTACACCAAAATAATATATAAACAGTTAAAATTAATTAAAATTTAAAAGTTCCCAATTTTAGAAAGCAGCATAAAAACACAATAACACAAAATAATTCAGATCTAAAAATTTTATCACTTCAACAATTATGTATAACAATTATCAATTCAACGATTTTATCACTTCAACAATTATGTATATGTTGTAAAGACCATTCCACAATTAGACTATTGTCTATGAAGAATCTCTTTCCTTGATTATTATCCTCTCCCTGCCTCAAATGAAAAAAAATGTTTGCAGGAGGTCATGAAATGAAGTTTTTAATGTAGGAATTTGCACATATTAAGTTATTGAAACTGAAGAAATTATGCAAAGTATCTACGTAGAAAAAGGACAACATTGTTGGAACAGTGAAACATGGGGTAATTGATACTTTGATAAGAAATTAATTATAGCTGGATGCATACAATAGCAGAATTACATTCAGTGGATTAATATTACTCTTTCTATAAAATTAGTAAACACATTCAAAAATACACTGTGGAAGCTATATGATATTTTAAAGTGATTAGTTGAAATTAAATTTAGACAAGACACATGTGCCTTGTCAGTAAATAGGATGCTAGACTTCAGAACTGAAGTTCAGCTTGGCTTTGTTGCATTCTTCATGCAAGAGAAGATTCTAAGTCTAGAAGGGCTCTTAATTTTCAGCTGTCACTGGATTTGCAGGCAGCTGCAAAAACTCCTTGGGGCTACCATAAAGGCTTGAAGAATCACAAAAAAGGCACATCTGAGCTAAAAATTGCTTTTACAGCTAAGAAAAGCAATAGTACTAAACAGTACTGTTAGCAAAGGGAGTTGACCTGATCTGGAGGCAAAAAACAGACATTATGTTTACAGCATACAGAATCAATACTGTGATTCTCCTTTTTTTTCTTTATTAAAAGCAATTATGGAGCTTTTCCAGGATCAAGGAAGAAAGGAGATTTTTATTCTCTTCACTCTTCTCTAAATGTTGGCGTGCTAAAAAAAAAAAGTGGGAGGGAGGCGATCTTTCCATAGGAAAAATAGTATGGGGAAAGTTTGGGATTCTTATGTGTGTATTTATTATGCACAATAAAGAGAAAATCAATGCATGTAAGTCAAATATGTAAGTATGCTTAATAAGTTCCTTTACATTAGATGAGTGGTGAAATTCCATTTTTTTTACTACTGGTTCTGTGGGTGTGGCTTGGCTTGGTGGTCCTGGCTTAGCTTTGTTGGGCCTGGCTTGGCTTGGCTTGGTGGGTGTGGCAGGGGAAGGATATTGTAAAATCTCCATTCCCACCTCACTCCAGGAGAAGGATAGTGCAAAATCTCCATTCTCACTCCACCTAGGACCAGCCAATGGTGGTATTTCTCTGTAGTTCTCTGTAGTTCTCTGAAAACTACTGAAAATTTCCGCTACCGGTTCTCTGAACTACTCAAAATTTCTACTATCAGTTCTCCAGAACCTGTCAGAACCTGCTGGATTTCACCTGTGCATTAGATCCATTTATAATTTGAGGATCCTGCACTCCTTGCCTATAAAACTATTAGGCAGGAACAGCTTAAGCATGCAATCTTATGCCTTTGTATCTAGAAATAAGCTCACTGATTTCAATGAGTCTTAATTTTGCAAGGTTGATTCATAAGATTGTATTTAATTTCCTTAGTGAGTGATTGGGTAAAATCCCTCCTATACATTTGCAGGAAAAGGTCTGGTGTATCAATGAGGGATATTCCCATCTGAAAATCTTGGGATATCTTCAGAGATCTCATTGCACTTGTTTATTGATTGATGGAGAGTTATCATATCAACTAGGTTTAATTATTTAAAATAATAATAATATGAAAACAAATTTTTGTCCCACTCCCTTAGGAGTGTGGCTTTCAGCTCAGAAAATCTATGCCCCACATAAAAATAGTTCAAAATAATTGTAAAAGGCCAGCTTTTCTTGGAAAAGTTTACATACTGCAACAAAACATTTAATGCAATCAAAGAACAACATTTATCTGTCCCAGGTCCTTGTGAAGGACTAGATATGATAAAAAGACCAAATCCAGTCTAAACATCTGGCTGACAATATAACTAACCATAATAATAATACAGTGTTTATATGAGCACAGGAAATACAGTCCATTCACTTGAACTTAAAAAAATATTGGTTTTACGTAAGTAAAATTTATATTCTTTTAGTCCAATACCCTCTAATGTATTATTACTCAGTTAATTCTAAACAAGCCCAGCCAGCATACGAATTCTCACTAGAAATTTGCCTTTTTACAGTTAATATTAGGAATTAATTAATCAATCAGAACATTACATTTTGCGTGAAAGAAACATACTATTTCTTAAGTTATACTTTTAAAATAATAAACCCAGCAATATATAGTATATTTAATACTTTTATTTCTATGTTTCATACATAGAAAATAATTTCTCATATCCTAAGATCATGTAATACTTCACTCCTCCAGTCCTAATGGCATCTGGATATTTTGGGATACAAATATATTAATTAGGAATTTTGAAATTTGTAAATTCTAGCACATCTGCAGCTGTAAATATTGGCAATATTTTATACCTAAGTGGATTTATTTAACCCTAATCTTAACTCTAATGATTTACAATAGCTCAAGGCAGTGACCACTGCTAACACTTCTTCCTCCTATTTTCCCCAAAACAACCCTATGAAGTGAGTACGCCTGATAGAGGCTGACTGGCCTAAAATCACACAGCCAGCTTTCATGGCTAAGGCAAGACTAAAACTCACAATCTCCCAATTTCTAGCCTGGGCACCTAATCACTAGGCCCGTTTCAGTTAATTGGAAGTCTCAAATTCTCCCCCTCCCCCTCTCCCTTTCTTTTTCTCCTTTCCTCCTTTCCTCTCTCTCTCTCTTTCTTCCTCCCTCTCCTTTATAAGCATGTTTTTTTTAGATAAAATGAAGAGACCCCTTTGGTCAGTTAAACTTGTGAGAAAAGGAAGAAATAGCCATTATTATGGTTACATTTTTACTATCAGGAAAGACCTCTATGACTACAGCAATTTGGCCAAATCTGAGTATGAGCCACCTTGTTTTAGTGAGAATGTCACAGGAAATGGCAACTCTTTATTATCTTGTTTGATCTCAATAAAGCTAGTAATTTTGGACCTGGTTCATGCTTGAATTCCAGGTCTGTAGATAAGACTAGAAATTCCAAAACTATCTAGGGTGAGGAAATGGCAACTACTTTTGAATTCTAGCAAGAAAACAACTACAGGTTGTGGTGTTAGATACAATCATTCATTTAGTAACCATTCAAAATTATAATGGCACTGAAATTGGTGACTTACAACTGGCCCTTTTGCTTGGAGCAACCCCACAGTCAGATTATCAAAATGTGGGTTCTTGGCAACTGACATGTATTTACAATGACTTCAGGTCATGTGATTGTCACTTGCAACCTTCTCAGTTGACTTCTGACCAGAAAATACCAATGTGAGAGAAGCTGGATTCACTTAACAACCATGTAAAATCAAGTGCAACCATGGGTGGGTTCTACTTACCTTTACTACCAGTTCGCATCATGCCCGCACATGCTTGCTTCACTGGCACATGCGCTTGTTCTTCTGTGCATGCACAGAAGCTTCTGCACATGCGCAGATCACTTATGATGATGTCCAGGTCAGTGGGCGGAAGCTCCCGCCAGTTTTACTACCGGTTCTTGCGAACCAGTCCGAACCAGGGTCAATCCACCACTGAGTGCAACTCATTTAACAACCACCTAATGCCAAGTGCAGTCATCTGTATGGTTATAAACACATATCCATAAGATTACTAGTTCTGTTTTAGAGAGTTTTATCTTTGGGAGAAGAAATATTTTACCTTTGGAACTGGACCTGACCTATTAAGATTTAATTAACATATAGTGTTCAGTAGATGTTCTCATTTAGCTACATGGCATATAAAGCTTTATCTTTTAATTCTTTTCACGTAAGACCTTTGTTAAAAGTTCAAGACATGACTAAAACTACTATTGATGGATTCTGGATATCTGTAGATACAGTATTTCAATGCCAACTAATACCAATGTGAAAGTATCTCAAAGAGTATGACAGCATTTAGAAGCCAAGGTAGCAATTCTACTTTTATTGTACTTTGGAAATCTCAGGATAAATAATCCAAATGAATACATTTGCATAAGCAAATTTCTAATATATTTTAACTTAAAATCTCATAAGAAATGATGTCGTTATCTTTATCATTAAAAATCTTCTATTTCATAAAAAGGAGAGAAAATGACAAAGAGAGACAGAGAGAGAAGGAGGAAGGGAGAGAGGGAGAAGAAGAAATCCAGTTAGACAGCTGACTGCATGAAATGGATATATGTTTTGATGTAGCTATCATTCTTACCTTATTCAAATTGGAATTGCAATTATATTATATAATTTAAAAAAAACTTTCCATAAACAATCAAGCTGAGACTGATGTTTTATTTATTTATTCATGTCCTGGGTTTGTTATTTTAACAGATAATTCAAGATAACAAACATATCCAACACACCTTCCTTCTTTTATTTTCTCCACAACAATCCCCTTGTGAGGTGAATTGGACTAGGTCACTAGGATAAGAGAGAATAACTGGCCCAAAGTCACCCAGCTGACTACGGTGGGACTAGAATTTACAATATCCCAGTTTCAAGCCTGACGCCTTAACTGTGAGCTCTTATAGGTTGGCTTTCAGCACTATTTATTGTCATTTTAAAGAGATTTACATCTCTCTTTTTTTAAATAAAGCATGATCTGGACAACACAAAATTCATAATTACCTGAACACCTTACACCCTGAGCAATGAGTCCCCACATGAAATTGGCACAGTATTCGCACCAGTGTGGACCCCGAAATGTGTGGACCTGCAAAAGAAATGAGAAACAAAATCCAAGGTCACTGAATGGCAGATGGCCTAGCAGATGGAATATGAAGAAACAGAAACAACAGTGGAATTAGTTAAGAACAAATGTACTTGACAGTTAGCTCTGTTCCAAGGACTGAGGATAATGAATCAAGGGAAAAGAAGACTGTATGAGCATCAGTTTTCGTTCATTTCATAGGCAAAAGTAATTATTTTACATGAAATAAATGAGTAATGTTGTTGACACTTATTGTTTTAGGCATTAGTACATATGTGGGGTGGGGGCTAAGATTTAGCTTACTGACTTATAATATAAAGGTAAAAGTAAAGGTTCCCTTGCACATACGTGCTAGTTGTTTCCGACTCTAGGGGGTGGTGCTCAACTCTGTTTCTAAGCCAAAGAGCCAGCGCTGTCTGATGACGATTCTGTGGTCATGTTGCTGGCATGACTAAATACTGAAGGCGCACGGAATGCTGTTAGCTTCCCACCAAGGTGGTTCCTATTTTTCTACTTGCATTTTTACATGCTTTCGAACTGCTAGGTTGGCAGAAGTCTGGACAAGTAATGGGAGTTCACTCCGTTACGCGGTGCTAGGGATTTGAATTGTCGAACTGTTGACCTTTCTGATCGACAAGCTCAGTATCTTTGCCACTGAGCAGCACCCAAATTCAAACTCTGGCAATCATGGATGTTGTTGCTAATAAATAAGCACAGATAGCCCTGGCTTAGCAATCACTCATTCAGCAACCAATTGGAGTTATTATGGTGCTGAAGAAGGAGACTTATGACTAGTCCTCAAAGCTCCTGTTACAGTCATAATAATTGGGAATTGGGTGCTTGACAACCAGCATGCAATTACAATGGTCACAGTGTCCTATGATCACAGGTTTGGCCTTTGCAACCTTCACTGGTCCAACAAACAAAAATCATTATGGAGCTGGCAATAAGTCATAAGTTGCAATTGTGTGATGTCATGCTTAACGACTGCCTGATTCACTTAACAACTGGAACTGAAACTGCCATTGTCAGTTGGCATGATCTCATGATTTTTTGCATTACAACTGTGTCACTGACCAACATTCCAATTTTGTTTGCTAACTGAAGACTATCTGTAGTGGGATGCTCACTGCAATATAAACTTTTATGCTGAAAAGATGGGTCAAGAAGCCATCACTAGATCTCAGCATACTAAATAACTTTTATATAGTATTCAATCTTCCTTTTTGGGGGAAGGTTGTTGAGAAAATGGTTGTGCAATAGCTTTAGAGGATTTTGGATAAAACAGATTATCTTGATATCTTTCAGTTGAGTTTCAGACCAGGGTATGAGATGAAGATGGCATTGGCCGTCCTTCTGGATGACCTCATGTTGGAACGGGATGGGACTAGAAGATCTATCTTTGCTCTATGTGATTATTCAGTGGCTTTCAAAACCATCAACTGTATGGTATCGTTCTAAGCACACTTCAAGGGTTGTGGTTGCTCACACTGAATTGTGCTAGTTCTCTTACATCCTTACAAACTGGTTCCAGTGATCGTTAGGAGTGAGAAGAACTGCTCTTAGCCCCTACTATGTCATCATTTTCTCCTCCCAAGATGATTACTCCAACCCTGTAGGCTTTCTGGAAGTTCCTTAAAACCTTGTTTTGCCATTGGACTGGATGGAAGAATGTAGCCGATAAATAACTGTACCGGGATAAACTAAGAATCATAACATAACTATGTTTTTGTTCTTGTTATACTTCAAACTTTTAACTATTTTTAATGGGTTTGTTTTTAATTATTTGATTTTTTTTAAATTGTGTGCACCTCCTGAAGCACAAGTATGAGATGGACAACTATATAAATTTAATGAATGAATGAACCTTGTGCCCTCCAATTAATAAAACTTCATGCTTGCTGAGAATGCTATGTATAATAGTTCAGAAAGTCTGGAGGATGCACAGTGGAACCAGATAGAATTGTGCTTATTTTTAAAGTCAGGGTGTACATAGTTGTTGGTTTCATGTCAATAACCAGACCTAAATGGTTTACTTCTAGTTAACAGCTGCCATGAAAAATAGATGCTGAGGCCAAATTTACACAATTCACAAAGATGATAAAGCAGACAACTACGCACAAGTATGCAAGGGGGATACCTTTTCCAATATTTTCAGTAAAAATATATCTGCCAATAAATAACAACAGAAACAGCACTGGGACATTGTTTGTTTTTTTTGCATGGAAAAATAAGATTTCTGGCTTCCATTAAATTACTATAATAAGTAATCTGTTCCTCTTATATGTAATGATTGTACTATATCATCCAAAATGCATCATAATGAGAAAAAAAACAAAGGATTTCTCTCTTCTACTGTATAAGACTGATGAATAGATCCCCCCCCCCCCCAGATAGTTCTTCACAGTGAGAAAAAATTGGACAACCCTTTGAAGAAGATACAGAAGGAATCTCCTTGTGGCTTCAGATGAGGGTATCAAGCTGCAGATGAGACTGAAAAGTTTTTTTAAAAAAGCAACAACTTTTTCATTGAAATAAATTATCTAATTTACTAACTTGAATTAAAATCAAACATAAAGTCAGAGAATACAATTCTGAAAACTGTACATTCTTTGTGACATATTAAGGAAATGTATAATAGAGTTTTCTCATATTTCCTAGCTCAAATTACACTGCTGCTAATGGGCTTTAGCCAAATCCCAAATGATAATCTATACATATTCAAAGGACAATATTTTTAGACAAAAGTACTGACATACTTGCTTTAAGATCATGTAAGCACTAAATATAGTGCACATGTTTAAAATGGTCTATCTAGAAAGAGTTACACCTTCACCCAGAAAAATGCTTACCAAATTCAGAGTTAAGTAAGAAAATGCCTTGGGATCTATTCACAAATATTGGTTTAATCATGTGAGGTTTCTTTCTTTTTTATTGTACTTGTTGGGTTTAGAGGCAATCCCTGAGTTTAAAACTTCCAATTTACAGACAACTTGTACTTATGAATAGACTGCCGTTCAGCCTATTATATTAAAATTTTGAATTATATATAATGATTCATAGTAATGAATCACACTCACTCACTCACTAACAGACACAAACTTTCTGCTTTATGATATTCATGATAAAAGTGTGCAGCTTCAGTTGTTCATTGGCCTGCAGAAGAAGAATGCCATACACCACTTTATATACCAGTATATACTAAGGCAAACATTTGACTAACTGGTGGTGATTAGAACTGTTATGACTTACCTACAAATTTAGCTTAAAGACGGATTTAGGAACAAATCTTATTCATAATCTCATGTTATTTTGTGACAATACAGGTAGTCTCAATTTATGACCAAAAATTGAGCCCAAAATTTATATTGCTAAGTGAAACGTTTGTTAAGTGTGTTTTGCCCCATTTTATGATCTTTCTTGCCACAATTGTTAAGTGAATCATTGCAATTGTTAAGTTAGTAACATGGCTGTTGAATGAATCTGGTTTCTCTATTGATTTTGCTTGTTAGAAAGTTACAAAAGATGATCACATGAACCTAGGCAACGTCATCAATATGAGTCAATTGCCAAGCATCTGAATTTTGATTATGTGACCATGGGGATGCTACAATGTCCTAAGTGTGAAAAACGGTTGTAAGTAATTTTTTTCAGTGCCGTTTTAGCTTTGAATGGTCACTAAATGAACTCTTGTAAGTTGAAGATTACTTGTACTGGAACTTTTCTTAAATTTGGAATGGTTTTCAATATTTAATTAATTCTATTGAAAATGAATAATGCAACTGTTGTACAAAATTTTATATTACAGGATAATAATGACAGGTAGGAATCTTATATTTGAGGGTGAGCCAGACAATGTCATATACATGGTAGGGTTTGGAGTTTCTAGAAGTTTTGCGATTCGTTCTTATTGTGTCTTAGTTTGACATCACAAAAGTTTCTATGTATTTGCTTGTCTCTGAATGGCAGAAAGCAGTACCATCAATTTTCAGTTAAAAAATTAATAGCAACACATAATCTATGGATAATAGATAAGAGGCTTATTATGGCTTTGCTTAAAATGGATAACAGGATATTTGTGCAGATATTCAGGGACAGTTTACCACTACTGAATCTTGAACGTTTCAATCAACTATGCAAACACAAACACACTATTTTTGTTTTCTTGTCTTTTACAAGTTGCATGAGTTGTTTCATTCAAACTCCAATATACAGACAGATTCTTATTCAACAAAATCACAGAAAGTGCCATTTGATTGCAAATATGCAGAAAAAAATAGGGTGAGGAAAGAGATGAAATATTATACTGGTCTTAATTCTGCAATAGGGAAAATAATAATAAAAGGACCTTTTGAAATTTAAAGTTTGGCCATGGCTAAATCATTTATTCATTTGCTAATGTAAATCATTTGCTTCTAGAGCCTTGTCCTAAAAAGATACTTCAATCTCATACTGATCTCAAGCAGCTGGTCAAGGTGGTTAGAAATGCTGATTGTCATGCGATGCATAAATGTATCCATGTTCAATTATATAGTCACATATGTATATAAAGTAATATATTCAGATTAGGAAAACTGAACCCTACTGACAGCTGCAATTTTATATAGGACCGTCATGGTCCTGAAATATAGGAACAGAGGCATGGCTTCACAATGTACCAGCTGTATTATTATAATTTAATGGAGAATGTTAAATTGATTAGTTCAATGTCATGATATGGAATTCCTAGTTATATTCCAGTTTAATCTGGCTACAATTCTAATTATTTTGAAGGTCACTTAAGCACATTTGGCAAGATATTCAGCAACATCAGTTATTATTAAACATCTCTGGGCAAGGACTGAAAGTCAGAATCTTCATTGCATTCTTTGATAGCATCTATTAAGTTTTTAAAAATTACCTCATATCTTGATCAAGGACTATAATAATTAAAATCAGATGGTTCTTCACCACTGTTGCAATATGAAATGCTTTTGTCAGATACTGCTAAACAAGAAATAGTTTACTTTGGGCTATTTTGGCTTCAAATTGTTAATATATAATTATCAATTAAAATATAAAAATATTAAAGCAAACCAGTAAATATAAATCTATATAGTAAGAACACAAATATTACAAAATAAAAAAATACTTATAAGCCACCAATTTACAGTCACTAAATTGGTGAATGTGAAATAAAACATACAACAGCCGACCATCATAAAATAACTATCAGCAAGGCCAACAGATGAGCTTTCTGGGACTCTATGGCCTTGTGAAAGACTACATGGGTCAGGCTAACCTAATCAGCTGGAATAATGCTCTCCAAGGCAGAAGCTGTGGCAGAAAAGGTCCTTGTCCTGGGCTCCGCTAGCCAATACTTCTGCACAGTGGTGGGATTCAATTTTTTTAACAACCGGTTCTGTGGGCGTGGCTTAGTTGGGGGTTTGGCTTGGCGGTCATGTGACCGGGTGGGCGTGGCTAGCTGGTCATGTGACCGGGTGGGCGTGGCTAGCTGGTCATGTGACCAGGTGGGCGTGGCTATGTGCACAGGCACTACTCAGAGGGCTGAAAAAAGTCATTTCTGACTGGTCCTCGCACTTTGGAGCGGTCCTTGCACTTATGACCATCCTCACATTTATGCCCGTTGCGGCATTCTTAACAACTGTGTCAGTCATTTCACCACTACTTCTCTTCACCATGGTGACAAGATAGGGCAAAAAACGTAAAATGTGAGGACAGTCGTAAGTTCAAGGACTGGTCAAAAGTGCGAGGACCGATCAAAAATAACTTTTTCAGCCTTCTGACTAGTCCATATGCACATAGGCACTACTCAGAGGGCTGAAAAAAGTCATTTCTGACTGGTCCTCACATTTTTGACCGGTCTTCGCACTTATGACTGGTCATCATTTATGCCCATTGTAGCATTCTTAACAACTGTGTCACTCATTTCACAACTGCTTCTCTTCACCATGGTGACAAGATAGGGCAAAAACGTAAAATGTGAGTCCAGTCGTAAGTTCGTCAAAGTGGTCAAAAGTGTGAGGATCAGTCAAAAATAACTTTTTCAGCCCTCTGAGTAGTCCATATGCATAAAAGGATACAGCAAGAGAGGGATGAAGGAAGGGAAGAGAAATTAGAGTAGGAGTGAGGGTAAGAGAGGTAGGAAGAGAGGAGGAGAAGGAGAAAGGAAGAGGAAGTAGGGAGGAGAAGAAGAGGGGGGGAGAGAAAGTAAGAAGGAAAGAAAAGAGAGAGGTGGTAGGTTGGAAGAGAAAGATTGCTGTACAATAAAAAAGATGAAAGGGAAGAAAGCCAAACCCAAACAAATATAAAAATATTAAGATAAAGAATGAATTGTTAAACTTTAAAGAATAAAAGAGAACAAATATGAATAAATAGCAATAATTAGAAACACACATACAAACATACAATATATTTTCTTTGAACAGAGTATTTGGCCAGTTCACAAATTTAAACAGTGTTTAGTCATTTCACTTAAATTTACAATTTCTATATTTCCTTTTTGCCATATTTATTCCTCATCTATTTTTTAAAAAACCAAAATTACCCTTCATCCTCATCTCTAATCTTAATCAAATTCAATTTTTCCCTTCTATTATATATTATACCCCTTCCCATTGTCATCTATTTTTATATCCATCCTCACATTGGTTAATTATGTAATATTGCAGTTGTTTAATAGAAATTCAACATTTTAATATAAATCAATTAGTTATATAACTATCTTTTTTGTATATTAATCAATATGAACATGAATATTCCAATTATTTCCATGCAATACAATTTCTTACAAATCCATTAATTAAATTTACCAATAATAATAAACCAAATAGTTTCCCCCCATATATTCCTCCAAACCACAACTTAACCATTTCTGTTTTCAATACAATATACAATTAATAGTATCTCAATTATTACAATTCCCTAGTTAAATTCCCTAGTTTTCTTTTGTGTTTTAAAATCTTGAACTCTCCTCTTTTGAACTAAATTTCCCATTGTTTGTACCTACCTTTTTTGGTGAGCAAAGAGAAAAAGAAATCTCTCTCCCTGCCTCATTTTCTCATGTTGCAGCAGAGCCTGCTTTCCTTTTAGTTTCCTTTTAGCTAGGGAAAAAAAATCACTCTTTGCAGCTAGCAAAGAGCTTGCAAAACAAGAGCTTGCAAAAGAGCCTGCACAAAACAGCTGAGAGCGAATCAGCTGAGAGTCGGGAGGCAGATCTAATTAAGCCTAAGCTAAAGCTGAAAGGAGTTGTTTTTTCCTGCGGTTTGCTTGCAAGGAGGTAACTGCTGCAAGGCACAGGCCAAAGGGTGGGGGCCACCCTCCTTGCCACTTAGCCCCCCCATCACCCCCTTTTGACTCTAGCGCCCCCCTGCCACCCCGTCCCCCTAAGGCATCCCACCACCCCCGGTACCGCCCCCTTTGGCATTCACTGGCTTAACTATTTAACTCCTTAACAACCGGTTCTACCGAAATACAATCCCACCACTGGGTCTACCTATTTATTTTTGCAGGCACAGGTCTACTCATTTGTTTTCTTTTGACACTGATCAGCTGTAGGGCGGCCCTTTGAAGCCCCGGCAGCTGCAAGGCCAATAAAATTACAAGAAAACACTGAACCGTTTGTTAAATTGCTGGTTCGCCCACCCCTTGCTCAGTGGTGCGGAGGGGCAAGGGGCGGGGCGAGCCAGCAATTTAACAAACGGTTCGGCCGAACCATCTAGAACCAGCAGAATCCCACCACTGCTTCTACAGCATGCCCCACTTTCCGGACCAAGTGAAATGGTTAGAAACAATTTCTATGGGGGAAATGGTCCCATAAGAAACCCAATAAAAACTTTAAAAGTAACTACCAATACCTTTAATTGCACCTAGAAGGACATGGTAACCAATGTAGCATGCAGAATATGGTGTTTCATGTGCCGAATAACCAATGCCATTAACTACGGTATTTCTAAGTGTTCTTCAAGGGCAGCCTCATGTAGAGCATGTTCCATGAGTCCAATTGCCCAGGCTGTAGTTAGTTTCTTCCCAAACTGAAATAAATGTCTTTTAAACCCTCTCCATATTACCAAAATTGCCCTTATGGCTGCACATGTGTACTTACTTATTACATCTCTGTAACACAAAATCTTAAGCTATTCTCAGTATTTCACAATAAATAAGTGAAAAATAAAGTTTTGCAGGTTCCTAAAGACTAAACCAAAAGTGTACATTCAATGGGTCTTTGCTCTTATATGAGGCAGCTTATAAAAACGGGTTTCTTCAACAAAGTTCAATGAAGGGTATATGTAAGGCAGGGGTGAAATGCTCCCGGTTCGGACTGGCTCAGGCGAGTAGGTAGCGATGGCGGCGGGAAATTCGGAGAAGCGATAGCAAAAATCCCTGCCCCCGCCCCCATGCCCAGCTGAGCCATGCAATCATCAGAGCCTTTTTTTCCTTTTAAATGACTCTGACAATCCAAGCTCTGACTATCTCAGCTGAGTTGCCTGCAGTTAGCTAGCTAACAAAAATCCCCTCCCCCAAGCCTGCTTACCTTAGCTGCAATGCCTGCCTTCCTTCGCTTGCTGTAATACCTGAAATCCATTGCATCAGCGAGTAACTGAATCTCCCTGCCTGCAATCAAGCTCATCGGTGCAATCAAGCTCATCAAGCCTGCCTGCCTTCCTGCCTGCAGGGGTCTCCAACCTTGGCAATTTTAAGACTTGTGGATTTCAACTCCCAGCAAAGCTGGCTGAGGAATTCTGGGAGTTGAAGTCCACAAGTCTTAAAGTTGCCAAAGTTGGAGACTCCTGTTCTATTGGGTAAGTTTTTTTCCCCTTTGGCAGCTTTAAAAAAGATAGTTAATTGGGATTTTTTTTAGTTGTTCTTTTTTTAGACCTAGCCATTTAAAGTTTAAGAAGTTTTAAATTTAGCTGCTTTTATATAAAAATAAAAATAAATAAAAATAAAATAATATTTGTGCAGCTTTCTGAAATTTAGTGTGTTTCTGTAGTGTTTCACTCTAACTACACAAACACACAAAATCTCACAAAGCTGTATGTGGAATTTTGTGTGTGTAAAATGTGAAAGTTGGTTTTTTGGGCTTTTTGTGGCTGTGTGAGGTTCCTGCTTGTTGCAGGGGCCATTTTGGGCCTAGCACAGCTGCATTTAAATCGTGGGTGAGCCAGTTGAATTGTGTTGTGTTTTGTAGGTTAAAAAAGGGCAAAGAAGTAACATTGACTTGGCCACGCCCATCCAGTTACCTTACCACCAAGCTCTGCCCACTAATTAAGCCACGCCCACAGAACCGGTAGCAAAAATTTTTAGATTTCACCCCTGATGTAAGGCAACTGGGAAAACTATCAATGGAAGGGGCAGGGGGAGAGAGAAAAGAAAAAAAATTATTCACAAGGAAAATACACCGGAAAGATGAAATAAAGGAGGCTATCTCTTCCTAGGTAGCTCGTGGGAATTTAAATTCATCAGAATAAATTGAAGATAATATAATAATATAATAGCAGGGGGGAAAAAAACAGGTGGAAAGCCCTTAATGATTTTGTTCATTTCCTCTCCATCTCAAATTTGCTCATGACCTTGGCAGATACAGTACTCTAAATAACTGATGGAATTACTGGGACCAGAAGAGTACAACATGTGCAGGGAAAATTAGCATGTGAATCAAGCGTAGGATATTGTTGGCTGTTTAAAAACTTTGTTTAGACTCATTCTAAAAACATACTGAAGGCCTGTTTATAAAGTGATAGGTTTGCCTAATTTTTCATCATTGTCTCTCTGAATGAATTAATCTTTTTGTACCTGGCACAAAAAGCAATTCAAACATAGTCATGATGACAATCCAAGTGTATATATTTCAGTCTAATGAATCTCTAATACTTTTGAACATAAGAGTTAATTTATCAGCTGAAGGCTCAGAAGAGTTTGTAAGGCTCCCAGATTCTCCTCAATTAAAGAGACCTTAGTCTCTTTAAACTGGATATAATACAGTCTCCTTCCTTACAATGAATTGAAGTAAAAAAAAAAATCAAAATATTTTTTAATTGAAAAGTATTACATATTTATTATAATCAGTTTCTTTGAAATATGTTGGAACAATTTCATTTGTCCAACTTTACAAACTTAGAATATAGGACAATTTAAATAAAGTTAGTTATTATATAATTTTGGAAGGGAATTTAAGATCTAGGAAGTCTTCTCTCTCTCTCTCTCTCTCTCTTTTTTGCAATCTAGGTGTATTTGAATGAGTTTCCCTGTGCTAGTTGAAAAAGTCAATGTCTCCAGCAATCTGGAGGAGACTAGAATTCTTTCCGATCATTAATTATATATTTAGTCTGATAGGTCATTGCTCTGCCATTGATGTGAATTACAACTTTCATGCCAATATTAAGAGATGGGAAAATAATCTAAGTAGTTCTTTTTAAAATAGAGAAGAAATTACCTGCTATCAGGAGCTAGGAACATTAAGTTTGTTTTGAATTTCAATGCTATTAAAAATGGCAGTTGAAATCACAAGAGAAAAGATCAAAATAGATCACATTCCACTTAAACAGAGTAAAAAGGAACATATGGTGGCTATCAAATTGTTAAGCCTTGGATGTTGTTTCTCAGAGTTCATCCACACATCTGTGATTGCCATGTCTTTTTCTGATTCTGGAGCTTGCTGTCACCAGTGTGCTGTTATACTGTGTATCTGAAACAGGACCATTCTGTGCTGTTCTCTGTACAGCTTTTCTGTAGGATACTGTGAAGACAGTGATCAGTGTTTTACCCACTGAAATACTAACATCACTAACTGCAGGAAAAGTTGCCACTAATCAATGAAAATAATGCATGCTCAAATTGCTTGCATCATCATCATCATCATCATCATCATCATCATCATTATTATTCCTCCTCCTCCATCATCATCTTCTGATCTGACAACCATTACATGGAAACAAAGTTTGTTTTTCTTAATTTACAGCTTGCAATTTACAGCTCAGCCTGATTAGTACTGTCCTGATGCAGCCTCTCATTGTAAGTACTTCATTTTTACATATAAAAAAGATCTGCAAAGCTTTAAAATATTCTTGCATAAAATCACATAATTATTCCAAAATGATTGCCAACCTGTCATCCAGTTAATCTATTCACAATCAGCAAAGAAACTTTATCTTTTGGCTAACACCCATCTATTGGTTGTTCAGATTTGTGCTGGAAAGATACAAGCCATTGGATAAGTGTTCCTGAAAAGCTGAAGTTTATAACAATTATTTATATCAATATACACGTAATAACCTTTATCACTTATTCTACATATAATGTATGAATTCTACATTCTCCAACCAACCTCACCAAGTTGTAGTTTAAGAAAGACTAAGTAGAAAATCATGAGGGAAATTTGCCGATCAACTCAATCAAATTCTACAATCCACAAAGGATTATGGTTATCAGAGTTTAAGATAAATCAAAATTGAAAAAAAAAGTTATCTTTTTTTTAAGAAGCAGAGTTGACTTATTCTATTGTCATAAGTGGTGCCCATTACATAGTGTTATATCCTTATCTCAGCATTTTATGTATTTCTAAACTTGGAACATTAAATGTGGATTCGAATATATGATAGTCACAGAACTGAGGACATTCATGAGATAGAATTGTCATCAATTTTAATGCCTTATATTCAGTGTTAATTGAATGTCAGAATTGATTCATACTGCGTTTGATTTAGCTCTGTGATTTATTACTTAAAAGTTTGCAGTTGCATACATGAACTGCTACTGCCAATATCCATAATATTGCATGTTTGACCTCTAAGTGTTTTGTATTTGCAACCACTCTCTGTATATATTCATATATAATATATATAGAAAAATATATCTTAGATCACGGGTATCAAACTTGCGATGACATGTTGTCATCACATGACGTATTGTGACTTTTTTTTCCCTTTGCTAAACTAGGGGGTGGTGGACGTGGCCAGCGTGTAATGTACCTGGCCTGCGGGCCGCAAGTTTGACACCCCTGTCTTGGATGATCAGAATACTTTGTTTCACAGTAACAAATGAGTGATTGTCATCAAGTTAATGATAGTTGTTAGCAGTCACACAGAAGGACTTTTCTGTATTGAAGAAATGATACAGCTACATATTGAGTTTAAACCAGAGTTGTTCCTATTGGGTATCCTGCCTGAAAAAATTAGTAAGGAAAATACTTTCTTGATTATACATGTAATAACAGCTGCAAGAATTGTTTATGCTCAAAATTGGAAAGCAGAGAAAATACCTTTGGAAGAAGAAGTAATATTTTTTTTTAGATTGTGCAGAAATGAATAGATTAACTTTGATGATTAAAGATAGGGAAGAGTCAGAATATTTTAAGATATGGAATTATTTTTATTGTTGGTTGGAAAAGAGATACAAATGATTAATTTTATAATTATGTATAAAAACTTCATGACTAGAATATGGTTATAGGAATGAATTGTCATAATGGTTTGGATGAAGATCAAGATAGAATAAACTTTTGGAAGAAGAAAAAAAGAAGTGAAGAAGATAACATTGAGATGTCACAGGGATGATTGATGTACTAAATGTTTGTCTTTCTTAAAAAATAATTTATTTATTTTTTTAAAAAAGAAGGACTTTCTCTACAATAGTCTGTCCTGAACCTGGTTCTTTATGTCTCTTAACGGTACATTCACTGTTGTTGCTGGTCATTTTCTTTTTTCCTTCCACTTTCTCATCATAATAATTTTCTCAAGGGAGCTTCAGTCTTTGTATAAGTCAAAAATATGATAGTTTGTAGCTTGATGAGACAATAATGATCATACTAAATATGCTGAGGCATGTAACTTTGGATAAAGATATACAAAAAGACTTTCACAGAGAGCCAGGCCAAAGACATATTCTCACGATTGGAGAATTAATTGAGTTGACTTCATCTATTTCTCTGAGGTTTATGCCTGCATATCCCTACAATATTAGACTCTGTTTGAATGGGGAATTAATAAATTCTTTCTTCCTATGAAGACTGATGTCTTTATTATATCCAACTGGAAACCACTTATATTTGGACTTTGATGGGAAGACAGACTTATTACGGAAAATGGATCTATTATATTTAATTAGACAACAATTGATAAGAGATGGCATTAAAGAAACAAACATGGATATTTGATACAGAATGAATTATTTTTAACTTTTGGGGTGATTTGGTATAGATATAATTCTGTGGTAAACTTTCTACAAGTGGACTACAACAACAGTTTATTAACAGAGAGTTTTGAGACTTTAATTTTGTTTTAGTATTATTATTCTTCCTGTTTTTATTCTTCCTGTTTCCTATTTTGTCACTAATATAATATAAGGAAGATAAGGTAAATAATCAGTTTAAATTTTTTTTGAGGGGGCTGTTTTGCAATAGGTCAGAATCAATGATACAATAATTTTTAATCAGTATTAAATTAGGAAGAATAATATGTGTCGGGGTTTTTTTAATGTACCTTTTTCTTTCCAACTTCTTGATTATTTTGTGTCCCCCCCCCCTTTTAAATCCTTTTCTGGATTTTTTTAAAGTTTTACATTTTGACCTTGTTTTGAATAAAATAAAAAAATAGATGCAAAAAGAAATATGATAGTTTGATATTGATCATTTGTACCTTGACAACTCTGGATTTATGTTCTATTATCTGTTTGTTTTCTTAGCTACTCAAGGTCAAAATTATCAATAATGTTTCTGACATATTTCTTCAAAGTCCAATTTTCACACCCATGGCGTGTTAATAGGAAAATGATTGACTGCATGGTTCTAATATTAATAAATGTTGATTCTATTATTATAGCTATAATTGTCTAAACTGATTAAAATGTTCTAAATTACGTATTGGGATATTTTGGATCTGGATGACAACCTAGAAAGGTAGTAATTATGGTGTTAACAATAACAAAGACTGGCAACTAGAAATAGAATGACTATGGCAAAAGAAAGCAAAAGTAATACCAAAAGCAACAGGCACATTTGAGTGGAATCTCAAAACAACTAAAGCACCATTTGAACCATCAACATTGATAAATTCACCATCAGTCAAGTGCAAAAGACAATTTTACTTGGAACAGTTTAGATCCTGCAATGATATCAGTAGTACAATCAAACATCCACATCTGCCTATCCCAGGTCTTTGAAAAGGACTCATGAGACAGACATAAATATGAAATCCAGTCTGAACATTTGGCTGACTATGCAACACACCATGACAATAAGTTAATCCTGTATGTTACCCAACTTTCAACAACTCTAGGTAGCTCACCACTATCATATTTTTTCATATATTAACAGAAAACCATAAAAAAATCAAGCCAATCTCGTAATCCATATTTTGATAATATTCGTTTTAGTAAAGTATAGGTGTGAGAAATTATTTTACTGAACATATCGGTGAAGATTGATTGTTAAAAATGAAGTTGTGATTACAAGTTCTGATTCTATTCACATAATGATGCACTATAATTTCACATAATCTTGCCAGCGTGTTGTTCATCAAATGTATTGTATTTCAGCTCACACTCCTGGTTTGACAATTATAGGAGTTGAAGTCTAATACATCTGTTGAAGATTGATTTATTGTTATAGTTCAATTTGGCAATAGTTCTATTTATTTAATCTTTTTACAATTGCAGAATTTAAATGCAAACTCATATTTTAAATGCCAAGTCTTATTTCAATCATCTGATTCCTTAAAATGTATTAGGATTTGTATAGACTAACATTTTTAGCATTTTCAAAAATAGAAAAATTGTATATAATAATAAACAACAGCAGCTATTTAAGGAGTATATTGAAATAGTTAAACTAATTTGTAGATTGTAGTTAGGCTGTAGAGAAACTTACTTCAGGCCTTCAGAAGAGGTAGGAGAGAAAAAATAGTTATTGATCTTAGGAAAGTAGAGAATATAAGAAAGAAGCTCAAAACAGCTTCTCCTTAATCTTGTTCTCCATAAAAAAAGAGACAGTGAAGGTTTTGGACAATTTTTTAATGATTGATATCAGCCCTTTGAGGTAGGCCAGGAGATGAAATAGTCATTGCAGGAATTCCAGAAATTCTACTTTTTGTTGTATGGCAAATTAACAGTACTTTGAATCAATCATTCATGCCTCGGTCACTTTGAGGTTGAATATTATTTGACTAATAACGGAAATATACAGTGGTGAGTTTCAAAATTTTTTACTATTGGTTCTGTGGGTGTGGCTTGGTGGATGTGGTATGTCTTGGTGGGCATGGCATGGTGGGCTTGGCAGGGGAAAGGATACTGTAAAATCTCCGTTCCCTCCTCACTCCAGGGGAAGGTTCCTGCAAAATCCTCATCTCCTCCAGATCAGCTGGGACTTGGGAGGCAGAGAATAGATGGGGGTGGGGCCAGGCAGAATTTTTACTACCGGTTCTTGAACTACTCAAAATTTCTGCTATCGGTTCTCCAGAACTGGTCAGAACCTGCTGAAACCCACCTCTGGAAATATATATACAGATACTGCTATGTTTCCCTGAAAATTAGACCCAATTGTAGTATAAGCCCTACCCCAAAATAAGCCCCAGTTAAGATTGTCAGATAAACTCATTTAGTACTGTATTCCACCTCCCCAAAAAAGAGATCACCTGAAAATAAGCCCTAAAGCATCTTTTAGAGCAAAAATTAATATGACTCGGTCTTATTTTCAGAGAAACACAGTAATAAGTAATTTGATACAGTATGCAAAATTCTAGCAGCTCTATTTTTATTGTAAGTTGGGGGCAACAGGCTGACTGTAAATCACTTAGAGAGTGCTGTAAAGCACTGTAAAGCAGTATATAAATCTAAGTATTATTGCTACAACTTCAAATCTGAACAGGTTATCATTCTATTATGAAGGCACAAAATATTTTTCTCAACGTTAGCACTAGATTGTAAAATAGTGCCCCTGTGAATGTAGTCACAATACTATCCATTTTTATTAAAATGTTACCAATTTTAATTGCCACTCTTTGCTTTTCAATGTCTGTGGTATCTGCAAATCTTTTTTTTTAAATAAATGAATTAAATACCACCTTGGGTAAACTCTTTATATTAAGACAAATTACTATATAATTTGTCTTTATATGTTAATGTTAATTTTACTTATATACTGCATTATATTTTATAATTCAAGGCAGCAAATAAACATAATAATCTTTCCTCCTTCTCTTTTTCCCACAACCACAACCACAGTCCTGTGAGCCTGAGGTGGGACTAAAACTAACGGTCACCTGGCTTTTAGCCTGGTATTTTAACCACTAAATCAAACTGGGTCTCATATATATAATGAGAGTACTTAGGTGAGTAAATAGTAAATGTTACATTGCAGAAAAATGTCTTAATTTTTTCAAAATAATTTACAGTATGTACATTGACAATATTTTTTTTTTACTGTAGTATGATTTAAAATAAACATTTCTTCTATTAGGTAATAGCTATAGGGCCATTTTACAGTTTTAAACTTCTTATACTGGCAAAAACATATATCTAGTTTTTAGGCTACCCATTTAAGGTTTGTAAAAGAAATAATATGACTTACTGCTTAAACTTAAACTTTTTAAATAAGAAGCAATGCAAAAGGGTATGCTAAATAGCTAGAGTGAACAAATAAAAGGGTTTTAAATACCTTTATAAATAAAACTGGGCACATATCCAGTTTTAAATCAGAGACCAAAAAAAGAATTTCAAAGATGGAAGAAAGAATGCATAGGTCAATGTGGAAAATATGTCCTAAGTCATGAGAAAATATTTTCTAGCTAAAATGAAATCATTTTTTCATAAAGAATGATGATTAAGGGGAAATTTATAAGAATTAAGAATGCTTAAAAGATTTTTAAAAAGATTGCCCTTTTCTCTCTTTGAAAAAGCAATGACACAGATAATTAAAATGTTATTTCAGTACTTTTAAATCCTTCAACTTAAAAGTACTAGGATAATGTTTTAATATTATTGTTCAATTTGTACACAGTTCAAAATCAAATACATATTTTCTCCCTCTCAAAAATGAACCATTTTATAACCATTTGCTAAATAATTTAAAAATGCGTTGAAGGGCTTGTCACAGAAGAAAATGATATATCTGATAATTTCTTGTTGAATAAATGATTTCAGAGTAATAGGTTTCATAGGTTTGTTTTGTGTAATTACACTATCTTTTGTATACTGTTTGAATCAAGATAAAATATTGCTATGTCCACACATGCTGGAAAATTAAAAAAATCTTTATATGGGTGTACTTATTCAAAAGACTGCAATTGTTTAAAAAATGCAGTAATGTGCTGTGCAAGTATGCATACAGATATAAGTAGAAAGAGTATGGTTTGTGAACACATTATATTTGTTCTTGGATATGGTCCATAGTAGCTACCATCTGTCTCTTGAAGAATAAATCATCAATTTAACAAATCCTCTGGCAATCGATTTATGTTTTTCTTTACTCTAGTACATTAGTACTGGGATGACATCTGAATATTTATTACTCAATATTTGTACAAAATTGAATGCATATATTCAAACAAAAGTTCCATACATTCAGAATTTCAGAGCTATTTTTAAAGCAGTGATTAGCACAACCATAACTTCATGGCCAATAAATGAGGTGTCACAGAACGTGTTCCCAAACCTGATGATAACTATGGTTTTTTCTTCATTTATTCTAATCAAGAGTTCAGATACTTTTAACTGCAGTAACTGGATAACCTCTCATTATGGAATGGATGCAGCTGTCCCCACTACAGACACAGATCCAGATGCTTGGAAGCCAAGTACTAGAAAATGAGTCATCTTTCATACATACGCACGTCATCCCAAACACTGCCTGAATTGGAAAATGACTCTTTCTAAATGTAAACCCAGAGTGTGGAAGCTTTCCCTTATTGCAACAGCTCTGGCTACATGGATTCCAGAAAAGCTAATAACAGGCCACTCTTTATGTGCCCCATAATTTCATGTTCTCTGCATTTGACATGAACGGTAAATGTAAGGATTACATTTCTTAGGTAGAAGTAAAAATCCGGCAGAATCGTTTAGTTATTAATTTTAAAATACACATAGTAGAACAATCATGAATCAGAACATAAAGTTGCAATTTTCAAAGCCTAAAGTTGCAATTTTGAGTTGAATCCTATCGGTATATTTGAAAATACAGCACTGGGTTATTACTGATTTAATGAGACTTAGTTTCACATAATAGCTTTATGATCAGTGAGTCACAAGGAGGAAAACGTCTGTTTCAGCAAGATCAGCTGCAATTAGATTCCCTGTCTTTTGTTGGAACCTTACCCTTGCATTTCTAAGCCAGCCAGTATTTCTTATCTATATTAAATGAATCTTATTTCATCTCAAAAAGAAGTCACCCAGAGACATCGACACTCAGGAAGCAAGAAAATAACCTGACAGATTAAGTAAAAAATAGGTAAGCTTTCAGTGCACAAAGGGTTACAGCATAAAAGTCCTTACCTTAAAATTGTGTGCTTTTTCATAGTTGAAATGGTTGTCGTTCTGGGTCAGTGCCGCTCTTCTGACCAAGGAGGTGATCTGTGAATAGGCAAAGAGTTTCAGCGGTTGCCACAAGAGTGCCCCTTTCACTCCCATCTTAACCCCCAAGGCTACTGCCAGGAGTTCTTGGCGCTTCCGTCCTTGCTTTGATTTGTGAACCACAGCACAGGCTTTCTCATTGTCAAGCCACAGCTCCTCGGCAAACATAGTGCTTGGATCCCAGATTTTTTCCTTGTCTTCTGCAGAGGCTGGGAGGCTGACTGCTGTCAGCTTGGTCCAACTGCTTCTTATGTTAGACAGCAGATTTGAAGCAGCTGCGGCAGCCCATTCTGAGGAGACCTCTGGCATGTGACTTGAATGGGCTGTCTTGCGTGATGGAAGGAGCTCCTGCATCTGAATAAGTAACAGTCTGCTTTGTGATACTTTAAAAAAAAAACAAAGTATGCACAGAACAATAGCCTGGATTCATGCACGGAACGACTCCTGCTTCTGGCCCTCCCCACAGCAGAGGATCCTGCCAGGCGCTGAAGAAATACCGAGAGCATTACAGTTTCATGCCACAACACATCTCCAAGGATAGATCACATCTACCCGGGAGCACTTTTTTTTGTTTTCATAAATAACTCTAATGCTGCATCCAATTGTGCTTAGAACTGGAAACCTCTGAGCTCTTCCAGTACAAACACCATCATATTAAGCCTTTAAACCACAGTGATTCTTTAATCTTGTGGGGAGGGGGGGAAAGCCTGCTCTTTTTCATATCCTGTACAAGGGAAAATCTAGTAGCTCTTGAAAGATTAGTAGCCGTGGCTGCCAGCACATTAAATGAAGATTGTTTCTGGCATTCTCTACTTTTGCAATACATAAAATAAATAGCAGTTTTTCTCTTCATTATTTTAAAATAACATTTAAAAGAATGTCCAGGCTATTAAATTGCTTAGGGAAGGGAAAAAGAGAGGGAAAAAAGAGAATCTCAAAAGAAAAAAGAAAGATTAATTCAAGTATAAAAATTCAGCTAGCCACACAATTTTTATGGTACAGTTGAGATTCCTTCTATGTTTTGTGTGTGTGTCTCTCTCTCTAAGACTATTTATGAGAACACTGTACAATTGAAAAATAATTCAGTCCAAATGCTGTCTAGAACAAAATGTTGCAGTATTGAACCAGTCAATCCTGTATTTCCCCAGGATCCATTCCACTATTCCAACTTCTCACTGCTTTCTGCTTGCCCCCCCCCCCCAAGTGAAACTAAATATCCATCCATATATTCTTCTACAGGTAATCCTTGATTTATGACCACAATTTTGTCCTAAAATTTCTGTTGTTCAGTGAGACAGTTGCTAAGTGAATTTTGCCCCATTTTACAACCTTTCTTGCCACAGTTGTCAAGTGAATCATTACAGTTGTTAAGTTAGTAACACAGCTGCTAAGTGAAACTGACTTCCCCAATTAACTTTGCTTGTCAGAAAGTCACAAAAGGGAATCGATTGATCCTAGGACAAACCATCATCTGAATTTTGACCACATGACCATGGGAATGCTGTAATGATTGTTAAGTGTGAAAAAAGGTCCTAAATCACTTTTTTCAATGTTGTTGTAACTTCAAACAGTCATTAAACGAACTATAGTAAGTCAAGGATTACCTGTATAATGTTAAGGAACTGAACCAATAATTAGTTGGCTGAACTTTGCTGCAAAAGAAATTCTGCAAAGCGAATTTGGCCTGAACATGGGGAGAGGGAAGGGGGCTTCCCATTGGCAGGAATTCTCAATTCTCCTATCTTCTGGCACTTCTTCCTTCCCTCTTGTTGCCAAGTACCAGGACTTTCCTCATTCTTTTTCCTCACAGAAAGCAAATGTGACAAGGATAAGTCATCTCCCTCTCTCTCTCTCTCTCTCTCTCTCTCTCTCTCTCTCTCTCTCTCTCCCTCCCTCCCTCCCTCCCTCCCTCCCTCCTTCCCTCCCTCCCTCCCTCTCTCTCTCTCTCTCTCTCACGTGTGTGTGTGTGTGTGTACACAGAAGCAAGCTGGCAACTGTAAGCATTTTATGTGCTCCCAGTGGAAGAGCTGTTGATTGAAAACATAGGAGGATGAAGTACAGAAGAAAGGGCATTTGTCCCGTGATGCAAAATTGTTAACGAGGATAAGAGGCTGAGACAGTGTTTCTCAATCTTGGCAACTTTAAGATATATGGATTTCAATTCCCAAAATTCCCCAGCCAGAATGAAGCTCACATATCTCAAAGTTGCCAAGACTGAGAACTAGTAGGCTTAAGAAGACATTTAAGAAAATATCTTCAATGTTTTATGACTTTAAAATGTTTTCATTTCTCATTTGGCTGTTTCTGGCCACCTAAGTTCTTCTTCTTCTACTTCTTTTTTTGGTCTTAGAGAACTTAGGTCACGAAACCAATTTCCATCTCTATTCTAAGTTTCAACATCTGGAAAATGGAACATTATCAGAACTGATTCTATGGACGTATGCCCCTTGAGCATTTTAAAAGTCAAGTAGGCAATATAAACTAATGTAAAGGATGGTGATTAACATGACACAATATGTGCATGCAATGCAATTCAAGGTATTTCTTAAAAACTATTTGATCTAGCCAAATGCAAGCAAATGCTTAGCTAATCATTACAGAAGAACTGCCATTTAATGACAACTCTGACTTATACTTTTACAAATTTCTATTAGATTTCAGGGTCTAATTCAAGATATTAATCTTAATACTTAAGGTCTGTGTGCATAAATCTTGGCATTTCCCCAAGCTTATTAAGACCTATTCCATTTTATCACTTTGTAGTTAAACTCATCATTCCTAGGGTTTCTCAAGAAACTCTCTGCTAAATCTTCTTGTCTTCTCTCATTTCCTTTTGGAAACAAGCCAAGACATTCCACTGGAAAATTAGAATGCATATAAAATAATTTATTAATTATAAGTTTACTGTTTTGTGGTTTGGCTAATAATCTTGGAATTTTAAATTATTATCATGTTGATAGGTTTGTTAACTAGATTGATAGTTTACAAGCACTATTAATACGTGAAAGTATATAAAATTGCTATCTGAATAATATAAATGTTAAATTTACATTATATTAAATATATTATATTAAAATACCTTTAAATATTAGAGAAATTTATCCAAATTTTACTGGCCAATACTTGTTTTTAAAAAGTCACAGAAGAGAATGTTCCATATTATTCTAATCTATATGGATCTATTTGTAGAATTTCATGGACCCTGAAAGTCTGCTGCTGAAATTATTTCTTTAGCTCAGGGATCACGGTCTTTTTTGTTCTTTTTGCTTTCAACAATTTCTACAGATCTCATTGCTGAAATATCCACAACACTGCTGCTAAATAAATCCATTTTCCAGCTGATAAGACAGCTGAGAGCTACTTTTAGGTAGGCTAATAGAAAGGTTTGGACCTCATCAGGGATAATGTTTCGTGCTCTTCTGTCCTACCCTCATGGGCCAATAGCTAGTAGATACTTGATTCAGAGCAACATTGTTTTAAAAAAGCTTCTGTTATTGCAGTTCAACTTTTGGCTCTGTATTTCGCATTTTAAGATGGACTTCACCTCCTCATAGTCTTGCTCCAGCATACTGACTAAATATGGGAACTTAAGTCCACGCATCTTAAAATTGCCAAGGTTGAAAAACACTGCTTTACCTGAACAATACGGCAGAAATCCTATACTCATTGCCTTGAACTACTAGCATAATTGAATTCAGTGGTTCTTTTCCAGAAAAGATTTGATTAGGATTGCACAGTACATGGCATTAGGCAAGGCTGTTTGATATCCACCATTTGATCAATTTTTAGCATCTTATTTGTGCATTTTCTTCCTTAAGTTGATGAAGAATGAAATTATGTGTCTTTAAGTTACATAATTCAGTCCTTAGTTGTATTAAATGGATATTTTTAAAAAGAAAATGCTAGCTTGTAACATTTGCAATATTATATTTGATTTTTCTTTCGAGTGCACAATGCATACTCCTAAAGAACTAACTCACAAGCAATGGTGATACTTTGCAATATACCTGTTTGCTTATGTGCTCTGGAGAGAGACAAATTTTGTGGCATTGCTGGAATAATTTAAATAGGTCAACAGCACCAACACAAAACTCTGAGGGTGAGGTCAGTTTTCTAGTAATCCTTTGGCATTTGTATTATATCATTTAAATTATAAAATCCTATTATATAAGGTACAGTACATCATTATGCAATACTGCAGTTACTCTGCTCCAAATACAGGATTATGCATAAAACATCTTATTAGAATCCTTACTTTAATGAGATAATTTTAGGAGAAAAATCCAGTAGCAAGACAGCTATTTCTCCTAGTTTCATTAAGACATAAAGTTCACCTATATGTCTCCGTAATTTGTGATAAGCATCATAAAATCTATTCAAAACAGGCTGTTTTTTAAATGTTGTCTTAATGTATCATAATTATGTCTTTTATTAAGAGTCCAGTTTTGACTTTGGCCCAAATCCCAGTAACTTCATGAACATATCCATGTCGTTTGGTTGGCAATAATATTTGTTCACTTATTTTAAAACACCTTTCCTTCAGGTACTCAAGGCATGATGTTGTGGGGAGTAGGCTACGGCTAACTGCTGTTTGTACAAAACATAAGCATGTATATTGGCTTCATGAAGACTGCAAAGGCAATTGTGTCTAACCTTTTTCATTCATGGAAATGTGAGAGAGAAAGCCTCAGATGCCCTGATATCTGTCTTGTGGGATACAAAGGATAGTTGCTTAGTAACAGGGGCAGCTGCTCTGTTAAACATTGGTGTACCTCTCTGATTCTCTTCATCTTCTCACTGGATTAGAGTGAAAACAGATCCTAAAAGTCGTTGCAGCAGAACTAAAACCTTGATTGTATTCCAGCAAATACATATTTAAATGCACTATTCATAATTTTAGTTGGATGTATCTGACATGCAACATGATATGCAAAAATAATATAATAATACTCTTCAAACTCAAAGTTTTCAAAGGATTGGCATTTTGAGAAAGTCACATGATGCACTTGGACATCCACATACACCTTGCAGCATTTCAAGTTAGGAAAGAGATAGGATTCTTTAAAAGCATTTTGATGTGATAGCCTGCGGTAAGAGCATCTCAGACCTGGACCATGTGTTTTCTTATAATTGTAACACTGAATTTCTATAACTGAGCAACTAGACAAAGAGGAGAGAGTAGGTTATATATATATGAGAAAGATATTCATGTTATCTTGCTACAGATGAAAGATTTATAAGGATTAGTTGAGATGACAACTTGATGTAAAAAGATGTTTGTATCCTTCCTTCCTCCAGTGTGAATTATTGGAAAGGGACTGAGCAAAACTCCCTGTTCTCTATCAAAATTGCATGTTCTTTGGCACACTAAATGAAATGCATGGTGATGTTGATTTCAAATGCTACTAGTGATAGTATAATTCCTAGTAAGGGAATGCAAATAAAGTACTTTAAGTTTAATGTTATCACTTAAAAAATAATAATCTTAAAGATATGTGGTTGATCAATTTTTCAAGTTTCTAGTAAACCTATCAGAAGAAAGATAACACAAAGATTCATTATTATTTTGCTACTCTTTCATTTCTGTATTAAATCAATAATTAAATCAATAATTAAATGAATATGATCAAAATAAAACTGTACACATGCCTTCATTCCATTTGTATAATCATGGTGTGGTTAGATGCAAATGATGCCTATTAAACACTATAGAGATGAAGCAGGTTTTTTGTTCCTATCATTCTTCTGTAAGGAAGAACATTTTTGGCTGAATTATAATAAAACTAATATGCAAATAAAATAATATGCAAAAAAAACCCTTAGAACTTGAATTTGGATTATTAATAGGATGAATTTTGAACAGTGAAGTGTCTTAAATATTTGTGACTTATTTTTCATTTTTTTTTATAGTCATAACGCTCACTTCTTATGTTAGCTGACCTTGGAAGACTCTGGTTGGCTTACAACATCAGATTATACAATGAAAATGTTAAAACATAATAACAAAACATAGTGGCCTGGACAAAAAAGCAACTATAGCAATTAAAATAAATATGATGTGGAACAAAGCTAGTTTTTAAGGACTTTCAAGAACCAGGGTGAGATACACTTTCAGTATCTGGGAAGATGCTGTCCCAAAGAGCAGGACAACAACACAGAAGACATGCTTCCTTATCCCACAAATTGATATCATTTGATTAAGAAGATGTTCTTTCACCATGCAAAAACCACAGAGAAGCATTGCATCTTCTCCTGTTTTTACATAAAAGGATACCAGTTCATGCCAGCTGCATTTAAACTGTTCACAACAAACTTTTGGTATAGAATTAGATTTAGAGAATAAACAGCAGCAACATAGACATACAATCCAATCTTACATACATATGTATGTTAAGACATACAATCTTAACAAACAGTGGCAAAATGCACAACCATAGTAATACTTCGATTAGAAATAGGATTTCCCTGAAGAAAATAGATTATTTTAAAAAAACAAAATTTGCTGAAGATTACAGAGAAATAGAAAAAGATTGTGAATGGACCCATAACATTAAGGAAAACTTTAAAAGCTATAAAAAAAGATTAAAATAGGAATGGTGCCTGGCCATCTTAGTATAAATGCTTTGAACATGAACTTTTACAATAATTACAAAATATGAGGAATCCTATTTCAGAGAGAAGAAAGATGCTAGAGAGGAGAAATATACCAGAGAAAAGAAGATAATATATTAGTAATAGCTAAAGAGGAACAAGATTTGACTTTAACAAGGAACTATTGGCTGATATAATTATTGAATAATGACTAAAAGTTGTTTATCATGATTTTGGTAAGAGGTGGAAAACAATTTTGCAAAATTTATTCATGAGGACCAATGTGTTTTTTCACCTAAAAGACAGTTAAAAGATGACATAAGAAATATGTTAGACATTTTGGAATACTTGAAGAAACAAAATAAAAAGTAATAATAATAATAATAATAATAATAATAATAATAATAATAATAATTTTATTTCTATACCGCCCTTCTCTCAAAGGACTCAGGGCGGTGTACAGCCTATTAAAAGCACAAAACAAATATCAATTAAAATTATTAAAATTATTAAATAATTCGGCTCAATTTAAGACCCCAAAAATTAAAACACCTGATTTAAAATTATTACATTGATAACCCAGCTTGGCGGAACAACAGGGTCTTAAGGTCTTAAGTAAACAAAAGAAGAACTGGACCTTCCTGTTAAAAGTTTTTGAAGATATGAATTTTGGACACAATCACATAAAATGGGTAAGATTGATATATATTTTACCAGAAAAGAAATAACTGTCAATGGAGGTCTAGTAAAGCCTTGTGAGATACAAAAATGGACAACATAGGGATGCCTGTTGTCTTATTTCCTGTTTATTTTAATTCTTGAAATATTGACTAAGACATAAGACAAGATGAGATAATTGTGGGATTAAAGATTAACTGCAGCCCCTTCCAAAATAGTGCCCAATTCATGGCATCCTGTGGCCTCCATATAAGAAAGTCATGTGGCAGATTGTCTGATTCTCATTCCCAAAAGTGATAGTCAGAAAAAGTAAGGGAAGCAAAGTGGGATGAAAGGAGGAAGGGGCTGGGAAGCAGGGGGTGGAACCCAGTGGAATAGGAAGTAGGAATATTTCTTTATAATGAAATATTATATAATGTTTATTTTGGCATTTTTTAATATTCTTCTCTCAGCAGTTCTCAAAGACAAAATATACCCTATTATGAAAGAGATTGCTCTTGTGGACAGGGTATAATCAAAAACCAAACTTGGATCCTGAAATATTGCTCCTTTTAGAAGGATTTTCATATTACTTTGATGTATATCCTATAATTTTCCAAATCCCTGGTTGGGTAGATGATTTAATTTTTTTTGTTGGCTATTTACTTGCACTAAGATTCTAGAATTACATGGTAAATTGTAAAACTTTCTGTGGTTGCTTCAAGTAACAATCAATGCTGAGGACTGACCTAATGTCTCTATGTATGGAAGAATGAATACATTGGTTAAGCAGAGTAATGATCTGGATACTTAGGAAAGTTTATGATATCTAATTTTATATTGTTTTTTGCAATATTTATTGAATATATGCTGCAGAATACAATTAAATTACTGTAATAAAATTTAATTACTATGATTATGTAAAATACAGTCTTACATTTATCTTGCAAATATACTAGTCATACTACTTCCAAAATTTTACCCTTAAGATCAGTTCTCAACTGCATTTTTCACATGCTTTTTGTTGGTAAAAGAAACTACTCTTATTCTTAAACTCCCCTTACTTCTAAGCAGTCTTTTCTTGTCTAAAATTGTCTTGTGAAAATAGCCACCATCTTTTAGGATTAAAAAGTTTGATCACTGAAGTATTTTCTATTAAAAACAACATTTATCTTTGAAATCTGTGGTAATGCATATGCTTTTAGACACCGCCCATACTGCAACAAACAATGTTGCCAGCTTCTGTGCATCAACACCCAAAATTTGTTGGATGTTGACCTGTGCTACAAACTAGATTTAATGAGCAGCTAGTTCACCATATTAGAATGCTCTGCAACTTGATATAATATTTCACATGCGATCTTTTTTTCTCATTGCTCCCATCTATGATAATGCTCCTATCTCTTCTTTTAGATTCTTGCTTTTAAAATAAACTTTTATTTTACATCTTTCAGCTTTTCATATTTTTTTGTTTTTTATTGTTACTTTTGATGCATTCTTTATTCTTTTTAGATGACCATACCCCATAATCCTTATGCTGGTCTATGACCATAATAAAGATTTGATTTAATTTGATGGTAATGCATAGGCCTTCGCTACGAGGCAGTAACAAGTATCAAGATGTTCATATGTCAAAGAGGTTTCCTAATTGTTAACAGCTTTAATCACATTTAATTAATTAATCAATACTTAACAATTCTGAAAGTCAACATTCATCTCCAAAAGTAACAGGCAACTAAGAAACAAACTTTCCTTCCAGTTTTACCATATAAGGATTGCTTCAATTTGCCAGAGCCATTATTAGCATGCAAAATCTTCGGGTAGCTGAGCAGTCTGCAAAACTATTGATCTGTTCCTGTCCTCATATCATCGTCTCTTGCTCAAACTTTAATAGAAGTGTCTATCTTTTAAATTTTTCCAAAATTCCCAAAAGCAATCATTCCCAATCTAATAGGGAATTGTTTAGCCATATAGAAAGTTTCTACATGGCTCTAGCTAACATATGCACTTTAAAGCATGGCTCCTTCCTGATAACATCTACACCCTAGTAAGTAAATCAAGGTATAATATAAGTAAAAAAAGACCAATGAATTACAGAAGCCAAGTAGTATAAATTATATAGTTTACAGTTGGCCCTATAGTCAAAAGTAGTAGTATGTGAAAGGGAAACCATGCTTACAAATATTATAGAACATAAATCAGAAGAAGCTAAACACACAATTCAGTATTAGTTTACCAGTTCCTTATCTGCAAAGTTTTGAAACGGATCTCAGTTACTAAAGTAAATATAAAGTTTATAAATTCTACTTAATTATAGGATTACTCCCTGGTTTTTTTTAAATCTCTGGGTAGCAGTGTCTGGGTGGATGACAGAATAGTTCAGAGGTTAAAGATGCTGCGCTTGTCAACTGGCAACCTGACATTCTGGGATCAAGACCTGAACGCCATGCAACAGACTGAGCTCCTGTTCTTTAGCCCACCTAGCACTTCTAAAACATACCAATGGAGCAGATTAATAGGTACCATTTTAGTGGGAAGTTAGCAGCATTCTCTGTGCCTTTGGCATATAGCCATACCTGACCATGGAAAATGTTTTTCAACAATGCTGTCTCCCTGGGCCAAGAAACGGAAATGAGCACCACATCCTAGAGTTGTACACAACTGGATAGGGAAACCTTTACTTTTACCTCACCAGGGTCCAAGCAGTAAGGAGAGTGATAAAGTAGGGTTGTGGCATTGCAATGTAACCTGGAGTTCTTTTCCATGTGCAGTGCAATGTCACATATGCGCCGATAGGGGCAGAACTTCAATGAGGACCAGTGGACCCTGCTATCTGTAATTTCAGAGAAATTACTTTCAGTAGAAATAATAATAATAATGAGAACAATGAATTATTGCAGCCCCACATAACAATTACAATTAGACATCTGGGGCTGAATAATCAACTTCAGTAGCGCTTGCTCACAACATCTTAGTTGTGATAGTCATTACCATGTGTATTATCCACCTTATAATAGTGTGCTTAGTTTGCAAAAGCAATTACGACAAAGGCTGTCCTTGAAAAAGCACTGGACATAAATAAGTAATCTCTTTGCTCTTCTTTTTTATTTTTCCTTTCATCTCTTACCCTCCCACTTTCCCTTTCATCCTCTTCAATTTATCCCAGCACTGTTGTCATCAATCAGCTATTTGTTTCTTGTGAAAATTCACTGTGATGTAATTCTTTTTACTTGGCAAGATATTCCACAAGCACTGATTGTGCTTCTGCCACTGTTTTGTATCTCTCTCTTTCTCTTTGCCGATTTTTCCTATTCCTAACTTCAATTCATGGGTCATTATTCTGTTTTAGTTCAATATATTCCTTTAAATATATGTTAATTTTATCTCTGTATATCATAATTTATGCAGCTGATGGTTGTCACTAATATTATTTTCATTTTCAAATGGATATCTAAATTAGGAGATATCTGTAGGCTTAAGTTTGACCAACATTTCCATAATAATCAGTGTAATGGACAATGTTAACTTGCTTCAATGCCTTCAACACAGAATATTTTCTTTTGTTATAAGCCAGTGAAATATTCTAAGAAGGGATAATATTTCTATAGTACATTATCTCGAGAAGAAATTATTGTACAGGTAGAAACTGAAATAAATTTTCAGTTTATTTGGGGTGTAGTCTGATAATCTCTAAGCAAAAACCGCTCAAACATTTGCACTACTCAGTTGGAAACAGCCTAGTTACAATCTAGTCTAGAACTGAAGGGAAATATTTGCAACATTAAGCAATGTAAAGGATTAGTACTATATGACAGAAGTTGAGATAGCCAGGTAGACAAGGAATATAATAATCCAGGACTGATTTAGTTTGATATTTGAATAAGACCAGGCAATTATTTTAAAATAGTTTAAAATATTACCACCTCATTAATCTAGCATGCTACTTCCAGCATTAGTAATTTTGGATCTCCAAATATGAAGAAAAAATCCAAAAGATTTTTATAGACATGAAGACAGATTGCAGTGATATTTTGAGATTGTTCAAAATCTTGTTCCAAACCATGCTATGACTTCATTATTAATAAAAAAAACTGTAAATTTGTTAATCTGTCATCATAATTGTTTCAAGCTCTGGGTGATCCAGTCTTATGTCCCCAGAGACTAAAAGGCACCAGAGTAATTTGTCAGGCTTCTCCAACTATTTCATAGTCACAAACTGATTTTCATTTCTCTTCTTCAAATAATCCTTCCAAAAATCTGTACTATTACACCATAAAGCAGCCTTTGAAAACTCTTCTTCAATACCAGTCAATTTAAAGTGCATATTATAATTTTCCTTTGTTCTAGTGCTATATAGTACAGCTTTAGAGATCAGAAACTGGATGCTAGCATTGGTTGGCAGAACAGCAGTTATCCATGCATGAAAATGCAGCAATGGGCTACTCTTGTGGGTTAACTTTGGCATTTGGTTTATTCTCCAAAATCCTTTTAAAAATAATTTCTTGGCGAACCTGAACTTGGCCATAATAAGTTGTCATTTCAGGATTCAGTAATGTGAGGGTTAAGCCTTCTTGAAGAAAAGCCCTAAATGAGCAGTCTTGTTACATAGCCACACTCCTTTCAAGTTCTTCATTGCCAAAACCAAACCTTGATGTGCATTGAAAATGTAAAGATTCAGGCCCTGTGGGATTATGACCAGATGAGGAGGATGATAGTTTTTCAGAAATGTTTCCCAGAAATCACAGACCTAGATATAAATAGCACTTCTGTTCTGAGCCATCAACCACTCTTCTGACCTCTGAACATATTGTATAAGCAACTTCGGGCAAAGCAGACAGAACTGAAAGTCTACTGTGGATTTCTGTGGAAATAATAACAAATATTATCATGAGATTTGCCCTGTAAGTAAAATTGCTTAAGATAAGTGAATTCTAAAGACACCTATCAGAGGAAAGATTTATGGCACCGTGCATTAATTATGAATGTGAATTTGCAATAACATATAATGAAAATGTTTTATTATGGAAAATCCTGAAACATTATATGATGTACACGTTTTTCAATGATGGGTTTTTTTTAAAAAAATCCTGGCTTGTTTTTTTAAAAAATTGTTCTATATTACATTTTAAAAATACAACACAATTCTTCTCCTAGTTTGAAAAACAGTACACATATCTGCCTCAACAATACTACACTTTGTTTCCAAAATTTGTAATTTTCAGTTTTAGCCCCATCAGTATGGCTGGAATAGTTTTGCAGGCCCCACCCCCCAAATAAAGTAGTTCTTGTATTCTCTGATATATTTTGCATACAAAATTTATTTGTATACAAATAAATTCTATACAAATTTCCTGATATGAAACAAATCAGAGTGAACATGTTCTGAAAATTTGTCCAAACATCACAGAAATTTACTTCCAAAATATCTTATTAGGTTATTTCTGGAATCAGTTAGATAGAATCTAGGCAATATTTCTCAAATGAAAGAAGGACCTATTTGTAAGCTTCTACTTTAGAATAAAGAGCAGAAGACCTAAATGTGGTCCTTGACTAATGACCACAATCATATGGTTATTCAGTGAATCCTGATTCCTCCACTGACTTTGCTTATCAACCTCCCGCCCCAAAAAGTCATAAATGGCTCTGGGACCCTGCAACTGTCATAACGCATGACGGTTGCCAAGTCCCCAAATTTTGATTCATGATATAGAAACATAGAAAACTTATGATATAAAAAGTCATAGTGATCAATGAAATCTGCCCTTTGATTTTTTAAAATTTTTTAATTTATCAGAAGCTTGTTTAAACTCAGTTACTGATGATTGATCCACTACTTCTACTGGAAGTTGGTTCCAAGCTTCCATTACTCTTTCTGTGAAATACCATCTAACATTACTTTTGAACTTCCCTCGTCAGCTTGATGTAATGCCCCTATGTTTTGATTTTTGCTTAATATTGAAAATACAGCATACTAAAATCTTATTTATGCCCTTAATATATTTAAATGTTTCCATCCTCCAGGCTGCACAGGTCTATCAGATATTGCATCATTTTTGTTGTTGACTCAATCTGATCAATTATATACATTTTTAAAGGAGGTCTCCAGAACTGGACATAGTATTCCAAATGGGCCTGATTAAATGGTGTTTTGACAGTGGTAAGTGAATCCAATGTCAGGGATTGGAAATACAAGGTACTTAAAAGAAACCAAAATTACTAAATGAAATAATTCTGTCATTAATCATTTGACATCCACTGATAATTCCTAGGATACTTCTGTAAACTTATATAAGCAGTATTTCCACAATAAATTTTGGAATGTTCTATTTGTCTCAGATCAGTGATATTAACTGATTAACTAAATAAGGAACCCTTACTGCTGGTAAATTTTCTTATTTTATATTAGTTTTGGATTTTTCTGTTAACGAAATAAGGAATTTAGCAAAAATCATCAGTTTGACTGCAAACTTTCCACTTAGTAATTTTCTTTTACTGCTATGAATTTAAATGTTCAAAAGTACTTAAATTTCTCAAGTTATTCTGCATCTGAATATTGACAAAGTGTTTTGTTACTTTGAAGGAAGTGAATAAAGAAAACACATTATTGATGGTTTGAAGGGACAATGAAAAAGGAATGGATTGAAAATCAGGTACACTTTCAGGAACACTGCGCAACAGTTGTCCAACAGGAAGAGGAAAAAAAGTATCAGGTAGCAGAGTATGAGAAATTTGAGAACCAGTTTGATTTAGTGGTTAAGGCACCATGATTGAAACCAGAAAACTGTGAGTTTTAGTTCTGCTTTAGACAAGAAAACCAGCTGGGTAACTTTGAGCCAATCACTCTATCTCAGCCCATGATATCAGGCCATTGCAGTCAGTGGAATAACACTAGGTTGATCCAAAAAAGAAAAGTGGATCCTGGGCTTTAGGGAAATATTTGGGGGGGGGGGGAGAAGAGTACAAGCAGTGGCAGATATAAGTGTAATTGGGCACATTTATCAGTGCCTTGAATTCCATTTTCTAAGGGTTTGGCTAGTCACAAAGGAAATACAAGTAGTCCTTGACTTACGAGCACAATTGAGCCCAAAATATCTGTTGTTAAGTGAGACATTTGTTAAGTGAGTTCTGCCCCATCCTACAACTTTTCTTGCTACATTTGTTAAGTGAATCACTGCAGTTTTTAAATTAGTAACATAGTTGTTAAGTTTATCTGGCTTCTCCATTGATTTTGCTTGTGAGAAGGTTGCAAAAGGGATCACATGACCTTGGGGCACTGCAATGGTCTGATTGGTATGAACCAGTTGCCAAGTATCTGAATTTTGATCACATTATCACAGGAATGCTGCAAAAATCATCTGTAGGCAGATTATAATCAGAGCTTTGTTTTAATGGCTCCATTGCTTGGGGGGGGGCAATTTTTATCCTCTCTTCACCTATGTTAGTATTAGATACAGGACAATAGGAAGTAAAGACATCAACTGTATAGTTTGGAAACCATTTTATACCATATATCAAACAGAATTAGGGATTTGAATTCTGTAGTTTTATAGCTTTATTTATGTAGCTTCTCATAATATGCACATAATATCCTCTTGGAACATTGTATTCTGTTGGAAAAAAAATTCTACTGAATTCTTGGAAGAACATCTGATTGTAATGTTCTTACTACAATAGTATTTCAGTTGTCTTCCCTGGAAAAAGAGCATTCTTCTGTAAATCATCTAAACCAGTATTTCCAAACTTCAACTCTCATAATATTTAGCCATGTTGGCTTAGGAATTCTAGCAATTGAAAAGCATACATCAATGGTGGGTTACCCCCAGTTCGCACCGGTTCTATAGAACTGGAAGTAAAACTGGTGGGAGGTTCCGCCCACCGACCCCAACATCATCAAAATGCTTCTGCACATGCGCACAAGCTTCTGCACTTGCGTGCACGGCCCCACTGCAAACCGGTAGTAAAGGTGAGTAGAACTCACCCCTGCCATACATCTAGTATTTGTCATGGTTCTCAAACAATGATCCAAATTAATTCTCAAATTGCCAATTTATGCTTCAATTCCTTCTATTTTTTTTAAATATGTGACAGAGCAGGCTGGCCTGAGTGGGCAAAGTTGACTATGAATACTGTGCGGTTAAACAGCTCTCTCTCTCTCTCTCTCTCTCTCTCTCTCTGTGTGTGTGTGTGTGTGTCTGTGTGTGTCTGTGTCTGTGTCTGTGTAAGTAAAACAGCCAGAAAGAAATAGTTTTTCTCTAGCAGAACTCATAAGTAGTAATAGGAACAGTAATAGTAGCAGTGCAGATGAATGGAGAAATGATGAGTAATTAGCATGTAAGTATGTGTATTTTATGTAGAAATGCGAGTGCCTGTGCGTTTTGTGCAGAAATTGTATTGTTGTTGGCTCTTTTGTTTCTTGAGCTCATTAAATGTTTAAAAGAACCTATGACACTGTGAAAGCTGTATAAACAATAGCAATAACCAGGACTGCAACACCTCACATACGTTCTCCATATATCCCTCAGCTCCTGAATATCTATCTGACCACTAGAACTTCACAAACTTTCTGAATATTATCAATAAAGCTTCAGACCTATTTCCAAGGTTAAATGATTCATGGGAGAAAAAGCTCCGTTCTGGGTTTTCCCACTTGTGGGAAGGACTGGGGATTCTCAGTATGCACCTTCAGCTGGATTGCCCTGGACAGACAGCCAAGTATGTATGGCTTGAATGACGTCAATTAATTAGAACAACTGAACATGCTTCCCTGACATGATTCCTGGTATTTCAAGTGCTTCTGGTAAAAACTAGATTAAGAAAAGACAAATTATAAACAGGCTGTTTCCAGTTTCCAGTTACAAGAACACAACAGCTGACGGAATGCACAAGTACTATATCAAAATGAATTCATTATACACTATTGCATTAGAAGTAAAAGTATAGTTATCATTATTATATTATATTATATTGGAACCCAGCACTAAATTCTGCTATGGGTGTTTTTTCGCCATAATATTAGCAATGTTTATAGAAAGTCTTGGGCGTCAATTAAGGTTTCAAATATTGATATCTACCTGATATTATCTTTATTTTTCAATTTAAGAAGTAGTTTAATTTAATTTAATGTATTTAATTTGTTGGATTTCTCCATGAAGGATGGATTTTGCTATTACTGTAGTAAAAGATACAAACAAGAAACAACAGGGTGCCACATAAAATGCTCTCAGTTGAAATGCTCCCAGTTCGGACCGGATCACCTGATCTGGTAGCAATGGTAGCAGGTGGCTCGGAGAACTGGTAGCAAAAATCCCTGCGCCCCACCCCAAGCCCAGCTGAGTCGCGCGATCATCAAAGGGTGTTTTTTTAACTTTTAAAAGCATTTTTTCTACAACCCCTTTGGCCAAAAAAATGCTTTTAAAAGTAAAAAATAAAAAAGCCTCTGATGATCACGCGGCTCAGCTGGGATCGTCAGAGGCTTTTCAAAGCATTTTTTTCTGCAACCCCTTCGGCCGAAGCGATTATAGAAAAAAAAATGCCTTTAAAAGCTTCTGGCGATCCCAGCTGACTTGCCTGATTGTCGGAAGCTTCTAAAAGCATTTTTTTCCGCAACTTCTTAAGGTTGTAGAAAAAATGCCTTTAAAAAGTTTTTTAAAAAAGTTGGCCATGCCTACCCAGTCACATTACCTCCCCTCACCAAGCCACGCCCACAGAATCAGTAGTAACAAATTTTAGATTTCACCCCTGCTATGCTCCATTGTATCTGGTACAATTTAACATTAATATCGTTGTAAAACCCTTCAATTTCCAATCCGCTATGCTCTGGTATAAAATGGGATATTCTGTTATGAAAATCACAATATACAGTACACCAGTAATTGTTCCAAGGGAACATATTTTTTTCTCCAATTCTTTATTTATTCTGGGAATTAATTACATTCAATATTAAATATATGCAAAGTATATGCTAGATTACGGATGCACAAGCATAATCCTATAAGGTGAATATTACCCAATATAACTATGTACATAATATATAGTTATTATGTACAAAAACAGCATAAAGATATAAAGATGAAAGTTGCTTTAATTAATATCTGAACAGCTACTTTTTCGTAGTTATGAATATGGATTTCAGAATAAAAAGTTCCACCATAGCTCAATATGTACACATTAATGCCTGGTATCTTCAGAGTCACCTTGCCGCTATATAGATACTAAGCAAATTTAATAAATAAATATGTAGGCTTTTTCATTAAAAAAAAAACCAGACAGCAACTCTAAAAGTAAGTTTTAGAACCAGATGAAATACTTAGTGTGATGCATGATTAAGAACAGAGTCATCTCTTATGAAATACATCCATTTGTGGTTTGATTTGTGTTTTCCATGACTTTGGAAAGACAGACCTAATATAAACATTACAGGAATCCTCACTGCCAGACTATGCAAGCTATGGCTTCCAGCTGGTTTGTCTTTTAAGTTTTTATTTAAACCAAAGTAAACCATATTATCTTTAGTGACTGTTTGCTATAGAAGTCATTTATTGTAAATTACTGAATCCAATAAAGCAACAGTGGTTGCTTGGTTCGTACTAATTAATCAATATTCAAACATAAAGTAATTACAAAATGCAGAAAAATACTTTTATACTTGATAGAATAGTTAGAAAATAGCATATTTTATTCTAGAAACTCATTTATATCTGCAGTATAATTTAAATGCATTAATGAAAAATTGCAATTATGTACCGTATATACTCGAGTATAAGCCGAGTTTTTCAGCCCGTTTTTCAGCCTGAAAAACGCCCCCTCGGCTTATACCCGGGTCACAAAAAAATGACTTTCCCTGCAAGCTAGGAAACAGCGGGAGAACGGGGTTTGCTTACCCCGCCCACTCCCAATCTATTGGGACTGCCTCCTGAGTTCCAGCTGATGGCTAGAGGGAAAAAAACCACTTTAAATTCTTGCCGGGGGGGGGGGGCTTCAAAGGCCCCCCCCCTACAGCTTAAAAAAAAACAAATGAGAAGATTGGTGCTGGCTACAAAAAGGTGCCTTCTGCAAAGAGCACATTTTTTAAAAAAAGGTGCCTGCTGCAAAGAGCACATTTTTTTTAAAAAGGTGCCTGCTGCAAAGAGCACATTTTTTTAAAAAAGGTGCCTTCTGCACCTTTATTTTTTTTTCTCCTGCTGAAACCCAAAGCGAAACTAAAACAGCTTGTTGGCTTTGCTGTTTGTTAAGGCAGATTTGATTTCTTTTTCCTCATCAAAAAAGGTTGGTGCAAACAATGGGAAATTTATGGCAAATGGCAAAAGAGGGGAGTTCAAGATTTTAAAATACAAAAGAAAAAAAAGCTCTATTTAAATAGGGAATTGTAATAATTGCGATATTATTAATTGTATATTGTGTTGAAAGCAGAAATGGTTAAGTTGTGGTTTGGAAGAATATTGGGGGAAATTATTTGGTTTATTATTATTGGTAAATATAATTAATTGATTTGTAAGAAATTGGATTGCATGGAAATAATTGGAATATTCAATATTCAAAGAAAATACATTGTATGTTTGTATGTGTGTTTCTAATTATTGCTATTTATTCATATTTGTTCTCCTTTTATGCACATGGACTACTCAGAGGGCTGAAAAAGTAATTTTTGACTGGTCCTCGCACTTGTGACCAGTCCTTGAACTTACGATTGTCCTCACATTTTACGTTTTGGCCCTATCTTGTCACCATGCAAAATGCCCGTGCAGCATTCTTAAAACCATGTCACTCATTTCACAACTGCTTCTCTTCACCATGGTGACAAGATAG
>WNWU01013639.1:4612488-4631142 GCA_012654045.1 Ptyas mucosa
ATGGACTACTCAGAGGGCTGAAAAAAGTGATTTCTGACAGGTCCTCGCACTTTTGACCGGTCTTTTTTTATTTTGAAATTTAACAGTAGCCGCTGCATTTTCCACCCTCGGCTTATACTCGAGTCAATAAGTTTTCCCACTTTTTGGGGGTAAAATTGGGGGGGTTGGCTTATATTCGGGTCGGCTTTTACTCGAGTATATACGGTAATAATTATACCTTTAAATGTAATTTTTGTAAGATTTTGTAGTATTTGTTGGAAACTTCAGACAATCTGGTCTGTATTACCAGGGTAGAAGTTACTCTACTATGGTAGATAATTGCCATCTTTTATAATATTACCTAATTCAACACATTTTAAAATTATATACATAAAATAACTTAATTCTTATATGTATTGGATTTATGCATATAATTTGAAGAAACGTAAGGAACTCTCAGCGAACAGCAGAGTTATGGAAAAGATTTAACATTCAAATTCTCAACAATTTTGAACTAATACTTGCTATTTTGATATTATCACTAAAATACCTTTCAAGAAACATCAGTTGGAATTGCACTCTTATTTCACGGTTTCAAATGAGAAAATACCCAAGTAGATTGCATTTCCCAAAGTAGAGAAAAATAATGAAAAAATACAGTTAGGAATACAGAATTTTGTGGTAATGAAGTAGCAGTTATCAACCTCAGATAGTTTCAGGCAATTGTAGATAACATTTTATCATGATTTTAGGATCCAGTGTCCCACTGTGACTCACATTATTTTACACAGAATAATGTTGGTCCCAAGAATTACATTTCCAGGTTTTTTGACAATCAAATGACAGTTTGTGAGATATGCAGCAGAGACCACTGGATTTTCTGTTCATTTTGACACCAAGAAACTGATATGAGGATTCAATGAAAAACAAAATTTTAGAATTTAAAAACTTGTTTTTTATTTTTTATCTTATTTCTATTTTGTAGTTATGGTTGCAAGCTTAAACTTATGTGATTATAGGCTAATCACATTTACCTAGAAATATGCAGATGATTGTACTATTAAATAGTTAAAGTGATTTTCTCAAGATACATTTCAGATTGGACTAGAAGACCTCAAAGGTCTCTTCCATCCCTATGATTAAATATACAGGAAGACATGATGACAAATACATAATTAGCACACTGCAATTTTGCATATCCATGTATCTAATTATATGTGAAGAATAATACATGAAACCAGAAGTTTAAGTTTTAAAACTTTGCCTACATTTTTCATGTGTTATCATTACATTTAAAGCTGTTTTAAAGCTTTCATTACACTTTTCACATGCTACTTTTTTCAACTGGCAGGAAAGCATGGCATCAATTTTATGGTAATCAAAATAGAATAGAAGAGACACAAAAAAGAATTAGTGGGTCAATTTCAAATTTCCTCTAGTTCCATATGTATAATTTATTCCCAATTTCCTACATATGCAATATATGATAATGGTTATTGAGAACAAATGGAAACAAAGATGATAAATTAGTGAAACTGTTGCTTAATTATTTTAAAATGTAACAGTGGTTGGAAAGCTTTTCTTCAATAGAGTTCTGTATCATATTACTGTATATATTCTTTTGTTTTTAAAAATGCAGAGTACTGAAAATATGCTACCACAAAGCTATATATTCAAGAACAAAATCCATATTTTGTACAAATCAAGATTGATCTCTAATGTATTTATCTGTCTCTTCCTCAAATGTAGATTTTAATATGCATATACTATCTAACTGATTGTTGTCCACTATATATTAACAAGCTAAGGTCATAATATTGTACGTGGTTGAAACAGGAACTCTCTTTGACATTTTAAATTTAGAGTAAATAATTTTGGAACTTGCTATGTGGTATAATTGGGATGTGGTGGCTCAGTGGCTAAGGTGCTGAGCTTGTTAATCGAAAGGTGGGGTGAGCTCACGTTACGTGTCCCAGCTTCTGCCAACCTAGCAGTTCGAAAGCACATTAAAAAAAATGCAAGTAGAAAAATAGGGACCACTTTGATGGGAAGATAACAGCATTCCGTGTGCCTTTGGCGTTTAGTCATGTGGGCCACATGACCACGGAAACGTCTTTGACAGCTCTGGCTCTTCGGCTTTGAAGCAGAGATGAGCAGCACCCCCTAGAGTTGAGAATGACTAGCACATATGTGCGAGGGGAATCTTTACCTTTTTATGTGGCATATATCCCCAAGGAAATATATCACACAGGATGTACAATCTGGAAAATAGAGAAATTGCTCCCCAGGAGGAGGAGTATATGGAACTCATGTAAAATCCAGTACATGGCAGTATGACATAGTATAACATAAAGCTCTCTCTGCTCTGAGAGCTTAACAAAAGTTGGACTGTACCAACCATTCTGAAAGCCACAAACAGTTTCTGGTAATAAGATGGTTTTGATCATCATCATCATTATTAAATTTTAAACCATGTTTATATATAATTAAATTCAGCAAACATAGTTAATACAGTACTTCTACCTATATTCCCCACAACAAACAACCTGTGAAGTGGGTTAGGCTGAGAGAGCGAGTCACTGATCCAGTCACCCAGCAGGTATTCATGTCTCAGGCAGGATTTGAAGTCAGAGCCTCTTGGTTTCTAGCCTGATGCGTTAACCATTAGACCAAACTAGCTCTGTCTTATGATCTGACACCTATAAAAATGTGGTCTTATCATGACTTAATCTCTTGAAACCAGAGATAAAATATGATACTTTTCAGATTATTTTATTTTCAGAGAATTGCATACGTCTTGATATTAAACTGATCAAACAAACACATAATGCCTTTATTTTATTTTCTTCTTTTATACAATTTGGAATTATCTTTGATTGTTCCTTTCCCCCTTTTTTGTTTTTCTTTTTCATTTGGAAACTTTTCTTGAAATTCTTCTTGAATTTCATCTGTACCTATCAGCACATTACTAATAACCATAAAAGAAAGAATTATTTCCCCACAATTTCCAATGCCAAAGAGACTATTAGTTCCATCAGACCTTTATGATAACATCATGATAGCTTATCTATTCATTATTGCTACTTCTTACTAAAAAAACCCTTAATTTATCCAAATAAATATCCTTATATAGTATCCTTTATATTGGATACTATGTTTTTCCTGTCTCTAAACAAGTGGTTGCAATCCAAAGATGTCCTTGACCTCCTCCTGAAAATACCTTATAACTCTATCAGAAACATATGGATCTCAAAAAAAAGATTAGTTGATAAGATGTCTGCATTGTTTTTAACATCAGTATTCTCTATTATCTTGTAGAATATAATGTAACATAACATAGCATAGCGGAATATAACGAAATGGAATGGAATGGAATGGAATGGAATGGAATGGAATAGAATAGAATAGAATAGAATAGAATAGAATAGAATAGAATAGAATAGAATAGAATAGAGCAGAGCAGAGCAGAGCAGAACAGAGCAGAACAGAACAGAACAGAACAGAACAGAAAATAGAATTCTTTATTGGCCAAGTGTGATGGGACACACAAGGAATTTGTCTTTGGTGCATAAGCTCTGATCGTACATATAAACAACAAGGTAATATAATCATAAAATATATAATATATGGTATAAATACCATAAAATACCAGGAGAAGGAAGTAGAAAAAAATTAGGATAATAGTAATACAGCTATAGAACATGGGTGAGCAAAACAAAATAAAAAAGCAAAATGTAATGAGGGTAACAGATAAAAGGATGAAGAAGCCTTAAAATGAATAGATATTTTCCTGTATGTTGCTAAGCCAGCCAGTATAAAAAGATCCACATAATTGAAAAAATGACCATCAATAAAACTCTGAGTGTTTACAGATGTATAGTAATAGAGTATTGCATGTGTGCTTGTGTCTGTGTCTGTAAATGCTCAGAGTCAATTGTAACTGGAACAGCGTATAAGTGCATTAAACAGCCAGACTGCACAGTTCTGATCCATGATAATTCAATGAAGGAAAGATAGAAACTAATCATAATGGTTAGCTCATATCATATATGTGGAATGAAGGAAAATTTTCTTCCTTCCTCTTAATCAAATCTGTGTGACTAAATAATTAAACTCTTGGGGGAAAAATGGAATGAATTATCAGAATATTAATTCATATTATTCACTTTGCATGCCATTTCTACAAATGACCAAATGACCAAACATTTCATTTTTGCTTATATCTAGTCCAAATGTTCATATGGAAGATATTTTTATGCAAGAAGATGCATGACCATTGCAAACCATTGTAAACACTGAAGTAGATCTGCTCTTTCTTCCTGGAGCCATACCTGTACATAAAAGGAACAGCAGAGATGCAAACACTTTTAATTACTTTTTCTAGAATCTTCTTGAGAAAATGACAAGAAGTTTTGCAGAAGGAAAAGTGTAATGGAAATTAATGAAAATGCCCTCATTCTTGCATATGCGATGTATTTCCAGTCCTCTGAAAATGTTGAAACAAATGAACCATGCCTATGATAGATGAAACAGTTGCTGTTTATTCCTGCTTTGTACTACTTGTAATGAGTCAGGGAAATGACAGAGGATGCACAAAAGAAGGCTACTTTGTTGTATGAAAATTCTACTTCAGTTTTTGCCAAAGTTAAAAATGCACAAAGTAATATGTATTTCAACTTGTTCCATACTATAGCTTTAATATGAAAAAGACACTTTAATATTCAATGAGACTCCCGACTCTAAATACTTGAGGTTTCCTGCTGTGAATGAAATGGCTACACTGTATTCAGTAGTGGGCTTCAAATCCTGGTGCTAGTGGTTCGCTATCGGTTGCGTGCGACGCTTCTACACATGTGCAGAAGTTTCTGTGCATGCACAGAGCGTTTTTGATGACGTCTAGGTGGGTGGACCGTCCCGCTGCCACCACTATCGGTTTGTCCGAAGCAAACCAGGAGGAACCCACCGACTGTACTGATATTTATTTAAAGGTTAATGGGAAAAATAGCAATTCTGATCAGCTTTCTTTTCTCTAAATTCATTAGACATATATTAGACACCACATAAGCCATGGTGGCGCAGTGGTTAGAATGCAGTACTGCAGGCTACTTCTGCTGACTACTAGCTGCCTCCAATTTGGCAGTTTGAGTCTCAATTGCTCAACCTTCCATCCTGAGATTGGTAAAATGAGGACCCGAATTGTTACATCTCGGTTGGACTATTGTAATGCCCTCTACATGGGGCTGCCCTTGGGATGTACCCGGAGGGTACAGTTAGTCCAGAATGCGGCCATGTGGGTTGTTACAGGGGCTTCTCAGTACTCCCGTGTCACACCTCTCCTGCACAAGCTGCACTGGCTACCGGTGGTTCTTTGAGTGCATTTCAAGGTGCTGGTGCTCACCTAAAAAGCCCTACATGGCTTAGGCCCAGGGTACCTGCAGGATCATCTCCTGCCATCCTCCCATCGTCTGGTGCACTCACACAGAGCGGGCCTTCTCAGGGTGCCATCAGCCAGACAATGTCGGCTGGCAGCCCCCAGGGGGAGAGCATTCTCTGTGGGAGTGCTGACCCTCTGGAATGGGCTGCCCACCAGCCTCAGGACAGCCCCTGACCTCCTCTCCTTCCACTGCAAATTGAAGACGTGGCTTTTTCGCCAAATGGGCTGAATCCGTAGGGATGATTTTTAATAATTTTAAGTAATTTTTAACTAATTTTAACAAATTTTAAATTGACTTTGAAGTTTATGTAATTTTTTGCTTCTTCTTGTAAGCTGCCCTGAGTCCTTTGGGAGAAAGGCAGCATATAAATTACATAAATAAAATAAAAAAAAATAATAGGCTGATTCTGTAAACCTCTTAAAGAGGACTGTAAAGCATTGTGAAGCTGTATATAAGTCCAAGAGCTGTTGCTATTAATCAGCAATTTCTGGGGAAAATGAAGATCTATGCAAATGCTATAATGTTCTCGTAACAGAATTCATTCAAAAAGCTTATCTATATTTTTGCCTTTCATTTGAGGAGAATAAAGATGTGGGACTAAATACCATAAATTTTAAAATTAGCTAGGTTTAGTATATACCTGCGGCTAAAAGTTTTAGCTTTAAGTGAATCTTCCAATAAAAAAAAAAAGCTGTAATTAAATTTAGAAGTTTTATTTGAAAATAGTTTAAGCCTGTGAAACTTATGAGATGGTATAAAGGGAGGAAATTGTATTTATATATCTTAACTTTATCTTACATTTAATTAAAAAATCTTTGATTTAGTCTAAAGTAAACTTTATAATTGAAAACCATTTTTTCCCATTGTAATGATGCCTTAACTTTTATAAGAAAGGTTTAATAATTATTTATCCACATATTTTACAATACTTTCATACTGCCCAATAGATTTACAACTGGTGGTTTATAAGAAGAATTAAAATCAATAATGGAGCTATGCTATGGTAAAATGGCTGCTTTCATTCACAAATTGTTTATGCTTTGAGGAATTAAAAAATGGAGGAAGGTAATTGAATATTGAAGGGAAGGAGTTCTAGAATATGGGGGCCATTACAGGCAAACTGCTTTTAGGTTTCTATTTCTTTGTATTTACATTAGGAGGGTAGCCTGTCTATGTGCCAATGGAATAGATCGATCTATGGTTTTAAGATAAAAATCATCGCTTGAGAACATGGAAAGCCAGAGGAAACTAGTTCAAAAAATCAGCCTGAATCAGATCCAGTTTCAGATCCAGAAGCTGAAGAGGTTGACCTGAGCCTCAGTCTACACCACAGGAATTAACTGAAAATGATGTACCTTCATAGGTGAAGGCTCAGTGAAATGAACTGCAGACTGATATAGGCAAAGTCTTGGAGCCAGCAACACATCACTTATTAAAAATCTTCACTTGACAGAAATAAGGACTGTATGATTTAGCAAATTAAATAAGCTAGATACCTAAAAGGAAATTATAGCTTGATTTTTCTCTTTGTGGCAATCATTATTCTATTATCTTGTGAAACTGGTAGCACAAAATATGCAGTGAATGAATACTAAGGGCAGTATCTATGGAGATTCTCAATCATTCAGGTGATGGTTGTGACAAAGATGCTTATTTCAAAAGGCAACTGGACTTCCTTTGTTTTTTCTTGAAGATGTTTCACTTCTTATCCAAGAAGCTTCACAACTGAAGAACAAAGGAAAAACATAGAAAGTCCAGGGGTTTTTTTTTTTTTTGAAAAGTCATCTTTGGGACTCTAGATGCAATACTTGCAGTTTCTTCAACTAGCAACCTGGTTGCTTCATTCTGCACTAGCTGAGGTTTCTGAACTGTTTTCAAAGTTTTCAAAGCTCCATGTGAGATGGTATTCTGATAACAGATGATAAAGGGCTGCTAATACTTGAAGTGGACTTTTTTTTTTTGCTTGTATATGTTATAATTCAACACTACCACCTTGATAAGGAAGAAATTAAATAGCAATTATATATGTGAAAGAACTTAGGTTACAAGTAGAATGAAGCCTATAGGAGAGTGATGGCTAACTTTTTGCCATCGCATGCCAGGAAGGGGGGGCAGGGGGGTCGCGCGCACCTGTGCCCACACCCATAATTCTATGCAACCCACCCAGTCCCCGCTCATCCCGCTCCTGGCACGCAATGGCCCGGTAGCCCCGTTTTTCTTTCTCACCTGGCTCCAGGACCTCTCTAGGCGCTGGGGAGGGCGAAAACAGCCTTCCCCACCCCTCCAGAGGCCATCCAGAGGCCAAAAAATGGCCTGTTTGACAACATACAGTCCCATCGGAAGCTGAGCTCATGTGCCCACTGATATGGTTATGCGTGCCACCTGTGGCACGCGTGCCATAGGTTCGCCATCACGGCTATAGGACAATGGTGGGAAGTACTGATAACTATCATCTTCATTATTCTGAGGAAAAGGATGTTGGTGGCCTTTACATGTTCTAATTGGTATGCAAAATATACATTATTATAATACAAGTAGTCCTCAATTTATACCATAATTGGGACCAGAATTTCTGTTGATAAACAAGGCAATTGTTAAGTGAATTGTACCCGATTTTATGACCTTTTTGCCATGTTCAGTAAATGAAAAACTGCAGTAAAGTTAATCATTAAGCAAATCTGGCTTTCCCCATTGCTTGTCAGAAGCTGGCTGGGAAGGTTGCAGATAGCAATAACATGACTCTGGAATGTTGCCGAAAGTACGTTGCCAAGTACTCAAATTTTATTTATGTGATGGGAGGATGTTGTGATGTCATATGTGTGAGGACAGCTCATATGTCACTTTTTTCACTGCTGTTGTAAAGTAGAATGATCTCTAAATGAATGGTTGTAAATCAAGGATTACCTCTAGTGAAAATACAACATAGCAAATAGAAGACGAGTGAAACCATGCCCTAAAATGATGTGTATGATGAGATGAGTCCAGGTCCATCTTGATCACCACTCAACCTATGAGATGTCTGGATTTGATTAACATACTTTCTTGGGGAACAGACATAATGGAACACAGAATAGTTGAATCATTAGTTTATAAATTAGATATTTATCCAGTTTCCAAAGACAGTAGATATCCAGGATTTTTAACTGTGTTAAAAATTGTTAACACTTTGACACATCATTTCCCAGACTACTATCTGAAATACTAATGAACTGTTAAAATAATGCTTAAGTAATATGTTAATAAAAACACATGCAATAATTTTGGAAATGGATAGATGCACCAATTTGAGAAGAATGCTAAAAGATACAGGAAACTTCCTTAGGACTTTTTTGCTGGAACTGATCTTGCCCTGAAAGTTCTATTTGAAATTATGAAACTGAACTCAACTCCTGAACTTGGGCAAATCCTTGTTGCTTTATTGACAACTGTACAACAAGGGTAATTCCCAATTTACAAGTAGTCACTTAGTGACTGGTTGTAAGTTCAAAGTTATGATAGATCTCTCAAGAACTACCATACCTACAACCAGGTTTTGAAGTTCAGACAAGTGCTTCCCCTACAGGCATGTGATTGCAGTTTGTGTATTTAGCAACTGACTGGCATTTACCAGAGTTTGCAACCTTCTATGTCATATAATTGCAATTTTTGGAACACGCCCCCCCCCCCCGAAAATCAGTATTTACTTTGGTCTCTGTCAAAAAATACCCATTGGCTAAACTGAATTCATTTAATGTTTGAAGTATTCACTTAATGTTTGATGCAAAAAAGTCATACAATTAGAGTGCGGTCATGTACTGACTCATTTAATGACCACCATGACTTACAACTATAATTCTGGTCTTAATTATGGTTTTAAGTTGAGGACTACCTATAGTGATTTGGCACTGCCATCTGCCAAAGTTTTTTCATATTCCAAATAATTTCTACAATCCTTTCTTGTACTATACCTAGCTTTGCTTTTCAAAATTAATCAAGGCCCATCATGTGCTAGTACTTGTTATGACTTACATATTGAAAATAAAAAAAGTAAAATAAATCCAGGATTTTAGTAATTCTCATCGTGAAATAATGTCAATAATATTCTGGAAAAGATTATAGCTAAATTTCAATTGAATTTTGAAATTTTAAAAACACTGCAGATTTTAGCCCAGGGACTCTCATTAACCCCTTTGCTGCGACTTCTTGTAGTATCTTCTGTGGTGATGTGGAATTCAGACATTTTCCTCTGAGGTGGTGGTATCTCGTTGATATCTGACAGATTATCTGAAGATGAGTTTCTGAAGCTGCATAAATTAGGCACAAGCCAAAAGAAAGACCTTCTCTTGTCCTGGGAAGGAAAGAGGGGAAATAGTAAAGAAGTACAAAAGGGAACCAAAATGGGTCAGTTCTCTTTTCTTCCATTGATTTTTATGGCCATTTCAAGCCATGTATTAGCAAAATAATCTATAACATATCCACATTTCTGTATAGAACACTTTTTTTCTATGTAAATTGTGCTTACTCTTTGCAATGTAATGTGTATTTTTACACAATGTATTTTTATGCCTTATTATTTCTATGAATTTAGTTTGTTTAAAGTACTCTGATGTGAAAAATGTATTATACGGTCCGTCATTTCTTGGGCTTTAAAATGAATTTAGGCAGAGGATTTCCAGATGGGACAGAATATACCCAAGCCCAAATATTTAAATTATTAGTTTAAATTCCTGGTTTTGTTGAGTATTGGTTTCTAAAAATTTGTCTTTTAAACTGTTTAGCCAAGACTGAAAGCTTGATCTTATAGAATAGCTTGCCAGGTTCCATTATATTCTCTAGATTTTTTGCTAGGTCCCAGTACTAAATTGGGTGTGGAATGAGATATATATCCTTGTCTGTAATGAATATTAAAACTGACTGTTCTTACAGAATGATTGCACTTCATTTTTTTTATAAAGATGTGCAATAAGAAAATATTTTATCAATATTATATTACAGGTTTAAAATTTTTGTTGAAATACACCACAAGTTACATTATTGGCAATGAAAGAATATATAAAGCATTTTATTTCTTTTGTTCTGCTATTGCACTAAGGTAGTGACTATATTTCATTTCTTTCACCAAAGGAAGTTGCATCCTTATTACACAATGTATTTTTGTATCTAGTTAACAACAAAATTATTTTGAAATGTGGCTTATTATATGCTGTCTGCTACAAAATAATGGTTGGCTTATGTAAATTAATATGGTTTAATCACATGAAAGTATACAGAGAAATGCAGACTTGATACAATTTATTAAACATTTTTATATATTTATATTTATTTATACTTCATATTTCTTAACTGTCCATTTTCCATTTCTAGGATCATTGCCCTTCTTAATAATTACTGCCAGTTTTAAGTGCCATTAAATAGGCAAATATTATTTTTTAAAATGTTTGCTAGCTTGTAGATAGGAATTTGTCCTTCATTTTGCCAATATCCATGATTAAGTGAAATTTTACATTCAGTCCGGAAATCCTATTACCTTCCTCAAACTCTGTAGTAAATTCATAGTGAGGACATTGAAGATTAATGAGAGATTAGCAAATGGATTACTGTTTCATTTGGCTAAATGTAAATCAGAGTTCAAAGCACATTGTAGTATGTAGAGATTCAAATTCTACATACTGCACTAGGGTACAGGGCAAATTAAAAGGATATGTGCCTTCAAAATTAAAGAACAAGAGGGATTGAAATGCTCAGGGAAATTCTAAGTTTTATAGAAATATATTGTTATATTATATATATATTGTTATAAAAATATATTGTTCAATGTTTTCAAAACCTGGAATAATGTTCCTTAAGAGAAGAAAGGTTCCCTGGCTGTTTAGCATCCCTAAGTGTCAGTGACAATGTAAAAAGGAAAATGGAGAAGGAACACACAATGTCCCGCTTCAGCCACTTATGCCATCTTTATAGAGGAGCTATAATTAGCTGACTGGAAATCCATAATGGAGTATTCCTTTAGGATCTGCTCACTCACCTTCTGCCTTCTGATTTTTTTTCCAAAAGTTGGTTTACTCAAAAAAAAATTGATTACTTTAAATGGAATATATGGGATTATAGTTGCTGCAATTCCTATTTGTAACTTCTTTATAAGAATTTGAAAACTGTTGTTGTCAACTGATAGGCACTTTCTTAAAAATGTGAATAAACATTGTATCATGTACCGTGTTTCCCCAAAAATAAGACTCTATCTTATATTTTTTTGAACCCTGAAATAAGCGCTTGGCCTTATTGCCAAGAGCTCAAAAACCCGATTGGGTTTATTATCAGGGGGATGTCTTATTTTGGGGGAAACAGGGTATAATTCAACATGCAAGTTCTATTTGGTCTGAAAAGAGCAAAATGGCTCACACAGGTCATATTTAAAACTCTTAAACTACAGAATTGGGAAGCAATTTATTGTACAAATGAGTTGATCATGCTATACAAAGAGTAACAAGATTGACATTATCCAATGTCCACGTAAATTCTTTACATCCCAGCTTTGCTTTTCACAGACCCTTGGGAAATGTTTCTCTATCCATAGAAGAGAAAGAGACTTGAGGGATAAGTTGAGGAAATAAAGAATAACTGGCCTAAAGTCATCCAATGAATTGTGTGGTCAAATCAAGATATAAAGGGATTGTTCAATCCTAGCCCAACATCGTACTCTCTATATTACTTTGACTTTTTCACTTTTCATACAGATGAATCTAAATAATTATTTTTCTGCTAAATGTTATAGTACTTGAAGGATCCTTTCTGTCAAACCACTAGTTCACTTTTATCAGCATGTCACCAATATCTCTCAAGCTTGGCAGTATGTTAAAAAAGAAAGGCATATAAACGTAAAGAGAAACCATAAAGAAATAGCCAAAAATGCACTGTTAAGAAGGATAGAATAGAGGGATAGAAGCACCATATTCAGAATATATACCAACAGTCCCTTTATGAAATGTATTTATACATTAATAAAGAAGTAAAGTCAAATGCTTCAACCTGTCTAAAAACAGAAAATACACACACACACGTGTGTGTGTGTGTGTGTGTGTAAGCAACATACATTAAGACATAAAATGAGAAGAAAACTGTAGATCAACATTTTGGTGGTAGACCAATGTAGGAATAGAAACCTTTCTTTCATTAAATACAAATTGTATCCAGTACTTTCAAATTATATATGTGTGTGTGTGTGTGTGTGTGTGTGTGTATCTCTTAATGAAAATTAACATATTGACTTGTGTTTTATTATTCATACATATTAGTAACATTTTACTAATCATTGATGAAATGTAAACTATTAGGGTCACTGGGCTAAATATTACAAAGCCTTAAGATATTAGCTTAAGTGGGATAATTTTTACAGAAACTGCTGTCACTTTGAATTAGCTCCTTCCTACTCAGATCATTTTTAGCTTCTTTGAACTGTGTTGATTTGCATATTAGCCTAAGGCAAACCAATTACTCATTTTCCTTATCCTGCTATTCTGTACACTTTATTAGTTGAAAGAACGCTTCCAAAACCTTCAACCTCTTTGCATTAGAACTGCAATTGCTGTGTCAATGCAATTGCAATTACAGTGTATATTTGACTCTTAAGTAGTACATAAAACAATGTTTTCAAATCATGTACCAGTCATAGAGGAGTTGCTATAAAGGCCACAGAAATAAAAGTTAGTTGACTTTGCTTGCCTTACTTTTATCTTCTGTATTAAAAGTCTAATGCTAAATGAAATGAGTAAGAACAATAGAATAAATTAGTGTGACATAATCAATATTTTGGAGAGCAATAATCTGCAAAAAAATTAAAAAAAACAAAGCTTAGGAACCTGTTCACTAACAAGTTCTCTGTATTGCATGATAATAATATGCATAATCCAAAATATTTCAAGGTTTTTAAAATAATACAATATTTTATAAAAATTCAATACTTGTGGTTTTTTTAGTCTGAAAAAATATTTTTATTTATTATCATTTGGAATAATAGTCAAACAGCTGTTATAAATACAGATAGTCCTCAACTTATGCCTATAATTGGGCACATAATTTCCATCTCTAAGCAATGCAGTTTTTAAGTGAGTTGTGTGTATGTTACAATCTTTTTCCCCCATAGCCATTAAGCAAATCATGAAGTCATTAAGCATATCTAGCTTCCCCCATTGACTTTGCTTGTCAGAATCCCCTGAGAAAATCAGGAGCCTAGGACTCTGCAACTACCCTAAATACATGCCAATTTCCAGGTGCTTCAATTCTGATCACATTACCACTACAACAGCAAATTTGTGTATGTGGTTTCATTCTTCTCTGCTATCGAGAAACTAATCTAGGCATGTGGTGTTTGTGAGATTTCTGCCACCCCACCTCCCAGTAATTGAGATTTACTGCGAAGCATGGCACAAAGCCTGACAAATGGGTCAAAGCCAAAACTGAACAGGAAACCTTTTTTTTTGGCCACTCTCTCCTTCTCCATTTTTCCCTTTCAATTGCTCATCTAATCCTTTTTCTCTTTTGCACAGTGGGCACATTTTATTCACTCAAACTTTCACCAAACAACCTCCATTATTTTCTTGCAACTATATTCTTACATATATTCTCCACAGCCAATAGAAGTTGGTAGCTGATCCACAGCACATAACTAGAGTGTCTTCAGAAGGACATCATGGTATTTTATTATAGCAATTGAATTTCTGAGCTTAAAGGCTTAAACACTCTCTTACAACCAATTCATTTCTGAATTCCTACCCACTCACAGAACAGGATTAAAAACTTAAAAGAAGAAAAACCTCTATCAATATTAATATCATAATGACAGTCTACTTGCTTCTCATATACTCAGGGTATCATGGAATAGATGGAATTAGGAAAATATGTTAAATCAAATTAACGTGACGTAAAAAGAAAAATTTATTCACCCTAAGTTTTAAGTATTGCTTTACTATTAACAGCTAGAACCCATCCAATGGTTTACATGTATTATTATTATAAAAATTCCAAAAGTGTAAATGATATTAAAAAACCATTATGGTTCATAGTGAAGAGAATCAGGAAGGAGAAGAGATGCTACTCCATTGCCACAATTCAAATTCTACCTTCTTACAAATCTATTTATTTTCCCAGCTGGCTTGTATACCTGCAACAATCACATCGGTAACACAACATAAAATATATCAGGAAAAACAAGTTTACAAACTTGGGGAAAGTTTATGGTTTGTTATTTAATGTGATCCATTCAGATGTCGCATTATCTAACCAATCAGTGTAATGACTTTTTTCAGTGGAGTTCACAAGAATAAAGTACATTTAGATTCTAAATGAAAATTAAAAGGAACTTCCAATTGCATATATGACTCAGTATCAGGACAACAATTTATAATTAACAGAGAGTTTATTTCATATCAAGAAAGCCAATATGGTGATCCTCCTAACTATATTGGATTGCAGAAAAGAACTCTGGTAGTATATCTCTCTATTTTTTGGTGAAATACAATGCTCATAAACTTGTTTTTATTTTGGATTATTCCTCAAAGATTTCAGAGTGAGGTACATGATATTTTGTAAGTTGTTTAAGATAACTTAGACCAGTGATGTCTAACCTTTTTGCCATCGTGTGCCAGGATCAGGGAGAGAGGAGGGGGGATGGTACACACATGTGCCCATATTCATAATTCTATGTGCCCCGCTCCCATGCATGACCCCCCCCGCTACCCCTCTGCTCCTGGCACGGGATGGCCCGGTGGGCCTGGTAGGCCCGTTTTTCTCTCTCCCCAGCTTCCAGAGCCTTTCTAGGAGCTTGGGGAGGGTGAAAACAGCCTCCCCCACACCCCGGAGGCCTCCGGAGGCCAGAAATGGCCCATTTGCTGACTTCCAGTGGGCCCAAAAATCAGTTGTGTGTGCCGGAGCTGAGCTCGCGTATGCTATGGCATGTGTAGATATGGCTACACATGCCATAGGTTCCCATCATGGACTTAGACTCACAAAATGATTTGAATAATTTCTTGGGGACCGAAACATCTGGTCTGGTCCCAGCTTAATATACCACATTCTGCAGTTCATACTTTTAATCAGTACTCTAGATTAAGTGTGTTAAAAGTAAGAATACTAGTAATATCTCTAACTATACAAGGCTGAGATAAAAACAGACAGGCCAAAAATAAGGAATAGCTTAGCATATGATTTATATCCTACCTTTCTACTATTAAATTATTCAAGGAAGCTAACAAAAAATAAATCTCATACAAAGAATTAAATTTACTGTTTAAACTTTTTCAAATTGAAAAGAAGCTTGTTTTATTTCCTAAAAATGGAAAAAGACAGCATTAAGGGAAACTCTATTAGATGGAAGCAGTAAAGAAAGAGCTTTTAAGGAGATGAATCCTTACCTCTTGTAAGTAAGATAGGAAAATATATTTCTCCAATACTAGAGTGGTATCTTCTCTCAGAACGTGAGATAACACTAATGCTATCTAGTTAACTTTTGAGGAGCTAAAGGTAAAGTATTTAATAACCTCTCTAGATATTTCTATTATCTGAAATTTCTGAAGATGGGTGATATATCCATTTGAAGCAGCTCCTTCATCAAATGTGAACTGATATCTTTTAAGCACCAAATACCCTTACTACCCCATACACATTTTAAAGCCTTGATTCTTCTAACATTTATTTATTTACTTTATGGTTTATTTTTACCTGTGAGTTGCTTTAATTCTGATTTTCATAGTAATCTATTCTAGTGGTTTCTCATATGAAATGCAGCACATTAATGAGGGGTCCTTAGTGCTCTCTGAGCTTGGTTGATTTATTGCAGCCATTTCACTACCAAACTAATATGGAATAGGGTTTGTTCCAGTGGTAAAATCCAAAATTTTTTACTACTGGTTCTGTGGGCATGGCTTGGTAGGCATGATGTGGCTTGGTGGGTGTGGCTTGGTGGGCATGGCAGGGGAAGGATACTCCAAAGTCTCCATTCCCACCCCACTCCAGGGGAAAGATACTGCAAAATCCCCATTCTCTGCCCACTCCTGGGGGGAAGGATATTACAAAATCTCAATTCCCACCACATTCTGGGGCCAGCCAGAGTTGGTATTTGCCGGTTGCCCGAACTACTCAAAATTTCTGCTACCGGTTCTCCAGAACCTGTCAGAACCTGCCGGATTTCACTCCTGGTTTGCTCTCAGTTTATATTCTAGTGGCTTGATCTGTCAGTCTTGGTGGGGGTAGTCTTAGAGGTTCTTTGGTTGTCAAGAAAACAGTCAAGATCAGAGAGCACCAGTCATTTCAATCCTGAGCTACAAATATTCTTCTTTATTAATACATTAATACCTGAACAATAATGTTAATATAATTTAAAAAGAAAATTCAAACATGAAAATTCAAACAGGAGTCCTGGTGGCGCAGTGGACTAATTCACTGTTATTAAGATCAGCTGCTTGCAATTACTGCAAGTTCAAATCCCACCAGGCTCAAGGTTGACTCAGTCTTCCATCCTTTCTAAGGTAGGTGAAATGAGGACCCAGATTGTGGGGGCAATAAGCTGACTTTGTATAAATATACAAAAGTATGAAGGCTATTGCTTAAGGCACTGTAAGCTGCCCTGAGTCTCCGGAGAAGGGCTGCATATAAATCAAATTTTAAAAAAATAATGAAATCTTTTCTTTCTAAGAACTTCAAATCTTGTTTATGTGAGAATGTTCTTTTAAAATGCATTTGATAAGCCTTTTTTAATATCTTCACTACTAGCATATTACCTATTGAATGATGCCAAACAGAGCATCCAAAATATATGCATAATGACATAGGACTAAAAATATTTTCCTAACATTTTTGTTGGATTGGGTTATCTAAAACCTTTTTTAAAATCTCAAGCACACACATACAATCTGACATTTAATACTTTTTAATCAGTGTTAGAGCTTCTTTAAAAATCTGCAGTTTGACAATTTCATGTCTGCTGGTCAGTAAATGGGAATATCCATGCCCTTCCTTGTAATGTTATCCCTAAAGCAATAAAAGTATAAATCCCCCTTCACATATTTTAAAGGTGCTCTATGAACCTATACTATGTTAAAGACTAATTTTGCTCTATTTTAAAATAAAAAAAAAAATTAACCCTAGAAATATATAAGATGTATTATCCCAGTAATATTATAAATTAAACTATGTTGATACTTCACCTGCAGCAGTTAGAACTGAATTGGGAATTTATTCAATTTGTTCCTTGTTTTAAATGAGGTCATTTAATTAGTGGTGCAAAATTAATGCTATGGAAACTGACAGGCTCCCAAGATTATTTCTGTTAGAACACACATAATTTCAAGTAAAGATTTTTGGATTGTACAAATGACTAAATAACTAAATGGATGGTTGGCCCAGATGCAGCCAAATTGCTGATATTTCAGCGATTGGATGATATTGAAAGACAACAGAATCTGGCACTTGGTGCGGGAGTATGTTCTCCGTTTTCTCTCGGTATTACTCCCCGAATGCACCCCCCCAAATATCTCTCTACACTATCCTTTGTTAAATATAGGTTGACCTTTCTAAAGGCACGTTTTAACATCATCCCCTCGAATGTCCTAGATAGCAGGTGCTCGGAGTGTGTGAAATCCACCCACTGTTCATATGACGGCCGTTGTCCGGAATCGTTGGCTCACACATATTTACATGGCCCCATTATTGGGAAGTAAGGTCAGAATTTATTTCTCCCATTTGCCAAAGATTTCCTGGATTATCTGAAAATCTTAGTCTTCGCTTCTTACTCCAAGATACTGATTCTAAGATTACACTAAAGATAGCAAAAAATTTTGCTGCAATTTTGGGATGCAAGAGCCAGGGGAAGGGATGGGCTCGACCCATTGACTGAGGTCAGCTTTATTGATCGCTAGTGGTCGAGTTAGCTGATGGTTTTATAAAGTGTCGATGTGTGGATTTTATGCAAATTGCAATATAGTATCTTCTACCTATGTACAATTTTAATTGACTATAGTCCATATAGATTGGAGCTAAAAATTTAAAATACATGAACTGTGAGTTCGACGGAGTGGTTTCCACCACTGATCTAGTTGCCGTTTTGCACTTCAGTCTGGTCTTGTGCCAACCATGTGTTTTGGATGTTTTGGTTTTTTTGGTCTATGACCGCAATAAAGTATGCTATGCTATGCTGGATGGATGGATGGATGGATATATGGGTGGATAGATAGATAGATAGATAGATAGATAGATAGATAGATAGATAGAT
>WNWU01013639.1:4631152-4656014 GCA_012654045.1 Ptyas mucosa
TAGATAGATAGATAGATAGATAGATAGATAGATAGATAGATAGATAGGGATAGATATCAAAATAAAACTTGAAGGGATCTTGGAGGTCTCCTAGTTCAAGCAAGAGATCCTATATCATTTCAGACAGGTGGCTGTCCAGTCTTTTCTTAAAAACCTCCAGTGATGAAGCACCTACAACTTCTGAAGGCAAGCTGTTCCACTGGTTAATTATCCTCATTTTTAAGAAGTTTCTCCTTAATTCCAGGTTGCTTCTCTCCTTGATTAGTTTTCATCCATCCTTTCTTGTCTTGCCTTCTGGTGCCTTGGAAAATAAATTGTGACAGCCCCTCAAATACTGGAATACTGCTATCAATACTGTCCCTAGTCCTTCTTTTCTCTAGACTGACCATATCCAATTCCTGCAACCGTTATTCTTGTGTTTTTGTCACCAGGCCCTTAATCATCTAACTTATTAGGAGCTATTAATTATCTTACTTATTAGGAGTTGGGGTCTGCTTGTCTCTTGTAAAATTGGAAAACAGATTAAAAAGATTGCTGCACAAAGAATGTTGGATATATAAGTACAGAAAAATATAACCATCCTCAGTAAGACTGGCACATTGAAATGGATGAGCCACTAAAAACATGCCTTCCAAATTAAAAAGTGCACAAAGAAATATCTAAATATTTTAGGTCAATATTTTGTCCAGCAAGATTTGAGCAATTGTAAACAATGGAAGTAAATATGGAAGATGTGATCAGGTACCTTATAATGAGCATATTTGGATTTGCAGACTTCCAGAAATAGAAAACATATTATTTGAATGTCAATTGTATAAGAAAGAAAGAGATCAGTATTTGGATCACACATCAGACGAACACCCTATTGGTATCACTAGCCAGAATTCAAAAATTATATATAACATGGTCTTTTACGTGAACAAAACAGTTCAGCTGAGCTCTGCATATGTGTCATTGTGCTAAATTGTTAGGATTATAATTTGCATTTTAATTCTTATTCTTTTTTCTATTTAATTTGTTTCTTTCATTCTATTTTTATAAGTGGTTTTATCAATGTTCTGTGTTTTATGTTCTATATTTTGATATGGCCTAATGAACATTTAACAATAATCTACTATACACACACATTTTTGTAAGATTTATATAGTCCCTCACTCATTCTGGATGGCTTACAAATAAAAAACCAAAAATAAAAAGAATAAAAACAATAACCCCCATCTTCCCTGGTGACAAGTGATCAAACAAGTCACTTGATGGGCTCCATCACTTTCTGGTTTCCCCAGGCCTGTTGGCAGAACCAGGTCTTATTAAATGGTTCACCAAGGGACATTTGTTGAACTAGCCATATCATTTATAAATTATGATTGTTAGATTTGCATTTTGTACTGGGTCAAATTAAGCAAATCATATTATGGCTTAATAAAGTGAGTAAATTCAGGAATCATCTTAGAAAATACAGACTGCCCTCATTTCTGTTTCAAAGATTTGGGTGAATCTTAAGAATATCTCCAAAGGCTGCTGGTGAATTTTTAATTAACATTAGAGGAATATTATCACAGACCATGCAATCACATAATGAACATTTACTAATGCACCAGTGACGGGTTTCTACCAGATCACTCCAGTTCAGACAAACCAGTAGTGGCAGCGGTAGGAGGCTCTATCCACCTGCCCGGACATCATCACGGACATTCTGAACATGCACAGAAGCGCCATGTGTGAGGAAAGCAAGCACACACAAGTGTGCACTCACAATCCCAAACCGGTAGCAAAGGTAAGTGAAAACCACTACTGTAAAACACCTTTAATTCAGAAACACATCTTTAATTATATTTAATTATATTTAAAGGAATATATGTAGTAATTTTTCCACAAATTGGACATGCGTGCTGTAATACAATGAAAAAACCATGGGACAGTAACCATAAAAAGCACTGTGATATTCAAACAGATGCTAATTGTAAAATGCCTGTTATTCTAATACATGCAGTCCAGTCCTATCAAAACTAAAGATTAGGCCTGGCTTAATTTTCTCCCCTTTTCTTTTAAATATCTTTTAAATTTTCTAAAATGAAATTTTAATTCGTTTTAAATTATTGGGATTCTTAACTGTCGCGGGCTAAATTGTTTAATTTGGTTTTAATTATGTTTTATGTTTTTGGTTTTAATTATGTTTTAGCTTTTGTATTGATGTATTTTATCTCGTGCCTGTTCACCGCCCTGAGTCCTTTGGGAGTAGGGCGGTATATAAATCTAATTAAATGAAATGAAATGAATGGATAATCCAGATTCAACTGAAAAACAATAATTGCCATCTACTTCGTAGGAACTGCATCTTGAGGCCACAAAGAACTAGAAGCTATGGCTCAAAGAATAACAAGAAAGCATACTGCATTGTGAAAGCTGGCAGTTGAGGGTACAACTTGGCATAAAACGTAAAGCAGATGGGATTATAAAACTAACAATTACTATCAGAGCCACATATTTTGGTAAAAGGAAATGACAGCAAACACAAGATATAAGATGGGTGAAATAGTGGGAATTTGCTAGCATAACTAATCTAAATATAAAACTAAGGACTTGGTTCTTATATGATATTACTTACCAAAAGAAGACTACTGCAATAACAGTCTTGGTATCTACTTTTAAAATATTTTATTCAATTAAATCAGGAACTTACCCTGTTAATCAAGATCTTTTCAAAATTCAAATCCAGCTAATATAAGCCAAATCAGCAATACATAAAGTTGCTCAATGTTGTGATGAAAATGTACACTTCTAAAAATTAAGTCTTATAGAAGTGAATTGGCTTATTCTGCTCAGAATAAGCATACTCTGAATAAGATGGAATTGCATACTGAGGGCGGGCAAACATATTAACTTTAGAACCATAATTCTATAGAAAAGAAGCACCAAGTTAGGCTGTGTTTATATTTTCTCCCTATTCGTGCTTATTGGCAGTACTTAATAGGTCAACATTAATAATTACTTTTGTTTGGAAAATATTTAACATAATGTTCTTAGCTCACTTTGCATACATATGTCAGTTAGAACCTGATCAATATATTGGGAGTTCTTTTCCATGGCTTTCATCACAGAAATACATAAACAAATAGATACGCAAAAGAAATTTGTAATCCTATTAAACAGAGCAAGAATATTATACACACACACACACACACACATTCAAAATATTGTTTTATATCTGATGATTCTCCAAGGTAAAAGTACACAACATGCTATATCTTTTTAAAGCTAGAAAAAACAAAATGCATGAAGAGTTCTAAATAAAACTGCCACCTAGTGACTGAAACATGTAGTTTAACTTTTGTGAAACATTCAGTTAATGGCTACTTTCATGAAGGATAAAGAAATCATATTAATTTTGAACATTTAGATACAAACTATCTTAATTAATAAAAATATACAAGCTAAGTTTGAACAATGCATAATTAATAATACTGATGCTGATTTTCAGTGCCAATCGGGATTTTCAGTGCCAATCAGGGGCAATTTAGAAAACATTAAAAAATACAAATATTATAAAAATATGTTTATTGAAAATATATTTCAATTAAAAAAATTAAAAAGAAAAATACATAAATCAGTAAAAATGTAGCCACCCAGAGTCATTGACTGAGGTGCATGGCCATAGAAATTGAACAAACAGACAAAAGCAACTTAAGCATGAAAATATTTAAATATTAATATTTAAAACCTTGGGAAAGCAGAATGAAGATGACAATTTAATGATAAGATATTCTAATCTAGCCTGCTACCTTGGTCACACAGCCTTGGCTATGAAAATTGAACAAGTTAAGCGTTTCAAGTATCCAGGGATTGTCCCACACGATACTGCTCTTGGAAAACCCATATAGATTACATGAAACAATTAGCACTGAGGAGCTTAGCAAGACTATTAAGTTTCTTTATGCCAAAGGCAAGGAATGTACTGCAGCAGCATCAAAGTCATTTGAGGCAAAGGTTATGACCCATGTACTTTATGATGCACAGTTGGGCCAATTCCCTAATTACAAACTGCTAGAAACAGTTCCAAACAGGTTCCTATGATTAATTTTCCATGTTCCTAAATGTGTGCCAAAGTTATCACTAAGGCTAGAGACAGGATCATTGAAATAGAGGCAAAAGCATGGCATGCTATTTAATTATAGGCTCAGATGCCTATTTTTTTCAGCAGGATTGATCCTTTAGTTTTGAGAGATCAATTTCAGGTTTTAGTGCTGGTATCAACTAGCATTAAAAAAGAAAATTACTCTCTTGGCCTCCCATTTGACCAACTATTGTCCTTAGAATACAAACACGTATTTCAAGTGATTAAGAAAAAAATAATTGAAATGATGAATAGAACTTAGTTTAATATTACATCATATTAAGGAGTATTTAGAATTCCCTTCATTGGAACCAAGCAGTTATTTAACCATGCTTATATACATGTTTCTAGTGCCATGCATAATGTTTAACTATAACAGTTCTCATTACTAGGTGAAGCTAAAATTCCTTTTTCCAAAATAACTTTTCTTCACAATTCAAATTTGATTAACATCTAGCATATCAAGGCAACCATCAATTTATTTTTCTCTAACAAGCCATCTTTTTTATAATATATACCAAAAGGATCAAATAAGATTTATCTTGCTTTATTATATACCAAATAGCAAAATTTTGTGTCACAACTTTTAAACACAATCAAATCGCTATAGAATTAGATCTACTATAATGAAGGATAAATACGAATTATTTAAGATAAGTTAGATTCCACAAGTTAGATTTTGTGGATGTTATAGCCATAAAAGTTTCTGCTGTAATAAAGTTGTTCATTTTTAAGGTGTTAGAAGATTCTGCTCATTTTCTTGCAACATATATAACTAACTAATTCCATCAGTTTTGTTGTAGATTTGGGATGTTAGTTTGCTGAACCATGAAATCTGATTCAAATTATACAACAAAATGTAGCAAGGAGACTATTTAACACTCACTGTGGGCATGGCTAGGTGGGGTGGTCATGTGACTGAGTGGCTGTGAGTGACGTCAAGTTGGCCATGCTCACTCAATCACATGGCCACCAAGCCACACCCACCAAGCAAGCCAGGTCCACAGAACTGGTAGTAAAAATTTTTGAAACCCACCACTGATGGACACATCACTGAAGCTTAATGCAGGTTTCCCTGATTCATCAAGAATGTCACACCATTACACTGCAGCAGCAGACAGGAAAATATCTGCTTTCTTGCAACTTGCAGAGTAATTTATGACACCTGAATTTAGTTTTAAAAACATAGTCTTTTTCATTACATCGTGGGAAATTAAAATAGCTGTGGGTGAAGCAAACATAAAAGAGTGCAAGATATTTATCTGAACAGCAAGCCTCAATATTCAACTGAAATGAAAACTGTACAGAGTGACACTCCCTCTTCACTGAATGATCTTCCTATTTTAAAAATTCTAAAATTTAATATATGGACAAAATCTTAATTTTGGCAATTCAGAAGAAATAAAAATATGCAACTATAATACTTCATATGATGATATACTAAGCAGGGGATGATGGAATAAGCCAAATAGCCTATTACCAAAATAAGCTAATTTAGTATTGTCCTGACCCAAATTTAAAAATGAAAAAATATGTTAATACAACCTACTAAAATGAGAACAGTAATATTTTCTAATTGAAGCAATGTTTCAATTGCATAATAAACTATATTTCATTTCCACAGACAATCTAGATAGCATTTTATATCAGAAATCTTGAAAATATTAAACAATTTTTATTTATCAAAGTATAGTAGCTTGAAATTAAAGAATTATTATCTTGAGTTCAGTTAATCAGTTTATGAATATAAATGTTTTACTTGTTGAAGAAGAAATAAGAATGTTTTACTTGTTTACTTGTTGAATAAAATTAGAACAGCTTTTCTGTTCTAAATCGAAATCTGTAGGAAAGTTAGTAGCAAAGAAACTATATAATGTCAGATTGAAATAAATGTTTATTCCAGTTAAAATTGATTTTCACAGACTTTTAAAATTAGTACCTCTCTTCCATTAATCAGTAAATCAAATGTAATATCAAGATATTGAACTGTCATTTTATAGTTTATACAAATGTAGTTGAGATGTTTTGGTAGTCTGACTTCTCTGTTGGGTATTGAAAAAAGTCATGTAAAAGATCTATTTGGCTGATGCAGATCAAGGACAAAGAATTGGGAAATAAGCTATTTCCCACAGAGTCAGGTTTAACCATAACCGGACAGTATGCAATACTGCATCCATATATGAAATAAATGCCACTGAATGCAGAGGAGGAACTATGCAGAAGCCTAAATCATACATGATTATCTATTGTAGTTTTTCAATACGAGTATGTAGTATGAATAATTCCAGATCATTTTAATATGTTTGTAAGATTCCATTATTTTTATTCCATTTATTATATCTATTTAGATTTTTATATTTTGCATTTGTTATTGTTATAAATAATTCAAAGTAGCAAACTTATATAATAGCCCTTCTTACTATTACTTTCCCCCAAAATTACAACCCTGTGTGGTCAGGTGAGTTGAGACAGCGACTGGCCTAAGTCACACAGCTAGTTTTTCATATGCCTTTTAACTAGTATTCTTCTTGAGAGAGTCATTAAGATTTAATATTTCCATTCCTTCATGCATTTTATATATAGATCTTGAATATATACCACATATTTGAAAAGAATAATGTGGTAAATTTCGCAACAATAACCAGTTCCCAGGACTATTTGTAGGTTAATCCTTGCCAGCTGAGTTTTTACTGTATATATACATATGCTTGCAATGATCATCTTTCAGGCAGTGAATAGTCTTTGGGTAGATTCTTGAGAAATGTGGCTGGTGGACTAAACCAGCTCCCTCTTTCTTCTTTCCCACCAGGAACAAATAAATGGGAAGATTTCTTCAGTACACACAAAAGTTCTTGCATGAAACAAATAAAGCACAGTCTAATTGTGTGCACCCAGGACTTTAAAAAAGTTTGAAACTTCAATAGAAGTAGAGAATAACAAGTTAAAATAGTTTTGGATTACATTGACATATCTGAGGGTGATGGGCAGTTAAAAATATTAAATATAAATGAATAAAGGTGATATATGCCATCCTGGCTGTTTGCGTTTCAGAGGCCCATGTGTGTGCTTTCAATAATGTTTAATTAGTTTCCTTTTTATTACTATTTCAATAGACTTAATACAGGTAGTCCTCAACTTATAACCACAACTGAACCCAAAATTTATGTTGCTAAGTGAAAAATTTGTTAAGTGAGTTTAGCCCCATTTTTTGACTTTTCTTGCCACGTTTCATTGTAATTCTTAAATTAGTAACAGGGTTGTTAAGTGAATTTGACTTCCCCATTGACTTTGCTTATAAGAAGATAGCAAAAGGATCATATGACTCTGGGACATTGCAATAGTCATAAATCTGAGTCAGTTGTCAAGCATCTGAATGTAAGCCATGTGACCCTGGAGATGCTACAATGGTCGTAAGTGTGAAAAATGGTCATAAGTCATTTTTTCCAGTGCCATTGTAACTTTGAGCAGTCATTAAGTTAACTGTTGTAAGTGAAGGACTGCCTGTATCCATTCCCCTAAATACCCCCCCAAAAAACCTTCTCTATTTCACAGGTTTGAATATTCCTTGATTTATGCTAGCTTGTAATCAAAGACAGTTAATTTAAGAGATCTTGAAGACAGAGCAATATCTTGAAGACAGAGCAATATCTCAAAAAATGTCTTTAAAGCACAGAAAGTATCATAAATCTTCTGAGCAGCTATGCATTGCATTTCAAAGACAGATCAGCAAAATCATCTCAATTGGGATTCAAATGTATTTCACCTTCAAAAGTGCTTAGACTAGAAACAGAATCTGACATATTTTTCAATTTATGGAGAGAGAATATTCTCAAATAACCTTTTATAAACTCATCTATCATTTACATATAGTGTGAACTGTCTTATAATGAAACTCATAGAGAAATAGAGCCAAAAACTTCTCAAACAAATTACTTCTCATCATTACCGAACACATGTAACTATTGTAGAAAAATATAAGTCTGAAAAGCAAAGAGTAGAAAAACCAAGGTCCCAGACAAAGATCCATTCACCAAAGGCAAAAGAAATGTTCATTTTTATAGAAAAAAATCACAAACTTGAGATTTGGTGATAAAATACTCAAAATATATTCTAACAATGGGAAATCATAAATAAAAGTGTAATCTATTGTATACTAATACTATTAATTGAGTTTTATCTTGGGTGTAGCCATGGTTGAGTAGTATGGTAAAACTGAATATAGACAATCTCAGATTTGGTATCTCTAGGTAGGAACCCTGTTTAAATAATTGGAGCTGCTTTTAGTCTTTTGTGAGGCAATATTGAGCAAGAAAAACAGCTTTTTATATTTTCATTTTGTATATATTCGGGTGCATAAATGGCACTGTTTTAAAAAAACAGATGATCCCATTTATTTCACCTCTGGATCCTATCTGGACTTGTAATAACCTCCACTGAAATCAATGAGAAATGCCTATAAGCATGACATGGAGTTCAGTAATTTGGAGTTTAATTTTAATAAAGGCAAACTCCATAATTTTCCAGAAACATTTCCAATATGTCGTATTTGAGTTTCTATCTGAATGCTTTTCAACAACTTCTATCCCTGAAAGACATGAATAATTTAAATAAAGATATATGTATGAATTGGTTTCCTTTAAATTGGCCATCTTACCTTTTCAACTGGTGCATTTTCTTCACATGTTGTTACACTAGCCTTTCTTGATGCTGTTTTTGATCTACTCAGTCTACGGGATACTTTTTCTCTAAGCAAAGTAGCATATCCAATGTGCTCATAAATAGGATTTGTCGTCATTTTGGAAATATATTCAGAAGCCTTGGTCTCTATATACAGTGTTATTAAGCCATCTGTTACCAAATCATGGATTGATTCAAACCTCTTCTCCCCTACAAAGTGCTTTCCATCATAGAAAAGACGGTAATTTAAGGTCTGATTCCCAAATCTGCATTAAAACACAGTAAAGGTGTTTGAGCACTACAATTGTATTTTTTATAATTATATACATTTTTAATACCCATTATAAAAATAGCGGAGAAAAGAGTTATGTAATAAAGATTGTATACAATAAAGTAAGTGTAACAAAAAATGATGGGCCAGTGCAGAGGAAAAATTCAAAATTATTTACCATGACTTAATCATTGCAATGAAGTTTGGAATAATTCAATCTCTACTTTTCTTTCAAGTAAATATTTTCTCATCCATCTCCTGACAGAATTAAACATAGTTAATATTTACATTACACTACTGATTGCTGTTAACAGTTTCCCTGTTGAGTAAGAATTGTAGTTAATTTCAACTTTAAAAATAGCTGATAAGAGTGGAAACGTAATTGCATTTTAAACAGCTAGGGAAAATTTGCTTTTTAGGGGAAAAAGTTAATATAAAAGATCACAAGAACTTGTTACATGATCATTGTTCATATTTTTAAAATTTGCAGTTTAGGTCTGCATTAATTTTTATTAAGGTAAAGTAGTTTCATATTCGTCAGTTTTGTCTATTTGCAAATGTCGTGACTACATTTATACAATACTGAACATTTTGTAAATTATATTTTAAATGTTTATAAACAGCTTGTTAAAATACAGCTTGTTAAAAGTCAACAAATTTGCAATATCTAATAATTTCAAAAGGGACATGGTGGCTCAGTGGCTAAAATACTGAGCCTGTCGATCGAAAGGTCGGCAGTTCAGCGGTTCGAATCCCTAGTGCCTAGTGAGCTCCTGTTACTTGTCCAGCTTCTGCCAACCTAGCAGTTCGAAAGCACGTAAAAATGCAAGTAGAAAAATAGGGACCACCTCTGGTGGGAAGGTAACAGCGTTCTGTGCGCCTTTGGTGTTTAGTCATGCTGGCCACATGGCCATGGAGACATCTTCGGACAGCACTGGCTCTTCGGCTTTGAAATGGAGATGAGCACTGTCCCCTAGAGTTTGGCACGAGTAGCACATATGTGTGAGGGGAACCTTTACCTTTACTAATAATTTCAAAGGTTGAAATACCTTAACTTCTCCAGTTGTTTTGGACTACAACACCCGCCATTTACATCTAAATGTTTTGGTTTCCTTCTTGTTTGGATTTTACAGTACACCAGGAGCTGACTGTGGTTCAGATCATGAGCTTCTCTCGTTGCGAAATTTAGGTTTAAATTGAAGAAAGTAGGGAAAAGCACTAGGCCATTCAGGTATGAACTAAATCATATCTCTGATGAATATACAGTAGAGATGACAAATAGATTTAAGGAATTAGATCTGATAGACAGAGTGCCTGAATAACTATGGACGGAGGCTCATAACATTGTACAAGAAGTTAAAAACTAAAACCATCCCAAAGAACAAGAAATGCAAGAGAGCAAAATGGCTGTCTGAGGAAGCTTTGCAAATAGCTGAGGAAAGAAGGGAAGCGAAAGGCAAGGGAGAAAGAGAAAGATACACCCAATTGAATGCAGAATTCCAGAGAATAGCTAGAAGAGATAAGAATGCCTTCTTAAATGAACAGTGCAAAGAAACAGAAAACAACAACAACAATAGAATAGGAAGAACCAGAGATCTCTTCAAGAAAATTGGAGATATGAAGGGAACATTTCATGCAAAGATGGTCATGATAAAGGACCAAAATGGCAGGGACCTAACAGAGGCAGAAGAGATTAAGAAGAGGTGGCAAAATTACAGCGAACTATGCAAGAATGAGCTTAACATCCCTGATAACTACAATGTCAAGTCAGACATCCTAGAATGTGAAGTCAAATGGGCCTTAGGAAATCTGAGCAACAACAAAACTAGTGGAGGTGACAGTATTCCAGCTGAGCTATTCAAAATCTTAAAAGACGATGCAGTAAAAGTGCTACACTCAATTTGCCAGTAAATTTGGAAAACTCAACAGTGGCCACGGGATTGGAAAAGGTCATTTTACATTCAAATTCCAAAGAAAGGCAGTGCCAAAGAATGTTCAAACTATCGCACCATTACACTCATTTCACGTTCTAGCAAGGTTATGCTTAAAATCCTACAAGGTAGGCACCAGTATTATGTGGATCGAAAACAACCAGAAGTACAGGCAGGATTTCGAACAGGTGGAGGACAGTAGTGGGTGTGCCCTTTTGGACCAGTTCGCAAGAACCAGTAGTAAAATCGGCGGGAGGCTCTACCCACTGCCCCGGATGTCGTCATAGGTGATCTGCAGAAACTTCTGTGCATGTGTAGAAGCTTGGCACACGCAAACGAAGCAAGCAAGTGCGATCCCATTGCGAATTGGTAGTAAAGGTAAGTAGAACCCACCCCTGGTGGAGGAACTAGAGATCAAATTGCCAACATACACTGGATCATGGAGAAAGCTAGGGAGTTCCAGAAAAACATCTACTTCTGCTTCATTGACTATGCTAAAGCCTTTGATTGTGTGGATCACAACAAATTGTGGCAAGTTCTTAAAGAGATGGGAGTACCAGACCATTTTATTTGTCTCTTGAGCAATCTATATGCGGGTCAAGAAGCAACAGTGACAACTGGACACAGAACCACTGATTGGTTCAAAATTGGGAAAGGAGTCCGGCAAGGCTGTATACGGTTGCTCTGCCTATTTAACCTATATGCAGAGCACATCATGAGAAAGGCAGGGCTAGATGAATCAAAAGTTGGAATTAAGATTGCCGGGAAAATATCAACAACTTCATATATGTAGATGATACCACTCTATTGGCAGAAATTGAAGAGGAACTAAAGAGCCTCTTGATGCTGGTGAAGAAGGAGAGTGCAAAAGTTGGCTTGAAACTCAACATGAAAAAAACTAAGATCATGGCATCCGTCCCTCTCAATTCCTGGCAAATAGATGGGGAAGAAGTGGAGGTAGTGACAGATTTTATTTTCCTGGGCTCCAAGATTACTACAGATGGGGACTGCAGCCAAGAAATTAAAAGATGCTCCTGGGGAGGAAAGCTATGGCAAATCTATATAGCATACTAAAAAGCAGAGACATCACCCTGCCAACAAAAGTGCGTATAGTCAAGGCCATGGTTTTCCCAGTTGCAATGTATGGCTGTGAAAGTTGGACCATAAGAAAGACTGAATACCAAAGAATTGAGGCATTTGAACTATGGTGCTGGAGAAGACTTCTGTGAGTCCCTTGGACTGCAAGGTGATCAAACCGGTCAATCCTAGAGGAGATCAACCCTGACTGCTCTTTAGAAGGCCAGATCCTGAAGATGAAACTCAAATACTTTGGCCACCTAATGAGAAGGAAGGACTCACTGGAGAAGAGCTTAATGCTGGGAAAGATTGAGGGCAAAAGAAGAAGAGGACGACAGAGAACACAGTGGCTAGTTGGAGTCACTGAAGCGGTAGGTGTGAGCTTAAATGGACTCCAGAGGATGGTAGAGGACAGAAAGGCCTGGAGGAACATTGTCCATGGGTTTGTGATGGGTCGGACATGACTTCGCAACTAACAACAAGAATAATATATTACATCAAAATAAAATATAGTTTGCAGTAGTTATTCACATATCATTAATGAATTATTCCTTATATTCATGAGATTAGCAAACATTTCTTAAAATTTATGAATAAATGTGATAGAATTTACCTAAGAGCCAGAGTGTAGCATCCAGGTTGTCGCTGACTTTCTCTAAGAATATATGCTCCCTCTACTCCTCCAAGTAATTCATCAGCTTGCTCACGAGAAATGATCCCATGAAATCTAGAAACACAAAAGCAGTTTATAATTCTTAGGGGGATAGGTGAATAAATAAATCAGAAGCAATTGATATTGGAGGGTGGGGGGAGAAAATAGAAGAATAAAACACAGAAGTTTCTAACAGCCCCTGCCCCAAAAGGCTAACACTATTGTGAAGCTGGAAGTTTTTAAATAGAAAGACATTAAAATTGAAATCCCATTGTGTTATTTTTTTTAAAAAGATGCTATTTAAACATTTAGTGTTATATCTTGCATCCCCCTGCGATCACATAATTGCATTTTGGGTACTTTACAGCTCTTTTAAGAGCATACTAGGAACACATGGATTATAATTTTGGATGTTTTTTTCCAGCTTCCAAGATTTACTTCTGATTCCTGGCAAAAAATGCACATTGGATAAAAACTGATTTTGTTAATGACTGCTACAAAAAAGGTTGTAAAATCAGACGTGGTCATATGGGGATCTGCTTAATGATCACAACAATTTACGACTGTAATTCCATGTTCAATTACGATCATAAATCAAGGACTCCTTTATGTAATGTTATGGTTTTCATTATGGCATCATAGTGAATGTACATATCCTTTGTTTATAGTTTGATGTACATGCTGCTAGTTATATGATGGATAAAAAGAACAATATTAATTACTAAAGCAAGTTTGGGTCTTTGAGTCTTTCATCTAGGCAAAATAATACGCAGAACAATTATTATATGTAGATATATGCAGTTCATTAATTCAGTTTCAAACTGAAACTGAACACTAATTAATATAACGATTTGGAGCTTTTGAAGTTTAAACTTTTTTTAAAAAAAAAGAAATATGCATATTAAAAGAAAGCAAAAAAACCATCATATTTTTTGATACTGTTAATTATCTGAAAGGCATAATCAAATTCAAAAGTGTATAAAATATTCTGAATCTAAAACATTTCAATTAAAATGTTCTGGTCTGAGTTCATACTAAATGTTTTGAATTTGACACAGTCTGCACCAATCTCACGGAGAAGTCCACCACTATTCTGATACTGAGGGAAGTGGTGTCAATAGCTAACTCTCAATAAGCCAGCTCAAAATGATGATATTTCAAGCTGTGAATACTCAAAGCATTGGGTCTGCATGATTCAAGTTTATTTATTTATTAATAATTTATACTCCACCTTTTAAAATTATTTTTACAAATAACTCAAGGTGGCAAAACATATCTAACACACTTTTCTCCTTTTCAGATCTAAAACTTTTGGAAACTGAAATGTTGTGCACACTCCTGTTCAGAAATATTCGCATTAAAAATAACCCATTTTTTAAAAGTAACCAACGTTTTGCTGATTATTACTTAATGTATGCCATATAAAATAACAAATAGTTTTAATACATACTCTCTTCCATAATATTTTGGTCTGTTCTCCACCTAAATGCAATTTAAAAAAATTAGAAAAATTATTAGATTTGAACTAATGATATTTTTTTAAAAAATCAGGTAAAAATTAGCTCCAAACGTAGGTTTTTTACATTCTGTGTTGTAAAGAAAAGTAGATAGATATGCCAGTAGCAAACCATTCCTCTTTTGTGACACTAAATTGTACTCATAAATTTAAATATTGGATGGATGGATCAGTTCTCTAGTTAATCTAATGAAATTGAACTATAGTTGACATACTCCTAATATAGGATTTCTGGAAATGTATTAAAACACTTACTTCCTTTTATGTATTCATCTCTGGTTTTGCTTAATGAAGTCTTTTGATGCACTACAAAATGTTATTATATTATGAGCTTTGGCTTCCACAATCTTTTTTTTAAAGAAATTCCATTTCATTGTAATGAAATAATTAAAATGAACACTCCAAAGAGTGTACTTAATTATTCTAAATATAAAAGAACAGCTTTATAAAATGATAACCGTAATAGTTCATTTCAGTGCATATAACTTCCATGTTCATGTACGTCAGGTTGCTACTGAAAAAAATTTCTAGGAAATGCACTTTCAGGAGATTGTGTTCAGATCAGGGGTGAAATGCTCCCGGTTCGGACTGGATCACCCGATCTGGTAGTGATGGCAGCGAGTGGTTCGGAGAACCAGTAGCAAAAATCCCTGCCCCCCCCCATAATGCCCAGCTGAGCCGCGCGATCATCAGAAGGTGTTTTTTTACTTTTAAAAGCATTTTTTCTACAACCTCTTCGGCCGAAAAAATGCTTTTAAAAGTAAAAAAAAAAAGCCTCTGATGATCGTGCGGCTCAGCTGGGATCGTCAGAGGCTTTTCAAAGCATTTTTTTCCTGCAACCCCTTCGGCTAAAGAGGTTGTAGGAAAAAAAATGCCTTTAAAAGCCTCTGGTGATCCCAGCTGACTTCCCTGATCGTCAGAGGCTTTTAAAAGCATTTTTTTTCTGCAACCTCTTAAGGTTGCAGAAAAAATGCTTTTAAAAGGGAAAAAAAAGTTAGCCACGCCCACTCAGTCACATTACCCCCTCCAAGCCATGCCCACAGAACCGGTAGTAACAAATTTTAGATTTCATCCCGGTTCAGATAGTAAAAATATCACACTGAATTTATAACTGTCACACATAGTACAATTTAAATTATCATTGGTAAGCAAATACATGTTAGTCCAATAGGGGGCAGAATTTTACAGAATATAATTTGTACTTAATTTGCTTCTGCTTATTTTAATATTGACAGAAATAATGTTTGCAGGTGATGCTAATTTATCCAGTCATGTACTGGATAGAAATAATTCCTGTCATCACTCATATTGTCATCTGGCTAAGTCAGACAGGAATGGGAAATAATCAGATCTATATATATTGCCCCTTTCTTCCTTGGCTAGGAATTGAACAACTTTATCAAGAAAACTAGGTTTCAGCTAAGCAGGTTTGAGTTGAGATTGGTCAGAAATGACTGAATAGTAGCAGATTGGGGACAGTTGGGTTAATCAATCATGTTTATGCAGGGTATTTTTCTTTCATATTTTGTTAGAGCAATTGAATGGATTCTTTTTACAAGAAATTAGCTATTTTTGAGTTTATCGGAAAATGAAGTTCAAAACTGAATTCATGAGCCAATAATTGGCAGCTTGGGCGTCTCAAGATAGTGTATAAACTAAACACTTATAAGGTGGGAAATATAATCATACTATTGTAAGAAACTTCCCTTCTCTCCCTCTTTTTCCCCTGCCCCTTCTTGTTTTTCTTGCACTATTTTGGAAGCTGCTGAGTCTTTACCTAAATACAGAAAGAATTAATATATACTTTATTTCTATTTCAATAAGATTATTCATTTTTTGTTTTTTCCCATTATTATGAAATAGAGTTATTAAGGCTAAGCACAAAAATTGCTAATGTAAAATCAAGGCATGGAGCAAAGTTATGGATAATGCTTTTAGTAACAGACTGTCCACACAATAATAAAGTTAGATTTCTTTTGCAAACAAGCTGAGGCTACACCTCCTATGCTGAGAATATACCTTCTTCCTCATGCTGAAACCGCATTTTCTAATGCTGGAATATATAATGCAAACTTCTGGAGTTTTGGAATTTATTTTTTCCCATTTATGTTATATATAAAAGTTCCACCCATTTTTCTTGTATTATAATAATAGCTCTATATCACATTTTGTATATCACATTAAAGCAAATGGAAGCTGAAATAAGATCATAAGCATAGTCATAATTTTAGCATAGTCACGGTTTAGCTTAGCAATCACTTTATTTAATGACCAAATTACTGGCCCAAATTGTGATTTACACAATTTTCCACCATACTTTATTTTCTGAAGACAAAGAAAAAGCTCTTTACAACAGCAACATCTTCTAGAAAATGTGGAGGCATTCACATCTCAATATATTTTATCATTTGTAAAGGCTCTGTTTTATGGTGCTTATTAATTCTCCAGTCTGCAAGTTTCTGCTGTATGATATATCTCATGAAAAGATGTTAAACTTTGTAGCACTTCAATACAATTTTTATTTATTCAATATTAACAGAATAACAGAGTTGGAAGTCTTCTAGTCCAAGCCCCTGCTCAAACAGGAAAACCTATACTATTCCAGAGAAGTGGCTGTCCATCCAATCTCTTCTTAAAAGGCTCCAGTAATGGAGCACCCACAACTTCTGAAGGCAAGCTGTTCCACTGGTTAGTTGTTCTCTCTGTTAGGAATTGTCTCCTTGAAAGAATACTTTTCAAGTATTACTTTGAGGAACTACTTTGATGTATTTTGGTGTACTACTATGAGTTTTCATTGTTCAAATCGCTGCCCTCAGAACAGCTGCTCTGTGAACATTTCTGGGAAGCAGGGAAATGGTCAATGGTGGGATTCAGCCAGTTCGTACCACTTTGGGAGAACCGGTTGTTAACTTTCTGAACAGTTTGGTGAACTGATTGTTGGAGGAAACCATTAGGGCAGAGAACCAGTTGTTAAATTATTTGAATCCCACCACTGGAAATGGTGTAACAAAAATGTAAGAAAACCAAGTAAAAATATATAACTATTATTAAATGAGACAACTTAAAATATATGATCAGTTAGATAATGTAATATATTTCAAAACTTAAGGATCAAAAGGCATGAAAATACTTGCTACTGAGAGGCATGTTAGTTTTAACATACATTTTACAAGTATTCTTTTTGTATAAATATTTGAAATTTCCCTTTAATGCTAGTTGATTTTCAGGATTTAAAAATAAATGATAATGGTATGTGGAATAATTATTAATGACATCCATTCTGAACAATTATTATAGTATGTATCATAATTCAAAAAAGAAGTGGAGGAAAAGTAAATGTGCCCATTTATGAATGTAATGCTTTGAATTCTCTTTCCATATTCATCTCTAGTTGACAAAATCAGTTTTGATAATGTGCACAGAGGGTGGTAGTGATTATTATTGTTTTAAAATTCAGGCATCAAGTTCCTAAAACTAAAATAATGATGAAGATATAAATGTGATTTAAAATTTGTGTTAGTAGTTCAAAATAGAAATATTGATGTGAAAAATTGAGACACAATATAGATAATAAAATTAATATAAAAATGAGATTTTTCCCATCTACTGATCAGTTAAAGAAGAAAAAACTCCCACCCATCATAGGAAATTTATAAAATATACCTTTTAATCTCCCAAATATTTTCCAAAATTAAGTAACACCGAAAGCAAATCAAAGCCCATTTTAAAAATATAATATAGACATTTAAAAATGGATATTTTTACTGGAAGTGTAAATGTATGTTTTACTAAAAAGTATTTTAGGATTTTGTAACTTGACAAGTGTAGAGTCATCTTTACTCACTGCCAGTATCTGAAGATCAATTTACAGCTATAAAGCAATTTCACTTCCTCTATAATTATCTTTGTGCATCCACGCACCCACATTGCTTAATCTCTAATATTTTAATGATGGGAAAATATGAAAAGTGTATTAGTAAGACATTCAAAATCCAAAACATAAACATTGAAGATGTCTTTACAATTACCCGTAAAACATCCCTCTTCAGTAGAATAAAAGCAGATGAATCCATCTTTTGTGTACTGGTTGCATTACAAACAACAAGTTGTATTTTTTGATAATAGGTGGGCTAGGGTGTTATTATGAGAAAATGCATTTAGTAGAATAAATGGTGTAACTAATTGGCAAACCTGTTTGTAAATTCCTGTTCTAAAAACTAACAGCTGCAATAGTTGAAGAGATTACAACATCTGAGAAGTGATAAAACAAGCCCAACTTTAAAGAATTACTGAGCCAGTCTCTCCTGCAGAAGTAAAGTCAATATATCAGCATTTATCTAAAATAGAGTATTCAGCTATCTCTATGCTATATAATTAATGAATTCCAGTTTCTATACTGGGATTAAACAGGAAATAAAAAGGGCTTTTTTGATTAGCATATTAATACTTTACCTTGGCATTTTTGTGGTTTTTCTAATATATTTTTTGAATTGTAAACTGCCCAGTCATTGACTAAGATGGGTAGCTAAAGAAATTGACTGATGGGATGGATGGATGGATGAATTTCAAATGCTATCTTTTGGACATGATTAACAGATACCAATATTTGCCATATCTACATTAATTTTTCCCATTACATTGCACATTTCTATATAAAATCTCTTATGATAAAAACACAAAAAGGATGACATACACTATTCCATACAGACTGTTTATTTATTTATTTATTTATTATTTATTTTAATTTGATTTATATGCCGCCCTTCTCCGGAGACTCAGGGCGGCTTACAATGCGTTAAGCAATAGCCTTCATACTTTTGTATATTTATACAAAGTCAGCTTATTGCCCACACAAACTGGGGTCCTCATTTAACTTACCTGAGAAAGGATGGAAGGCTGAGTCAACCTTGAGCCTGGTGAGATTTGAACCTACAGTAATTGCAGACAGCTGGTGTTGATCACTATTCTTTTTAGTCTGCTGAGCTAAACCAGGCTTATTTTTTGGTTATTTTATGGTTAACTGTTCTTATTTTTCATTTTTCTTTTGCATGATATCTTCATTACAATTTTTCCTTCTTTTGCAAATAATAATAATTTACAGCTAAATTGGCAAAATCCATGGAATTTACCCGTTACAGAGGAATACATGTTAGCTGGAAATTTTCTGTGGGTATTTAAATCTCTTTGAACTGATGTGTTACCAAGGTAATATGGTAAAAGAAATCAGAACCATTTCAATTGTTCTCAGTAATGCACTGCCTATTGCATCATGTTAAGAAAGTCATTGTCAAATATAAAAAATCCTTGCATAGGCATCTGGATTTTCTACCTTCAAAGTGCTGGGGTTCACAGAAAGAGTGTGTATATTGCATGAGAAGAAGGAGATCATTTTCATTCAGTTTGATTAGACTTTGTTTTGATCTCATTGAACAAAAGCAACATGGGTATGGATAGCTCCTTGACAGCAACTTTCTTTGACAAAATTTTGAATAGAAATATTTTGCTCTGTTCCCTTATCTTGGAAAATGAAAGATGTCGGGATTTCCGGTGGCACCGCGATCGCGTTGAAGACGCTCGAGTATGAGCGCCCGCTCCTCGGCTCCATAAAAGCCCCCGAACAGCTGTCAAGTGCTGTTGGGAGGCTTGAAAAGTCTCTTCCAGGGCAAAGGGGAAAGGCAAGAGCAGGCAGGGGAAGGTAGAACTCTCCAAGTGCCCCAGAGAAAATTCTGGGGCACAAAGTGTGGGAGCTCCCTAGAAACCTGCCAAGCAGCTCTGGATCCAGGACGACTCTGCAGCAGCAGAGCCAAACACCGCGACCACTTCTGCCTTTTTTGGGGGGGATTGATTTGAAGAAATAAAACAGCAGCAGACAAACAAGCCAGGAAAAACAAGACTGCAAGTATTTCACACTTAACTCCAATTGTTTATTGCCTCCTTCGGAAGTACTAATTAACAGTGGAAACAAAATGGCAATTGTGGTCTGAGTGGGTGTGGAAAATGAAAGTTAAGAAAAGTTTGACTAAGCCTCTTTTTTCCTTTGTGGGAAAGAGACTTTGTAATGGCAAGAAAGTAAGATTTTAATGTAAGGAGGATTTTCTAAGTAGCAAAGTAAGTTAACTGAAAAAGGAACAAGGCCTTTCCTTTTTTGATCTTTTGGGAATTTTTTTTCCTTCTCTTTTGGCTGCAGACAGGCAAAGAGGGAGGGGGAGATCAGCCCATTTTGGAAGATGGCATCAAAACCTGTAAAAACTATTCCCACCAAGGGCTCTGGAAGTGCTGGAAGCTCTCCAGCTCATACATCAAGATTTCAAGTTCCTGTTCCCACAACAGAGCCACAGATTTTAACATTAGAAATGTTACAACAAGCCTTAAAAATCACACAGGATAAACTTATTACTGTGTTTAATGAGAAGATTCAAACGGTCTCAGAGGAGATTTCAGTTAGGAATCAGGAAATCAGGGAGGATATTTTTATGGCATTTCAAGGCTTGGCAGGACATATCAAAATTTTGGATGATAAGGTTGAAGAGATAAAAGAGTCTACTGAAATTCTGGACAATAAATTGGGCTTGGCCCAGGAAAAAATGGAAAGGGCAGAAGCTGATGTTACAATGATTCAATATAGGGATATGGAATTTGCTTTGAGAATAAGAGGGGTGAAAGAGAACAAACAAGAAAATTTGAAAGAGATGATGGTGGAGGCTTTGGCGCAGGCGTTGGGGGAACAGAAAGTCGAAATTGGCTGGCAGATCGACAAAATTTACAGAGTCAATTCATAGGTGGCTAGACAGAAAAATCTACCAAGGGACATTGTGATTTATTTTACTACAAGGAGATTTTGTTATGAGATTTTACAGGCTACTTTTAAAAACAAGTTTAAGTTGAAGGTCAAGAGGTAATGACAATGAAAGAAATCCCCCCAAAAATGTTGAGAGCCAGAAGGGAGTATTCCTTTCTGGTGGATGAATTGAAAAGTTGTCAGATACAATACAGATGGGAGGTCCCAGCTGGAATAGTGGTGAACTATTCAAGAGAAAGACACCGGCTTAATACTATATGGAAAGCAAGAGATTTTTATACTAAGGTTTTAAAGGCTGGACCACCAAAATCACCGGAAGCTAAAAGTAAGAAAGAAGCAAGGGGGGAAACAAAAGGAGAAAGAGAAGAATTATTGGCTATCGCTCAAGGTGGAGGGTCGGCTAGCCAACCCAAGATCTTCTTCAAATACAGTTAACTGATATAACAGAAGAGCCAAAGGATCAAAGACAGACTAGAGCTGCTACAGCCAAATGCAAGGAAGATTTAAGATTGCAACAATTACAGATGGAAACTCAGGAAACTACTAAAACAGAAGTTGTGGGAGGAGCCAGACCTAAAGGTCAAATCAAGAAAGACCATCAAGAACTGCTCCAAAAACTTCAGAGATGGGAACTAGGTTCCTGACTTGGAACGTTAATGGTTTGAATTCAGCGGAGAAAAGGAGGAAAATATTTCATTATCTTAAACAATTCAAAAATGATGTAATTTGCTTACAAGAGACTCATATTAGAATACAAGATCAAAAATATTTAATAAACACAAGATTAGGTGTACACTATGTTGCAGCAGCACCAGAGAAGAAAAATGGTATAGTTATATATTTGAAAAAAGACTTAATTGCAAAATTAATTGAAGCAGATGATCAAGGGAGATTTCTAGCAATTGAACTTATAGTAAAAGGAGAAAAATTACTTTTAATTGGAATTTACGCACCAAACCAACAACAACAAGATTTCTATAAATTTTTACATTCAAAGCTGATCCAGTGCAATTATAAATCATGTATTTTACTTGTTGACTGGAATGGAGTCTTGGATGTTAAAAAAGATAAGAGAGGCCCTAAACAAAATCAAACAATGAGAGCAAGATTGTCAAAATCTTTTTTCGAGATGATGGAAGATTGGGAGTTGAAAGATATTTGGCGGGAAAGAAATCCAACAGAAAAAGATTTTACTTTTTTTCCAGACAGACACCAATCCTTCTCAAGGATTGATTTTATCTTAACTACTAATGATCTTTCTCCTAGGGTGAAGAATATGAAGATTTGTTCCAGAACACTAACAGATCATAGTCCAGTTTGGGTAGAATTGAAGTATGGAAGGGAACCTAAGAGGTCATGGAGGTTAAATGAAAATTTGTTTAGATATCAGGAAAATGTAAAAGAGTGCAAGAGGTTTATGAAAGAATTTTTTGTTATAAATATGCAAAAAGGTACCCCTATGGAAATGGTCTGGGATGCGAGTAAGGCATATATGAGAGGTATTTTGATTTATTTGAACAATAAATTTAGAAAGAGGCAAGGGGGGAAAAGAAAGTTACTGGAAGATGAAATAAAGAAAAAAGAACAAACTTTGATAATGAACCCCACAGATAAAAAAACAGAGGCAATTAACTTACTGAAAGGGCAATTCAACATGTTGTTGGCTGATCAAGCCGTGACTAGTTTACAATATGCCAAACATAATAATTTTTGTAATGCAAATAAACCGGGAAGGTGGTTAGCCTACTTGCTACGAAAAAAACAGAACTTGAGGATAATAGAGAAAATAAAATATAAAGGGAAAGAGGTTTACCAGCAAGAGTTGATTAAGAAGTCTTTTTTAGAATTTTATTCAAGATTGTATATTGCTGACAAAATAGAAGATGCAGATATAGATAGATGCTTACAAAGGGAGGATGTTCATATAATAACACAGGATCAGCGGGATAGTTTAAATCAATTGATAACTTCAGAGGAGATTTTGTTTGCAATTAAACAATTGAAAGTGGGTAAATCACCTGGGACAGATGGGCTGTCAATTGTCTATTACAAATATTTACAGGAGAAAATGGTTGAACCACTGAAGGAATTATTTAATAATATACAACAAGGAGGTGGGGTACCACCATCGTGGAAAACAGCTTTTATTTCTTTAATTCCCAAAGAAGGTCAAGACCATACAGATCCTAAAAATTACAGACCTATATCACTTTTAAATAAGATTATAAGATTTTTGCTAAAGTCTTAGCAAACAGATTAATGACAGTTATGCAACAAGTGATACATCATGACCAAACAGGTTTTATAAGTGGTAGACAAATGAAGGGTAATGTAAGACATATTGTTAATGTATTAGAATATTTGGGGAGGAACAACCAAGTCCCTGCGGTGCTAATATTTCTAGATGCAGAGAAAGCGTTTGATCGTCTGAATTGGCAATTTTTATTGAAATTAATGGAAAGGATGCAATTTGGAGAACATTGTATAAAATCTATTAAGGCAATATATCAGGAACAAACAGCACAAATAATAATTAATGGAGGCTTAACTGAAAATTTTAAAATAGAAAAAGGTATAAGGCAAGATTACCCTTTGTCTCCATTGTTATTTATTTTGTCATTGGAAATATTGCTGAATAAAATTCGGGGGCTGGACGAGATAATGGGAATTAAAATAAGACAGTCTGAGTATAAAGTATGGGCATTTGCAGACGACTTGGTTGTTACCTTAGCCCAACCGGCACAGTCGGTTACTGTATTGAAGCACTTAATTAAGGTATATGGACAAGTATCTGGTTTCAAAATAAACGCAGCCAAAACAAAGATAGTAGCTAAAAATATGATGAGGACCCAAAAGGAAGAGATGGAAAGGGTTACAGGATTTGAAATGGTGAAGAAGGTTAAGTACTTAGGGGTTAATATTTCAAGTGTGAATATGAAATTATATCAGTATAATTATGAACCATTGTGGCAAAAAATACAGACAGAGATGGAAAGTTGGAAAAAAATACAATTATCTCTGCTGGGAAGGATAGCTGCAGTAAAGATAAATGTTTTACCAAGGTTTTTATTTTTGTTTCCGATGATACCTATACTTAAAAATGATAAAAATCTGAAGGAATGGCAAAAAGGTATAAATACCTTTGTTTGGGCAGGAAAGAAGCCACGAGTAAAGCAGAAAATAATGCAAGATTCTCGAGAAAGAGGAGGTCTTAAAATGCCTAATTTAGGATTGTACTATGAAGCAGCTGCTCTCTCGGCAGTTAGTGATTGGGTAAATTTAACAGAGGAAAAGATATTAAATGTAGAAGGATATGGTCTGGTCTATGGCTGGCATGCTTATTTATTGTATAATAAAAAAGTAGATAGTATCTTTAAGAGTCATATATTAAGAAATGCTTTATTGCGTGTCTGGAAAAAATATCAATATAAATTAAATGATAAATTACCAATTTGGACAGTACCCAGACACGCGATAGAGAATACAAGTGTAGAACAAAAACAAGATGAGACTACTTATAAGGAACTCTTATATAAGGAAGGAAACAGATTTCAATTAAAATCTATACAACATTTAAAAATTTCTGCATATTTGAAAGACTATTCAAATGAAAGATATTTGTTGGAATGGAGAAGATGGATTGACTATATTCAAAATAAGTATCGGACTAAGAAGCTTGAAATAGCATATGAATGAAATATGTAATCTAACTGATAGTTGATAATGTGGGTTTATAATGTTTAGAGTTATAGGAGTTAAAGAGATAATTGGAACTTAATACAATGTTAGCATATTTTAGCTTAATGTTGGGGAAATGCTATACCCTGT
>WNWU01013639.1:4656114-4670939 GCA_012654045.1 Ptyas mucosa
GGATAAGAGGGTGGGAATGGGGGAGGGGATGGGTGCGGGAAAGGGCAGGGAGGGGAGAAGAAAATGTTTGTATTCTTTTTAAAACTTCTTAATAAAAAAAAAGAAAAGAAAATGAAAGATGTCCCAGTGTGACGTTCATAGCTTGGAATCTACAACTAAATGTCTAGGTTTCCCTAACACATTGAAGTAGCATTTGTTTACTATGTATTAATGAATGACTACATTGGTTCTGCCACCTGGTTCTGTTCACCTAATAGCAAACAAATATACTATGGATAAGTGTGGTGAGTGATGCTAGTCAGACTCAAAATATCATGCAAGATATGCAATCTGCTTACTAAACTGATTTTATGGATTGTGACACCCTTAGAGGACTTGGCTGGACTATGATTCACTCCATGTACCAGGTTCTGGTTGATGGACTTTGAAATCATGACAGTTGGGTGACCTTGAACCTATTACTCTGCCCCAGCCTACACTTCTCCTTAAGTTGTTGGGAATTTTTCTGGGTGGATTTGAAAGCTGATAATTGGCCAGTTTGTGTGTATAGTAGAGAGGAACTGCTCCTTCAGTAAGGATTCCTTTGTATTATAAATTGAAAGGAAAAAAATTATGTGATTAACTTGAATCAATTTCACACCAAATTATGGAATACAGAAAATGTATCACAGATGTTCTTATTTACATGAAGGAGTTGCAGACTTTAATCTTTTATTCTAATTTTCATCTTGAACAAAAAGTACTATTTTTCTCTAAACTTAATTTTCTTTACACAAGAATGACCCTATATAAATACAAATCTATCCCTTCTTATATATCTGTTTTGGTGAATTGTTTCCTGATTTTTATCCAAAATGTATATGTAACATAGTAACAATATATTTTCCCTCGAGTCTTGGATTATATATTTCCTAATTTAAGCACTGTATGTGAAGCAGTATACTTCCATTTGATGATGCTCTCCCTGAATATCCCCCAGTTTCATCCCTAGTGATTTTTTAAAAAGTTCTGAGTAGGAAAATAGTAAAGCATCTAGTAAAAATGTAATCTTATCAGATTTCTTAAAATTAATAATGGCTTATGTCTCCAATAAAGGAGACATTGTAGCTCAGGGTTGAAATGAGGGTACCTGGTGCTGTTTGAGCTTGGTTGTTTCATTCCAGGTTTCTTTACCCAAACTAGGCAATATGATCAGTACTAGTCACTGGTACTGATGATGTTACCTAGTGTGGGTAATAAAAAATCTGCACGAAAGCAACTAAGCTCAGAATCTTCTATCTCCCTAAAGGTTGGCTACATCATCCCCATCTTCCAAATTATTCTTTCAGGGCTCTGAATAAAGGGTCGATCACCTGGTGTCCTACTTTCCATCTCCATCCTGTTATATTTACATTTAAGATTGAAGTTGGAATAACCAATGGCCGTTCCCTTTGGGACTATCTGTCTCACAAAATAATTATAGTTCTGTTGTATAGATGTTGGTGGTATATTGATGTCTGTGGCATATTGAGACGGATATAATATAAAATATTGCTTGCTCTTCATGTATGCCTTTGTATCTCTGCCCCCTCCTGTTTTTTGTCCCATTTTGGCAGTTAGCAATTTTTGATGTTTATTGATGTTTAATAAATAAGCTCCAAAATATACTTTTGCTAGTTGAATGATTAATGTGTAACTGGCTCTGATATAGGAATTTACTGCATGCATGCAGGGTGCCAATAAACTGGAAATTACCAGTAATTTACCAACAATTAAAATATTATTCAGAATAGAATAACAGAGTTGGAAGGGACCTTGGAGGTCTTCTAGTTCAACCCCTTGCTTAGGCAGGAAACCCTACACCACTTCAGACAAATGGCTATCCAACATCTTCTTAAAAACTTCCAGTATTGGAACATTCACGGCTTATTAGTAACCTTGACTATCACTAAGTGTTGTATCTTTTTATTGTTGATGAATGTATTTCATTCTCCTTATGTACACTGAGAGCATATACACCTAAGACAAATTCCTTGAGTGTCCAATCACACTCCAATAAAGAATTCTATTGTGTTATGTTATGTTCTATAGGCAAGTTGTTCCACAGATTAATTGTTCTAACTGCCAGGAAAGTTCTCCTTAGCTCTGAGTTGCTTGTTTCCTTGATTAATTTCCAACCAGGAGTGAAATCCACCAGATTCTGACAGATTCTGGAGAACCGGTAGCGGAAATTTTGAGTAGTTTGGAGAACCGGAAAATACCACCTCTGGCTGGCCCCAGAGTGGGGTGGGAATGGAGATTTTGCAATATCGTTTCCCCAGAAGTGGGGAGGGAATGGGGATTTTGCAGTATCCTTCCCCTGCCATGCTTACCAAGCCACACCCACAGAACCAGTAGTAAAAAAATTTGGATTTCACCACTGTTTCCAACTATTGCTTCTTGTTCTGTCCTCAGATGCTTTGGAGAATAGCTTGACTCCCTCTTCTTTGTGGTAGAACCTGAGAATTGACCTACAAGCTTTGCAGCTAACAAATTTGGCCATTATTGCATGAATGGAGCTGCTGTTGGAAAAATCTCCTACCTGATGTTTGAAATAGAACTCTTTCTAGCCAATTGCTGATTATTGGCAGGAACAATTATATTTGAGAAGAAAGGTTTACATTCTTTGATACAGTCTACTAAAGCATCAGAAAAGATTGCTAACCCATGAGCAGATCCATAAGGAAACAAAATTTAATCTGCCTGTTGAAATCCATGTTTCATCAGACACTCTGACAAATTGATACACCTGACTGATGATCTGTACTTGGAACTATTTTAATGTTCAACACAAATGTCTTGCAAATATATCCTGAAATGTGCAAGCAAAGAAAACATTTCATTAATTAGATATTTAACAACTATAAAATTTATAGTAGAAAAGTAAGCTTTCATGAAGCTGAGATAGATATCACTAATAAATATTCATGATATTTTTGGAAACAAAAGGTGATTGTAGGTTCCATTCAAGATATTGTGCAAATAGGTGTAACTACTATGGATGTGAACATGAGCTAAGAAACAATTTTTTTCATTTGATTAAAAAAATGAATATGGAACCAGAAAATAAATTATCGGTGTTTTTATATAATTTTTCACATTTCAGTAATATAGAAAGAGCAACTGTATACAATTCATTTTATCCAACGTATTCTTGGGCATTTATCAAAACAAATCTTGTCAAATGACATATTTGTTTGAAAAAACTAATACCAATTAAAAACTGCATCTGCTGAAGACAGTGTAATTAAAGAAATGACTACATGCTTTTATCTACAGTCTAATACATAGCATATTAATGTAACTTTTAAATGCCCACTTTGTAAATTAAAAATAAAGATTTAAAAAACTTTGATGATAAAATATATCTACAAAACTGAATGAAAGATAATGATCCATATTATGAATATATTGCTAATAAAATAGTATGTGCAAAAAACTAAACTGACCTCATGAGGACAAATGATCCTCTTGGGACGAGGTGCTTCCTGTTGCAACTGATATACTGTTGAACATAAAAGTGCAATCATAGTTAGAAGATTGCAATGAATTCTAGCATTTATTTTCACACATTTAAGGCAAATACTTTGAACTAAATTGAAATAAAATGAGAATGGCTGAAAATGGAGATTATATACCAACATATTTCAAATGTATGCCTAAAATAGGGCTAATAAAACTGGGCTGCAGAAACCTGAATGACCTGTAAAAGGGCAGCAAAGAGATGCAGAAGATTCTAATCTTTGCATTTACAAGACAGAAAAATGGATGACCACTTCAGGTTGGGTGACTTTCCTAGGAAAAAAGTAGTGCCAAATCACTTCTGCAAATGATGCCTGGAAATCTGCATGGAATTGTCCCTATGGTTCCCAGGAGTCAAGACTGTGTCAGAGGCAGAAAAATATAAAAGTAAGTAAAAAAAATTAGCAAGATAAGTTTGTAATAACATACTTCATAAAAAAAAAACATTGCCCATGCGGTGAACTAGGCAGAATTTCCCTATCAGCTCTATCCGTGACTTAACTTTTAGCTTCCTTCCCCTCTCTCTCCCAGAATTACTTTCCATTTGAGCTCTAATGATCCTTTGTCAGTAAATGAGCTGGTCAGTAATAATTCGAGTAAATTAAATCAGAAAATTACCTGGGTCAGCAAACAAACAAACAAATACCCTGTTTCCCCCAAAATAAGACATCCCCTGATAATAAGCTCAATTGGTCTTTTGAGAGCATGGCAATAAGGCCAAGTGCTTATTTCAGGGTTCAAAAAAATATAAGACAGGGTCTTATTTTCGGGGAAACATGGTAAAAAAAACCCCTGCATCGTGCAACTGCATTGTGCAATTTGTTGGTATTCGGGGAATTCATAAGCGAGAAAAGCTTTTTGTAACCCAGATAAGCTGTAATCATTTGCTTAGTTAAAAAATAACCATCTTTTTCTTCATGATTTCCTATTGATGTTGCTAGAAGATAAATTCATATATGCTTAGGGATGACTATTTATGGAAGATCTTTGCTGAATATCCTAGATGTTTGACAAGGCTCTATTAGAATATTATAAAAACCAAACAATAAATTGATTTTGTTCTACCAACATGAATTTCTCTTGTATCCATTATAATGGATTCAGTGTTTCTTTCTGATAAACTTCCCCTTATTTGATTAACTTTTTTCCTTTCTTTTCCAGTCTCAAAGCTACAACTGTTGGTTATTGATATAAAGAACACATCTACTTTAACTTCCATTAAGAACACATCTGCATTTAACTCCTACAAAAATGTGACTGCAAGACAGGCTGTATACAATTTACAAACCATGATCCACATTTCTGTTTGAATCTTTGTGCTGGGGATACAGAAAGAAGAATTCTTCTTTCGGAAAAAGCTCAGAACTTGGTACATCAAGTTTTTGCATACAATGACTAATACAGCTATTTCAAAATGAGTCAATAGTAATTTAGCCATCCTTTATGGATTAACTGAAAATCTCATTGTTCCTTGTTCTATTGATAAATGTTGGAACTTGGAATGTTGGAAGCTTATTCTCATCAGTTCCTTGCATCTATCTGTATTATAATTAATGATTTCAAACACAGTAAAGGAAAAAAAAAGGCCTTTCCCCCCAGTAATATAAGGTGTGATGTAAGATAGCTAGGTTGAACTGTCAACCTAACTAAACTACATTGCACTAGTTCAGATAATTCCTCCATATTAGCATTCCATGTCTGTAATATTGCTGTGCTTATCAAACAATATTTAGAATTCCCCTTTTCTGCTGCATTGAAAATCCTTCCAGTCTCCATTCTGAACTGGGGTGAACCGGTAGAAACCCACCAGTGCCATAGTTCCTCCATTTGACATTATTGCTCCATAAATAGAGGCCCTTGGCATTCATAAATATGTTAGATATGGCCTCTTCAAAAAATAACACATTTTGGCCAAAAGCAGAAAAAGATCAATAGGTGTGAGGACTGAAGTTGCCAAGGAAGGGATAAAGAGCTGGAGACCAGATGAAACTACTATCTAAACATTGTGCACAACAAACAACCAGAAACTGATACCACATTAGGCCTGGAGAAAAATAACAGTTCTATTTTATTCTGTAAGAGAGGACTGTAGCTTATCTTTTTTTGTGGTTAAGACATCTTACAATTGAAATAGCAACTTATTATGTATTCAAGTCTTGCTTATGACTATTCCTCTGGCAGCTCTTGAATTCTGCTTGATTTCTAGAGAGAGAGAGATTTATTGCTAGGCTCTGGACAAAGCTCTGAAAGAGAAGTGGATAGCAATAAAAATGATCAAATCCAGCAGTCCATGATAATAGACACAAATTGTGGTTATAATCTGGAAATCCTATCTAGCTGTTCTTCAAATTCTATTCTTTAAATGCATCCACTTTAAATGTAGGCTGTTCTTCAATAGAAAAAGGTATAACTGACATTTTATTCAATATGCCCTTGGAAATCTACAAGACAGCTTCCAGGAAACAAAAGCTGCATTCAAATCAATGGTATCTGTCATGAATAAATGGTCTGAAAACTGGAATCAAAGTTGAAGAAAAAAAGCATTTACCTCTGTAAAATATCTATTAGAAGCAGGTAAACAACTTCCTCAGTAGCCTTCAGATATGTTGAGGTTGCAACTCTGAGAATTTTCTGAAGGGTTGCAGCTCTGGATTTGATTACAGACAGCTAAAATTCTATACCAGGAAATCTTTTACATATACTACAGGTTTAAAATAATCCAGTCATACATCTCTCCAAACCATTGTTTAGATCAATTTATAATCTTTCTCTGATTCAAATTTTTAAAACATTTGATTTTAAATCTTTAAATCCTTGTTTATTTCTTTATGGTTTTTTCTAGGTTATAACTCCAAATTACGTTTGTTGATACCTATATTTCTGAATTAACTTTCTTCCCTCTTCCCATTCTCATTTTCTAAATTCTGAATACTCACAGTATGATTTCCATATTGGTGGTTGATATTCTTCAGCATCTAGAATAGTAATAAAATAAATTTCAATCACTTAAGCAAAACAGTGAAAATATCAAAATTACCGCCTTTCCTACAGAATGATATTAATTCTTACACATGACAGTATTTTATTCATGTTATGTCTTTATATTCTGGAATAATCTTTTAAAATTCTACAAAGTAATAAAGTATATGTCCAGCACATATTTATATGGCTTCATTAAGGATTAAAAATTGCATTCAATGGTTATTTTTTCATCAATATCAGTTGCTCTCATATTGGACCACTGGAACATGATTAATATATTAATAATTAATAATTTGTGACATAGCTGGAGTTTGGTCAATGTAAAAATGAAAAAAAAACTAGTATAGGACAAATAAAGATAGACCTGAGTTTTCTATGTTTTCTCCACTTTTCCAAAATCAGATATGGTCAGTGTAAGAATTTTTTTTATTTGCAGATCAAATGAAGCAGAACAAAAAACAAAGGCAATGCAATACCAGCATTTGATAGATGAGGTAGAACTGTCATGAGGTAGAACTGTCATTATAGCCATACCCTCCTCTTTACATCAGATAAAGTATCAGCAAGCAAAGGCAAAATAGGCTACAATTTGTGATATGAAATAGTATTTTTACACTGCACTTTCACACATTTACTTACTCAAGAACAATTATTACAATAAGTTATTGATCACTTTCTGCAACTTATATACATATGGACACACACATATATGACAATATCATTTATCTATAAAACCTCTAATTGAACTTTTTTCTATTTTTTTCTTAATTGATGTTTTTTACAAGATTAATAAAAATAAAGTGCATTTCTTGAACTCATGCATAAAAGTATTCATAAGCATATACAAAGGCTATTTGCCAAGGTCATTTAATAATTATTTGCAATGGTTTCTGAAAGGGTGCTTTATGGCCCATAAAGCATTTCCAGCCACTGTAAAATGTGCCACTTCTCCTTCACGAATCACATGACCACATTTCAGGCACGTGACACCCAGCTTATATATAGTACAGTACTGTTGCAGCATCCTACTGTCACATGACCACAATTTGCAATGTTCTTTGCCACTTTCTGTGACAATGGCTTCACATTTACGATTATGTGATTTTCTTAATGGTTGTAAAATCAGATCTGATCACATGGGTGCCTTGGCATTCGACAGTCAAAACATATGACTGAAATTCCAGTCCCACCTTCAAGGACTGCGCTATACAGAATGTTTTCTTTAAAACAACGTATTAATTTGCAAATTAATGAAATGAATTCAGAGTTAATTATATTTCTTTAATATTATAAACGATACATGTAGCATTTGAAAGCATCATTCAGTGGAACTAGTATTTATTATTATACTTTCTTATTCAAATGAATTGTTTCTTGCTAATTCAATTTTGTCAGTTCTTTAAAGGTCATAGCTGAAGGCCAGGAATGACATTTTTTTCTCTCCCACTATTCAAGTATTTGGCATTAAAGCTTATTAAATTATCTTATTGACCTCAGCCTTGATCAGTAATTAGATAATGTTTGAGTTGATATGCATGTAAAGAAAAATATGATGGCAGATGTTCCAGCTAGAAAAAAAAATTATGTTGTCTTTTATTTGACTAATACCAAGAAACATCATGTGGGGATTGAAATATTTTAAAAAACTGATAGGCTCTGGCAAAGCAACTATTATGTCACAGTGCATTAGATTATCCATTTTACACAAGTTTAAACGAGTCAGCAGCACTATGGATGTATATTTTATTTTGTCATATGTTTTATGTCTGTGATCAATGATCATAATAAAGTTTGTCATTGCTGCAAAGAGGGAATTCAATTCACCAGCATTCATTCATTAATTCATTCATTCATGCATTCATTCATTCATTTATTAGAATTTGTCAAACACAATTGAGAACAAGAATAAAAGAATAAAAATACAATGACAGGGACGATAGGCACGTTAGTGCACTTATGCATGCCCAGTCTACTGACCACTTAAGTATGTTGTAAGGTCCACGGAAGTCAATTTGTGACTGAAACTGAAAATTTGTAGCTGAAACAACTGAATCAGGTAGAGCATTCCAGACAACTCTTTGACAACTCAGAATTTGACAACTCAGAAATTACAGAAATCATATTTTTAAAATTATGCTGCTGGAAGAAGTGCATAACTATAACTGCTATATTTTCAAATACTCTTGTTGGCTTATTGAGTTTGAATGAATCCTTTAGTCAAGATTGGTCAAATTGGTCCCTTGACTCTTGTTTCAACTACACAGCCATCAGAATAGTGGAGGTGACTGGGAGTTGAAGTATCATGGATGAAGGCAAATACACAGATTATAATTTTATTATTATTTATTAGATTTTTATACCGCCCTTCTTCCGGATTCAGGGCAGTGAACAGCCAACTAAAAACATTGTATACAAAAGTTAAACTAATTTTAATATAATTTATAAAATTTGGCCCATAATTTAAAACATTTCAATTTAAAATCAGTATCAAACGTTTAAACCCACATGGAGTCAGGCCAGCCCAGCTAACTGAACTAATAGATCCCAGGATAATGTTGCAATAATGATCTAATCTGTGTTGATTACCAGGACCAGAGTTTTAGTCTTCTGAGCTTTTGGACTCGTGCTGGAGCCCATCCTGAAGGAACTTTTCCCTTACCAGAATGTGTTGAAGTATCATTTCTAGTCCTGTTTTCAACACTGAGAAAGACAAGACAAGTAAAATTTCACCTGCAGTTAAGTTATTTAATAGCAGCAAAATCAAGCTATGTAGCCCTGAAAAAAAAGGTGAAGACCAAACCTCTGGATCAGAAGCAGGAAACACTCAGGCTTCGAGAAGGAAACTCCCTCCCATGGAAGGAAGCAATAATTTTGTCTCCCATTGTTCTAGAGGAGAAGTCCCCCCCAGTCATAACTCAAAATCCTAATGATGCTTAATTCTTGTGATTGTTATAAGAAATACGATCTGTTTTACTATTTAAGAAAGAAATTGTCAGACTTTGAATTTTCAAAGCAGAATTTGCTTTGAAAATTCAAAGGAACCATTAGCCTTCTGCTTTGCACTACAAGGAGATCTAGCAGTTTAGAAAATGCAATAAGTATCAATTGCCATAGGCACAGTGGCAAGTGAATTTGGAAATATATTAAACTCTGGCTTCAACTGGAAAATTGTTGGTATATATAGATTCTTTTCTATTTTTGAAAGTTCTCCTTTTCATTTTGTAATCTTATCTTTAAATCATAAGCATTTCTTTAGGCAGAAATGTTCCATTTTTCCTATTAAGTGTTAATTGCCAAACATATCCAAACAAAGTCATATGAAATGCATTGAATTACTTTAGAGTCAGTTTAGTTTTATTCAAGGACTTCAAAAGTTCTTCTAACGTTTAGAAGTAGAACAAATTTTGGGTTTAGATTTTATTATTTGGAAATCAAAATATTTTACTTTAGTAAATGTGAATTTACTAAAGACCAAGTAGATCTATCTGCAAGTTGGCAACCATTTAAAAAGATAATTAATTAACTTAATGTTGTAAATATTTGGATATTTTTTGTCAGTCTAATTTCTTTTTGTTTGCAATAATACAAAAATGTGGTTAAGGAAGAGACAAACAAAGTAAAAATAAGATTGATATAAGATATCAGTTCATCATTCTGCGACGATTCTTTAGTGTACAAAGTAACAAAATCAAGTGAATACTGTATTTAGTTTATAAAAAGTAAAATCTTCAATCACTGAAAAGCATGTTTTGTCTTTACCAGTCACAATATAGGTAATCCTCTACTTACAACTGTTTGTTTAGTGATTGTTTGAAGTTACAACAGTACTAAAATAAGTGATTTATGATCATTTTCACATGACCGTTGCAGCATCCCCATGGTCATGTGATCAAAATTGAGGTGCTTGGCAACTGGCATGTATGGCATTGCCGTATCTTGGGGTCACACGATCACCTTTTGCAACCTTCTGACAAGCAAAGTCAATGGGGACATCAAATTCACTTAACTGTGTAACTAACTTAACAATTGCAGACATTCACTTAACAACTGTGCCAAGAAAGGCCATAAAATGGGACAAAATTTACTTAACAAATGTGAAACAGCAACAGAAATTTTGGGTTCAATTGTGGTCTTAAGTCGAGGACTACTTCTACTTAATTATATCTACATTTTATACCCTAGGAACAGTATAAACAAATCTCACCTAAATGAGCATATCAAAAAAAGTAGTGATGTACAAGTGGGCATCAGAATGTCTAATGAATAATAGGTTGGTTTTCTTAAAAATAAATGAGAACAAATTTGGATGTCAATAATAAAACTTTTAAAACCATTTAATAGTGAAAATTATTATGTTTATTTTACTGAGAAAGCTTTTAACCTGTTTGAAACTGAATAATTACTTAATAAAGAAAGACATAAAAAAAAAATCAGAAACCAAATGAATTCTATACATCTGTTTTCAGTGCTGAAGGTATAGCAAAGAAACTCTTTTTTTCCAAGAAGGAAATGGTATGAACTGAATAAAAAAAGTGAAAGGTTATGAAATTATAAGCCTCACTGATAAGTTAAAAGCAACCCAAACTTTTATTAGATATTGTTTAATTGAGGGTTCTTGCTGATATTTTAATAAGAACATATTAATTTTTTATCCTATCTCATCAAATAAAATTACAGTAATCTAATGACTGATTACTGTAGTAGTTAATGTAATTACAATTTTTTAAAAAAAGGATTTAGGGGAATATTAAAACTTATAGGTAAAATTACCTTTCATTCCAATAGGGTGGGAAGTATTATAAAGCACGAGAATAGAAACTGAAAATTTGGTAAATTGATAAAAATCACATAGTTTGGCATGCATGTTATAATAAGTTTTTATTCTGGTTTGAGTAGCTTTCTCAGGATTCTAAAAAAGAGGTTTAAAAAGTGCATGTTAAGATATGTAATCTCTGTCCCATTGATAGAGCCATATAATACAATTGCAACTCTTAATTAAAAGTTGAAGTTTTAATATTAACTTCAGCTAGGTAATAAAAAAAGTAAAAGTGAAATCTGCGTCTCTTGACAAAGAAAAGAAAACAAGCATCAGAGGGGAGGACAAGAAACAATGGATGGAAACTAATCAAGGAGAGAAGCAACCTGGAATTAAGGAGAAACTTCTTAAGGTTAAGGACAATTAACCAGTGGAACAGCTTGCCTTCAGAAGTTGTGAGTGCTTCATTATTGGAGGTTTTTAAGAAGAGACCGGACAGTTACTTCTCTGAAATGGTATGGGGTCTCCTGCTTGAGCAGAGATTGGACTAGAAGACCTCAAAGGTCCCTTCCAACTCTATTCTGATTGATTGAAGAGGGAAGATCAGGCTAGAAAATAAAACCTACAATTTAAGATCAGACTTAAGCAAACTAGAATAGATAAAAGAAAAAAAAAGCTGAAAAGACAATCAAAGAATACCCGATCAAGAAATATCACTTAGAAACAAAAAAAATTAAGGAAACCCTAGAAATAACGAAGCAGCAAATAACAGCTATAGCTAAGAAGTTCAGCAGGTATGAACCTTGAACTGCACACTACAGGTAGAAATCTCCAATTTCAGTCAAATCAAAAAACATTTCTAGCAATCCATCAGTGGAGACTGCAGTAAACCCAGTCAACACCTGACAAAGAAGAAACCACAGATTTTGGGTGCAACTATGGAACAACCCAAAAAAATAGAAACCCAAAGAAATAAAAACAAGACTACAGCCTGGCTAAAGGAGGTGGGAAGAATAAAAATAAATAAGCTGAAAGGAAAGTACTTGTAAATGGTGGAAAAGATAGCAAGAAAATCAAGATGCTGACAGCACCAGGTTAAGATGAATGCATGATTTTTGTTTGAAACATCTAGCTGGTCTACATCTACATCCTCTCGTTGCCAAGCAGTTTAACAGCATACTAAAAAAAAAAAGGTGAAATTGAAGAGTGGCTAAGAGTGATCTTTCTGATAATGAAAGATCGAGAAAAAGGGGCAACGTCGGGTCAATTAACTGCTTAACAATAACTTCCAAATTGCTAACTGGTGAGGTAGCTGATGCAGACCAATATCATCTGCTCTTTCCACCTGAGCAGAAAGGAAACCACCCAAAAGATCAGCTGCTAATTGAAAAGATGATTCTGGAAAACTGCAAGAGAAGGCACTTCAACGTGGTGTGGATCGATTATACAAATACATTCAACTCTTTGCCACATAATTGGATAATCAAGTGCCTAGAAATAATAGGGATTGTTGAGACATAAGCAGTTTTGTGCAAAGATTGAAAGCACAATAGAAGACATAGTTCCTGGCAATGGTGATAAATTGGGAGATGTTACTATCAAGACAGGAATCTTTCAAAATGACTAATTATCACCCCTACTGTTGGTCATTGATTCCTCTCAGTACTAAACAAGTCAGGCCATGGCAATCAGAAACATTTGCCAGACTATCCCACCTCCTTTACATGGGTGATCTGAAGCTTATGGGAAAACACCGTCTGAAATAGAAATCACTGGTCAACACAATCCACATATACAACCAAGAAATTGCAATGGAGTTTAAACTAGATAAATAGTCTAAAACTATCCTGACTATCAACAGGAGAAAAATGTGAAAACTGAAGGAATCTAATGTCTACGGAGGTTCTCAGTCATCCAGGTCATGGTTGTCCCCTAAAGGTGCTTTTCAAAATGCACCTGGATTTTTTTTCTTTGAAGATGTTTCACTCTTTACCCAAGAAGCTTCTTCAGTTTTATATTCACTGCAGTCATCTGATCATTAGCTCTCTAACTGTTGTTGAAGCCACTTTGAAATTTATCTTCACCCTCAAGGTCACCTGAATCAGAATGCAAATGGGTGTGGAACCTTCTTGGAACTGCTGAAAGGACTGAGTTGTAAACAGGAGGTAGGTGGTGTCATATCCTTCCCCCTCTGTTGAGAAAGGGCTGCTCAATTTTAACACAGATTGTCTTTTTTTACCTTTCTTTCAAACAAGCTGCCCTCTCTGTCCAGAATGTCTTCAAAAGAGTGACCTTTGTCTTTCAAATACAGATGGACTGCTGAATTTTGTCCTGATGGGCTTTATTTTCCTGTTATACTATGCATTTGTGAAGTAGATGTTTTATTTCTTCAGTGTACGGTTCTGCATGTTTGACTGCATTGTACTGTATATATCACATAGCTCAGTTTGAGTCTGGATGTTTTATCTTTAGGGTGGCAAGCTTCTGCCTTAGTGTATTCTTGGATTTAAAGTGTACATATATGTTTTATGGATTGAAAATCCTTCTGAGCTTTTCAGATATTCCTACAATGTATGAAATGACAATGTTGCTTCCATTGTTGTTCTCTTTTTTGCCTGTCATGGATGAGCTCCTGCTGGATCTTTTTCTAAATTGGATGAAGGCCCAGTTGGGATAGCCACAGATTCTGAGGGCTTCTTTGTGTTTAGTTCTTTTTCTTTTCTGTCTTTGCTATTAGGCAAACCTTCAGTCCAGTGGTGTATGGTTCTGATCATTTTGTGCTCTAATGTAGGTGGTAAAATCAAAATGTAAATATTGATATCTCAATATTGATGCACAGTCACTCACGCCCTTGTCACCTCTCGCCTTGACTACTGTAACGCTCTCTACATGGAGCTCCCCTTGAGGAGCACCCGGAGGCTTCAACTGGTCCAGAATGCGGCCGCACGGGTAGTGACGGGAGCAACATGGCGCTCCCATGTAACACCGCTCCTGCGCGAGCTGCACTGGCTCCCGGTGGTCTTCCGGGTGCGCTTCAAGGTGTTGGCTATCACCTTTAAAGTGCTCCATGGCATAGGGCCTAGTTATCTGCGAGACCGCCTACTGCCACAAATGACCTCCCACCGACCCGTGCGCTCCCACAGAGAGGGCCTCCTCAGGGTGCCATCAGCCAAACAATGTAGGCTGGTGACCCCCAGGGGGAGAGCCTTCTCTGTGGGGGCACCTACCCTCTGGAACCAGCTGCACCCTGAGATAAGGAGATCTCAAGACCTCAGTGCCTTCCACCATGCCCTTAAAACCTACTTTTTTCAACAAGCCGGGCTGGCTTAGGAAGAAATTTTAGATGTTTTTTAAATTGGTTTGTTAGTTTTAAAATTGGAGCCAAATTTATATGTATTTTAATTCTTAATATTTGTATTGTATGTTTTTAATTTTGGCTGTTCACCGCCCTGAGTCCTCAGGGAGAAGGGCGGTATATAAATTTTAAATAAATAAATAAATCTATGATAAAGTCAATGAAGCTTGCAGCTTTAATACTATTTGCTGG
>WNWU01013639.1:4671039-4682769 GCA_012654045.1 Ptyas mucosa
GAGAGAGAGAGAGAGAGAGAGAGAAGGAGAGAGAGAGAGAAAGAGAGAGGTTTCTGTAAACTTCAATATTGAGAGATTTGTCTTCCTTAATGTGTATTGCACAGTCCACGAAACCCACACTGAAGCCCACTTTCCCAAATGCAGGAGACAAGACCACAGAAGTTGGAGAACACAGGTTTATTTGCTAGCAAAGGTTCGGAGCATTCACATGTCAGATTCTGAACCCTGGGCTACGCCCAAGGTGTACCTTTTATACATTTTGCAATTCTAGCCACGCCAGAGGCGTTATGCTTCTGACTCTATTTCCACATATGTGTACTATCTTACACCGTCTGTTACTTTCCGTGAACACTTCTGGTAATATGTTTCTTAATATAAGTTTGTTAGAAGAATGATATAGAACATAGGTCATTAAGCTCATCAGTACATTTAACAAGTTCCTTATTTCTGTTCCTTGTACTTTCCTGAGGTTTGCAACATAACTTCTGCTCCCACGTCAACACTTCTGAGAGCAACATAATACTGTGAATAATACAATACATAGATTAATATGATTTATAGTATAAGACCCTCCTGTCTCAACACCACCATGGGTTCACCTGTGTCTTCCATCGTGTCCAATCTCTACATGGAAGAGATCAAAACCAAATCCCTAAACCCCTTCATGGGAATGCTACCCAATCATTGGTATAGATATGTGGACAATACTTGGTCAAGATTTTAAAAATACAGGAAGTGGAAGCCTTCACCAAACACATCAACTCTGTGGACAGATATATTAAGTTCAAATGGGGAAATGTTAAGGAAAATAGTTTGAGTTTCCTAAACTGTGCAGGCCAGTACATTAAAAGAAATAGGAGACATAGCAGATAACAAGATCTGGCAATGGCTATGAGCAGAAAAGTTAGAGAGAGAGAGTCAGAGGTCCTAATTCTGTCTGCATTAAACCAAGTCTTAAGAGCCAATGTACATAAAGCCATAATTGAGAAAACAGCAATAGACAATAAATTCTCCCTTTGCAAAGAAGCTGGAGAAAGAGTAGTTAATTGCTGTGAAACTGATTACAAATGAGACAAAGTAGCAACAATGGTGTCCTGGAATATGAGCAATAAATACCATTTGCCTGCAAGCAAGAACTGGTGGGACCACAAAATTATAGAAAATGAAGAAGCTACTCACCTGCCACATAACTATTGATAAGAAAGACAAAAAAGTCTCAATAGTGGACATGGAGAAGCCTGAAGACAGCAGAATAGAACAGAAACAACTGGAGAAAATCACAAAATACAAATATCTCCAAATAGAAATAGAACAACCATGACAAAAGAAAGCAAAGATAATGGATGACTGAGAATCTTCATCAACATACCAGTCTTTTTTGCATTTACTACATAAATTCTTTGAATGTATAGATTTACTCATAATAATTTCACAATCAGTGTAGTTATATTATGATTCTTTAATATCAACATCAAAAAGCCAATAATGGGCTCAAATTAAATACTGGTTTTACTGGAAACTGACAGGGACTCTCTCAATAACACACAAAGCTCTCAGTATTTTGTAACAAAAGTGCAGCAGTTGAAGTATATAGCTAAATGTGGTCACTAAAGCGCTGGCTATGGCTTCATAGATCTCCAAAGTGGTTGCTAAATTAGTTTTTTAAAATTAAAGGAGAGGAAATTATTAAATACGCTTAGAGAATAATTTCATTAATTATAATTTTTAATTAAAAGCAGATGTAAATGAAATGAAATGTAGTTCTTGATCTGATTTTACAGACTACTTTTTGAAATGCAATTGTCAGCATGCTAGTCAAAGCCAAATGCAGCTCCTGCTCAGAACAGCCCTGAGTTATAAAAATGGAAAGCATTGGGAATTCAAAACAAGCTTACTTCAAAAATATTACATATTATAAATCAGTTATATATATTTTATATTTTGAAGCAATAATCTAAAGCTATTGCTTTATCATTTTTTTGCTCCCAAGTAGACCAAACAGGAAAAATGACTAGATGAACTATATCTACTGTATTATAATAGAATCTTATAGCTCTGAAGGTACAATCTGTGCAGAGAATGGTAAGGATGGCGAAAAAGATTATTGGAAGTTCACTTCCTTCTATCCAGGCCATGGCATATAAGTGATGCTTGAGCAGGGTCGGCAGGATTGCCTGGGATGCTACACATGGTCCCCATGTTCATTTTTCTGTGTTACCTTCTGGGAAGAGGCTTCATAGTATCCAGAGCAAAACAACTAGATTCTGTAATAGCTTTGTGCCATATAGTATCAGTCTTGTAAATTCTCAAGATTCTTTTCTCTGCTATGTATTGAAAATGGATTGTGATCTCTTTCTCTCCCTCCCCATATCTATATCCCCACCTACCTACCTACTTACCTACCTACCTTCCTGTCTATCTGCCTGCCTGCCTGCCAGCCTACCTATCCACCCTCCTACCATCCATCCATCCATCCATCCATTCATCCATCCATCTATCTTCTATCTATTTACCACAGTGGCACAGTGGTTAGAATGCAGTACGCAGGCTATTTCTGCTGCCTACCGGCTGCCTGCAATTTGACAGTTTGAATCTCACCGGCTCAAGTGAGCCTTCCATCCTTCCAAGGTTGGTAAATGAGGACTCAGATTGTTGGGAGCAATATGCTGACTCTGTAAACCACTTAGAGAGAACTGTAAATTATCATGAAGTGGTATGTAAGTCTAAGTGCTATTGCTGTTGCTGTTGCTGTTGCTGTTGCTGTTGCTGTTGCTATTGCTATTGCTATTGCTCTGTCTGTCTGTCTGTACTGTGCTGTGCTGTGCATTGTAATGTCATCCTTGTTTAAGTTGGCATTTTTGAATTCTGCTGCTGACATTATGTTGTTTTTATTATTATTGTTGATATCCTTGGGATGGTTATTGTTTGGTGGGTGGTTTTTTTTTCCCAAGAGAAGTGCACTAGAATTTCATTTAATGTGTGTCATTGTCTATGGAGGAAAATTACAATAAAGGTTATTCAATTCAGTTCAATTCAATTCAAAACTCTCATCATCTCATTTATCATCTAGATAGAGATTGGAGATAATAAAGCAATTCTAGACAATTCAAAGTGACTGTCATATCATACCATACAGGAAGAAGGAAACAGCTACACACTATCCTTTCCTGGATCTTCTCATCAGCAGAAGAAATGGTGGCAAATTAGAAACCCCGCAATCCATACTAATCAACTGCTCCATTACCATTACTAAAGCAACAATCCAAACTCCCACAAGAAGAGATGTATAAGAACATTATTCCAACAAGCACAATAAGCAGCCCAGAGCAAAAGGAAACAAACCATCTATATATAATCTTTCAGCAAAATAAATACTCATGTAACTTTATTAAAAAGTGCCTGACTATTCAACTCACTACAGCAATGATCCCCAACCTTTATGTCTTGTGGTCTGGGGAGAGGGAAGAAGAGAACGAGCCCACCGCTCATGCAAGTCAAGCTCCACATGCGCATGCTTGCCAGACCACCACTTGTGCAGCTTGGTTCCGAATGCTTTTAAAAAAAAGCATGGCCCAGCACTAATGGGGTTGGGACAGGGGTGAAATATAAAATTTGTTACTACCGGTTTTGTGGGTGTGGCTTGGTGGGGATAGAGTAATGTGACTGGGTGGGCATGGCCAACTTTTTTTTTTTAACTTTTTAAAGCATTTTTTCTAATGCTTTGAAAAGCCTCTGCCGATCAGGCAACTCAGCTGGGATCATCAGAGAGGCTTTTAAAAAAATACTTCTCTGCCAATCAGGCAACTCAGCTGGGATTGTCAGAGACTTCTCAAAGCATTTTTTTTTATCACCTCTTTGGCCAAAAGGTTGCAAAAAAGGTTGAAAAAAATGCTTTGAAAAGCCTCTGATGATCCCAGCTGAGCCGCGCGATCATCAGAGGATTTTTTTTATTACTTTTAAAAGCATTTTTTCGTCAGAAGAGGTTGTAGAAAAAATGCTTTTAAAAGTTAAAAAAAAAGCCTCTGATGATCGTGCAGCTCAGCTGGGCATGGGGAGGGGGGCAGGGATTTTTTGCTACCGGTGGTTTCACCAAACCACCCGCCACCATCGCTACTGGATCGGGTGATCAGGTCCGAACTGGGAGCATTTCACCCCTGGGTTGGGGACTCCTGAACTACAGCATCCAAAAAAATTTCAGAAAGCACCAATAGACTATTACAACCACATGCCATCATTATAACACACAAACCAACTAAAGCCTGCCAAAAGATCCAGTAGGTCAGAAAGGAAAAAAGAGGAGTAATCTCTTTTTGGTCCACCACATACAGTGTAAGGACTATTACAATACCCTGTTTCCCCCAAAATAAGACATCTCCTGATAAGCCCAATCGGGCTTTTGAGCGCATGGCAATAAGGCCAAGTGCTTATTTCAGGGTTTAAAAAAATATAAGACAGGTCTTATTTTCAGGAAAACATGGTACTATGCTGTATAGAAAGGAAGACTAGGAGAGAACAATCTATATTTATTTTATTTATTTATTTTATTCGGTTTATATGCCGCCCTATCTCACAATGGACTCAGGGCGGCTCACAATAATAAAAACACAAGCCACAATACAAAATAAAATCTAAAATCTAAAAAATTTAAAATTTAACCCTTAAAACCCTCATCAGTCCAGGTCGAAAGATTTGAAAAGCCAAGTTTTTAATTCACGGCAGAAAGTGTGAAGGTCAGGCACTAATCGGAGCTCCAAGGGAAGTTGATTCCAGAGGGTGGTGCACCCACCAAGAAGACCCTTCTATATGCTCCAACTAGCAATCAGACAACACAATGAATTTATCAATGGCAGTTTGATAAAAGCAGCATTGCTTCAGCTTCCCCACATCCAATTTTATTTTTTATTTTTACAAAAATAAAATTCCTGCTTGGGGCCCTTGAAAACTATTTGTACTCTTTTGGTAGACCTTCTGAAGGAAGAAACATGCTTCTCTATATGCGTTTGTGTGAGGAGTGTGTATGCCTAGTGCAAGAAAGTCCAGATTTTTATCAAGTCTTTGAAAGGAAAAAAAAGCTACATATGAATTGGGAAATTTAAGAGGAGGAAAATATAACCTAAACATTGATTCATCAAAGGGCAGTAGGGCTTTGTACAAAGGTCCTAAACATACTGAAATATGTTTAAAGATTACCTCTTTGTTTAAAAAAACAGGATGAAAACTTAGTCTTGAAGTGAAAAGGAGCTTCAAGTGATATGGGAGTGAACTCTGCTATTTCCTGACAATCTTAAATTCGGAATTGCAAATAACAAAAGGACATCGTTAAGTTTGTTCAACTGTTTAGAATTTCAAGATTTCTGATAGGTTATTCAATTTCATTCTAAAATCATATAACCTTATCATTAAACATTTAATGTTTCTAAAGTAGAATTAAGCTATATTATAATAAATAATAAATAATATATATAAATAAATAATATATTATAATAAAGTAGAATTACTATATTTTACAATTTTGCACTCATGTTTTTAAAACTGCTGGAAAATTATGTTTCCATGCTAGGAAAGCAACACATAAAATATACAACATTACAGCTACAATATTATTTTTCATGGTTGGAAGTCCATTTGTAGGGCCAAAATATCTTGACCCTTTTTTGGATGTTTTTTTCATTTTGTGTCTGTAGCATTCAGAAAACTATATATATTTTGAAGAAAAAAGAAAAAAAAAAGGATAACATTTTAACATCTTGGTGATAACATCCAGATCAAAGAGTCACTTTTAAAAATGTAGAAGAATGAAATGTAAATATTGTACATAATTAAAGGAATCAGTATGGTGTGTTTTCCTTCTTTTTTATTGTGCAATTTGTAGTATTAAATTAGACCCTTGAACATCTGGATCACATTTCCCTCAACACTTGACAGTTTGACTACACAGTAAGTTAGAGACAAGTGGCTATGAAAGGTGTCCACACCCTCGCAAGGAGCTTTTATGTGTTCTTAGCATTTTTGATCTCCTGCTTCTATCACCAGAACAGAAGCAAAAAACATCTGCTAGTTTGTCTTTGGCTCTGTATATATCAGTTGTCTCAGCCAGATGCCACATAACATATTATTTTATTTTTAATTATTTGTCAATAACATATTAGGTAATAAGTATAAACATGGATTGGATACATAAAATAGACACAAATAGAGGAAACATTAGGACAGGAACGATAGGCATGCGGTGCTCTTATGCACGCCCCTTACAGACCTCTTAGGAATGGGGTGAGGTCAACACTAGACAATCTTAGGTTAAAATATGGGTGTTTTTGGAATGAAACCACAGAGTCAGGTAGTGCATTCCAGGCATTGACCACTCTGTTGCTGAAGTCATATTTTCTGCAATCGAGTTTGGAGCGGTTCACTTTAAGTATGTATCTGTTGTGTGCTCGTGTATTGTTGTGGTTGAAGCTGAAGTAGTCATTGACAGGTAGGACATTGTATCAGATAATTGTATGAGCTATGCTTAGGTCATACCAAAGGCGGCCTAGTTCTAAGTTTTCTAAGCCCAGAATTTCAAGTCTGGTGGCATAAGGTATTTTGTTGCGAGCAGAGGAATGGAGGACTCTTCTTGTGAAATATTTCTGGACACATTCAATTGTATTAATGTCCAATATGTAGTGCGGGTTCCAGACAGATGAGCTGTATTCAAGAATTGGTCTAGCAAATGTTTTATATGCTCTGGTTAGTAGTGTGATATTACCGGAGAAGAAGCTATGCAAGATTAGGTTTACAACTCTTAATGCCTTTTTGGCGATGTTGTTACAGTGGCCACTTAGATCATTAGATATGAGTACTCCAAGATCCTTGACAGAGTGAGGGTCATCTACAAGGCCGTGTCCACTCAGCTTGTATTTTGTGTTCTGGTTCTTTTTGCCAATGTGTAAGACAGAGCATTTGTTGGTTGAGATTTGGAGTTGCCAATTGTTTAACCATTCCGACATAAAGTCAAGGTCTTTTTGAAGGGTAGCAGCAGTGTCTGTGGTGTTAAATATTTTTACATCATTGGTGAAGAGAACACAGTTGCTTATAGTATGACCACAAAGGTCATTTATGTATAATATGAAAAGTGTTAGTCCTAGAATGCTGCCTTGGGGGACACCACTATTAACAGGTGCAGAATTTGATAGGGCGCCCCTATTTTGATCATTTGTCTGTTTGACAGGAATTCAGCTATCCAATTATATAGGGGTTTGGAGATGCTGAGGATTTTAGTTTTAGAAGTAGTTTGTCATGTACCACTGAATCAAAGGCTTTACAGAAGTCTATGTAAATTGCGTCTATTGCTTTGCCCTGATTAAGATTTGTAGTCCATATGTTCTTGCAGTGTAGAAGTTGTAGATTACAGGATAATTTTTTTCTGAAACCAAATTGTTTATTAGAGAATAGGTTGTTTGTTTCTAGGTGGAGGGTAATGGAATGGTTAATGACTGATTCCATGACTGGCAGGTGATGCAGCATAAAAAGATTGATCTGTAATTTTCAACTAGGCTGAGGTGTCCCTTTTTGAAGATAGGTATGACCATTATACAAAGAAAAGAAACAAATGCAATACATGCTGCTGACAAAATTTCAGGAAGTAATGAAATAGCTATATCAAAGAATAAAGTCTAAACGTTTATTTGTGCAGTGTAGTTATGAGCCAGCAGAACCTCAGGTACTATTATAATGTGCAAAGGCCACCTCTTCCCAATCAAATTTACCCATCCCTTCAGGCCTGGCAGGAATCACGCTGGGCTCCCTCTATGAAGGAATGTCACAAGAGGAGAGCTTTTTCTGTTGGTGCACCTGTCTTTTGGGACATCATTCTCCACCCCTCCCATGGTCAGATTGGCACCAACATGGCTGGCTTTTGGGAAGAAAAAATAGATTTCCCATCAGGCTCAGGAATTAGGTAATATAGGCCGGTACCTGCAAAGTGATTGTATTGCTGGGATTGAGTGTGGTATCCCACAGGTTAGGTTTTTTATGGTTTTAAATTATTTCTATTGTTTTAATATATTTAATTACCGTATATATTCACGTATAAGCCGAGTTTTTCAGCCCGTTTTTCAGCCTGAAAAACGCCCCCTAGGCTTATACGCGGGTCACCAAAAAAATGACTTTCCCTGCAAGCTAGGAAACAGCGGGAGAATGGGGTTTGCTTACCCCGCCCACTCCCAATCTATTGGGACTGCCTCCTGAGTTCCAGCTGATGGCTAGAGGAAAAAAAACACTTTAAATTCTTGCTGTGGGCTTCAAAGGCCCCCCCTACAGCTGATCAGGGTTAAAAGAAAACAAATGAGAAGATCGGTGCTGGCTGCAAAAAGGTGCCTTCTGCAAAGAGCACATTTTTTTCCTCCTTCTGCTGAAACCCAAAGCGAAACTAAAACAGCTTGTTGGCTTTGCTGTTTGCTAAAGCAGATGTCTTTTCTTTTTCCTCATCAAAAAAGGTTGGTGCAAACAATGGAAAATTTATGGCAAATGGCAAAAGAGGGGAGTTCAAGATTTTAAAACACAAAAGAAAAAAAGCTCTATTTAAATAGGGAATTGTAATAATTGAGATATTATTAATTGTATATTGTGTTGAAAGCAGAAATGGTCAAGTTGTGGTTTGGAAGAATATTGGGGGAAATTATTTGGTTTATTATTATTGGTAAATATAATTAATGATTTGTAAGAAATTGGATTGCATGGAAATAATTGGAATATTCAATATTCAAAGAAAATACATTGTATGTTTGTATGTGTGTTTCTAATTATTGCTATTTATTCATATTTGTTCTCTTTTATTCTTTAAAGTTTAACAATTCATTCTTTATCTTAATATCTTTATATGTGTTTGGGATTGGTTTTCTTCCCTTTCATCTTTTTTATTGTACAGCAATCTTTCTCCTCAAACCTACCACCTCTTTTCTTTCCTTCTTGCTTTCTCTTCCCCCCCTGCTTCTCCTCCCTACTTCTTCTTCCTTTCTTCTTCTCCTCCTCTCTTCCTCCCTCTCCTTTTATGCACATGGACTCCTTTTATGCACATGGACTACTCAGAGGGCTGAAAAAGTTATTTTTGACTGGTCCTCACACTTGTGACCAGTCCTCGAACTTCTGACTGGTCCTCACACTTATGACAATCCTCACATTTATGCCCGTGCAGCATTCTTAAAACCATGTCACTCATTTCACAACTGCTTCTCTTCACCATGGTGACAAGATAGGGCAAAAATGTAAAATGTGAGGACAGTCGTAAGTTTGAGGACTGGTCACAAGTGCGAGGACCAGTCAAAAATTACTTTTTCAGCCCTCTGAGTAGTCCATGTGCACAAAAGGACTACCCAGAGGGCTGAAAAAAAGTGATTTCTGACAGGTCCTCGCACTTTTGACCAGTCTTTTTTTATTTTGAAATTTACCAGTAGCCGCTGCATTTTCCACCCCCAGCTTATACGCGAGTCAACAAGTTTCCCCAGTTTTGGGGGGTAAAATTGTGGGGGTAGGCTTATATGCGGGTCGGCTTATACACGAGTATATACGGTATTTTCGTTCTTTTAGAGAGTTATTTTTTGTTATTGTTTGTGTTTTCTAAATTTTGCACACAACTCAGAAACCACATGTATGGGATTGGAATTAACCAAATAAATAAATAAAGATAAAATGTCAACCTGATCCATATAGTATACATATACAAATTAAATTAAAAATGCATGACAGTCGGCTATGGAATAATGACTGAAACTACAATATAAGGTCTATGAGGATGACTTTAAGCAGTAAAGATAACCAAATTTTGACAAAACTTTCAGAATTTATCAAATATTTTATTTCATTATCAAATGGTAACATATAAACATGTGTCCTACCTGTAAATTTAAAAGTATGAAGGCTTGGATTCCCAAGAAATATTTTTAAAAATTATGTCCTATTTAGAATAGGACATAATTTTAAAAAAGCACTAAAACAGTGCTATTACTGGATGACTTCATGCAAATACAAGAGCAGAGTGTTAACATGACTTAGAATCAACTGGAAATAGCTTGGGAATGTGCTAATGCATTATTAGATGTCATTCAGATTCCAGTATGGAAAAAGGAAAAAGAGCTAACATACTTACTCCAGACTTCCAAATCCTCCTGATTTGATTTGCTTAGATATAAATGTTTCTAATTTATATATACTTTGTAACAGATTGCTGTTCAATAGACAAAGTATATTTTCTTATTTCAAGATAAACACGTCAATCTTCAGATTTTGAGGTCAAATAAGATCATGATATTTGGCTTATATTGGTCACTTATATTAATATTGGTTTTGAATCTTATGATACAGATACAATGAAATGTATTTCAGACTCTCCAAGATTGGAAAGGAACATACATTGTGGAATAAATAAATGAGAATTTCTCAAACGTGTTTCCACATGTAGTACCTTGACCTGGATGCTACATTTGACTTAATTTTTTTTATTCCTGGTACTTTAGTTTTCACTTTTATGGTGCACTGTCTATCTGGTGTATAGAATAGACTCCTTCCAGAGGCTAAACTGGCACCAACCTTGGCATCATGATGGCTGCAAAGCCATCAACATTTTCATAGGTCCTTCGCTGATCTACTTATTAATGCTGTTTACAATGATGATTGCACCTATGCTTGTTGAAGTATTAATGCTTCATTGTCTTTCCTGAGTGTTTTATCATTATGTTTGGATATTATTTCTTAAACTAATGACTTGATTCTATCTAGTGTTGTTTGTCACTCACCAAAAAGACAAGAATCATTCTTTGTTTTATAAATAGTTAAATAGTTAAAGCAGCAGAAATACCACTCCAGCTGTCTGGTAATAAATTGGAAATAAAATTATGTCTCAGACTTTAAGGAAGTATCATGAACTAACATTGATTTAACAATTATTTCAAAGATAGGGAAAATGTATATTCTGGCAAAGTTTGTTCCATCCAATTGAAAACATTGGTTTTTTTTTTTTAAAAAGCATCAACTGTAATCTAATAAATTAAATACAATATACTTTAATTTCATTAAAAATGGATAATGTTTGGTATACCTTGACCCAAAGATAAAGTGTTGCAGCAAGAGTCAAGAGAAAAAAAGCAATTATATATTTTCCCTCTTTATATGCATGTATACTAGTTGCATAGATTTATATTTGAAAATATAAAAACCCAGATAAAATATTCAATTCTCTAAGTGGCATATATAGAAACCACATAAGAAATAGTCAAACTAAAGATGATTTTTAAAAATACAGTAAAATTCTTGCCTATCTCTGAAAAACAACTAGGTCTGGAATTACTTGAAATGTATGTATATGAATTAATGGAGCAAAGATTTTTTGGTGAAATTAGTCACCATTTAAAACTATGGATTCAAAAGTGCCCAAATATTGCAACTGATCTAGTTATCTAGCTAGTACTGACATAAACAAACCTTACTTATATATGATCAGAAACAAAATATTACATCCTGTTCTGAAGTATGTAGAACGTTTACATATAGGTGAATTTGCACCTCATTTCAATGGGATTTATAACATATGGTGCATGCTTCCCCAACTAATACAATTTGTAGAAACCAATGAAATAAACAAGTACATGTTTATAGCTTATTTCTAGAAGAAAAAAGCTAATAGTTGCATATTTTACTCATACAAATGGAGTGGAGTGGAGTGGAGTGGAGTGGAGTGGAGTGGAGTGGAGTGGA
>WNWU01013639.1:4682779-4692850 GCA_012654045.1 Ptyas mucosa
TAGAATAGAATAGAATAGAATAGAATAGAATAGAATAGAATAGAATAACAAAGTTGGAAGAGACCTTCGAGGTCTTCTGGGTCAACCCCCTGCACAAGCAGGAAATCCATTTCAGATAAATCTCTTTTTAAAAAGCTTCCAGTGTTGGAGCATTCACAATTTCTGGAGCCAGATTGTTCCACTAATTAATTGTTCTAACTATCAGGAAATTTCTTCTTAGTTCTAGTTTGCTTTTCTCCTTGATTAGTTTCCATCTATTTTTTCTTGTACTGCCCTCAGGTGCTTTGGAGAATAACTTGACTTCCTCTTCTTTGTGGCAACTCTAGAGATATTGGAACACTGCTATCATATTACCCCTAGTCCTTCTTTTCATTAAAATATACATACTCAATTCCAGCAACCATTCTTAAATGGTTTTTTAGTCTCCAATCCCCTAATCATCTTTGTTGCTCTTCTCTGTACTCTTTCTAGAGTCTCAACATCTTTTTTACATTGTGGCTGCATCCAAAACTGGATGTAGTATTCCAAGTATGGTCTTACCAAGGCATTATAAAGTATGGTATTAATTCTTCACATGATCTTGATTCTATCCCTCTGTTAATGCAGCCTAGAACTGTGTTGGCTTTTTTGGCATCTGCAGTACACTTCTAGCTCATTTAAATCCTTATATTTTGTTGGACTCACATATTCAGCTATAAAATCTGATAATTATCAGAAACAAATGGCAAATGGAATAAATATTTAGATTTTCAAACAAGGTTGATGGTTCCTGTTGCTTGACAATTTTCTTTCTGCCTCTTGAAGAAAAAAACAATTTCTTATTATTATAATTAAATTACAAAACCTTTGCCAAAAAGTTGACATTAGTGCACGATATTTTATAGCGAATACTTCACAACCAGATAATACATTTTATAGTTGTACTGTATCTTTTCAACCCATATATAGTCTGAAAGTTTTCAAAGTTTTCAAAATGGAATAAATGCTTACCACTCTCGTGGAGGCTTACCTGTTCTCAAAGCTGCCTGTGAGGCGAAGACTGGGTGGGGAAGGCTCAGCTAATCATTATTCATAAAAACAAATGCTTTCCAATGTCTACAAGTATAGTATATAAAGACAACTTCACTCTCTTATTGCATTCTCATAATAAACGTTCCAAGACCTGCTGCTGAACCTAGAGATCTTTTAAACTTTATGGATAATAGTCAGGGGCCGACTATCCTCTATATGAATGTTCTTTCAAGTATGGTCAAAGGAGCCTGAGAGTCTTTCCAAGACCCTCTCAGAGGTCTGCAAACAAAATTATTTGCCAGATATTTGCAAAAATATAAAACAATGGCACTCTTCTCTTTTTTGTTAAAAGTAGGGTGAAAAATACTTCATTTATCTTCATATGTAATGGGTTTAAAATTATTATTTTTACACATTTCATGTATTGATAAATACAACCTACACAAACAAAAGCTCTTTGGGTCCTCCATAATTTTTAAAAGTGGAAAGAGAGCAAAATGTCTTAAGAAATCCTGTTCTGTAAATCTGTTCCACTGAGTTCTCTAATCAAATGGTTGCTACACCTGGATACACCTGATTAATATGATTTATTGGGTTAGGGATTTTCTGTCTTCTCTGTGAATTGTATTGTGTTGGGGGGGGGGGGTTGCACTGAGGCAGCTCAACTGGTAGTAAAGGTAAATAGAACCCACCCCTGCAGCGATCTTCCCAGTAACATGTCTGTGATATTCATTTAGCTTAATGATATGCTCATTGGGGTGGGAATTTGATCATTAAATGAGAAGAGGATGTATAGCAAAATCTACACTTTCTCTTATTCTTGAATCTGTCCCTGGATCTCCTTCTAGATCCCAATACTCACTTATAAAAGAGAATTCTAAAAATAAGAGCAAGTTTGATAGGAAAAAAAATAAAAAAAAATAAAACAAAATACGGGCTGCAGTGTCAGTTATGCTCTGAATTTAACTTAGGCAGAAAAATCATGCCTACAAAATATTCATTATTCAGTCTAATTATCTGTAACTGACAGCAATGATAAGAAGAAATGTTAGCCATTAAAAGTACACTTCTTTTTGGTATATAATAAAACCTGGAAAAAACAATGCTTTCAATGCTAAAATAGAATTTGCACAAAACTATGAAACAAGGAGAAGGAAGACAAATTTCAGGAATTAAGAAACATAGAATAGCATAGAAGCATATGTTAATGTGTTCAAATGGTAGCACAAAGCAGGTTCTGTAATAAAAGGCAGAGGTAAGTGTGAAAAATTATATTAAATTATGCATTCATGGCAATAAAAGAATAAGTATGTAGTTGGTAAAAAATAGAATAAATTATAAAATTATTATACAAATGATAGAACAGATGTTATCATTTAAAATATTCTAAAACATATTTATGAATATGTATACAGAATGCGAATGCATGTGAAATCAAGATACTTTTGGTTCTGCAACTAGATCATCAGTTAAGATGACAAATTGTTTATGCCTATTTTCATCTGACTAATGCAAAGAACAATATATGGTAAGGAAGATTAGATTTAGTACTCTTCATAAGATTATTGTAAGCAGAAACATACCTTATTTTTTTAAAAAATAAAGGAAATTGTATTTATTCAAGACAAATTAATATATCCTTGAACCAAGCTCTGCTTTAAAAATGTATACTCTAAGAGTTCCTTAACATTATGACTTCACTATACACTATTTTACTATCTCCATAATTCAAAATCAGCCTGTCATAGTGGTCACTGACTGGAAATTATGCAAACTGTAGTCTAACATATCTGTACAATTCCATATTAGGAAATGATTTTCTCTCATAAACTGAAGTACATTGAAAGGAAGATAGTCCACCAATTGTTACTATAAACAATCATAATTCTTAAACTCTATCTACATTTCAATTAAGCACTTAAAATTTTCTGATTCTCATTATGGTTTTCATACTTGACTGCAAACCTAAATACAAAAAGGTTGTAAATAATCCTGTAAGTAGACCCAAAGAATAAAGAGATAGTCAATCTGCTAGTAAAGAGATAGTAAAGCCATCTTATTATTTATTACTATTTATAGACTGTTTTCTTCCTTTATGTTACTACTGATGTGCTACAACCACTGATACTATAGTTATAGAAATTGAATATCAATCTCCCATTCTATAATGAAAAAAATATTAGTAAATAATTTTAATAATATACTTTTGCTATGGATGCTTTTTGTCAGAAAATTAACAGAAACAAATGAAGTAATTTTGTAGAATAATGATGATCAGGAAGCCAGCAGAAAATTGGGAATTACTGTAACTCCATTGCTTTTTTGTTTGCCTGTTATAAATCTGTTTAGGTAAGGAAGTATCTCTAAAAGGATGATCCAACAAGTCACAGGTTATCAAATATGTAATGTAACTCATTACAGCACAACACACAACAGTAATTAAACCTACAACAGTAGTTCCATTTTTAAAATTGATGTGACTATTTCAAAAGTCACTATATAAAAGATCTCAAACCATCCTATCAAGTTGAATAAATTGGAAGAGAACTTGGAAAAAAACATCATTAAGAAGTGTACTCAGGAGCAAATAATATATTTTTCTGCATATAAAAAAATAAAGGTGAAAAAGTATGAACAAGGTTGTACAACATGAACTCAGAATACAATGGACACAAGCTAGGTTTTTTTCCAAACTATTCCAGGACTATCCCAAGAACAAGGATCCCTATATGAATGTAGAATATTTGTTTTGAACCTAACACCTATCTGTTTCTACCTTAAAATTGCATTTAAATCAATTTACCTTAAATTGCAAAACAAGAAACTAAATGGTAAAAAATGGCCATTAGAGATACAGTGATATTGTATTAAGTTTTTAATTAGCAATATTTCAGTAAATATGAGTTTGCCAAAAACCAGAATGAATGAAAAAAAAAGAGCTCTTCACTGATAATTAACATGAATGAACTTTTGAAATTAAAGCTCAATCTGTCTCCATAATCTTGAGGAATGTAGAATTATATTAAGGCAAACAAGATTGCCTCAAATCAAACAGATTTGATGTTCTTTAAAACTAAATGAAGGAATGGAAATATCTAAACTTTGCTTGCTGTCTTTGTTGCCTCTTTTTTTTGGGGGGGGGTGAGACTACAAGTAAAATTAATGATGAATGTTAAGCACCTGGGAAATTAGGAAATTTAGGCAGTTCAAATGAGCATAAAGATATATTGCGAGCTTAATCTCTCTACAAGAATCAAAACTATTAAAGGTCAAAGGAAATTTGTGGGAGTCAAGGTAGGCTGGACTTAGATCTTTATGGGCGCAGGGACTCATGACTGATGGTATGTTTGACCCCCGCCCCTCCCTCAGGTTCAGTCTGGTCATCTCCTACAATGATCAAGCTGTTAGTAGACTTGAAATCCAGACTGAGGAAATACCATTGTAGAGATCTATGTAAGCAGTTGCTAAGAATTGACATCAACTTGACAGCAAGTGTTGGCTCAGTGGCTAAGACGCTGAGCTTGTCAATCAAAAGGTCAGCAGTTCAGTGGTTCAAATCTCTAGTGCTGCATAGCAGAGTGAGCTCCTGTTACTTGTCCTAGCTTCTGCCACTCTAGCAGTTCGAAAGCACATAAAAATGCAAGTAGAAAAATAGGAACCACCTTTGGTAGGAAAATAACAGCATTCCGTGTGCCTTTAGCATTTAGTCATATTGGCCACATGACCACAGAGACGTCTTCGGACAGTGCTAGCTCTTCTGCTTTGAAACGGAGATGAGCCCCCTAGAGTCAGGAACGACTAGCACATATGTGCAAGGGGAACCTTTACCTTTTCCTTTACCTGATAGCACATAGTATGTCAGAAATCTTGTACAGTAGCTCCTGGCTTGAAGAATTTCAGAATAGCTCCTGGCTTGAAGAATTCAGAGCCACATGTCTGCAATTAGATGCATTGTTTCCTGTGAAAATATATTTATAACTCTACTATTAACTTTCTTAAGTATTTTACTGCTAGCATTGTACCAAGAACAGGACAACTGGTGAATTTTCCCTGTTCAAGTGTCTCTACATCTCAAGATGCTCTCTAGTATCCCAATCTGTAGCTGGCTTTGTTTTTCCACATTTGTTAGGCCACCTATTTCCACATAAACAACTAAGCATTAGCGTATAGATTGTATATAAAATTCAGAAACTTTCTCATTAAAAAATGGTGTTAATTACTAATGCTTTGCATATAACAGATTCTCATTTTACAAAAAGAATTAAAACAATATATCATCTTCACAGAAGCTGTTGGGCACCAAGCAAAGGGATGCATATACCGATAACCTCCAAGCGTACACTAATGCATTCCATACTGAGTTGCTGAAGGTGAAGAAATCATACATTAGTGCTTAAAGTACTGCAGTGGCTACCAATTTATTTCTGGACAAAATACACAGTATGAATCATTACTTTTAAAGTTGTACATGACTTAGGACCCTGTTACTTGCTCTATGAACCTTAGTGCTGACTGAGAGCAATTGAGGAGTTTTACCTATAATTGCCAAGAGCTCATTTGGCAGTCACTCAAGATAGCTTCCTCTATCATTGCTCCAGGTCTTTAGGAGACACTCCTTGTAGAGTGCAAGATCTTTGTTAACTTTTACAAGACTCCTTAAAACATACTTTTTGCACAGGATTTCAATGGGATTTTAACTATTAACTATTCAATCTAGTACTTTAATTTTTTATTTAACTCTTTCTACTGTTTGCATTTTCAAGTTGTTTTGTAAATTACTATGAGACTTTACTTGTCTATCAAGTTAAATAAATAAAACAAATGTGCAATAGATGAGCATATCTCATCATAACTTGACCTATTCCTGAATTACTTACTGTACTGGCCCTATTTTTTTTTTTTTTTGAGAATGCTGTCCATTATGTAATATGTAACACAAATGTGCCAAAAAGCAGCTACTTTTATTTTTAGTTAGAGACTGGCTGATTTTTTAATTTGTTGAAATTTGTCATGGTATAGCAAGCCACTCTTTTCAACTAATTATTAGAACATAATCTGCCTGTTCCTCTGGTGAGAGCACAATAGGTCCGGGGCACACCCAGTACCTGATTTTCCCATGGGCCCTTTAATGAATGAAAGTGTTTCACATTTTGTTTCTTTGTGTTTTTAAATTACAGTCTCAGCCCATACAATTTAAAATTGCACAATAATGCAAAATCTTGTGCTGAGCACTCAAGTGGAATACGTGTAGTAATTAAATATTTTCTAAATAGTAGCAGTTTATTATGGAACATTCTCCTGCAGAAGAATAGATTGCCCATATTCTCCTGGCATTTTGATAACAGGCCAAAGCAACCTTTTCCCAGTTGATTTTGGCCTTTAGCTTTGGAGAATGCTACTTTTAATATATTTTTGATTTGTATCATTTATGTATAATAGTAAGACTTTTTTCACAAGATTCATTAGGATTAGAGTAGATTGCAAATATTATGAAGATAAATATTAACTATATGTATATCTTTGAATGTGAAAAAAAATAGAGTTATCAACTCTATTATAATTACTGCTTCTATCTACCATAGGCTGGCTAACACTACGATTAAGAGCCAGGTGGTTACTTAAAGAAAATGCAATTTATATAAAAATCCAAGAATGATACCCTGTTTCCCCCAAAATGAGACACCCCCTGATAATAAGGCCAATTGGGCTTTTGAGCACATGGCAATAAGGCCAAGTGCTTGTTTCAGGGTTCAAAAAAATATAAGACAGGCTCTTATTTTCGGGGAAACACGGTAATATACTTAAAACTTGTCATATTCAAAAACATTATACTGAACTTTATTTTATTAGGTACTAAGGTAATATAAAAAACTACTTGATGCTGAATAAGATTAATTTACTCAACTTGTTCGTACTGAATTCAGTGGTTGGCTGGCCGATCTAGACATGTCAGGATTAAATGAGCTTTAACTCTTGTGCAATATACTAGAAATAATAGGTGTGCAAGATCTTACATTAATCTTAATGAATACTTGCCCAAACTCTTCTAAACTGTATGCTTGATTATTAAATTTGTTGTCTTCAAAGTCAGTGACACATGCATAAGACAAAAGTTCCCGAAAGCATCAAAACTAGAAATGTTACTCATAGGTTTTTCTTTTTATGTTATTTATGGAATCAGACTTTGGACTCAATTAGAAAGTAGATCTTGGTCTTTACATGCACATGACAAAATAATCTCTCAGAAAACAGAGAATAAATGGAGGATTTATAGAAGAAAAATGGTGCCAGGAAGAGATCATTAAGGTCCAGACAAACTTTAAGTTAATCTTAAAAAATAGATGTAAAATAAATAAATTAAAATGTTTAAATGCCTAATTTTTTTTAAAGTCAGTTGTAAAAATGAATAGTCATCCTGAATGAAATTGAAAGTTGGAGATTAAAGTGAAGACTGGGGAAAACTTTGCAAATAGGCAAGTACTCTACTTTTTTTTTAATCTTGTAAATATAATTAAACTTACTCTAGAGGTTTGGCATTAACATTTCACAGACTCATATGATAACTGAGGAAAATACTCTACCTAGCATTAGATCTGAACATCTTTTACCATGTGCATTCATTATTTATTAGCAATAGTTCATATTCGCATGATGCAACTAGAAGCAAGACTATCAAGGCAGAAAATTATGATCCTAAGTCCGAATATAGGCCAGCTGCAACAAAACAAATTATAACTGTAAAGAAAAGGCATAAGAAGGAAACTCAGAATTTAAATCCAGGATATAGGGCAGGGGTCCTCAAACTTGGCGGCTTTAAGACTTGTGGACTTCAACTCCCAGAATTCTCCAGCCAGCTATCCTGGCTGGATGAATTCTGGGAGTTGAAGTCCACAAGTCTTAAAACCGCCAAGTTTGAAGACCTCTGATATAGGGGATGGGGTCAAACTTGATTGCGTCACACAACATATCGTGACCTATTGTGACTTTTTCCCCCCCTTGTGGAGCCAGAGTGGGCATGGTCTGCATGTGACGCATCTGGCCCACTGGCCGCCAATTTGACACCTCTCATATAAGGCATGTTATATATACATGGACCTAGATTCTTCATTTTTGTAAAAGCTAACTTTCCTCATAATGATGGTTCTTTAAATATGCAGCAAAGTTTCTCAAACTGAATCCTTGACTATTAGATGGCTAAATTCTTAGAGAAACAAGAATTAATGCCTGGGGACAAGCCTTCATTTCAAGGTAATAATAAACTCACCTATAACTCTCAGAACATTATATCCACATTGAAATTTGAATATGATTAACAATTTGAGTGTCTACAATTTACATAATTTTAACTACAATATTATAAAGTATCAACACAATGAGTTAAAGCAAAACTAATTACATACAAATAGATATACTGTTTTGTAAAACAACTAATTTGCATTCTGAATACACTCACTTAAAAAGTTTACTAAGTGAAACTTTCTTTTGTGTAAAAGTCCGTAGCCATCAGATTATCAATGTTTTGTTCTTAACAAGGGTTTATGTTATCCTAAATCCATTGTATGGTACAATATATAAAAAGATTTAACAGTTAAACACTGTGCTTTTAAATTTTTTTGAAGATTTATAGCCAAGCATTTCAGCCTATAATAAACTACAATACTTAAGCTAAGTCACGTTTCCTATGTAAATCAGTATAATTTCAATTGCTAAACTATGATTTTATGCAATTTTACTCAATGTTATAAAACCATCGGACAGAAAATGCATGATTGGAAAGAAAAGATTGTCAAATCCTCATCATCTGAAGAAAGCTTGTTTGCTAAGAGGTTCAGTAAAAGATAAACTACTAATATTAATTATTTGACTTAAAGAAATACACTGTGAATTACAAAATATTTAAAATGCTAATAATTATTTAAAATCTAATAATTACAATATATCTGTTTCAAAGCTTAAGCTATATTCATTCTAGACATAAATTTCATATAAAATATTTTTACATATCTGTTGTAACTATAGAACCATCTACTTCATTGTTGTCATAACTAATAATTAACTTGGTTATCAACACTGTATCAATATAGAAGTGAAAAACATGGCAAAAGTAAGAATGAAATGGTTGACTCCCTAATTATGCAGATATACATTTACCAATAAAAGGGAGACACAGTTCTTAAAACCCAAAGTCCCTCCTGAACATCTAATAACATGCTAGAATAATTTGTTTCATTGTTTGGAAAGGAAATTCCTAAGTTCATACTGAATACAAAAGATAAACCATGCATGTCGGGTATTTCGTCTTATTTTGAGGTACAACACCCTACTGTCCAGTCATAACAATCTTAAAATCCTGGTGTTTTACAAACAGCTCTCACTTTTGCCTGGATAACACTCTTGATTGTCAGAAAGAGAGTAGGACTCGAAGCAGAAAAAGGATTTAGGAAATACAGATTAAAAAGGTGGCGTCAGAAACTTCCAAAAGTTCTACAGATTTATGTTCCAGGCTGAGAGAACTCTTATTCTTTTTCATGCTGAACAGCACACAATATTTATATTTATACACTATTTATTTAGTGTATAAATAAAATTAAAATACAAGCACCATAGTCAAGGTTTATGAGATAACTCTGATGTTAATCTGCCACTTGCAGGCACTCTTTGCTTAACAATAATAGTTCAATGAAATTTATAGTAAAAAACATTTAACTGAATATAAAGTAAATGTACCTAGATTACTGGGATAAATGTCACATTGTTAATTGTAATTCTTGCCTAGCAGAATGGTCCCTGAATCAAACCCAAAATAAGAATGTTAAGTACTAGTTTTTTTAGCAGTTAATATAGAATTACTAAATTGATTCCATTGATTCTTGGTCTTCCCAATATTTACCGTAATCTGGCATCCTGCATCTTGAAGCTAATATTCTGTTTCTTACTAATTTGTTACTACCGAATCTGTGGGCGTGGCTTGGTGGTGGTGGTGGTAATGTGATTGGGTGGGCGTGGCCAATTTTTTTTTATACATTACGGTAAATATTGGGAAGACCAAGAATCAATGGA
>WNWU01013639.1:4693250-4711569 GCA_012654045.1 Ptyas mucosa
TCAGAGACATTTAAAAGAAAAAAAAGCCTCTGCTGATTAGGCAACTCAGCTTGGATCGTCAGAGGCATTTAAAAGAAAAAAAGCCTCTGCCGATCAGGCAACTCATCTTGGATCATCAGAGACATTTAAAAGAAAAAAAAGCCTCTGCTGATTAGGCAACTCAGCTTGGATCGTCAGAGGCATTTAAAAGAAAAAAAGCCTCTGCCGATCAGGCAACTCATCTTGGATCATCAGAGACATTTAAAAGCCTTTGACGATCCCAGCTGAGCCGCGCAATCATCAGAGGCTTTTTTTTTACTTTTAAAAGCATTTTTTTTGGCCAAAGAGGTTGTAGAAAAAATGCTTTTAAATTTTTTTTTAAAAAGCCTCTAATGATTGTTTGGCTCAGCTGGACATGAGGGGTGGACAGGGATTTTGGCTACTGGTTCTCTGAACCACCCGCCTCTATCGCTACCAGATCGGGTGATCTGGTCCAAACCAGGAGCATTTCACCCCTGGTCTAATAGGGATCAACCTTCATCTTTGAGAAATTTTGAAACATTAAATAATAGTTTTAATCTTCTTTTTAGGTTATACATTTTGAGATTTTTCTCCCTCTTATCACAAGACTTTGTTTATATTCACATAATCTCCTACAATGATATTTCTAAATTCATTCTTGCTTGTTTAAATCTTTTTAAAAACATGATGTCAAGAAGTGGACCCAGTCATTGAAGATGAATCTGACTAATGCAAAATAAAGTGAAATGATTTATTCCCCTACATGTATATGTATGTGTGTGTGTGTGTGTATGTGTATTATTCATGGTATTCCTACTAAGAAAATTATCTTATCAAAACATGGTTGAATATGTTGATTAGTAACAGTCACCAAATTATTTTCAAATAATAAATTGTTTTCACATCCATTATTTTATTATCTTTGTTAGACTTGTCCCTCATAGGTATTAATATTAAGCTGAATGGTCTGTAGTTCCCTTGATTGTTCATTACCACATTTTAAGGTAGGGGCATTTTCTGTCCTTCAGTCATCTGGCAGTTAATAGGTTTGTCTCAGTGGTGGTTTTCAAATTTTTTCCCTATGGCTGTGGGAACCTTGCTGTGAGTGACATCTAGTTGGCCATGCCCACTCAATCACATGACCCCCACCAAGCCACGCCCACAGAACCCGGTAGGAAAAAAAATTGAATTAATACTATATTTTTCCTTAACATCACCCATTCCCTGAGGGTCTAGGACTTTTAGTCTCTGACTTTTCATTTTCCTTGGGCATTTCTCCTTGGGTGATACTCCACCGACTTATCTCCTCAGCTGGCATGCCTCCAGTCATTTGCCGGGGGGAATGGGCCACTGGCCTCTTCGTCCCAGACCCTTCAACATGGCCCATTCGCAGAAAGAGGGTTTGTCCTGGGTGTTCTGCACTCTGTGACAGTTAGCCCCGAACCAATTGGCTAGAGGGGGTGTAATAGAAGGAAAGAGGTGTAAAAGAATTTGCCAAAATGCCTTTCTTCCGAGACGCCCAAGGAGAATTAAAAGTCAGACACTAAAAGTTCCATTCCATTCCCTGAGGCCCCAGAGACTCCGCCTGCTCACCGCCTGCTCTCCCTTAAGCATGATGCTTCGCCCTGTTTCCCCTCCTTCAGCGACCCCGGCCCTTAATCTCCCCGCTTCCTCCCCCATGACCTCTTTCTTCATCCCACGGCTGCCACCTTACCTTCCTCCTGCAGCTGCCAGGGAAAGCAAGCCAGGGCTGAGCCATCGCCGCTGGGCTTCCCACCAGCCCGCATCTCACCTCCCTTGTTGCAAAATGCCTGCAGCCCCCTCCTCTTTTTTCAGTGTGAGAAGCCTCCCAGTTGCTGCTTTGCCAGCTGGAACCAGTTTTCTTGCACCGAAAACTACCAGCCTCCGCTTCTCACTAGTAGTTTTCAGCACAAGAACCTTGCAGCCAGCCAGTGCAGCCAGCTTGGTTCCAGCTGGCAAAGTGGCAGCTGGGAGGCTTCTCACACTGAAAAAAAGAGGCGGCAGCTGCAGGCATCTCGTGACAAGGGGGGCGAGATGTGGGCTGGCAGGGAGCCTAGCGGCAATGGCTCAGCCCTAGATTGCCTTCCCTGGCAGCCAGCTGCAGGAGGAAGGTAAAGTCACAGCCATAGGATGAAGAAAGAGGCAGTCATGGGGGAGGAAGCGGGGAGATTGAGTAAGGGCTGGGACCTCTGAAGGAGGGCAAATGGGGCAATGCATGGCAAAGGGGGAGCGGGCGGCATATAGGAGGCAGCTCAGGAAAGGCCAGAGCCAGGGAGGCAGCAAGTGGGCGGAGGCTCCCAGACCTCAGGGAATGGCACATCTCTTGGCCCTGGCCCCCAACCCAAGGTGAAGGGCGAGTGGGCGGCATGCTTACCTTTGGTGAATTGAGCGAGTGGGCAAGGTGCGGAGGCAACTGGCAAGGGGATTGGCTGGCAGCATGGTGAAGGTGACATATATAGGGTGCAGGTGGGTGGGGTGAGCATCGAGTAGGTGGGTGGGGTGAGTGTCAACTAGGCAGGTGGGGCAAACAAGCGGCAAGCGAGTGACTGGGTAGGGCGAGGCCAGCCAGAGGTTGCTACCAGTTTGGCGACCCAGGCCAAATTTCCCCTACCAGTTCACCTGAGCCGGTGCAAACCGGCTGAATACCACCTCTGGTTTGTCTCCAGAATTTCTCAAAGATATGCAAACCGTCATGCAATTCATATGACCTCTGACATTTAAAGTAATTCAAATAAACCATCTTCAAGATGAAATTGGAAGAAATGATCTTTTGTTGGGAGGGAAAACCAGAGTAGATACTGAGAAGGTTATTTTTATGTGTTGTTATTTGTTAGCATTTTGCTAAATTTTAAATTTATATGCTACTTCTTTTGTCTTCTTTAAAATGTAAACATAATTGAAGCCCTTTTGTTTTCTGTAACATTCTTTCTCAATATAAAGTTATTCTGAACTTTAATATTTGTGATGTCATTGTTATGATTCTGGATTATTTCTATGTATTCTTTGCAACTGTTCCTCTTTCCATTTCTTCTTCTTCTTCTTCTTCTTCTTATTTATTAAACTTTTATACCTCCTTCTCCTAGTGGAGTCAGGGTGGTGAACAGCCAAGTAAAAAACATAATTTAAATACAATTTGGCCCATAATTTAAAACATATCAATTAAAATCAATCAATATCAAATGTTAATAAAGGATCAGGCCAGCCTGGCTAACTGAAAGAAATAGGTTTTTAGGGCCCAACGAAAAGTCCGGAGGTCTGGGATCTCTGGGGGTATCTCTGGGGGTAGATCATTCCATAGGGTGGGTGCCACCACAGAGAAGGGTCTCCCCCTGGGGTCACCAGCCGACATTGTCTGGCTGATGGCACCCTGAGGAAGCCTTCTCTGTGGGAGCGAACTGGCCGGTGGGAGGCAATTGGTGGCAGAAGACGGTCCTGTAAGTACCCCAGCCCTAAGCTTTAATGGAGTGCTTTAAAGGTGGTCACCAACATTTTGAAGTGCACCCGGAAGTCCACCGGGAGCCAATGCAGCTCACACAGGAGAGGCGTCACATGGGAGCACCCCGTCGGTCCCATAATCCCCCACGCCACCGCATTCTGCACCAGTTGGAGCCTCTGGGTGCACCTCAAGGGGAGCCCCATGTAGTGTTACAATAGTCCAGACGAGAGGTGACGAATGCTTGAATGACCATGCGTAAGGTTATAATGGGACTTTTGTAATTTATAAGTGATCAAAAGTGTCATTCCCTACATTGTCTAACTCACAGATAAACAAATTTATTGCAAACAAATTTATCATTATGCCAGAAGAAATATCTCTTTATCAGATATAGTTTAAATAATGAATAATTTTATTCTTTTATAGCATTTTATTATATGCTAATATTTTGCGCACTTTTGTTAACTGACTTACAAATTGAAGATAATAGGCAACATTAATTTTCCTGTGTATTTTTAACACAGGAGAGATTCTAGTTTTCCACAGCATTTGAAAAGAGCCTATACAGCACCACAATATCTTCTATCTAAAACACATATTTTATGAATGTACTATCCCGATAATGTATTCCAATATTTATATTTGCTGCTACTTGCAAAATCCCTAAGATCTGCAGTTCCAACATAAACATTGCACTACATCATTCTCTATTTGACAAACAGAGCAAAAGTATCCAGCTCTGCTCAAAAATTCTTGACTTTGCAAATTTGTCACAAAAGTTATTCTATAAGTATCTTAACTAGAAATGTTTGCTTTCAATTTATAGCCTAAAAACAAAACCAAAATCCATACCAGGTTTTGAATATTATCTGAGAAAAGTGATATTGAAACTAATAAAAGGGATAATGAATCCTTTACGTCAAAGTTACTTTCTGTCGAGCAGTTTGTAACATCAGGCAGAAATTGAATTGTTTCTGTTATTTCTAATAGCAATAATCTCAAACTCAAATCACATCAAGAATCACACAATTTTTCACATAACCACTTTGATCTTTCTTCTAAAGCACAAAAACTAGATATGACAACATTAAGAGAAAATTAAATGCATTCATGTTGCTTGGTATGATGAAAATAAGGCCCAGGTGATAATTGACAAATAGACAACATCATTGATAGCTCCATTCATTCTCTCACTAGAACTTACTTACTACCAAAATACTCAGCATATACTAATTCAGAAACTGGTTAAATTTTATTTAAAATGCCATCTGCAAATATAAGTAAAAATAAAGATCATGGTTGTATATTACATTTTAATTAAAGTATTTAATTAAATCCATGTAGGATAAAGCTGGGTTTTTTGTAATTGGCATCCAATAAACTGTTATTCCTCTGGGATACACCAAACGGCAAAACTACCCTAGCATGTGATAATTAATTTAACAGAAACTGTTGAACTGATATCTTCATGGGTATCAGATGCACATGCAGCAAAATCAAGTAATAGCAGAGAAACCAGCTACACTAGCTAGCTCATTTCTTTATACCAATCATCTAATAAAAGCCACTAAACTAGTTTGAACAACTTGAAGAATCTTTACTTTTCTTTCATACTACTTTTCACACTCTAAAGTCAACAAATGTAGGAATTGATTTCTCTACAGACAAACATTATGTTTCAGAGTGCATGTTGTAGTGTTACTATAAGGGAAAAGGCAAGAATAGTTTCCAAAACATTGGTTCTTATTTCTAAGAGACAAATTTTTCTCTTCTAACTTTTCTAAAATGGTCAGTACAAAACTTGTAGTACACACACACACACACACACACACACACACACACACACGGTTCAAACAGCAAAAATCCCAATCCTTAAATTTTCTCCTCTCCTAACATTTCAAAGCAGATTGCCTTGCTTGGTTGCTGGAAGAATCAAAGATAAATTGCAAGTGTGCAATTCTGACTGCCTAACTATCAGATCTGACTATCCAACCATCATACAGAAATATCTAAGTATTTCAACTTCTGTCTAAAAAGCTTTCTATATGATTTCTTTTTATTGCAATTATTAACACGATGTGACCTTTGAGCCATATTTTATACCTACACAGGGACATGCTACACCAGTTTATCTCAATGGCCCACACTGATTGTGCTTTGACAAATTATTATATTGACCTACATAGCAAAGTTATAAAGTGAATGCTTTATCTAGATTCTCAACTGTTAATTTATTTGTCTTGTGTTTTCATCCTTATGCAAACAACAGAAGATCTTGCAATGGAAAGTCAAATGAATAGAAATAATTATATATCATTTGCAAAACCTATTTTTTGAACCCACATATGGTATGCTGTTCATCTTTAAAAGCTGGATTCACTGACTACAGGCTATTAGAAAATGGTGAAAAATTTGCTGAGCTCCAAGAAACAAAAACCACAACCAGTCAAATGTGGCTGCATTGAGTCAAATATTCTGGAGTCACTGCAGTATTTGAAAACTTTTCTGCAAGGAGGAGGAAAATGACATACTTACTATAATCCTAATTTTCCCTGCACTTTTTTTGTTTAGTAAAGAAGAACAGTCAGTTGAAAGTATGATTGACAAGTTCAAGAACAAAGGCAAAGACAAATATTTCTTATTGAAGAGAACTTTAAAAAGCATTCCCATATTTTAAATTTTATACATATCAGAAACAAGTCTTTTTGCATAGTGTATTCACAGGTCTGAAGAATATACAGCCCTTAGTAAATTTTGTATTCTAAATTACACAGATTTTAAACCAATCTAGAGTAATCTCATATGGAACATTTTTATTAGAAACCTAATCATGCTCAAAACAGAGGCCTATCTAATCCAAGGTTCTTAATCCCTAGCTGATCAGAAATTTACGTAGGACATGAACACAAAACTATTTCACCAACCAAGTTCCCAGCAAGTGGTGTGCTGAAGTTAGTCTTTAATACAGATACATTTGCCCATGAATTTGTCTAATTCCTTTTTAAAATTATCCTACATCTTGCAGTTGTGTATTCCATCATATAATCATACGCTATGAAATACTTATTTTATCTGACTTGAAACTCTCACAATTAAAATTCACAACAGGTATTAGTATTAAAAAATACCAAGTTTTTAATTCCTTGATCAATGAATTTCAACATGAAATTAATTGGAGCTATCCACTCCAATTTTACAGGGTGGTTCTCAGTTCCACCAGTCCAAAACTCCACTAATATATGGATATGCAGTAGTTAGGCAATTTTATCCAAATATCTTTTACTATACGGTAAACATGATGGTACAGTGTATTTAGGATCCCATTTTATTTTAATATGGCTATTTCATAAAAAATGCTAAATCATAATATTGTTTGTTAGATAGTGGTTTGCTTAGCAGGATTTGTGGCCAGAACTACTTAGTTTATAAATTAAGATTATGGCTCAACATATTTTTCAAACACAACCAAGTATGATTTATTCCATAAGCTATGATTTATTAAAGCATAATTTAAAACATAGCATGAATCAGGCCATTAAGCAATAGTTTTCTTGCATCTTTAAAATCTTTTCCTCAGATGCTGAATTTCCCATAAATAATTCTTTTCTCTTTCTCACTGGTGCTCTTCACCTTTTATTTTTAGTTGGTAAGAACATTAATATGAATAATAATCTTATACATTATAATGACTATGTAGTACATTACATCAGTGCATCACCCGAGGATACTGTATCTAGGCTATATAAGTCAAGAAGAGCAGAGACACCTGCAGAATCTCATGGCTTCATCAAAATGATGACTAAAGCATTGTAATACACCCAGCTTCCTCTATTTTAAAGACACATTACTAAATTTATACGAAAGAGGCAAAACTTGCATCAAAATAAAGCAGTTCTGCATTTGCCATTTACAATTATCCATAGTTGAGAATAAATATACATGCAGACAAAAAATATGTAGGATAACCAATGGCTTTGACAAAAAGATGCCAGAGTCAAGACTTTCAATGTAATATAAACTCTGACTCCAAAACCTTTGAGCATTTCCACGTTGTATAAAGATTAGCATCACTGAATCTAAACTTGGAAAAATTATTACTCATTTTGATGAACAGACTTTGAAAGGTATTTCTGTTCTGTATTCCCACTAGAGTATTAGATTTACAAATTGCAGGTCATTCCAGATGCAATACTGGTACAGGTTAGACAACCACATAACACTGGAGCGCTTTTTTATCAGCTTTGGCTGATAAACTATATACACCTTTATTTGAATAAGATTAACACCTTCAATAATTGATGCAATGATAACTTTAGAACTGAATTATTGTAATTTGCTTTTCTTAGAATAAACCTTGAAAGTAATGGTTACTGTACGTAGTTATGTCACTTCAAGGTCCTGTAGATTCTTTGTGTCAATAAAAAAATGTCCCTTGGTTGAGAGTTACCTTCAATGTACCTACCCTATTCAATGTTCTTAGAATATGCATATGGATACTATATTCAGTATGGTGTGAACGCCAATTTTTTTTGTCTGAATATGATAAAGTTAACCAAAATAGTCCTGGTGGTCTTTTGAAAAAATATTTACAAGCCTTCCAATGCCTCAACTTCTCTTTTAGATCTCTTCAAATATACCCAAAAGTTACAGGACAGAATGGAAGAACTTTATTAAGATTTATTTTCCTCTGCATTTCAGAATCCTAATATCTTAAATGTTGTTTTCTGCTAGTCACTACCCTGATATTATAATTAAGAAATTACCTCTCCTCAGCTGTGAGAGTGACTCATCTCAGCATAAGATGTACTAGGTGCTTATTCAGTCTAGGTAAGAAACTAAGAGAAGGGGGAAATTGGTTTCTTTAATATTCCACTGCTTACATCATGCGTCTCAGCATCTGAACAGGTGTAATCACACCCTTAGAATAAACTGCTCAGCTAAGCACAAGTATTTTTGGAGATTGTCGCTTCTGGAATTATCTTGAATAGTAATGATGGATATAATTGTTTGACCATGTCAGTTGGATATCAGGAATGTCTCCTGGTTATTATTATTATTATTTTGTAATGTAGTATTTTGAGTTTTAAAAACTCTTAATTATCAGTGGAGAGAAGAGCCATAAGATTTAAAAATGCTAGATCTTTCCACATTTATCTTCTCTCAACTTAGCATCCAGGGAAAAGATGCACCTTCCTTCCCTACAAAGTGTTCCCCCTTTCCCCTGCAAATGGAATAAAACGCAGACTCGGGTGTTCCTACAGAAAGAGAAAGGGCAAAAGAGCAACTTAGTAGGACACAAGAAATTACAACCAGGTTCCTCTCTCAAACCTTCTACAAATAAACAGTATTTAAGCCTATGGGGGACCCAGAAGAGTAAGATAGGTAAACCTTGCCAGCGAAAGGGAGGCAGTTATTGTAAACTCACCCGAGGAAACAGAAGAGCCAGACAAACTAGAGTTGCTGGATGTGGCCATCCTTTCCCCTTCGGCTTCCTTAGTGACTAGTCCAGGCGGTTCTGCTGCTGTTTGGTTGTCTCCGTCGCTCCCGACCCATTTCAAAGTGCGGGAGTCGCGTCGAGCAAAGCAGCAACAGCAGGCGATGCCTGGCCTTTGCTCGCTCCTTGTCCGAATAACGTGCTGTTGTAACTGGTTTATTTGGGTCCCTTTGAGGCTTGGCAAGGAGGAGAAGCTGGCCAAGGAAGGGTGCCGGGATGTGTCCAGCTCCTTTCTCTCTGCCTGAGGAATAAAAAGCTTCCCAGTGACTAGAGCCGCCCAGCAGTTCTTTTTTCCCTCGGCTTTTCCCCTCCCTTCGCCTAAACGGCTAAGCCTTGACAAGCGAAGCAGCAAGCGACTCCACCTCCTCCGCCGCCACCGCCTAAGCTTCCCTCACGCACACAAAGGAAGCGGAGAAAAAGACGGGCTGCAGCCCCTGGGATAGCGGAGGGGACAGCCCAGGGTTCAGGCACCGACGGAGTCCCGCGCGAGAAGCGAAAAAGGCGTCGAGAGCGTCCAGTCGGAGCCTGCCCCTGTGGCCGCCGCTCTCTTCGCTGGCTGGCATCAGGAGAGCTCCCGCTCCTTCCATGTGCCAAGGCTGGTCCAACATTGGGAAGTGGAGGCAGGTCGCGCCGCCTTCTAGGGGAGGGGAGAAGCGGGGAGGCAACAGCGAGAAGGCGGGTCCCCAGCGGTTGCCTTGGGGTGCGCTGGGTGCCTGTTGCGTTTTCCGGTTCCCCGGTGCCAAGTATGCCAGTCTGATTTGGTCACCTCCTCTCCTGCCTTCCTCTGTTAAAACAGGAGAAAAGTGTCGCCTCCTGTTAATCTCAATTGTTGTAAAGCTCGGTGACCAGATCACCTGTTGGAGATTTCTGTCAATTTCTATGAAGGTGGTGGAAAGCAGATAAGAACCGCTCTTACAATTATTGGAGCCGCGACTCACCATTTTGGTGCCTCTTCAACCGTCCTTCATCCATACTTCTTTAAATTGGTCTTCTGATAGAGCTGTTAATTTCTGGATTGGGGAGGCCATCATGTCCTTTGCCTCAAGCTGCAGAGTAATTTGGCCCATCTCCTGAGAGAATTCTGCAGGTTTTCATACCGTGGCTGAAAGCAACCTTAAAGGAACTTTATTTTTGGATAAAGAAATCATCAAAAGCAAGAACTATTCAATATTATATGTATCTTCCATGTCAATTTCTTTTGTATTCAGATATGCTTTCTCAATTGGTTTTTAAAAACACATTTTCTTCCATAAAATACTTCTCTAAATCACAGTTTATTCAATTGACATAGCTTTATGAGAATACAGGTCGTCCTTGATTTACAACCACAATAAAGCCCAATACTTTTATTGCTAAGCGAGACATTTGTTAAGTGAATTTTGCCCCATTTTACGACCTTTCTTGTTAAGTGAATCACTGCAGTTTTTAAATTAGTGACACAGTTGTTAGATGAATCTGGCTTCTCCATTGTCAATTTCTAACATGTGGGACTTGAATTCTCATTCAATTTCTGGTTGTCATTTATTGTTTTTCAACCTAGCCAACTAGTGCTTGAATGTTCATTACATGGCAATAGGCAATAGTGATGGCCTAAATGCAAGGACTATTCATAAAGTTACTTTTCAGTGTAACCATAATTTAAAATTGTTGCTGATCAAGATCTATCTGTATAATTTTGAAACCCATGAAGTAGCCAGTTTGTATCCTGAGATAAATCCAATTTGGTAAATTTATTTGTTTGTTGATTAAATTTATTGGTCGCCCATTTTATCACAGACAACTCAGACCAGTTTACAATGTTAAAGGGATAAAACTATACAAAAACTATACACTATAAAATGAAATACTATAAAAATATAAATATTCAACCCTAGCTAAAAGATGGGGATGGAGGCGGGATCTGTTATTAATCTATCAATCACTCCCAATATGGAAACCCCCCATTAGAGCCCCATTGGAGCCAGATCTTTTGGCTCTTGTGGAAGGTCAGGAAGGTTGGAATTAACCTCACCTTGGAGGACAGGGTGTTACAAAGGAAAGGAGTAATGGCAGAGAATGCTCTTCTCCTGGACCTGCCAACCAGAATAAATCAGCAACATGCCCCCTCTTCCAGCACAGATAGGATGGCCTGGAAGCAAACCAGCAGCCAGTGCAGGTCATGGAACAGTGGTGTTACGTGGGCCACTCTTGGGCCATGCTGAAAATAGTCCATACTGCCACACTCTACACCAGTTATAGCTTCCAAATGCTCTTCAATGTGTTGCATTGCAATAGTCAAAACATAAAATGACTAGGGCTTGAATGACTGAGGGCAGGTATTCCTTATCCTACACAGGCTGCAATTGGCACACAACTGAAGTTGTACAAAGGTTCTCCTAGTCAAAACGAAGAGAGTTGAGCAGAAGATATGAGTCCAGGAGAAACCCCAAGTTGTAGACTGGATCCATCTTGGGTAGTGTCATTCCATCTAGAACTAAAAATGTCAACGTCCTGGATTTTTCTGCTACCTTAAATTGATATAGTTCCAGGAAGTGTCCATTGATTTTAAAAAGCTTTTCTACATACTCCAAAACATCAATATTGAGAGGAAAATATTCTTCACAAATGAAAAAATAAAGAGGACATACTTAGAAAATAGAAGATGTATTTTTTCTGCATTAAATGCAACATTAAATTTCTGATGAGGAATATAGTCCCCAATATTTTCTATTAATGCTATAGTGCACCAGTTAGTAAATTTTATGCATTTTGTTATTAATATTTTGAGAATTTTTGTCAATGCCTTCAGTAAATATTATCAATTTTGAAATATAAACCATGACTTTGATAAACAGATAATAACACTGATTACCAGATATAGGGATTGGGCAAAGAACATATTGTATTATAAGACAGATCAGATTCTTTTTCCTTATATATAATTAGAAAAATGTTTCTGTACTGCTGGCATGCAGCACAAGTTATCTAAATTAATTTAAATTAAGGTTAAACAAATTTTAAAACATTCTCTATAGATCTTAGAGAAGATTTATGATACACTCTAATTAGATTAGATATACAAACAGGAATTAGGATAGCAATTAATTTGCAATATATTGCTGAAAATAAAATGCTCCCCAAATACTCTGTTTAAAAATATATCCAGTCCTAAATGTAAGAAATCTTATGGAACGTATTATCATTTGTTACATATCTAATTTTGGAGGGAAGTAAGAGCAGGAAAAAGCTTGATGAACATTGGCTAACACACTTGGCAAGTAGCTATAAAAGGAGAGCTTTTAGACTGCAAAGCTGCTGGTATCTCACTGTACATTAAAGAGTTGTTGTTCACTATGACCTGGCTGCTGGCTCCTCATTCGCCCTATTTCTAACACTGGTGACGAGGATGGGATTGAGGTAGAAGGTTGCGCAAAATAAGAGCTGACAACTGAATCAGCCAGGCGGGAAAATCTGCACGAGCCGAATACAGTAGACCAATGTCCGCCTTCACACTGCCAACACCATCCGAACCTGTGAAATAAAAACGGGGATCGTACATGATGCGGTTTGAATGCTTCCTAGAAGCAAATGACCTCCAAGGGCTGCCAGACAATCGAAAGCGAGCTCTCTTTTTGAGTCACTGCAGCCACAAGGTGTTTGACACAGCTGAATCACTGTCAGAGTCAACACTAGTAAAGTCTGTACCCTGGCAGGTCCTGCAGACCATGTTGAGGATGCACTATGCCCCGGTGCCATCCAAATTCATTCAGCGCTCTGAGTTCCAGCAAAGACTCCAGAGGCACGGCGAGTTGATAACTACATACATGGCAGCACTACACAAGGCTGCCATTTATTGTGAGTACCGTGATCTAGACAATATTCTCCTAGATCAACTAATCTGTGGGGTCAAGGACATTCACCTCCAGAGGTGACTGCTAGCCAAGACAAACCTCACCCTCCACATTGCCCTAGACCCGTGATGGCGAACCTATGGCACGGGTGCCACAGGTGGCACGCAGAGCCATATTGGTGGGCACGCGAGTGTTGCCCTAGCTCAGTTCCAGCGCGCATGCACGCACAGGCCAACTGATTTTCAGGCCTTCCGGTCCCACCGGAAGTTGGGAAACTGGCTGTTTCCAGCCCTCAGAAGGCCTCCAGGGGAATGGGGAAGGCTGTTTTTGTCCTCCCCAGGCTCCTAGAAAACCTCTGGAGCCTGGAGAGAGGGAAAAACAGGCCTATTGGACCCACCGTGCCATCGTGTGCCAAAAGCAGGGGGAAGTGTGGGGGGGTCACATGCGCATGCATGGGAGGGCGGGGCGCACTGAATTATGGATGTGGGCATCCACACTTGCGATCCCCCCCGCTCCCCCCGCTTTTGGCACGCGACCGCAAAAAGGTTAGCCATCACTGCCCTAGACGAAGCCAGGGCACATGAATCATCAAATAAAGCAGCAGAGTTTCTGTAGCAGCAAGCACCACCCCCAGGCGGCACAAAATCTCCCCCTATCCATTGTGAATCAACCCAACCCGACAGCGCTGAAGAAAGCTAAGAGAAAGTGTTCAAAACAGAAAGCAAGAAGCAGAATAATAATGATGACCAGAAGCAGAGCTGTGCTTGCTGTGGAGGTTTTCACCAGAGACCGACATACCATTTCAAAGATGCCATTTGCAGGTGCTGTAATAAGAAAGGACATTTGGCGTGAGTCTGCAGAGCGACCCAACTGTCCAATCACAGACAGCAAATGTCTACCAGCCAGGCTGGTGAACCATGACCCCCCAAGAGAGACGGGGACAACCAACAAAGGAGAAGCATCTACCCCCCCCCCGAGACGTTCCAGACTCACATCGGCCAGGCAACCACATCCCCAAAGCAAAAGCTGCATATGAAGTCAAGATTGAGAGATCGCCATACCAAATGGAGATAGACACCGGCTCGTCTATCACTATCATGTCCTGGGCCGAACTAAAGGTGGCAATTCCGAAACTCCAGAAACACCAGCTGAAACATCAGGCCTGAGACTGAATGATTATCAGGGAATCACATCCCCGTTGAAGGCTATGGGACATTTCAAGTGAAATTCAGCAAGTTCAATGAACGTTTGCCAATCACCGTAGTCAGTGGATGTCTGCCAAGCCTTCTAGGACTTGATTGGTTCAAGGTCCTGGGCATGGGAGTGACTGGTATCCACTCCATCATCAGCAATCTGACCGATGACCTGCTCTGCGAATTCCAGGACGTTTTCGACAACCACCTCGGCAAGTATGTGGGGACTCTTATTTCTTTTAATTTGGAGCCCCAAATAGCCCCCATTAGACTGAAAGTGAGGAGGGTGCCATTCACACTTAAACCTAAGATAGACCAGGAGCTGGACAAGCTCGTAAACCAGGGTATACTAGTGCCGGTTGACCAAAATGGGAGACCCTGATAGTCACCCCAATTAAATCTGACAGGTCTGATATCCATATGTGCTGACTATAAGTACATCCTCAATAAAGCCCTACAGCAGAGCGCCTATCCTTTCCCCATTGTGCAGCACCTATTCCATTCCCTGGGTCCCAGCAAGATTTTCGCTAAGTTAGACCTTGCGCAGGTGTACCAGCAACTGCCAGTAGATGATGCTACCGTGGAAGCACAGATTATAGTAACATATAGAGGTGCCTTCAAGTGCATCAGGCTGCAATTCGGGGTTAGTGTTGCCCCTGGACTGTTGCAAGGACTGTCGGGGGTTGTACCCTATTTCGATCCCATTCTAGTCACTGCAGCAGATGAATAACAACTGCAGGATTGAGTGAGGGGAGTGCTGACTATATTCAGGGACACGGGACTACAAGTTAAGAGGGACAAATGCCAGATAGCTGTGCCCGCAGTTGAATTTCTAGGGTACAAGATCGATGGGGCTGGTATCCACCCCACAGAGAGCAAAGTCTGGGTTATCCGCAACGCACCAATCCCAATGAACCGGGCAGAACTGCAAGCGTTCCTGGGACTTTTAAACCTTTATTTTATTTTCTTAAAAGACAAAGCCATAGTGGCCAAACCACTCCACAAACTATTGGCCAAAAAGTCATTTTCGGTTTGGGGACAGGTGGAAGTCGCAGCGTTTGTAGCTGTCAAAAGACTTCTCTCAACTGACAGCCTCCTGATCTAGGACAATGAACTGCTGCTCCTTGTCCTCGTATGTGATGCCTCCTCTTTTGGTGTTGGGGCTGTCCTGAGTCACAGACTGCCAACTGGATTGGAAGCCCCCATCGCCTATTTCTTCTGCACCCTGTCCAGCGCTGAGAGAAACTACAGCCAGCTGGACAGGGAAGCCCTGGCAGCTGTTGCCGGGGTTAAAAAATTTCATGAATATCTATTTGGAAGGACTTTCGAACTCGTTACCAATCATCAACTTCTGCTAGAACTTTTGGCTGGGGATCACCCCACTCTGGGAGCCATGTCTCCCTGTCACACTAGGTGGGCCATTTTTCTGGCTGCCTACTCATACCGACTCATCCATTAACCTGGATGGAGCTTTGGGCATGCTGATGCCCTCAGCAAGTGCCCACTGCCTGACTTGCTGAAGGACCCGACCCCGGGCATCCCTTCTTGCTTATTGATGCTATGGACTCTTGCTCTATCACTTCTGCTGAAGTCGCGAGGGCCTCTGCTAAGGACTCTGTATTAAGAACTTTTATTAGCTGGATGCATAGGGAATGGCCTAACAGCCCTGTTGGCGGGGAATTCAAACCATTTGTCTGTAAACAGCATGAACTGTCTATGCAAGGGGGCTGTTTACTATGGGGGGACCGGGTCGTAATTCTGCCTAACCTAAGGGAAATGTATTGGCTACATTACATATTGGCCGTCCAGGTATTGTTAGAATGAAGGGATTGGTGAGGAGCTATGTATGGTGGCCTAATATGGACAATTGCATTGCTGAATGGGTGGCTAAGTGTACTCCCTGTCAAGAGTCTCGCCCTGCTCTCCCGGCAGCCCAGACCAAAAAGTGGGAAAGGCCCTGAGCACCCTGGTCCCACATTCACATCAATTTTGCAGGGCCATTCCATGGCCAAACATTTCTGATTGTGGTGGACGAATATTCAAAGTGGCTGTAGGTCATCCTGACACACTCTACCACTGTAGGTTGTAGTTAAGGCACTCCAGAGGCTATTCACTATGCATGGCCTACCAGATGCCTCAACAAATGGCGACACAATTTGAGGGGTACTTGGCTGAAATAGGGGTCTGACACACACTCACGGCACCTTTCCATCTGGCCAGTAATGATCAAGCTGAAAGGATTACCAGATCGGCCAAAGAGGCCTTGGCCAGACTAGGTCTGGGGGATTGACACTTTTCTAGCAGCCCAACACGTCACCCTGTGCATGGCAATGGGACGAAGTCTGGCGGAGCTGCTATTGAGTTGAAGGCTCCGCTGCACCCTAGATAGGCTCCATCCCAATTACTCCCCTGAAGGGTATATGGAAGCCAAAAATAGGACCAGAAGCTTCCCCATAGCGTCTGCTGTATTCGCAAGGAATTATGCGGAGGGTTCCCTCTGGGTGGCTGGGCATATTTGCAAAATCACCGGGCCCCAGTCATACATTGTGGAAGTTAGTAATAGGAAGGTATGGCGGAGGCATATTGATCAGCTAAGAAAGCATATTGCCCAGACAGAGCTCGACGAACCAGAGTACAACAAATACAATCCCATCCCTGACTCACCAATCATTAATCCAACAGCTAACTCAAACCTGAAGTGACCAGAAGCCTTATCTGATTACTTCAGTATCCAGCACTGCCTCCACGAGAAGCCAAGCCTAACTGGGATGAGCAACACCCATAACAAATTCTGGGAGGTTCCATTGGCCGGGCTAGGAGAGACAACAGGTCCCTCCACCCAGCCCAAATCCTCGCCACAGACTGAATTCCACAGATCAACTAGAATCAGGGAACGCCCCAGTCACTTGCGTGATTACGTATGTAAATAGTTGGTAAAATGTCTTCTGGGAAGGGAGGAGTGTTATGTATCTAATTCTGGGGGGAAATTAGAGAGGGAAAAAGCTCGATGATCATTGGATAACACACTTGACAAGTAGCTACAAAAGGAGAGCTGTTAGACTGCAAAGCTGCTGGTATCTCTCTGTACATTAAAGAGTTGTTCACTACGACCTGTCCCCTGTCTCCTCATTCCCCCTATCTAACATAATTTATGGTGGACGTGTGCATCTGCAAAAAAATATTGGACTAAAATCAAAAAGTGGCTCGAAGAGATAACTGAACACCATATAGACTGGAAACCAGAACTATTTCTATTGGGAATACTTTCCAGAAACTACCAAAGAAATACAATATTTAATTTTACATATTATAATGGCAGCCAGGATAACATATGCACAGAATTGGAAAAGCAACACTATACCAAAAGAGGAATAGGTGATAAGGAAAATCTTGGATTGTACAGAGATGGACAAATTGATGAAAGAGATAAAAAGATGAAACAGAATATTATTTAATATGGAATAAATGGTACAATTGGCTAGAGGTCAGGAACAGCAATATGTCAGTAATCAGACAATATATGTAAAGTAATATATAGATACAATAATATGTATAACAGATAAAGAAATATATACATAAATAAGGAACAAGGGAACCACAAATATAAATATATGTAAAGATAGGGAGGGGAAAAACGTGAATTTTAAAAGAAGACCGATATGAAACTGTTGTAAAATGGAAATTTATGCTTTGTGTTTGTTTCTGTCCTTGTTTTTAAAGAAAAAAATAAAATATTTTTTAAAAAAAGATATCCAGTCCTAATTTGAGTTAAAAATATGAAACACATTCAGAAAGCAGAACAATAGAAGTTTTCTATTATCAGTTATCATCTGAACAATTAACTGAACCAGCAGCCATTGATTCCATCTTTCTATTAAGCAGAAATATTTTTCTATTTAAGTTATGTTTATGAATTGTGTCTGTGTGTCTGTCTGTTTACTGTATTAGCACATGCAACTTCTGTACAAATCTATAAATCTACTTGTCATTTTATTATACATTTTTTCTTGCAATTAATAAATTGCATCCATAGGTACAGAAGGCAGTTCTCTGAATGCAAGGAAACTACCTTATTCTTATAATAAAACGAAAGCTCTGGGGACAGACAAAACAAATAAGAAAAAATTATACCTTAAATATGTAAAAGCATATGCATAAAAACCTATTAAGAAAGCAGTATTGAAGAATTCATGTACAACGAAGAGAGAGAGACATAATCATTTACTTCTTGCATCTGAAGCTCCAAAATGTTCTAGTCCAGTGATGACTAACCTTTTTGCCATCGCGTGCCAGGAGAGGGGGGGGGCAGGGGAAGTTCATGCATGCGTGCCCACACCCATAATTC
>WNWU01013639.1:4716569-4779298 GCA_012654045.1 Ptyas mucosa
GGGCCTTCCCCACCCACCCCGTCCCTCCAGAGGCAGGAAACAGCCTGTTTCCCTACTTCTGGTGGGCCTAGAAGGCCCGAAAATCAGCTGAGCTGGCGTGCCCACTAACATGGCTCCGGGTGCCACCTGTGGCACGCGTGCCATAGGTTCGCCATCACGGTTCTAGTCTTTAGCAATTTACATGCTTCTAGCTATTTGTTTTTTCAAAAATGTCTAAGAAAATGAAATCTCAAATGAATGTGATGTCTTCATCAATAATTACACCACAGAGCAGAAAACTGCCAAAATTGCAAAAATATTATGCCAAAATTGCAACCTGAGTAGTGCAAAGATTTTATTTATGGCATTTATCCAGCCCTAAATATCAGAGATAGAATGTCCTTTGCCAAGTCACAAGAGACATGAATTCTGTATATGAGGGTTGTTTTCGATAACTTTATTGGCAAGCTGCAAAATAAATATATTTGTGAACAAGATATTCTGGTGGAGTTCTTGATGCTTTAATTCTAGTTTTGTTGTTAATTTAGTTTCTCAGTTTGACCCAAGGCATTGAGCTCGGTAGTGCTAATATGTTGATCTTTGCTTCAGTCTCTCAGATTAGTAGCAACAGGAAATGGAAGAGCAACTAGTATGCATGGTTGGTCAATATATTACTAGTATATAATATGTCACTGAAAAATTCTTGCTGAGGGTCTTCAAATAAATAATTGTATAGCGGTATTGCATATGTTAATGTAGATGATGTTATGCTTTGCAAGACAAATTGAATTGCAATCCCATGGTTATTAAACGGGTGAACGATTTTACCAGCACTCCACATGAGACTGCCTTCAAAGATCATTCAAAAGGTTCAATTGATTCAGAATGCAAGTGCAGGAAGTGATGTGAATGGCTTGGCAGGTCTATTTGACTCTAGTGCTTCAAGGGCAGCACTGGTTACTAGTATGGGAGTTTTATTCAGATAATACATGAAGTGGTCATTTAACAACCTCTTGTTCAGATAACCATTCAAACTTTACAACAATGCCGAACAAGTGGTAGTTACAGCCAGTCCTTATACTTATGGCCTTAGTCACATGACTGCAATTTATGAACTTTCCTATCCCCACTGCATGGTTGAAGGCAATGGAGGAAACTGGGATGGCTAGACTACACAATATAGTCCTGTGCTTTTTCAACTTATAACAGTGTCATTTAATGACAGAGTTTCCAGTTACAATTAGTGTTGTTAATCAAGGACTGGCTGAGATTAAAGAGATTAAATTCAGTGACATGATAATACATACTCCGAGATTAACATCAGATTGACAATCAAAGAATTGATCCCCAATCAAGGAACTGCCAACAAGTCAACAGTAAACAGCCCAACCAAAGAACCTAAAAGACCAATCCACCAACGCTGACAGGGCAAGCCATTAGAATATAAGTGACATTATTGAATTTATTGGCTGCCCACTTTTACCATAGAGTAATGTTAAAGTTATTGTATGTATACTGTTTCCACTTTTGTGTATAGTTAGCTTCTTCCGGGAAATTATACCTCTTTCCAAAACTAAAGTTTTATGGCAAATACTATATCTTTATTAGATTTCTTTGTATTGCTCAGCAACTCCACATGCTCTTTGGCAGTTCAGCAATATATGTTTTCTTTTTAAGCACAACCAATTGATTCAGCTTAGCAGACAGAAAAGCTTGATCAGCTGTAGCTAGATCTATTGATGGAAAACCATAAGAATGCTAATTGATGAGACTCAGAATAACAGAAGTAATACATTGCCCAGTTACAGCAGAGAAGAAAGTTTTGAAGTGTTGATTCTCAGCCAGAATGTCACAGCACACTAGAATGGTACAAACTTCTAGAAGCATCTTACACATTTTTAAGATAATTATGTAATGATTGATTGATTGACTGACTGACTGACTGACTGATTGATGTGATTATGTACCCAAAAGTTAATGTTGACTCTTTCTGACTACATAAATAAGTTTTCTCCAGGACAATCTGTCCAGGATGAATGTATTCTTGTTCAGGCTTACTTGGCGTAATGATGAATTTAATTCTATTCCAGAATGTATCATTTATGGTAATAGATTAACCAATAAAACATTAAAGCTGAAGAAACATTTCTCACATTTTGCTGAGAAACCTCAGTATTACTTAGAGAAGCTTTTAAAGTCTAGATCAGGAGTCTGCAACTTTAAACATTCAAAGAGCCATTTGGACCCATTTCCCACAGAAAAGAAAACATCGGGAGCCACAAACCCTTCCCGTGCCTGATGATATCTTAAACGGTCATAAAACTACAGTATTTTTCGGAGTATAAGACACACCGGACTATAAGATGCATCTACCTTTTTTTTGTTGAAAAGAAGAAAAAGAAATCTGCCTTTTCCTCTGGGCAATTTTGCCTCGTTGCAGCTAACAGCAAACAGCCTGCTTTACTTTCATTTTCGTTTTCAGCATAGCTAGACAAGGGGAAAAAAATCTGCTCCAGCAATTTACCTCTTTGCAGCAAGCAGCAGAGCCCTGCGCAAAACAGCTGAGAGCAAATCAGCTGAGAGTTGGGAGGCAGATCCAATCAACTTGTGCTAATTAGGCTGTGATGAAACTGAAAGGAGCTATTTTTTCTTGCTGTTTGCTTGCAAGGAGATAATTGCTGCAAGGCAGAGGCCAAAGGGTGGGGACTAGTGGGTGGCGGGCCTACATTTGGTGTATAAGACACACCTAAATTTTCACCCCTTATAAAGTATGTCTCCAAAAAATACGGTGTTTCTGAAAAATACGGTAGCTTATGTAGTTGAATTAAATGTTCCATTTTCTTCTGAAACTTTTCTTGGATTTATCCATGGTTGGCCTACTGGAGGTTGAAAAGCTCAATAAATCATGTGCTGGCGGGTGTCGCACATTGGCGGTTGTGACACATATTTTGAGTGACAGAGAGCCACAGCAGTGGGGTGAAAGAGCCACATGCGGCTCCAGAGCCACAGGTCTAGGAAATAACATAGCTTGAAGTTAGCTAAAACAGAGCAGTGGTCAAGAAGATTGTAGCAGAACTACAATCTTCCTACTTACAGTGAAATATACAACTCAAACAGAAGAGTAAGATTCATTCACCACATGTCTTTATTTAAATATATTTATATGCATGCTATATACTTAAACCTGGTAGATTAAAATTCTAAAGTATCAAAAACATCAATAATTTTAGTAAACAATCATCATAGCATTTTGGGCTGAACAAACCAATTCTACCCTCCCAACATTCAATGCTGATCACTGTATATATAACATATTTATTCCCAAAAGTTATGTGAGAAATAATCTACGATGTTTCTATTTAACGTAGCAAGCACTCATACTTTACAGTTTAAGCTAGGCCAAAGTGAAGGGAGATGCCTTATAAAGTAATTTTCCATTTCCCTCGCATGTATTCAGAATGTAGGTTTTTGGCATGGAGAATATTATCTCAAAGACCAGAACCTAAAAGGGCTATATAGGCAATTGAATTGAGTCCAGAAACAAATTGGCTGTCAATGAAGGCCATCAAAATGATTTTATTCTGTTGTGTTTGTTTACACCAGACAGAATGCAGGTGGCTGTGTTCTGTTCCAGTTATAATTGTGTTCTGTCTCTTTGCTTTGTCTCTCAAGGTTATTCCCATATATTATCACAGATAGAGCACATACTCTCCAGCCTCTATTTGAAGATATTTAACTTTCATGTGGCAGCAAGATCCACCATCCGAAAGTTTATTCTCATTTTGAGTCTGGATCTCCTTCCTTGTGAGTTTTACCAACCTGTTTTCTAAATTTCTTCACTGTCTCTCTCTCTCTCTTTTTGAACTATGTGCCTAGACCTGGACATAATACTCCATATGGAGCATGGTACAGTTCAGTAGGACAATTACTTTCTGTGATCCAGACTCTATGCTCCTATTAATCTTCTTCAAGATAGCATTTGTCTTTTTTACAGCTTTATCACAGTGCTAGTTGATGTTTAATTTGTGGTTGGCAAAGTTACACTGATCCTTTCATAGATATTACTGCCTTGTTTTGTACATGTCTTATATTTTTTCTACTCAGATGTAGAACTTTATATTTCTCCCTCATAAATTCTATTATTTCATCTCACCACTCAAGTCTATCTAAATTTTTTGAATTCTTCTATTTCTATTTGAATTCTTCTATTTCAATCAAAATTGAAAGACATCTTTTCAAGGCCTTGCAAAGGTGGCCATATCCCTTACTTTATAGAAAGTTCTTCACTTGATAGTATCCTCTGTTTGAAGAGCTCTTCAATGCAGACTCAGTTTAAATAAATATAAAGAGATATTTGAGAGTCATCATCCAAGTTAGACTATCCAGCTATATAAAGTCTTTCCCATGGGTGAAATCCAGCAGGTCCTAACAGGCTCTGGAGAACTGTAGCGGAAATTTTGAGTAGTTCAGAGAACCGGCAAATACCATCTCTGGCTGGCCCCAGAGTGGGGTGAGAATGGAGATTTTGCAATATCCTTCCCCTGCCATGCCCACCAAGCCATGGCCACCCCTGGTCTTTCCGCCCTATGATGAAGCATCGATTTAAACTGCACTTATAATTTCTAAAATTAGTATCAGTATGTATAAAGTACCATGAGTAAATGTGGTGAAAATTGGCATCATCCTTTGTCTTTTAAAAAATTGCTTGGTACTATAAAAATATCTTTCACTTTAATCTTGCTTCAAGTCTGGATCTTTCATAAATTACAAAGATGCAGATGAAGGCTGATAAGGCAGCCAGAGACTGCACAGAGAATGTGGTGACAATATGAAACAAGATAGAAAATGGGAAGCAAGGGAAACCTCAGGTAAGTCATATGAAGAGCTGGAGACCTGGAAAACAGTGAATTGGGAAACCAGCAGTGAGCAAGGTGGAGGGTAAATATGACTAGGCAAAGAAGATTGAGGGCTGGGACTGGGAAGAGACACATTGCATACCAATCAAATTGTTGTGCTTCTATTTATTTAGTGGCATGCCTCTTTTTAGATGACTACATTGACTGCTTTCATGGTGAAAGGAGGAGCTGAACTAAATCCGTATCTTAGCCACTATACCATAATGCAGTGACCTTCTTTTATTCCACCTGGAAATCAAAATTATGTTCTGTCTCAATTATTATTTAAATCAGGATTTCAGATATTTTTAACAACTAAAGCAACTTCAATAAACATGTTCATTTGTCAGAAACTATAGGACTTGTAGTCCAAGATAACTGTAAAAAGCTCTTTTGCTTATCTCCAATCAAATTTAGTTTTCCCAATTAGATACTTTTAATGTATATTGGAGTCCAACCAGTGGTGGGTTGCCCCCAGTTCGCACTGGTTCTATAGAACCAGTAGTAAAACTGGAGGGAGGCTCCTCCCACTGACCCTGATGTCATCAAAACATGCACATGTTTCTGTGCATGCACAGTCCTGTTGCAAACCGGTAGTAAAGGTAAATAGAACTCACCCCTGAGTCCAACTCTTTAATTTTCTTCTTACTGTGACTAGTTCATACTTCAGCAGACTTAGGTGACACCAGATTAGGAAGGCAGAATTAAGTGAAGCTAAATTAATATCAGGACATACTTAGTTTTCTCAATTTGTTTAAAGAAAAGATGAATAATTTTGTCTTCTGTGCCTAGATTGTCCAGACAGATCTGTTCTGTCCTATCAAACTGAAAAGCTAAATGAACTTTTACAAAAACAAGGCTAGTGAAAGAATTAAATATCTATTCAATGTGGGAAAGCATTGTGCTTAGGAAAACAGAATGCTTGGAGCTGCCAGAAGAGATTTTATATTATAAGAATGGATTGTCACGGAACAGCAGATTTTATTTATAGTGATTTGCCTATGTTTATCTTTCACTTTGCATTAAGGGCAGAAGCTTCTTAGAATAATTTACCAGAGAATATTTCAAAAATATATATTTAGGATTTGGAATAATGAGTATTAATATTAGCATCCGTTATAGATATAATCTGCCATATGATATTCTACTAATTGAACAATTTTCTGGTCAGCTGCAACTTCTATAATCCAAGATGAAGCTTTACAATCTAATTGCACACAAAGGAAATATGTACTTTTCTGTTAATTTAGATAATCTTCGGAGACTATTGCTAATTTACCTATCGTCCTAGTAGCTTATTAAGCCATGAAATACAGATGGGTGGCAGCTGCTATAATGTTTGGAAATAGATGTGGGAACTGTACATCTGTTGGGTATATTTTGATTGGAGAATAATGTGATTGAAATTCTATTGCATAATAGCCTTGGCTTTAACTATAAAAGCTGTGGAAATTATATTTATCTCTTTTTCCCTGAAGATCTGGCATAAAAGAAAGACTCTGTGAACACAGTAATTTCATTATGAAATATATCCAATGGGAGATATTGCCTTTGGAAAAGCCAAAAGAAAGATTTGCTACATTGAATCAACTCTTAACAGGTAAAAGAGATTCACATCATTAAATAAATAACACAAAATTACACAACACTTTTCCTGTTTTAAAATAAAATAAATGCTTTCACATAAAGCATTTCATATTTTAGATGTATACCAAGCTTGCATGTCATATGAAACTGTTTTTAACTCTCCTTTAAAAAAAAAAAATCATTTGAAAAATAATATCAAATACCCTTCAGATAAAAGGATTAGAATTGTACAATTTTGTGGATTCCAGCCCAGGACTACCAGTAGATTTTGACTGATAATTTAGATTTTTTTTCCAGCAGGTTGCCTGTGCTATTAGTAATTGCCTAACATGGAAAAATGTATGTGTGTTTGGAAGCAGATGTTTCTTCTTAAATGTTTTTTGCTAGGTATTAAGCACTACTTTTCTGCAGTTCATACACCTGGTTAGAAAAAACATTGGCAGTTCATATTCTTATTTGGCAAGCAAGACATTTCCTTATCTACACTATAATATATCATAATATTTTGAACTTAATTTTGTCAATAAATTATACCCATCCCACTAAACCAAAAATGCATCAAATTATGTCTTAAGCCTAACCTGTATGACTGTATGACTGTATTCAAACAACAACCTAAATAAGGCTTAGAGTTAGCCATGGTAGCCATTCTACCTTGTCCTTTGTTACTGAAGTTTTTAAAATTTGTTTAATTGATTGATTGTGTTTATTTTTTATTTTTTGCTTTAATTATATATACTGGTGTTTCTTTTAATGGGGTGAAAATTAATTTTTGCAATTTTTTTCAGTGAGGGGTTCTAAAAATATGTGTTTTTACATCAAGAATTCAAATGTGCTGTTATTTTTGATTGATCATATGCTCCACAAAAGTCTCTTGTAACCCAAATACTGTTAATTTTATCTTCTCAAAATTACATCTTTTGCTACAAAAATTAAAGTTTTTTTCTGCATGATTCTTATCTAGCTTACCAAAAAAAATCCATGCAATCCTAAACTAACACCACTAAGCAATTATCTGAATTACAAAAATATTTAAGTGAGTTTCATCAAGTCTTGTTATAATTCGTTCTTTGATATCAGTCATTGAATTGCTTCTTGGGTTATGATATAACCTTCACGTTTCTCATGTGTATACCCTCTGCTTGCTGCCTCTGTAAGCTGTTTGATCCTATATCCATGCTCACTAGAGAGATTTTTTATAACACTGTCACCAGTGAAATGAAAGGCTCACCCATTGAAACTCTGGTGAATGATTAATGTCAAGTTCTGTTGCATTGTCTAGCACAGTGATGGCTAATCTTTTTGCCATCGCGTGCCAAAAGCGGTGGGGAGTGCAGTGGGGTCACACGCACGTGTGCCCACATCCATAATTCTATGTGCCCTGCCCCCCTGGCTTTTGGCATGCGATGGCACGGTGGGCCCTTTTTTTGCTCTCCCCAGGCTCCAGAGCCTTTCTAGGAGCCTGGGGAGGGCAAAAACGGCCTTCCCCACCCACCCAGAGGCCTTCTGGAGGCCGGAAACAGTGTGTTTTCTGATTTCTGGTGGGCCCAGAGGGCCTGAAAATCAGCTGGCTGGTGTACGCATGTGTGCCAGAGCTGAGCCCACGTGCCCACCGATATGGCTCCGCGTGCCACCTGTGGCACCCGTGCCATAGGTTCGCCATCACGGGTCTAGCATGTTACCAATTTTACATGCCCATTTATTCTTAGACAAGTTCTTCTCATCAATTTTGTGATTAAGTGTCATAGGTAACTCATTTATGAGGAATGCACACACCAACCAGATCAAGTTCCAGACAAGGTTGACTTCTACCCACCTGTGAAGGCACCACCTTCACAGCCAGCATTAACATTTGGAGAATCTCCTCTAATAACCTTCAAGCTTTTTGTTAAGTTGGGTGAGTGAGGAGCCAGGAGCCAGGTCTATGTGAACAACAGCTCTTTATTTCACAGAGACAAATCCAGCAACGATCCCAGTTGACACTCCTTTTATATAATTCCTTGGCCAGGGTACTGGCCAATCAACAGAGGGTTTTCCCGCTTAATTTTCCCTCCAAAAGTGAATACATAACACCCCTCCCCTTCCAGAAGGCACTTAGGCAATTATTTATATATGTAATCATGCAGGTAACTAGGGCGTTCCCTGATCCTAGTGGACCTGCACAGCTCAATCTGAGGCAGGGTTCTGGACCGGTCAGAAGGACTCTTTGTCTCTCCCAGCCCAACCAATGGAACCTCCTGGATTATTTTCGGGGTGTTGGTTTCTTCGGCTGGGATGGGCTTTTCGAGAGGGCGGCGGTGGACACCGAAGTCATCCAGTTAGTTCTCCAACCACTTCAGGATTGAGTCAGCTGTTGGGAGAATTGTTTGTGAGTCAGGGACTGGAATTGGTTGGTTGTTCTGTTTGTTGGGCCCTGCTTGGGCTAGGCAGTTTTCTAAGTTGGTCTATGTACTTGCGCCAGACACTTCCGTCTCCCATGTCTACCGTGTAGGATTTTGGGCCAGTGACTTCAGCAATTTTACCTGCCACCCAAAGGGGACCTTCCCCATAGTTTCTAGTGAACACTGGTGTCCCATTGACAAACTCTCTTATTTTCCCCTCAGTTTCCTATACCCATCTGGGGATGTAATTTGGATGTAGTCGATCCAAAGTACAGCGGCACCTCCAGCCCATTAAAAACTCAGCTGGGCTTCACCCTGTGGCCATGCAGGGGATTATGTGCTGGACAGCCAGGAAGGTATTGATCCTGGCTTGCCAGTCTCCAGGGCCTAGTCTGGCTAATACTTTCTTAGCAGCTCTCACAAACCTCTCAGCCTGCCCATTGCTAGCCAGATGGAAAGGTGCTGTGAGAACATGATAGACCCTGGCCGGCCGGCACGATGGACGAGGCGGTAGAAGTAGGCGACCAGGGAAATGGCCTACCTAGTCAGATGAGGAGACAAGACTGCTGGTGTGGGGCCATCTCCCACCAAGAGTCCAAGGAGGGGTTGGTGGTCCATGACAAACTCAAAAGTCTGCCCAAACAAGTATGTGTGGAATTTCTGCTACAGCTGCTAGGGCCTCCCAATTCAGCTGACTGTAGTTTCGCTCAGCCCAGGGCAGGGTGCGGGAGAAATAGCAATAGGTGCCTCTATGCCATTCGGTAGTCTATGGCTCAAGATGGCCCCTACACCAAACGGGGATGCGTCACAGACCAATACAAGGGGAAGCAGCTCATTATATTGTATTAGGAGGCTGTCGGCAGATAGAAGTTTCTTGATAGCCTCAAATGCTCCAGCTTCCACCTTGCCCCAAATCCACAGGGACTTCTTTGCTAGAAAGCGGAGTGGCTTGGCTATTGTTGCTTTATTTTTAAGGAATATTGAATAGAAATTTAAGAGTCCTAGGAACTCCTGTAGCTCTGCCTTGCTTTTAGGGGTTGGTGCGTTCCTAATAGCCCTGATTTTGCTCTCTATGGGGTGTATGTCAGTTCCGTCTATTCTGTATCCCAAGAACTCAACAATGGGTACTGCTATCTTGCACTTGTTTTGTTTAACCTGCAGTCCCGCATCCCTGAAAATTGTTAGCACCTTTCATAAACGATCCCCCAATTGTCTTTCATCTGCTGCGGTAATCGGGACATCAACAAAATAGGGGACTACCCCTGGCAGTCCTTGCAGCAGCCACTCCATGACACTCTGAAACAGTCGAGGGGCTACACTAACTCTAGACTGCAGTTTCGAGTATTTAAAGGCACCTCTGTGCGTAATGATAATCTGTGCCTCTGCGGTAGCACCATCTACCAGGAGCTGCTGGTATGCCTACACAAGATCAAGTTTAGCAAAGATTTTGCCAGAGGCCAGCGAATGCAAGAAGTGCTGTACAATGGGGACAGGATAGGCACTTTGCTGGAGAGCCTTATTGAGGATGCACTTGTAGTCGGCGCATATGCGCACTGACCCATCGGGCTTTAGCAGGGTGACAATCAGTGTTTCCCATGTAGCATGGTCCACTGGAATTAAGACTCCTTGTTTGATCAGCTTGTCTAGTTCTAAGTCTATTTTTGGTTTGAGTGCGAAGGGCACTTGTCGCGCCTTAAGTCTGATGGGGGCTACAACTAGGGTCTAGATTGAAAGATATCAGGGTCCCCACATACTTGCCCAGACGATCGGCGAAAACATCCTGGAAATCGCGTAACAGGTCGTCCGGTAAACTGCTTTGGGTAGAGTTGATTCCGGTGACCCCCATTCCCAAAGCCTTAAACCAATCTAGGCTGAGAACGCTTGGGAGGTTTCCACTGACTACTGTGAGGAGTAGTCTTTTGTCATGCTGGCCAAACTTGACCTGGAACATGCCGTAGCCTTCTACAGGGATACGATTTCCTTGATAGTCTCTTAGTTTCAGGCGTTGGTGCTTCAGCTGGTGCTGTTTAAAAGTGGGAAGGGCTGTGTGGAGCTCGGCCCATGACATGATCATTATGGACAAGCCTGTGTCAATCTCCATCTTGCATGAAGCATCCTCGATCTCGATGGTGAGGTGCAGCTTCTTTTCTGGCAAGGTGGTCGCTTGGCCTATGCGTGTTTGAAAGGCCTCTGGAGTTTTAAAATACGCACCTTTCTTGGGCTGGCTGCTCCGAACTCTTCTTATAGGCTGCTGCTGGCCGGCATGATTAGTGGCAGTTCTTTGTTTTTGGCTGGATGGCTGGGTTGCCCTGCACACCCATGCAAAATGTCCTTTCTGGCCACAGTGCTGGCAAATGGCTACTCTGAAGGGACACTGTTGCCACTGATGGGGTCCCCCACAGCTAGCACAATTGTCCTTTCAGTCTCTGTGGTTGTCGTGCTCGGCTAGGCAGACTTTCCACCTGGCTGGATTTGGGTTGTCAGCTCTTTCTGGTGCTACCTGTCTACCTCAATCCCACCTTCGTTGCCAGTGTTAAGTTGGATGAGTGAGGAGACAGGAGACAGGTCTATGTGAACAATAGCTCTTTATTTCACAGTGACAAATCCAGCAACGATCCCAGTTGACAGCTCCCTTTATATAATTCCTTGGCCAGAGTATTGGCCAATCAACATTGAGGGTTTCCCCGCTTAATTTTCCCTCCAAAAGTGAATACATAACACTTTTGTTAATGTCTTTCTTGTTCATGAAATACATCAGATTATCTACTATCACTTGAGCAGGTTTTCCTGTTTTTCAGTCTTTCTCTAGCGTGAAATGATAACAATATCTTCCACCTGGCTCAACTGCACACAAAATAATATTCTTCTTTGATGGTACCGGGTAATTGCTGGTCAGAACTGTTTGATTTCTGCATAACTTTAGTTGTATCTATATGACCGTAGAAGAAGATGCATTCTATTTCACCCTTCTTACAGAACTCATCAAATTCTTGATTTTTTAAAATTTATATTTATATGCCGCCCTTCTCCGGAGACTCAGGGCGGCTTACAATGCGTTAAGCAATGGCCTTCATACTTTTGTATATTTATACAAAGTCAGCTTATTGCCCCCACAAACCGGGTCCTCATTTTACCCACCTTAGAAAGGATGGAAGGCTGAGTCGACCTTGAGCCTGGTGAGAACTGAACTCACAGTAATTGCAGGCAGCTGGATGTTAAATGCTGCCTTAGTAGAGGCATTAGCCTCCTATGCCACTCAGGATTTAAGCAGTTCAAAGTTTTTCTCTGGTTCTCTTCACTTTATTGTGGTCAACTACAAGTCTCTTGTCTTCTTTGGTGATCAAGCCAGCATCTATGAAGGTGACTGTGGTAATGGCAGCAGTGGCACATAGATCAATATCATATCTTATGCTCTGTATAGTGACATTTGTTATTTCTAATATATTGTATTCTGTCTTTTCTTTTGAAGTACAGGGGGCATTTGTTTGGTCTAAGGCCTCTTCATAACCATGAAGACATTATCTTCATTTTCATCATAAGAGATAATTGCTTCATTTGTCAGTATCGAAATTTCTGCAATATTTCTCTACTTATATTTAGCAAACCTTTGTATCTTGTCACTTTTGCCTTTGGATTGATCGTTTCTGCTTGGGCACATCTGGCAAACCAATCTGGTGCAATCCAAAAGAACCAATCTTGTTTCTCTGACCTTTAACAAAAGCAAATGCCTTCCATGGGATCTTAGATTCCTTAAGGCAGATACAGATAATGTGAACTTATTTTTTGCAGCCAACAGAGCAGCCGAATTTGTCACACAGAACAATTTGCAGTTGAGGATGTTAAACAGTTTGTCAAGTTTCATAGTGAAAGTCTCTTTGATATCTAGCTTTTGTCTACAAAGAGATATACTTTTGGCTTGATCCCAGCTCTCTTCAATCTTGTTCAAGATTTCACTCGTGAATTTGTAACGGGTCACAAAAGAACTGTTCGCTCATTCCCACTTTTCAAGCACTTTTGGATATATGTCTCTTGAAAGACTGGCTGCAGAGTAGTTTTCTAGCATCATCATTACTTTGTTCTCTTAACAGTAGGCTATATCTGAGAATGTCTTGCATTCTTGTTGGGAGTTTAGACAGCAAACAAGTTTTTGCTAGTCCCAGTTAGGTTGCTAGTCCCAATTATGTTGCTCATGTGAATGTTCCCAGTCTTGTTCTTTTTTTTAGAAGCCATTACAGGTCTGTTATCACACTCACAGAAACAAGGCCAGCAGTACTAACACTCAGACAAAATAGCATTTTGTTAACAAAAAAGAGAAAGAGAGCTAAACCTGTAAAACGAAACAGACAAAATTTTAAAAAGTTATGTCATTTATGTAGTTACTTACCAAGCACATCTAAATTATAATAAAGTAATCAAAATATCTTTACAATCCCCAAGGCATGTCACAACGTTTGAGCACCCCTAAAGTTTAGAAATTGAAAGTTGAAAAGTTTCACATGCCCTATGTGGTCAGGGTTATATACAAATGAGATGGTCAGCTATATAAATTTGATAAATAAATAAATGATAGCTATCCAGAAAAAGTATCCCAGACAGCAGTAAAAACTCAGTTCCAGATTGTCAGTTCCCTTCCTATTTCATAAATGTCTCAACAAACTTTGAGGTTATCAAGTTTTTCTTTACGCTTGATAAATAAAGAGAAAAACAAAAGTGGAAAAGATTTTCCTGGAAGATTAATAGCTGTTGAGCCATAAACTAATTCCTAGGCTAGATTCATAAATGATTCACTTTACCATAGTTGAAGTGCCAACTTTAGATTGCATGATTGCAGATTATGGTTGACAATATGGTTTAACAAGTTATTCCACTGTTAGTTTATAAATAATGGGGCATTTACACAACATGCCAAACTTGGTGAATAGGTTATTTTTGGCTTGTTAGATTGCTTAATCCAACCTGTTTGGCTAGTTCATATTTCAATATTACATGAAATCAAACAATAGAACAAGATAAAATAAGGTTCACCTGGATCTTTTTTACTGTGCTGGGAATTACATGATTTATTTTCACAGTGGCCTAATTCATTTATGTGCTGGACTGTAACTAAATGCTGTTTGCATGGGATGTTGAACCATGGTTCTTCAATTTATTTGCATAATACACTAAGCTATCTTATCATAGCAAACTACGAATTAACCAAACACAATAATTTATAGGATTATAGCATAGGTTTCTGCTTTTTTTCCCCATTTGCCTAGCAATGAACCAGAAGCAGGAACAAACTCTCAGATGCATGGCAACATTTGGAAAATTTCATGGTTATATTGGGATCTAAAGATAGTTCCAGAGTCAGGTGAAGAGCATTTTAATGTAGCCAGCATTACCCTATTCAATGCTACATATCCAATTAACTATACCAGATAAATAAAAGGATCTCATAGGATTTATTTCTTTTTGGCTTGTTTTTTCAAGCTCCCCAAAATTTGTGATGCTCAGTATTTGACTTGAAAATAAGTTTTGGATTTTAGTGAGACTGACTTCTAATAGTTATGATTATAAAAGTTGAACAAAAGAGAGTTTCAGAAAGTCTAGGCATGATCAATATCTTAGGAAAGCTGAAATTATGTTCCAGAAGGGTTTTTTTTTAGTCCTAAAAATTATAATGAACATGAAGAGATAGGAAAAACAATTAGAAGGTAAATGACTAACAGGAAGCAAGGTATTGTTTAAGCTGAAAGGAAAGAAAACTCTCAAGCAAATTACTGAATTACACATGGAAAAGTACCAGAAGTAAGATATTGATCTTAGAAAGAGAAGTCTTTCTAATGTATAGAATAGTTGCAGTTCAATAGCGTTAAGGAAAATTATATAACACTTTTCTATATAATTCACCAACTTGTTATACTTAATAAATAACTGCATGTATATGACATTGCTATTCATAAGTCAATCATGACTTATTCAAGAAATTATACTTAACAAAGCAAAAATTATTGTCACAGTCTAAGAACATTCCAAGCTGCATCTATTATATTGAAAGAAAGTAATGTTATCATTCTTGAATGAATATGCTTCCACCGTAATACAGTCCTACAAGGGTTACATGTTTGTTTGGAAGAATGTAGAGACCACTAGATGGCACCAAAAAATACTGTACAGAAAGTTAATTCTTCCATTTAGTGTATTGCAGTTAGGGAAAATGAGATAGCACAACCTTCATGCCATGCACTTAGAATTTGGATTCGGTGAAGCTTAATTACAGGAAAGTAGGTACAGTTTCATGCTGCTTAAATGGTGTTTGTGTGTTTCTATAGTCACCATGTCAATCAATGATTCTGGGCGCTTACACTTCAAAAATTGATTTTCCTGATATTTACCTCCTGGCCCAAATTGTACATAACATTAGGTAAAAAATGATAGGCTACTTGTAGCTTCAGGGATTGGATACATTGTGTTAATCATTGTTACATATAGTGCAAATAGTTATTATGGAGTTTGTAAGTATGGTGTTAGGATTAGAGACATTCAATCTGTATTCAACTATAGTTTTTAGTGATAGGGCTACAGCAGTGGTGGGTTGCTACCAGTTCGCCCTGGATCGGGCAAACTGGTAGTGGCAGTGGCAGGAGGCTCTGCCCACCCACCCGGACATATCTGCACATGCGCAGAAGCTTCTGCACATGCACAGAAGCATCGCACGTACGCACAAACACGCACACATCCACAAGCGAACCAGTAGTGACGGCATTTGAAATCCACTACTGTGCTACAGACTTACGTTGTAATAATCTGGAACTTTGCTAGCTACAAATAGTAATAATGTTTGGCTAACTTTGCTGCTATTTAGCGGTCCTTCAAGTTTTTATAAGCCAGATACAATAGTACCAGTCTATGGATAGCAATCTCCCTATAAAATTTACATTACAATGTCAGCATAACAAAATGAGATAAGACTTTGATGGGCAGCATCATGATCTCCAAAATAAAAGTAGGATTTTTAAAATTAGGGTAACTTTGAAAATGACAATTTTAAAATATTTAAAACTTCCTCTGCATGTTGGGATCAATTTTGAACAGTTACTAAACAGAGTAGTTATTAAGCAAGGTCTATCTGTATATTACTGCAAAGGTGCTATAATTTTTAGCCTTTAAATCCAGACAAAAGAAGTGATAACAAACATACCTTATGTATTTACATGATATATTTTTTTAGTTTTGAGATGGCATAGGACAGTGATGGCTAACCTTTTTGCTGTCAGATGCCAAAAGTGGGGGGGAGCGCAGGGGGTCACATGCCTACATGCCCACACCCATAATTCAATGCGCCCAGCCCCCCATACATGTGCACATGACCCCCCGCATTCCCCCCGCTTTTGGCACGTGATGGCATGGTGGGACCGGTAGGCCCATTTTTCACCCTCCCCAGGCTCCAGAGTCTTTCTAGGAGCCTGGGGAGGGCAAAAGCAACCTCCCCCCAGAGGGCCTCTGGAGACCAGAAACAGCCTGTTTCCCGATTTCCGGTGGGCCTGGAAGGCCTAAAAATCATCTGGCCGGCATGCATGCATGCACCTGGAGCAGAGTTAGGGCAACGCTTGTGTGCCCAGAGAAATGGCTCCGTGTGCCACCTGTGGCATGCATGCCATAGGTTTGCCATCATGGGCATAGGATATAAGCCTGAAAGGATGACAGAATAAGGTAAACATAAACAGTATTTAGGGTTGTTCTGGCTATCATAATGCATTTTAGTTTCAGAATACAGGTAGTCCTTGATTTACAACCACAATTGAGTCCAAAATTTATGTTGCTAAGTGAGACAATTGTTATGTGAGTTTTGCCCCATTTTACAACCTTTCTTGCCACAGCTGATAAGTAAATCATTGCAATTGCTAAGTTAGTAACACCTTTGTTAAGTGAATCTGGTCTTCCTATTGACTTTGCTTGTCAGAAGGTTGCAAAAGGTGATCACAAGACTCTGGGACACTGCAACTGTTATAAATATAAGTCAATTGCCAAGCATCTGAATTTTGATCCATGACCATGGGAATGCTGCAACAGTCACATGAAAAATGCTTATAAGTGGGGTTTTTTTTAGTGCCATTGTAACCTAGAATGGTCATTAAATGAACTGTTGTAAGGAGAGATATTTAAAGCTCTTTGAGTTTGGCTGTTTTCTTGCAGATGTTTCATTACTCAAACTAGGTAACATCATCAGCATCAATGTTACCTAGTTGGGTAATGAAATGTCTGCAAGGAAACAAGCAAGCTCAGAGAGCACCAAGGACTTCTCATTTCAACCCTGAGCTACAAATATTTTCCATTATTGGAACTGTTGTAAATTGAGGACTAGCTGTTTATTTCATCCACTCAACTTTTTCCTCATAACACAAAAATGTGGCTGCCATTTAATATGATTGAGTGGAGACAGAGGCAGGTATATTGGTGGATTGTATTACTGTACTGTAATGCCAATCTCAATATCAGGTGGAAAAGCAAAAAACTTACAAACTTTTAACTGATGTCAGTTTCAGGAACTGACATCTGTCTGACAAAAGAGGTGTCTGATTGGGTAACAAAGATTGGGTAACAAAGATTGTCTATTTCTGATAAATGTTATCCAGAGTTTTGAGAATGGCACCAGATTTCCAGTTAAGCACCACTTACGGTATGTAATTATTATTCAATCATAGCAATAACCAGTCATAATATCTATTTATGACTCATTCTCCTTCAGAGAAATAGAGCAGCAGCAACAGGTAGCCACCAGTCTTGGAAGGATCCATTCTTAGCCTGGGTATGATGTGGACCTTGTGATGCTACTGTGAGGTCCACAAAGCACAGAAGAAAAAAATGCAGCAGAGGAAAGTGGAGAAGAAAAGTAAAAGATTTGGATTTGGCCTGAGAAGGAAAAGTGGAAGCAATAGAGAAGAACCCTTTTACCTGTTCCTTATTTGTCCACTGTCAGTAGAAGTTTTGCAAAGGAAATTAGAAGTGAGAAAGAGATGCAGGTAGGCTGCATAGATATTCATGACTCATGAAAGAAGTTCTATGAGGTCAATGTTCCTCAAGCCAGGAACAAAAATCCCTTGCTGTGGGAAGATTTGGTCATTCTGATAGCCAAAGTAGACATGGCCACTTAGGCTTGGGGCTTCATAATTCAATAAGAGGGGACAAGTTCTATAGTGGACCAGTTAGAGAACTGCAAGTTATTGGAAGAGATCTTTCTGGCTCTTCCTGTGTGGGGCATAAGGGGTTTTCTTTAATTTTCAATGGAAAAATATTTTCTTGCTATATTCTTGGAGCTTCAGCTTCAAGCTTCAGCTTCAGCTTCAGCTTTTTCCAACAGCTGTTATTGACTGAGGGAGTGCCCCAGGGGTGAAATCCAGCAAGTTCTGACAGGTTCTGGAGAACTGGTAGCGGAAATTTTGAGTAGTTCGGAGAGCCGGCAAATACCATTTCTGGCTGGCCCCAGAGTGGGGTGGGAATGGAGATTTTGCAATATCCTTCCCCCAGGAGTATGGTGGGAATAGAGATTTTGCAGTATCCTTCCCTGCCACCCCCACCAAGCCATTCCATGCCCACCAAGCCACGCCCACAGAACCAGTAGTAAAAAAAATTGGATTTCACCACTGGAGTGCACTTTAGCCAAGATCTCACCTGGGAAAATAACACGTCCCAGGTGGTTAGAAAGGCTCAACAGAGACTACATTTCCTTAGGGTCTTGCAGAAAAATCAGATGGAACAACGGCTGATGACTTCCTTCTACCCATCCACAATAGAAAGCACCCTCACATATTGTGTCACAGTATGGTATGCTGGTTTAACAGCTGCGGACAGTAAGCATTACAGACGCAAATTTTTAATTTTTATGATGACAAATGGGAAGGAGCACTAAGAACATTGTCTCCATCTCCTAAAGGCAGAACATAAATGGATATTGGATATTTTGAAAGATTACTTGAGTTTTCATGGATGAAATGTTATGTCATCCTCAACAGCTGGTTTAGACCTTTTGCAAAAACTGGTAGTAAAACTGGCGGGAGGCTCTGTCCACTGACCCAGATGTCATCATAGATGATCTGCGCATGTGCAAAAGAACATACGTGCACAATATGAACCGGTAGTAAAGGTAAATAGAACCCACCCCTGATCCTCAAGCTGTTGCCAACCACTTCCCCACCCCAGTAGAGGTCCTTTTTGCTTAATTTTTCATTGGGGCTGATTACATGCTACAGTGTTTATGACCTGCCTTGGATTTTCAGCAAATATTGTCAGGTGATTTTAGCCATCTATATTCTGGTGCTTCAGAGAGGCTTTCATATATGAATTGATGATATTCATGCTAATTGTTGTCAAGTGGAAATGTAGGTCTTTAGAAGGATAATATCTAGGATTTTATCTATTTATCAATTTTGAAATCCATTTTTAAGACTCTTGTATTCCTAATAAGCCTCTACTTATTCTTCCAATCTTCATTTGGCAAATTGAATTCATTACACTCTGTTATACAGTTCTATGCTTCAAATAACCTAATAGGGTTTGAGCTATATGTCCCATATAAATCCAAAACTAGGAGACAGAGATCACTTGCACTTTATTGTGGTCAACTACGTGACCACAATATTTTGGAACACACAATTATCCATAATGCAGCTTCTAATGAAGGTGTAAAGGAAGGAACATAAATAAAACGTTACTTTACACCTAGTTCTTTTATTTTGGTTTAGTTTCGCTATTCCAGATTTGAGCTGCAAAAATCCAAACCATTAGAGTTACAATTTTCTGAACAGCATGCTGTCTTTTGATGTCAACCCAGATCTGGTGAGCCTTGCAGAAAACATGGCACGAGTTATTGACGAGTTATTGAAGATTTGAAGTCTATTCCGAAGCCAGGAAGCCCGTTTCACTTTAAAGAAGGGCGTACGCTACCGGTTAAAAAGTGGGCAGGCTGATTGTTTTGCGTCCGCCTTTCCTTTCAGCAATGGAGCTATAATAGGTTAAAAGTCGGCTTTTACCCCCAGAATTCGAGATCATTTGAAGCCGGTGAGTGAAGTCCATTAGATTGGTACACTGGAATTATAAGAATGAGACTCTCGTAAATTAGCGCACCCAGCCGGAGGAGAACAGCCGGCATGGAATTGCACCCGGGAAGGAAAGGAATGGTAGGCTCTGCTTGGACTGCAGATGCTGATTGGATCCGCTCCGGTTGCGCTGCCTTTCCCAGATCTGCGAAAGGCGAACTATTCCAAAGCGCAGGATTGCCTCCGCGCGGCTAGGAAAAACCTGGTGCAAAATATGCGGAATTAACGTGCTTAATTTAGAAAAGGAACGCCACTGCGGTTTTCCTAGGTCTTCCAGTTTGACTGGAAAGGCCTTCCCGAGTTAGCAATTCCTTTCTCATTAATGGGTTTTATTATGGAACAACGAGGAGTTGTTTTCCTTCCTTTCCTCCTGGGTGGAAGCCTCGAGAGGGCGCTGAAAGAGGCCTGGATCAAATAGAGAAAACATGATTCGATTTATTCAGAACAAACGTATTGGACATTGACCACGATAAGCCCATTGTTCTACTCAAATTCCATTGAGATCAGTGGGGATTTGCTAATAAATACGGTTGTTTGAAGCATCAGAGGGATGAATGGGGTAAAAGAAGGGCTGTGACAGTCAAAGGGGAACTGTCGATCTCTAAATTTAGGAGTGGCTATATTTTAATGGCCCTTGTGACAGGAAACAATGTTTGCAGAAGTTGTGTAAGGTTGAAAGGTCTCCTTATATAGCTGACTTATTAAATAACAGTTTATATTGATAAACAACCTATTTTAGTAAATAAAGAAAAATAAAAACAGATTAATTTCCTCCGCTCATCACAAGAAAGATAAACAATTTTACTAACTTATTACTTCTCTTAAAATACAATAAATGATCCCTTTTTCTTATACACCATTTCTTTTCTATAAACAAAGACTTTTTACTTTGTTCTAATGTCAGCCAGTCTTTTAAGAATTTTCTGAGATAACATCTATTTTAATCTCAATCAAATAAACTTACTTTTTATTCCTTCTTTTTACTTCTAACAATCTTAATCTTTCAAATTATTTATTATATTTTTAACTTGCCTTTGTTACTTTATAGTTACTTTTATTTTTCACAACAACAATCCTGTGAGGTAGGTTGAACTAGAGAAAATGATTGGCCCAAAGTCATCCAGCAGCTTTCTTGCCTAAGACTGAACTAGAACTCAAAATGTCCTGTTTCTAGGACAGCAAACTGGTGCTCTCGCACATGTTCTAGAACTTGATTTCATTTTTTAGTTTGTTTCTTTTCACAAAATTATTTAAAGCTTTAACAAGCCTCATATAAATCCTATAAAGCATGGGTGACAAACTCATGTCATGTTGCTTCACATTGCTGTCATGTGATGTTCACGACATTTTTCCCATTTGTGGAGGTGGGGTGGATGTGGCCTGCGCATGATACATTCAGCCCATGGGCTGCCACTTTGACACCTCTGCTATAAAGGAAAAGTGCAGGTCATGTCTGGTTTCTTATTTGCATATACATCTCAATTATGAAGATTTCAGTTGGTTTATTTTATATGTACAGTGTAAAAACTTTCTTATAGTCTGTCATTTTAAAATCCATTTTCAAACCAGCCTGAATCATGTCTGGTAATTCCTCTTCCATAACATCATTTAAACACTGTCTATCTACAGAGGTGCACACTTCTAACATTTTTTGAGTTCACTGTTTAAATATGTCCTTTAGTATATCCAATGTTAAAATATTTTGCTTTATTGTGCCTTAGTTAGTTGAATTTGGGTGTTCTCATTTAATTAGCTTTTAATTCCTTCTAGTTTCCAATTTATAAAGTCTTATCTTAGTTTTTTTTTAAAGAATTCAAAACAAAAGTATTTTCTATAGGAAATATTTTTTTATAATTAATTCCAAAATCTTATTTCAAATTTATCTGAATGTTTGTATTTCTATTTGTAACTCTCTAAAATCAAAGTTTTATTTACCCTTTTGCTGTTTATTAAAAAAAAATTATTTGCCCTGCCATCATAATTAGTAAGCTAGGCTCAACCTATTTAGCTACAATTATGAAATTTTTGGGTATAGAGATACCTTTGGAAACCAGAAGATGCTTAATAAGGAACAGAAATGGATAGATACTGAAAAAGAGAAATAGAGGGGAAGGAAAGGCAAGGGGAAAGCAACTGTGTATGGGAAAAGGAGACTGTAGGACCATGCATTCTGTTCAAACTATTACAAGGTTTCTGCCATTGATTTATTGATACCGGTATCATCTTTGAAGTAGCATGATTAAAAAATGCAAAGCCTATGTTTTGACAAGAAAAATAAAGATCCTGGATAGATATAAGCCACTAGGGGGAGTACCACTGGTTTACAGTATGATCAGAATTTATGCTTCCTTCCATGATAGTTTGTATATATTAGCCAAAAGGTTCATTCAGTTTATTTGGATATGCTTCACTGGGATGGGGAAAAAAGCAGATTGATCAAACTGACTGATATGTGCATTATGTGCATAAATGCACCAGCGTGCCTACCGTCCCTATCCTAATATTCCTTTTTACTTACTCTTTTCATGTATTCAAATTATGTTTATACTTTTACCTGTTATCTTATATATGCTTGACAAATAAACTTGCGATTATGATTATGATTATGTGTGTACTTCTCTTACATTACTCTTTCCCAATTGAGTACCCTCCAAATGTTTCCCGTGATCTCAGTATCTATTTTATTTATTTTTATTTACGTATTTCATCAAGCATGTATTTAATAACAGATACAAGTGTAAACATAATTATGAATACATGAAATGGATATGAATAAAAGGAAACATTAGGACAGGGACGGTAGGCACACTGGTGCACTTAAGCATGCCCCTTAAAGACCTCTTAGGAATGGGGTGAGTTCGACAGTAGACAGTGTAAGGTTAAAACTTGGGGGGTTTGGGGAAGAAACCACAGAGTCAGGTAGTGCATTCCAGGCATTGACAACTCTGTTACTGAAGTTGTATTTTCTGCAGTCTAGTTTGGATCGGTTTACCATGAGTTTGTATCTATTGTGTGCTCTTGTATTGTTTTGGTTGAAGTTGAAGTATCTAGCACATCTGGCAGGCATCAGGTTGAGAAAAATTACTACATTTTTGTTTTGATAATTTAACACATGTGAATTGATCTAAAGGCCCTGCAGGAAGAGAAACATCAAATAATCATGCAGTTTTAAAATTTTATCAGTGTTGTGCCTAAAACTAAAGAGTTATAGGCATCTGCTTGCTAATGATGTTTTTGACTGCAGCATGAAAAAAGCACGCTTCTTACATTTTCTTTGCTTTCATAACTTCTTCCTCACCTCAGCAAATATGAAAGATTTCTATATTTGGTTGAAAGGTTAATCTAGATTTAACGCCAAGCAAAATGCAATTTTAGACAGTCTTCAAATACTGTGATAAAAACTGATTCCTTCTTTAGTTTCTTATCATAAAAATAATCTCTCTTTGTTACACATACACACTGGGTACTTTGAGACCTTGTGGCAATAAATCCATTTGGTGAGCTCTCCTTGCTTATATATAAATGGGCTGCAACAGATGTTTTCCGACTTTATTAGATAAAGACAGAATATAATAAAATTCTAGGTTTGCATCACTTCTTCAGAAGCCAACAAAAATAGTAAAATTGTAAAGTAAAATATATAGAAACATTAGCATCTGGACTAAGCATCAGCACTGTCCACTATTACATTTAATGACAAAAGTTAAAAGTGAGCTATATTGTCTAATTGCTTGATTAGGACTGCTGTGTAGGACTGAATTGTAGGCATTGGATCCATGGAGTTTTCATATGTTCACCATCTTGACTTATTTGTAAAAATAATAAAGAAAAAATTAACTAATTAATTTCTCATCTCACTTCTGCAGTTCACTGTCTTTTCCAGCACATCTCCCCAGATGCAAGCCATATCAAGAAGGGTCTACTAGGGAAAATCTTGAAAGGACATGAAAATAGCTGCTTAGCCTAATAGATGATTCCAGAAACGACATATTTGGGATACCATTTAGTTTAGCTGCTCATTAGTCCCAATTTAAAAAATTGCGGTAGCTTGATATCATTGCCTATCATTGTTCTATCACAGCCAGTGATGAATTATTTTAATACATTATCAATATGCCTGAGTGAATGATCGGAATTGGAATTAATGTCTTAATACACTTTTAGCACCATCATTTCTGCTTTTGTATCCCTCATTCTTTGATTCGATATGCTACTATACCAAGTGAAATAAGAGATCATCTAACCATAATATTTGGCAAGTCGATACAGCTTGAATTGTCTATAATATTTCAAACCTCCAAGGGGAATTTGAAATACATGCCTCTTTCTTTGAGACTAATACTTCTACTACTGTAACAATTTATTCCAATGGTGCAGTTGTATGCAGAAGTAAACAATTATATGCAGAGATATACTGAAAAGAATAAAAGGAAGAATTTGTTTACCAAGTATTTGTTTTCCCAATCCTGGAATGTTTTAGAGGTTTTGGATTACAACTTCAACTCTTCCCAATCATTCATCTTCAACACACACCAATAGCATGTAATGTAGTTCAGTTCACTTGAGGTGCTAATTAGCCTACCTTAAATTTTCCCTTAAATTTATTAACTCTGCTATTGTGCTAAGAAATTTTTGTCTGGACTCTGACGGTATATATATAATGTATATAATATACATTGGTTTTCAATTAGTGCGATGTATGACTGCAGTTAATATGAATAAACCACATTTGACCAATGACAGCAAGTTAGTTTATATAATAGGCTAAGTCAAACAAACCACATTACAGTTCAGTGCACTACTGTATATGAACCCAGTTTGCAAGTATTATATCGAATCATCAACAATGTACTACATATATAATCCATAGGTGGCAATACAATCTACTAGAACAAATTTATATAACCTTTCTATATAGTATAAAAAAGTGTCACTTAGGATTGTGATATTTAATAATACCAGATAGTTATTTCTTTGGGTTAAAAGTTTTAAAGAAAAATTATTCAACAATCTCACATACTAAATTCTGTTGTTGATTTTTTACAGTCATATTTTCCTTATTGTAAATTAATGCAACTTAAGCAATAATTTACAAGCATACCATTTCATATGAATTTATGACAAAGCACAGGAAAACAATTTTTTCATAGAATCTGTGTTATTTAAAAATATAGCTTTGCTCTTTCAAAAGTGGTGCTTGAATAAAAGAATAATATCTAATTGGGGCCAGAGAAGTGAGAACTCTTGATTCTGGATAAGTTGTATGTGGCACAATATGGAAAGCAGTCATTGATAACTTTTAATACCATTTTTTTTTACCAATTATTATGTTACATTTTCAAAAAGAACTTAGAACCTTAACCATTTTACATAAAACCTTAATTAAATTAAATCACCTTAATAAAGAATCATTAAGATGATTGTAATTTAATTTTTCAGTAACACAAGTAGACATTACCCATTTGACAAATCCTGTTTTAAACTTGTTTAATGTAGATGAGGTACATTATTTTGATCTGTAGTACTGGAAAATCATAAGTTTATAATGGAAAACAACTTTGTACACTTGGAATCGCTGTTGATTGAATTTGGCCTTCTTGGTTTCATTTGTGTTTCCTGGGTAGAATTACCTATGTAAAAGTCTAAAAGCATTTCTTTACTGTTGATTGAAAATCCATTCCTCTCCACTATGACTGGAGATCCAATTTTGTACTTCTCATTTCTAAATGATTTTAATAGCAAGAACAGTTCCTTAAAATATTGAACTTTGTTGAGAAAGAACTAAAACCAGCAATATTTCATGTTTAATGACACATCTAGCATAGGTAATCCTAATTACTAATACTAATCATACTAATATTTTGATTTAAATTAATATTGAAGTAGCTTCTAAACCCAAACAAAATCTAGAATGAGACCAAGCCATTAAAATACAAATATTATCAGTTAATATCATGGGAAAGCCTAATTATAAAGTGGTGAGTGGTTTTCATATGCCTAAGAGACATCAGAAGTGGGGCCTTGCATTTTTCACCTCAGACAAAGTCCTCTTTCAATCACTAAAGAATGGTAATTGATCAGGTGTAGCACAGCAGGCTGGATGTCTCCTGATGTCAATATAATGAGAGATGTTCTTTAGTTCTTCTTCAGCATTGTTAATTACACTAATATAATCAAATTACAGTGAGGCTTGAGGTAATGGTGAATTAAGCATATTAACTATGTATAGTCAATCTCTGGGAATTTTTTTCATTTAAAATTTAATAGCATTCCTTTTATATTGATCTTAATCCAAAAAGGCTTGTAGAGCAGTATGCACAGCCTTAAGCACACAGTATAAATGAACTGCTTAAGAAAAACTGCTAGGAGGAAAACAATGTTGGTTGGAATTAGGCAGTACTGAAACTGAATCAAATAAATAATTCCTAAAATTACTATTTTTACCCACCTGCCAGTTATAGTGAAAGAAGTTCAGATGGTACAATGGAATGCTGTTGGGTAGATGACATGGAGTCGTATTCTCTGAGGGTGGATGGAGGACTATCAAGTGACAGAACTTGTGCTTATCTCAATGTTTACATGTTTGTGTTTACATTGCAATTTAAATATGAAAGCCTAGAGCTTGTATCATCATGATGCAGATTTTGTAATTTTGGCTAAGTGATGCTATGCTATATAAAGGCCATACAGGTAGTCCTCAATTTACAACCACAACTGAGCCCAAAATTGTTAAGTGAGACATTTGTTAAGTGAGTTTTGACCCGTTTTATGACTTTTCTTGCCTCAGTTGTTACATGAATCACTGCAGTTGATAAGTTAGTAATCCAGTTGTTAGTGAACCTATCTTCCCCATTGACTTTGCTGGCCAGAAGGTTGCCAAAGGGGGTCACATGACCTTGGGACACAACAACGGTCATAAATATGAACCAGTTGCTAAGCACCTGAATTTTGATCACATGATCATGGGGATGCTGCAAAAAAAGGTCATGACTGAAAAATTGTCATAAGTCACTTTTTTCAGTGCCATTGTAACTTTGAATGGTCATTAAATGAACTACATGTATTCTGTCTGAAAAAAACTCTTGTCCTTTATTTATTTTTATTACAAACAAGAGCTTTAAGTTAATATTACTGTTCCCCCATCAAGTGTTTTATCAAGATTGCCCTGGAACTGCAGCTAATTCTCATCTTATTTTGGAATTATAACAAAATAAAATATCTATCCATGAGAATGAGGACATAATTAATATCTTATTTATTGAATCAACATTTGAATTTACACATTGTAATTATGGTTTGCTTACTCATGGTTTATTAAATAAACCACACATTACTGGGTTAATACTAGACAACATCTTCAATATAGTTTACAAAATAGATGAGGGAGATCATGAACTCACTAAATCCAGACATACAAGGTTTCATTCTTCTTCTTCTTCATTATGATTTTGCTGATTGCTGTTGTGATTTCAGCTAGGGGTTCAAGCCCAGCTTTCTCGCCAAGACCTAATTAATTTTCACACCAAAATGTTATCTCAAGCTTTTTTATTACATATGGTGTTTATTATCAGGTACTTCTATAATTACAAACATAAATCTCTATACAGTACATGGAAACTAGAATTCTTGTGTAAATTTATATTTAAGAATATGGTTTTCATTTTTGTTTTGATATGGCAGTATATCAAGCTAGTCGAGTCCTTATTTGAAGTTTGAATGATAAAACTCAGAGTTGTCCTCAAGGAATATCTCAATGGACTCAAAACTTGGAATAATTTAAACCGTAAAGTCTCCTTAGAGTTTGACCGCTAGAGAGTGTAGCATGTGTAGAGAGTGTAACGTTGTAGAAACACATTGTTTGTCATGTTTTATTTGGGAGTTTTGTTTGATCTACAATCTGGGATTTGTTGATGCTCTATTTAGGGAGCCAAAAATTCCAGTTCTATCAGTACAACAGTGGATCCTGAAGGGTTGCATATAAAGGCAAGAGAATATGCAGTCTTATTGCATTTACTGAAGAGCACTATTGTACCATCCTTAACTATATCTCTGAGTAACACATCCATAGTTGAAACCAGAGAGCGAGCTGAAATATAATATTTAATCTTAAAGTAGTAGTATTCAAAACTATAGGAAAGCTCTCTGGAGAAGAAATGCCTTTCTTGACTTTGTGGAATCACTAACAAGGCCTTGAAAATGATCTACAGAATGGGACAGAAGATTGCACATGTGGAGTGAGAAGAAGCTTAACATGTTTAGGTTTCGTAGTACTGCCATTTATATTTATATTTGGTAAAGAAATGGCTAGGGAGAGAAATCACAGTGTTGTAGCATAATATAATTGCAATAGTTCCTTGAATTATTTTTTACTAGATAAAGTTTGATAATTTTCATTGTGGCTATACTAATATAGTAACCATAAATCAAGTGCAAGATTATGTCACAATTACACCTTAACTGTTATTAATACAGAGAGTCCTCACTGAATGACCACTTCTTCAGCCGCCATTCAAGGTTATGATGGTACTAAATGAGGGGGACTTATGACAACTCCTCATAGTTGTTCGCACAATCATGTGATTGCGATTCAGGTGCTTAGCAACTGGCTCACAATTATGATGTTTCAGCATACTGTAATTGCATTATCAATATTTGCAACATTCACTGCTAACTTCTAACAAGCAAAGTCAATGGGAAATTCAGCAGGAGGTCACAAATGGTCATCACTTGACTGTAAGATACTGTAATTGTGTGAGAATCATCTAAGTATGATTAACTGGGATTGCCATCATAACTCAGTGCAGTATTGTAGAATTGGCCCTTATGACCATGTTACTTAGCAACAAACTTGCCAGTCCCAATTACCATTGTTAAGTGAGGACTACCTGTAGGAGAAGAAAGGGAAGTAACTCTGTGGTAAATATTGCATTCCATCCAGTTGTGAAACCCAACAGGTTCTGACAGGTTCTGAGAACCGGTAGTGGAAATTTTGAGTAGTTCGGAGAACCGGCAAATACCACTTCTGGCTGGTCCCAGAGTGGGGTGGGAATGGAGATTTTGCAATATCCTTCCCCCAGGAGTGGAGTGGGAATGGAGATTTTGCAGTATCCTTCCCCTGTCACCCACCAAGCCATGCCCACCAAGCCACACCACGCACACCAAGCCACACCCACAGAACCGGTAGTAAAAAAATTTGGATTTCACCACTGATTCCATCCTGGAATATGGTTGGCATAACTCATTGCAGCCAATTTTTCATTTTTAATTAGAGCTTTATTTGATTCCTTTCAAGGTAATCAAGAGAAAAGATGTGCAAGATAACAACGGCTTTATTGGCTTTGCTAAGCCTGAGTTTCTCCTTAGAATTAAGCAGCTGCCATGTACGATGGAGTGCCATGGGGAGTATTTTTAGAAGACTAAAATATCCTTTGCCATCACAAGGAGATCCTGGACAACCACTGTTTCTAACACCTTACATCGAAAGTGGTAAAACTGAGGAAGGTAACATTGGTTTATAAAGATGACATTTTTAAAAAACTTAAACAAAGTTTAAGTGCAAAAAGATAATATTTCCAGTGTCTCCAGCTTTTTGCAGTGTCTGCACATAATGAATCTAAGACTGTGCAAAGGATTCCCAAGAGAAGCTTTTTAAAATGCATTTTTTGTTGGATTGCTCAAGCAGCTGTGATTTTTGCAAGCTCCCTTTTGTGGGAGCTGTTTCCAGTTGTGCCTGCATAAAAGTACAAGTATAACCACTACACCTTTTTTCATTGCCATATGATTGTTTGTTTATAGTTATTCCTATTAAAATCCAGTGGTTACAACGGTAAGATTTTAGAATGTATTTTAAACTTTGCATTATGTTTGACTGGAACTTTACATAAATGTAGTTGAATTGGAGGAATGTATCTTACGTTTATTCTCTTTCTATCATTGTTTGGATTGTGGACCACCCAGGTCCATAGAGTAAAAATGCAGACATTTGCCACAGGTCATATTACAGTCTGGATATCTGTACAACTTGAAGAAAACAAAAACTTTTGAATGTATTGTGTTTCCAGTTGCCAAGTTACAATACTGTTTTCAGGAAATTCAAAGAACTGGAATCCTTTCTCACTTTTCATAAGTAGGTGGGACTGATGCAAACTTACTATTGTTCCAACTGAAATGTTCTCATCTTAAAGCTTTAAATTAATATTGCAAAGCCAGCATTGTGTGATCGGTGTAATTGTGACTTCCCATGGAAAGGAGAATATCAACTTTCTTACTGCTGTCGTAGCAATCTGAACCAATATACTTACTGTAAATTAATAGAAGTTGGGCTTTTTCATTCATTTTCTCTTTTTTGTAAACTCAACAAGCATATTTTTTTTTAAAATCTATCATTACAGCTAGAGAAAGTATATTTATAAACAATCCAGATCCTCGTAATACTTAAATGAAGCTGAGTACCTCAGTATGTTTATCCCAGTTTTTCACTGTTGCTTCTTAATTAGAAAAAGTGGTACACAATTTAAATAATAATAAAAAATTAAAATAAATTTTTATTTTTTTAAGTTAAATATTTTTTCTGGGTAATTGTATAAACATTAGAGTAATTGTGTCCAAACTGTATCCTGCAGGCTTCATGTGGCCCCCAACAGCTGGTAATGTGGCCCTACAATAATTTTAAAAATGTTAAAAGATAAAGGACATTTGTTATTTATATAGGGTACATCATATATGTTTTATATGTGACCCTTGGCAATTCTTGTTTGCTCAATGTGGTCCAGACAATCCAAACAATCATACATTAGAATGATTGGATTGTTGAAAATGTTAAACTTTTTATGCACAAGTCAGATATATTGTATATATTCAGATTCTTGAATTCTTGTCCAATCCTTCATTTAAACGATAATGATTTATCATTCTTTCAAAGGAAGGCAACTAAGCTTAGTGGAACACCTTCCAGGACCTAATGTGAAGAGTTATTCAGGCTATCTGACAGTGAACAAGACTTACAATAACAACCTTTTCTTCTGGTTCTTTCCTGCTCAGGTGGGTACAGTATATTTTTCACCTTGTGGAACTAGAAGATGAGATTAGAAAGACAGTTGCTTCTGTAGTGTGGGTACATCTGATTTTAAAGGAACCTTAAGTCCATAGAAATGCTAAAAAGAAACACTACACTATCATTTATCATTTTTATATAAATGATTCTCTTGTTATAATTTTTTAGATAAATAATTATTTCTGTATTACTGTACTGTATGAGGCTATGAATAGATTTATATCAGAAAGAAGGTCCTGGGCTACTATATGTTAGTATGTTAAAGGCTGGCAAAATAACGCACCTCAATTATTTTGATACATACATACACTGATGATGCATAGACAAAATAAAATTTGAATGTAACATTGGGATAATTTAAAAGATAACCTCACATTTACTTTATTATTTTTTAAATGAAAGAATGATGTGAGCTCCCTTCCCGACCCCCATGTACTGTATATTGGAAAGATGCATTTATAAAGTAGCTTGAAATTGTTTCCTGATTAGATGCATAACGACAATCTGTTGTTTAATTATGGATGTTTAAGACGAAAAATGGAAATGAGAGTGGTATATATATATTCAAAGATACAAATAATAAATACTACAAATATTTGAATATTGTGCTAACTTATACGCCATGATTTATAAAACCATGGTAGCTGAGGTTCACATATATTGCTAAGTCAAAAACAAATAAGCCATCATATAGTTTGGTACTGTGAATCCAGCCATTGAGGACTACTTACAAAAGTGCATTAATTACTATGAATTTATGCCAATAAGCATGAAATATTTTACATTTCTTAAAAGTGTATTAGCATGCTGTAAATTCTAAGGCTCCTTGGGATATGTGAAAATATAGTTTTGAACAAGAATACCAGTACAAGTTAAAGTTAAAATATGAATTGTTCTGTTAACAATGTAGTTGTAATCTCAGGTGGTATGATGGTGGTGGCTATATTCTTGAGTTATTATTCTATTTGTAACCGATTTGATATAATGGATATGAGAAAGGAAAAAAAGTATTGGCAGTAATAATGTTTTATTTAGAGGAGAATCTGAATGCTTTTCCCCAGGATTTACACAAGTAATCATGAAAAAAGAATAATGAAATAAGTACTCCTGAAATTGCTCAAGGTTTCATTATGTTTATATTCAGATTGCAATGTATAGAAATCCTGGGGGAGACATTGTTTTGCTAGTTTACCCATGAGCAGATTTTGTTAGTCTAGACTAGAATTTCATAATAGAGTTTCAGATAATCTAGATCTGTTCCACGTGCATTTAAGAACATAGTTGAATACTTTTCTGTTCTCTTTTCTTTTCTCTTTACTATAAAATCTGCAACTTTCTTTTCTCTGAATATCAACAATTAAAGACTGTGCAGGTGTTTGATTTTTTTTAAATATTCATAAATCTTTCTGTCCAAATGGTTCCTTCTGGCTTTGTGCAGCTGTAAAAACATTCCCTTATCAAAACAATCAAATTAAGAACAGGGCAACTCATGTTGAAACATTTAGAGAGTAGAATACTACCTTAAACCCATCAAACACTAGTCTAAACAAAGCAGGATTTACAGCCTACCTAAAAGTAGGCAAACACAAACCAACTGTTTCCATTGGGAATTTTATAAAAGAACGGTTGACACAGACAGAGCATTGTATTGAGATATTTCTGCGTCTGGGCATAAGTATACATAAACATTAGATAAGAAGTTAGTTCCTATATTACAATTAGTGACTAGATCAATTGTTAAGAAGATAACAAGGCACTTTTCTTTATACTCATTCAAGTAAATAGAACATTTGCAAAACAGTTGCTTTTTTTAGAGGATTTTTAAAAGGTAAGTGATATTACCTCCTAGCTAGTGTGGAATTATAACAACTGTAGTTTAAAAGAATAGCCAAGTAACCTAGCTTCATTTGAAGATCTGTATCACTTAATGGATAACAGGAGTTCCTGGTTCTGACATTATTATATCTCTAGGTGAAGTGTATAGCTTTTGGAAAAATATTCAGGATACTACTCTTCCCAAGTATGTGTGTGTGTGTGTGTATGTATGTATGTATATATGTATATGTATATGTGTGTGTGTGTGTGTGTGTGTATTTACTGTCAAATGCCTCCTTTTAAAGCAGTGAGATATTTATATTTATATCCTCAAAATCTGAAGAACACTAACTTTAGAATGCTGCCATGCACTTCACACAGCAGTTTTGGGGGACTAATACAAAGAAAAAAAAAGCATATGACCCCTGTGGACTAGGGGCCATTGAAACTACAGTTCACATCCTGCTATACTTCATATTCTATAAGGACTTATAGACTCAATTGATTACACATCACTAATAAAATAAATAGGAAATACTATCTTTTATGTACAATTATTGTTATCAGATCAGTACGAAGTAGTTTCTCTGAATCTGGCCAGTCCATAATGTTGTATCCTAAATTAGGCAGACTCAAATTGTTCACTGATAATCCACCACCAATTGTAATTATTTTTATTTTTACTATTATATTGTTTTTATGACTTTTATTTGTAATGCTGATATGTGACCAGAAAATAAAAATTGATTGATAATTATCAAGCTAACATGATTAAATTGAATGGGAATTTATTTCTGTCTCAACATGGTGTTTGAAAAAGTTGATTAAAAACTTGGTATTGAAAAGTCTAGTACATGTTTATTTCAGAATGGTATCTCAAACGGCTGCTTGGACCCATTGACTATCTCCCTTTCAGACGTGCCTGGAATTGGTTCAACTTCCTCGAGGTGACATTTTAGAGAGGTATCTAGGGAAGCATCCTTAGGAGTCATCACACATATTGAGTTTGACAACAACCATATGGAAAACCAAATAGAATAAAATATTTTCTTATAATCTGTGCAATATTTCAGTGTATTCAACAATAGTTCCAATCTTTTTGTTCTTCTGGTTTCAGGTTCAGCCAGAAAAGGCTCCTGTCTTACTTTGGCTCCAAGGTGGGCCTGGAGGAACATCTATGTTTGGCCTCTTCGTTGAACATGGACCATATGTTGTTCAGAAGAACCTCTCTTGCAAGTATTTGATATGTTTCTAGTGTAATACATGGGAGTATAAGCATATGTTTTTATTTCCGAATATTCATTTTTTACAATCAATCCCCCCCCCCCCCCCCATTTTGTTGTTAAGTAAAATGTATTTAACAGCAGAATATAGCTTTCCTATTCTGAACAAGTGTAAGTAAGGAAGCGGATTCTTGCTGATGCAAAACTGGTACTTATGTTTGAGATGAAATATGGTTAAAACTCACTGTTACAAAACTTGGGTCTGTCTGTCAGTTTGATAATAATATCTTTTAAATTTTAAGCACAAATGACAGAGTGTCATGTTTCCTATTTATTTGCTAGATATTATTAGGTCTCTGGTTTTTACTGGCAAGAGTCCCCTGAGGTAAAACGTTATAAAATAAAAGAAAAAATATATTTAAAATCCTAGATGCATGGACTATGGTATTAATACATAGTTGAAGATAATGCATACATACATACTAATTGAAATTAAATGTTACTCTTGACATGTTACACCATTCTGAAATAAAAATAACTTGAAAGTTAGTTTATTTACTAATATAGACTAAAATAGATTAGTCATGAAAAGTGATCCAATATAGGTAATCCTTGACTTGTGACCAGTCTTTAGTTTGAAGTTACAACAAACCCCCAAAATGGGACATTTAATCTGGTTTCAAAGTTTCAAAATCCAGGCCTCACCCTGTAGCCATATGACCACGCTTAGGATGTTTGGCAAACAGGCCAGATTTATGGCCATTTGCAGGATTCTGCAGCCACATGACTGTGGCTGATGGCATTTTTATCAGAAATATGTGTTTCCTTCCAGTTTCTAGCAAATCACACCCCAAAGTGAACAGTTGGTGTGCTTTTACAACCACTGTGTTTGCTTAATGACTGCTACAAAAAATGTTGCATAATCTAGTCTGGTCACATATAATCCATTTTACCATCCTCATGATTTACAATCAAAATTGCAGGCTCAATTATTGTCATAACTTTATTTATTTATTAAACTTATATGCTGCCTAGAGTTCAGTAATGTAAAACATTTTACATTCAGTAATGTAAAACATTAAAACCACAATAGAGGTCTTAAAATTAAAACTAAATTAATTTAAAACAAAATTAACCAAGATGGGGAAGAAGGGAGCAATGTGCACACAAGGAGGAATTGGGATATTTTCCATTATTCATTATTCACTTCCAAAATGCAATACATGCATTGGTCCCCAGGCCAGTTACTTGAGGACTACCTGCAATGCATTTTCAATATATCCATAATCACAAGGACAATATACAGTAGATAAATATATTAGAAATATTAACTTAGGCTAACATATAAAATTATTGATTATAAGTTATTTTATGTAAGCATCATTGATAAAGCATTGGACAGGAATCCAGAGCCCAAATTGTATAATACAGTACTTGGAAATATTATTATTACTTTTCATTTTTATTTGGGGGTGGGGGTGACATATCCAAAATGTATTTTGATATGCCGAATTCACCTCAGATTTCTACAGTTTGGTACATTGATGGTAGCTGAAATCTTATTTTGGTTTTCTTGCTTTAATAGTGACTGAACGAACGTTTCCTTGGACCTCTAAGTTCTCCATGCTGTATATTGACAATCCAGTAAGTTAAGAATGAATAATATTTTATTTAAAATGCAAACCTGAACATCAGTTTTTTTATAGTATGAATAGCATCATGATATTGGTAAGGACCCCAATATCTACAGTAGGCTTAGATAAGTGTTTCTATCAGTAGTGCTGATTTACCGCTAGCTTATTAGGTATTTAGGAGCAGAGAACTTGGCAGCAAAAGGAAATAACAGCCAATGACTTAATAGGCAGCAATCAAAACTCCAATCAACAACTAAAAGTTTATTACTAGTACATAAAAAAGACTCACATAAGTTATGCCTGAAAAAAAGAGAAAGGCAGGAATCCAAAATTTCTAATCTGAAAGTTTACATTTTTACTACTTCTACTACTATACTACTACTATACTTTTATCCTTAAATTTATTTGCTATTTCACAGTTCAAGGCAACTCTGAGCAGCCTACAATATAGTAAAAATATACAAATATCCAGACAATTTACTAATTTAGAAATTTGCCCATTGGTATTCATGAAATTAATAAAATTGACTTCTGAATAGACATGAATATAGACTTAAGTGCAAAACAAGAGTAAAACAATTTATAGCTGTGGGAGAAACTATAGTTTATTAAATTTTAATTGATGTGGAAAACATCAGCAAAAAACTGAAATTCTTTGTTCTTCACATGTCCTGGTTCTCTTTAACTATCAGGTTGGAACTGGCTTCAGTTTTACAGATGATCCAAAAGGATATGCAAAGAATGAAGATGATGTAGGAAGAGATTTGTATAGGTAAGTTAAAGCTCAATTTCTCCTTTTTTTCATAAAAGTAAGCATAAAAGTAAGTCCTGCGCAACTTTTTGTAGAGATTTAGAACATTTACTAGAGCTAAGCAAAGCGTTTGCAGCTATCTTTGAAGTATTAAAGCAGCTGTCTTTTATAAGGCTTCTTCACTGTTTCCAGATATCTACGTATCCCTGCTTGTCCATGTATGTGTGTGTGCATCTGTTGGAGCAGCTGGGCAGGATTATCTCACTGTTAAATACAGACAGACAGCCAAGGACAGATTTCAAAGCAGTCATGCAATACTTCTATATGATATGGAAGTATTGCATGACTGCTTTTAATACTTCAAGGAGTGGTGCTTTGCTCATGCTAACACAGTTGTGAAGGATCCCTTTGAATGTTGCATATATTTAATATTTACAGCTAGTCCTGACTTATGACAAAAATTGGGACCTGAATGTCTATTCTTAAGCCTGGGTGATCGTTAATCATGTCCAATTTTTCATCATGACTGTAAAGTGAACTACTGCAGAAGTTAAGTGAACTGTATAGTCATTAAGCAAATCTGGCTTCCTCCATTGACCAAAAAGTGAGCTCTAAGCTTATGCTACAGTTTTTCAGGGTACGTATTAATTGACACTATATCTGCATTTTCAGTGCGATTGTTCAGTTTTTCCAGCTTTTTCCTGATTATCAGAAAAACGACTTCTATGCAACAGGAGAAGTAAGTTTGCTTAAAAATTTGTCAATTTGTGAGTATAAATTTCTATTTTACATACGAACATATTCTTTAAAGGAATATGTTTGTATGTTAAATGTTTGTATGAATATGTTAAAGAAGAAATAAAACTTCTATTAATTAAAAGAATTGCTAATACGGTAACCAGAAAGAGTTCTAGACAGGTAATTCGGTCACTCAGCAAAATTTATTTCAAAATGAGATAACATTTGGAACAATATATTCAGTTCTAATTGTAAATGCGATATCATTATGCAATCATGCAAGCAGAATTGATAAAAGGTATATAATGAATTGTACTTGCAAAGCAAAATAATTAAACTCTCTTTTATTGAATGGCATTGATTTATCAGCTCTGATCTAAGTTACTTTAATTTTGGAGGCTCCATTGAAACTTTCTAAGAGGATAGAAAGGAGGCTTTTTGAGAGGACAATCTATTTTCCTGCAAGAAAGGTAAATAGCACTTAGACATATACTGCTTCACAGTGCTTTACAGCCCTTTTACTGAACTTGGAAGGATAGAAGGCTGATTCAACCTTGAGCTGGTGAGATTCGAACTGCCAAACTGCTGGCAGTCAGCAGAATTAGCCTGCAATACTGCATTCTAACACTTGCTACCATAGCTCAGAATAAATAGAAGAAAGGTAGTGATTTTTCCAGTTACCCTTATTGTTAACATTCCAAGTTGTGGAGCTTATATACCTGTAAGCATACAGGAATTCGGATTTAAACTTTGTAAAATAAAACAGGTAGAGCCATAAAACATCAGGCAAGGGAATTGTAAGTAGCCCTTGTTTCTTGTTTTACAAAACAGAGGTTGAAAACAAAGTTATTTTCTTTCTTTTTTTCAGATTTTTCAGCCATAGGTTGATTTTGACCTCTGAATTTAACCTGTAGCGTTGGTTTGAACATAAAGAATTTAAATTCGCTTTTGCAACTATGTTGTTTTACCAGATTTCTCCAGAGGTTCTTGCATTTGGTTATCTATTCATCAGAGAAATAGATTTTTTTTGGTATTGTAAATAGCTCTACTGATATTTATCTTTTTAAGACAACTTTTCCACATCTGAGATAACATTTGTAGCAACATATTGGGTGTAATAGCTCTAACAATGCTTTTGTTCAGTTTGTTGTTGCTAGTAATCTCTAACACAAATGTTTTATAGTCAAGAGGTACTGTTTTTGCTGGGTATTTGTTTCTCTGATTATATAGATTTTGTCTTCGAAGGTTTTTTTTTTAATTAATTTTTGCCAACAGCAACACTTAAAGAGGATGGACATGTAAATAATAAACTAAATTTTTTTTGACACCCTTTGCCTCTAGTAACCAAAATTCTCTTGTTTTCATTTTTGAAATATTAAAAAGTTGCTCTAAATGATAACTAAATAGTCTGATTATATACATGTTTTCTCTGAGTTACACTCATTTTGCAGACTTGATACAGAATAGTGAAACAAAGTACTAATTTGGTTAATTGTTAAAATGCTGGGCTAGAAATTGGGAAACTATGAATTCTAGTCCTCTTTTAGGCATCAAAATTGCTAGATAATCTGGCTCAATCATTTGTTTTGGCCCAGATAGGGAAAATAGGAGGAGGGAGCATTCTGTATGCTTCTCTGAATTGTACAAATAATGGCTTGGTGTGAATCTAATAAATAAATAAACAGAATTTCCTTTTCTTTTTTTTATTTAAACAAATGTATAATTTTCTGTTGATACTGATTGACTAAGAAGACATAAAGTGATTTCTTAACACAGAACATCATCATTTTGTGTTTTTATTTCCAAAGAAACATGTGAACCCCTAAGATACTGTGGTAAGCAAATGTAACAGTCTTACCTAATGTGATGCTGTTCAGATATTGCCTGGATATTGAAATTTGCCCACATCTGAAGTTCTTAATTAACTAAGGGTACCAGCCTATTACTTTAAATACAATATAAGAAATTCTAATCAAAGTTGGATAATGTATAAAAAATCCCTACATATTAATGATTCAATCATTGTATTATCTTTAGTCTTATGCAGGAAAATATGTGCCAGCCATTGGATATTATATTCATAGCAATAATGCTAAAGCAAAGATAAAGATCAACTTCAAAGGTGTTGCCATTGGGGACGGTCTTTGTGACCCTGAAGTGGTATGATTTCTATATTTTTTATATTCTGAAATTGCAGACCCCAAAAGAACATAATCCTGATTGATATCCAATCAGTGAAAATGCTTTTAACCTTAAATATATGATTGGAAATTAGGTGCAACCCGAGCAAGATGGCTGCTTAAAAGCCATTGAAATTTTACTACAGTGTCAGTGTATAGTGTTAACTTGCCCTAGCCTAGTGTATAAAATTCAGCAAAAGTGTATTGATTTTGTTATGTTCTTTTCAATCTTTTTAATGATTTTTTAAAATGAAAACAATTGTGACTAATATTGTTCATTTTTTTGATCAGATGCTGGGAGGCTATGCAGAATTCTTATATCAAATTGGCTTGGTAGATGAGAAACAGAGGATATATGTCCAGAATCAGACTAATCTGGGACAACAATACATCCAGCAGAAGAAATGGAAAGAAGCCTTTGAAGTATGTCATAGAGGCCCACATGATGGCCTTCAGCAATTAAAACCATCTGAGTAGACTAAGGGGTCAAAAGGAAATCAAATCGAGGTCACAAACTTGATTGCAGCAGCAGCAAAAAGAAAACTAATAGGGAGAGAAGTCATTCTCCAATTTTACTCTAAAGTTTATATTGGACTCCCTTCAAACTTGAGCACTTGAGTGTGTGTTTACACAGCCATCTCTTGTGAATTGCTTTAATTTCTTAATGTTGATTTCTGAATGTCCTAAAGCTTTTTCTAACCTCCAGAAATTAGTAGAAAAGTAATCTTGGAAGTTATGAGGATGCTTGGATATATGCTTATCATATATTTTCTATCCAGAAATTAGTATTCTATTTTTTTTCAGTCACTTGGAAAAAAAGTGGAGTTGTTACCATACACAATTAACTGACATGAGTCACTTTGCAGCATCTTGCATTCCAGCAATCTAATAAATCTTCCATATTTTACAAAACTATCTTTAAAAAAAGAGAACGGAAAACTTTGTTCATTTTAAAAAATTGTTATACTGATTTTTGCTGATATTATGCAAGCAAGCTTAATCTCTGAAATGTTAACTGCAGTAGCTGCTGTTTTATATAAGGAGAAGAAAAATGTTCGCTGGTTCACACTGAGAGACCCAGGTCATCTAGACCATATTTTTTTCCAAGGAATAAAATGACATTTCCTCTTAACTTATTTTGGAGACATTTGATTGGGATAATTTTCTTTTATCTCTTGAAATATGGTATTCTGTTATCTTGATGCAAGGAGGGATCTTTCTTTTAGTATTTGTTAGTACAAGTATATTTTACCAACTTTTCCTTTCTAGTTGTGGGAACTGTAGAACAGTGAACAATTGACATATTCAAAAATGACAATGAACATGTTGAACTTACATGAATTTCTTCATCAGGTATTTGATACTCTGTTGAATGGTGATAAAACTGGAAGTCCTCCTTATATTCAGACTGTTACAGGATGTAGCAACTATTTCAATTTCTTGCAGTGTGAAGTAAGTACTTATGAGAAAAGGCCGATATATTGAAAATGTACAGTGTAATCAGACCCCCTTCACTTTTATCAATTTTGTTATGCTGCAGCCTGTTTCTACAGTTGTTTAAAATCATTTTTTCTCATTAATCTAGTACCCCATAATGACAAAGTAAAAACAAAATTTTAGAAATGTTTGTACATTTATTAAAAAGAAAAACTGAAATATCACATTGACATTACTGTTCAGACCCTTTGCAACAACACTTGAAATTCAGCTCAGGTGTCTCCAGGGGTGAAATCAAAATTTTTTCCCTACTGGTTATGTGGGTGTGGCTTGGTGGGGGGGGGTGTCCTGTTACTAAGTGGGCATGGCCTCACAGTCACGCCCACTCAGTCACAAGACCCCCACCACCACCAAGCCACACCCACAGAACATTTAAAATGTCTATTCTGCCACCCGCTCACCACCCGCTCTCCCTTTGCTTTGGGTCAGGAGCTGGGGCCCAGAGATGCGCCATTCACTGAAGCCCTGGAGCTGCTGCCTGCTCACCACCTGCCTCAACCGGGTCAGGGAATGCACCGTTCCCCGACTCCAGCCTTGCCACAGAGCCACCGCCCACTCACCCTTCGCCACTTGGCATGTCCTACTCCTTACCTTTCTCCTGCGGCTGGCTGCCAGGGAAGGCAAGCACCCAAAAGTTACTGGAGCTGCTCTCTTTCTTGAATGTGCCACCACCATCACCGCTCTGGTCCACATGCCGGCTGCGCAAGCGCACACCCAACCTGCCACTGATGAATGAATGAAATAAATGAAATAAAAGGCTCCTAAGAGCACAGTGGCCTCCATAATTTTCAAATGGAAGAAGTTTGGCACAACCAGGACTCTTCCAAGAGCTGATCAGCTGGTCAAACTGAGCAATCATGGGAGAAGGGGCTTATTAAGAGACCAAGAACCTGATAGTTACTCTGATTGAGTTACAGAGATCCTGTGTGGAGATGAGACAGAGTTCCAGAAGGACAACCATTATTGCAGCCCTCCACTGATCTTTACTTTATGGTATAAAAAACACCTGAAGGATTCTCAGATGGAGGAACAAGATTCTCTGATCTGATGAAACCATCAGATAGGTATTTGGCCTCAATTCTAAATGTTATGTCTGGAGGTAACCAGGCACTGGTCATCACTTGCCCAATATCATCCCAACAGTGAAGCATGTTGGTAGCAGCATCCTGCTGCGAGGTTATTTTTCAGCAGTAGGGACTGTGAGACTGGTCACGGTTGAGGGAAAGCTGAATGGAGCAAAGTACAGGGATATCCTAAATGAAAGCTTGTTCCACAGCACTCAGGACTTCAGACTGGGCCAAAAGTTCACTTTCCAACATGACAATAATCCTAAACACACAGCCAAGACAACACATGAGTGACTTAGGGACAACTCTACAATGTTCCAGAGTAGCCCAGCCAGAGCCTTGATTTGAACACTATTGAACATTTCTGGAGGGAGCAGAAAATGGTTGTCTACCAACAGTCACCATCCAACCTGACTCAGCTTGAGAGGATTTGCAAGGAAGAATGGCAGAAATCGCCAATCTGGGTGTGCAAAGCTTGTCGCATCATATCCAAAAAGACTCAAGTCTGTAATTACTCCCAAGGGCGCTTCCACAAAGTCCTGAGTGAGGGGTCTGAATACTTACACCAATGTGATATTTCAGTTTTTTCTTTTTAATAAATTTACAGACATGTCTAAAGTTCTGTTTTCACTTTGCATTATGAGCTACTGAGTGTAGATTAATGAGAAAAAAAATGAACTACTGTAGAATCAGTATAAAATAAAATCAGTAGGGGGTCTGAATACTTTTTGAATACTATAGATCAGTGATGGTTAACCTTTTCGGGTTAACCGAGTGCCAAAACTGAGAGCACGTGTGTGCCGGAACACCAGAACCCGGAAGATAACTGGCCAGTACACATGTGCGTGGCGGTCAGCTGCACTTCCTGGATCTGTCGTGCACATGCACATCCACCAGCTGATCTCCATGTGAAGACTAGCTGGCTGGCATACACGAACACACTGAACCCAGAAGAGACCAGCTGGCCGCTGCGTGCATGCATGCAATGGAACCCAGAAGAGCAGCATGCCATAGGTTCGCCATCACGGCTATAGATCATGTTTGATCTACAGACCCCAAAAGATGATAGTGCTATGATGACATTCTTCAAAAACCAACTACACCAGATGATAGAATGGATTTACTTTGTTCTGTCTTTGAAGGCTTGCAGGAAAGATCCCTCTTTTTTTTTCCTTTAAGGCCAGAATTGTAGTGCCAATAGAAGAGAATATTTCAGGGTTGAATTGTGGGGAACTTGATGCTCTTTAAGCTTAAGACCTCACAGTCAGTTATGTGTTTTTCTAGGTCAAAAGGTCAATGAAGGCAATGTTACTACTATAGTAACATAGGTATATTTCTCTTCATCAGCATTCTAACTCATTCTGTCTGTTTTGCTCTGAAGAAATGCATTTTTTAAAGGAGAAGATATTTTCCAGATATTTTGTGGTCTAAAGCTATTGGCTAGGTTGTCTACATAGATTTTTTTTTCATATTGTAAAGTTTTGTACAAGATACTGAGGGCATATTATTAACCCTGTTGCCAGCATGCTGGATGAGTTGGGCTGTTGGATGTAATCCACAGACTCAACTTTTATTTAAAAGAGCAACTAGTGAAGTAATATTCCAGCATCAGAACTGATTTAGTGTATTTACATTAATCAGTGAAAAACAAATAACTTGCATTTTTATTACCAAATACCATATCTTTTTTCCAAACTTCTGGCTTTTTTCTTCTTATGAAGTTAATTGATCTGAACACACTAAATTGTTTCATCATTTCAAACTTGAACATGAAACTGCAAGGTCAATTGTTTCAGTTCTCACAGACACAGTGTTAAGTACAGTTGCTGCTATAAGAAAGAAAGCAGAATCATCTAATATGTAAGTTGTATGAATTTATTTTCTTGCTTTGATGAAATAACTTTGTATGTGTTTTTCCTCTTTATCATTTTAATAACAGGAGCCTGAAGATCAGGAATATTTTGGAAAGCTATTATCACTGCCAAACATAAGAAAATCTATCCATGTTGGAAATTTGACCTTCCATGATGGTTCTATCGTTGAGGAGCACTTGATTGAAGATGTAATGAAAACAATAAAACCTTGGTTAGCTGTTTTAATGGATCATTATAGAGTAAGTAAGATGCCAACTTGAGTTTCTTACTTGTCAGTTTTAGAATCTGAATATTTAACATTATTATGACTGATATTGTATTTTTATAGAAGACAAGCATACTGTTTTAAGTGTGTATAAATAATTTGGAAGTTTTGCACAGATAGTCAATTTAGTTTTTAGTTAGGTGCATCCTTGTTTTACTGTTCTAAATATTAAGTAAAAAAAAATTAAACATAAAATTTATTAATAGAATTTATTTACCCCAGAGCTACTGTTAATATATTGGAATTAGATTGGAGGAGACATAGGTTTCAACCTTATTGGGCATAGAGATTACTGACTAAATTTGGATCAATCTTTCTAAGTCCCATCTATCTACTAAGACAGGGGTCTCCAATCTTGGCAACTTTAAGACTTGTGGACTTCAACTCCCAGAAACATTGCTGGTTGAGGAATTCTGGGAGTTGAAGTTGCCAAGATTGGAGACCCCTGTACTAAGACCATTTCCTAGGAATGAAAATAGAAAAAGTCAAGATGGCAGCTGTAACCATGTGACTGAAACCTTATCTCTTTTTTATATGTTTAAAAAAAGGAAGTGGGAATGACAGGGCTTCAGTCACAACTGCCATCTTGAGATTTTGATTCTTCCTCTGCATATGTTCCTGAACTGAGAACATCTGTTGTCAATCTTCCTTTCCATTTAGATAGCAAAGCCTAACGTTCTTAATATTCTGCTGCTGCTGCTGCTGCTTATTTCTGTATAAACTACAGTGAATAGATTTCAGCTGTGATACTATATATATAGAGAGAGAGGGGGGGGAGAGAGAAAAGAGATATTTATAAATACACATACACATAATTTTATTAAAGATTTTTAAGAAGGAATACAATACAAAATAAGAAAAAGAAAGAAAGCTAAAAGTGCAAGAAACTTGGAAAAAGTAAAAGAAAGAAAAAGAAAAAGATACATTCTTTACAGCAATTATAGGTATAATTATAAATTTCCCTCTTATTTTATGGGTGTAGCTTAATTTTCTATAATATATTCTGTCTAATAATCTAAACCATAAATCATAAGTTCATAAGTTTTTATTCTATTTCATGCAAAAAGTCTATAAGGATTTCCAGTCAGCAATAAATGTAGATACTGTGCTTTCTCTGACTAAATAACTCAATTTTGTTATCTCAGCAAGTTCCACCATCTTCCACAACCCTTCCTTCATTGTCGGTACTGCTGAATGTTTCCATCTTTGTGCATTATTAATCTTGCTGCTTGGGAAGATACTTTCTGATCATATAATAGTGATGGTGACATTTTTTTTGTCTTTCTGTTCTACCCTCCATCTCTACCTTAGAAATAAAGCTAAAAGTTTTAAAATTTCCATTTATGTGTTTTAAACATTTCCCCAAAGATTCAAATAACGATCTCTGTATTTTAAAAGTTTGCTTAATCCCTTGTAGCCAAGCTAACAATGAGACTTTTAGATCCTTATTCATTTCTTGAATGATACTTTGTCATTTTTAATGTAATTAAGGCTGTTCATCCCAGCCTCTGTAAATATAATAATCATATATGACAAGATTGACATTATGATCTCTATGGGTAAACATTTAAAAATAGTAATATCTAAGGTGACAAGGGCTTGAAATGCATATTATGGATGGAAGAATGTGCAAATGCTGCTAAAACCCAGTTAGGGTCTCAGAAACCACTGTATTATGTTGACTTCTGCTTTTTTATTCGTGTTTCTGATCCCTCTGTACTACAGATGATTTTTTTTTTCCAGGCTAAGATTTCATTCTGCAACACTTTTTACTTCTTACTATCAAATTTATGATTGATGTAATATTTATCAGTTATTGACCATCTAAATATTCTTTTTCACTATACAAATGATTAAAAATACACTGAAATCAAAATAAAATAAAAACATAACAGTATAAAATCAAGAGTAGCAACAACAATAATAATTAAAATAATGAGTAGGGTTGATAAAAATCAATAAAACAAGCAGTGAAAATATTTTTTTGAGCTTCATTTGTTTTTATACGTATATTTGACTTCCAGGTTCTCTTATACAATGGGCAACTTGATATCATTGTGGCAGCTCCACTTACTGAACGATTTCTCCCCACTGTGCCATGGGGCAAAGTGAAAGAATACAAAAATGCCGAGAGAATTGTATGGCGAATACATGATAAAGATCCTGAGGTTGCTGGCTATGTACGCCAAGTGGGTGAATTCTATCAGGTGAGATGAACCGTTTCCTAAGAAAAACAAAACATACATTAAATGTGGCACAGAAGAAGGAGAGCCCTTTTAGTCTATGGTAGCAAAAGATCAGGACTCTGGTAACACTTTTTTAGACTAACAGATTTTATTAGAAGACATAAGGATTTTTTATTGTATGTCCTGTCATCTATGTGGCAAAGGCATTTGGAAAGGGAAGGAAAGTCAGGGAAAGGAAGTGAAGGAAGGAAGGAAGGAACGAAGGAGAAAAAAGAAAGAAGAAAGAAAGAGGAAGGAAGGAAGGAAGGAAGGAAGGATAAATCCATTAGAATATGCACAGCTCAGGGTTGAACTATAGAGTCCTTGGTGTTCTATGACTGGTTGTTTTCTTGAAGATGTTTCATTACTCAGCTAGTTAACAACATCAGTCCTAATGAGTAGGGAGTTTGTTCTATGTTTATGTAAAAATACATGTCAAGCAGGGGTGAAATGCTCCCAATCCGGTAGCGACGGCAGTGGGTGGTTCGGAGAACCAGTAGCAAAAATCCCTGCCCCCCCCCCATGCCCAGCTGAGCCGCTCAATCATCAGAGGCTTTTTTTTTTACTTTTAAAAGCATTTTTTCTACAACTACTTTAGCTGAAGAGCAATGCTTTTAAAAGTAAACAAAAAGATTGCGTGCCACAGCTGATCACCCCCCGCCCCCCGCACGCTGTTCTACTTACCACATGCCTCCTTTTGGCCTCGCATTTGGTCCGTGGTGCTCACTGCGCATGCGCAGCCAGTGAACTGGTAGTAAACCGGTTCAGATTTCACCACTGATGTCAAGAATAAAAATATCAAAATACCAGAAGAAAATAAGAAAAAGAAAATATAACTTCTTCTATAATCAGTGTATAATCAGCATATGACCTCAGTAGGTGATCCTGAAGATAATTTACTTCTTGGTTATTTATCCTATCATAAGAATACCAGCAAGTTATTCTAGTACCAGGAATTTATCTAAAATGAAGTGAAGAAAAAATTCTTATTTAGCGACCTCAAGTGGAACTGGCAACTTGGTCACTAAGCAAAGCAATCACTAAGTAAATCACTGCAATTTTGCTTATGCTCTTACTTCAGTTTTCCTTTCCTTTGCAAATCTGCAAAACTTGTAAATGCATGAATTGTTTGCAAAGTTATTTTTCATTATTGTCATAACTGTGAATGGTTACTAAACGAGGACTACTTGTAATGCATGCCAAAGTGAAATATTGTGCCACTTCCTTCATTGCATGTGATTGAGTCTAATCTAACTTTAGTTAGATGAAAGCATTTCCTTCCACTCTCTGGACTATGCAGTTATTAATATTACAAGCACTAATCAAAGAATTTTAGAGATAGATAGTTTATTTTTATTTATTTGTATATTTTATTATTTTTACAAACAACTCAAAGTGGCATATCTAAACATACATGTTTCTCCTCTTATTTTCTCCACAAAAACTCTTTGAAGTGGGTTGGATTGAGAAAAAGTGACTGGCCCAAGATCACCCAGCTGGTTTTCATGGCTAAAGCAGAACTCACGGTCTCTTGCTTTCTAGCCTGGTTCCTTGAACACTAGACCAGGGGTGTCAAATTCGATTTCATTGAGGGTTGCATCAGGGTTATGTTTGACCTTGGGGATGGGGCGGGGGCGGGGTGTTGCAAAGGCGTCAGTCATCTTGGGAGGTGTCTGTGGGGGCCTGATTGCTCTGTCAGCAAAAACGGGCTCCCAAGCTCCATTATCAGCTGCGAAATGCTCCTACAACTCTCTGCCAGCCAAAACGGACTTCAGAAGGGCTGTGCAAGGCCCTTGCGAGCTCTGTTTTTGGCTGCAACAAGCTCCTGCAACCCTCTGCCAGTGAAAATGCAATTTGGGAGAGCTGCATGAGACACCACGGACCAGTCCGCTGTTTCCGGGATGGCCACGGAGGCCAGATCTAAGTATCCCGCGGGCCAGATCTGGCATGCGGGCTTTCATTTTGACACCCCTGCACTAGACCAAACTGACTTTCACATATGCACTCTTCTCTGTTCCAAACTTGTTAATGAATTTATTTTATCAAATCTTCCTTCTATTCTTATTCCCTTAGGGTGGACAATTGATCAGAATTACTACTCTTAACCAGTGGTGGATTTCAAGTAATTTAACTAATGATTCTCTGCCCTAATGATTTCTTCCAACAACCAGTTTGCCAAATTGCTCAGAAAGTTAACAACCGGTTCTCCTGAAGTGGTGCGAACTGGCTAAATCCCATTACTGCTCTTAACTCTGGATAAAAATGTGATATGCCTATGAGGCTTACTTGCTTTCTCCCTTCATGAAAAGCTACAAACAGGCTATTATTCTGCATTGGCTTGTCACAAACAATTACGTTCTCAATCAGCAATACAAATTCTTACAAACATATTTTGCTCTTTTGGGATTCCTCAGACACTTATGTATGGCTAATGCAATCGTAATATCAAAACAAATACAAAAGATTCTAATTTGTATTTTTCAGCCAAGTTTAAAATACGCCTTTGCTGTTTCATAAGGAAACATTTACTATTAATTTATACTAAGAACCTTAAGCTTTGAAAAAATTTCCTGCCACATGACCTTAATATAAAAAATGTGCTAGCATACATTGGTTCTATATAAAGTAAATAAGGATGTATTCAATTTCAGTACAATGAAATAGTTTATTGAATTAGCCAAAGTGAATGCATTAAAAGCAGTCAAAACTCTACTTAAAATCAAATTTATTTAATATTATAAAAAGGTCACAAAATAGAAGTTAATGTTAGCCTGAGGTTGGTAGTTAATAAAACACACCTATGATAACAGCAACTAAAAAGCATATAAAGGACCTCGCCATACCAAAGTTACTTCTCTTTGGATTAAAATGCTATTTTCATTTAATATTCCACTATTTAATTTTTTTTAAAAAAATAATTGCTTTATCGTTCATTATAATTTTGCATAGAGTCTAAGCAAAATGCTTGATCACATATGTTCTTCTGTGCATTTGGAAAAAGGAATAATCCATGATTCCATTCTGCTTCAGACAATTAGTAGTTAAGTCATGGTTTCAAATAAATTACAATGAACAATCCAAATCTGATTGGAGTTTGCTTTAAAACTATAATTCCTGATTCATTCATAAAAATGTAGTCATACATTTAGAAATGTTAAAGTGCCTGACTGTTCAATATATTTTCTCTTTCCTTGTGTGTCTCTTAGTTTTTCCTTTGTTCCTCCAGTTGTCAAGTCCAGAAATCTCATAATATTTTTCTGTTTGTATATGAACTCTCATAGACTTTCAGGTCCTTGCCACGCACATTGCTGTTTCATTTAATAATTTCACAGCTAGGATGATGATGATGTGTGCATATGTGTGTATGTGACAGAGCGAGAAGAGAGACAGAGAATAAATATGGTATATGCTCATACAATCTTTTAATTCAAATGTATGGGCTGGGGGGGGGGGAACTATTGTTTCTTTCCAGGCCAAGCCTGGAAAGGAGTTTGCTTAGAGGTGTCATATGATATGCCTTAGGAGTAGATAATTTCCTTTTATCTAAATCAGTCTATAAACTAAATAGGGTTATATTCAGGATATAGGGACATATGACAAAAAGATGCAAGCACTTAAAATACTGGCATCCAAAGACCTTTGTTTTCTTGAAGCTGAATGATCAGAAAGCACCCTGAAATGTTACAGCTGTTGCCTTCTTTTTCTTTAAACACCAGGGTCAGAGAGGATCTGGGTAAATGTAAGCAAAGTTCTCTGAGTTCTACTGTTACTTTCTGCTTGTACATAAATACCATTTGGAATTGAGTTAGTTTTTTCTTTTTCTACTCTTTTCTCCAATACTAGGCAGAGAAAAAACAATCTGACCAGTCTCTCCCCCCCCCCCCCCCCCCCACAAGAAGTATATGCATATCTGTGGAACTTTAGCTTTTGCAGTTCCATCAAAGCCTGAATGACATTGCTGGCATTTGTAAGATGTTTAGCATTATCTCCTCATAGTTGTCCATGGATTGCAGAATAGAAGGATTAGAGTAGAGATCAAAGCCCCTTAGATATTGGGTTACTGTTATCATGCTCTTCATTACACTAGACATACCCAGTTCCTGCTACCATTCTTCATGTTTTAGCCTTCAGTCCCCTAATCATCTTTGTTGTTCTTCTCTAAAATCTCAACATTTTTTTTGTGTTATGGTGACCAAAACTGAATTGCACTATTCCAAGCATGGACTTACCAAGCAATTATAAAGCGTTATTAACACTTCACATGATCTTGATTCTATCCTGTTAATGTAGACTAGGACTGCATTGGCTTTTTTTAGTGGCTGCAGCATACTGCTGGCACATATTTAAGTGATCCTAATCCCTCTCAGTTACTAATACCTAGAATAGGTACCACCTATTCTACACCTGTGCATTTGGTTTTTCTTGCCCAAGTATAAAACTTAATTTTTCTCCTTGTTGAATTTTATTTTGTTGTTTAGAGCCCAGTGTAGTGTCAAGATATTTCTGGATCTTAAATCTATCTCCTAAAGTGTTGACTGTTCCGTCCATTTGCTGTCATTGGCAAATTTGAATCTATTCCCTCATCTAAATCAATTATGAAGATGTTGAAGAGTCCTGAGCACAGAATTGAGCATAGAACTGAGCACAGAACTGAGCACAGAAGAGAATCTTAGGGTACCCCACTGCATACTTGCTTCACTAAGGACTACACGTTGAGTGTGGTTGATCAGCCAGTTACAAATTCATCTGATGATGATGCTGTCTATCCCACAAATTTTAGCTTACCAAGAAATAGGTTGTGATCCATTTCGTCAAATGACTTACAGAAACTCAAGAAAATTATGTACACAGCATTTCTCTGGTCCGCTACTTTAGTTACATTGTTAAGGAATGAAATAAGATTTGTTGGGCATGTTTTGTTTTTGACAAACTCATGTTAGCTTCTAGTGATAACTTTGCTTGCCTTTAGTGTTTGCAGATGTTTTGCTTGATTATCTTTTCTGGAGGATCTTATTTCCTCCCTCTATGTACGGGGGTGGTGGTGGTGAGTGGCCCATAAGGCGGGAGTGGTGGTGAGTGGCCCATTGCGCCGGCTTCCTGAAGGGTCACAGCAGGCCATTCCACTATTCACGAAACAGCTGCTTCGTGGGTGCTGCTCAGACAACTTGCAGCCAAGCGATGTGCCCTTCATGCCCTCCTTACCTAACAGTGTAATGGTAACAATAGACCATCCCACCATCCATGAAACAGCTGCTTTGTGGGTGCTGCTCAGGCTGCTTTGGCAGCTGCATTTTGCAGCTGCAAAAGCGACAAGAGGCTAAGCAACATGCCTCTCGCGTCCTCCTTACCTAACAGTGTGATGATCGCAGCAGGCCATCCCACATGCCAAAGCCCAACCAGGGCAACCACAAGTTTCTTGTGACTCCATTTCGTTTAAAACCATTGGTCCCAATCACTGATGTCTAGCAATAGGGGTCTCCTTAAAAGAGTACCTCCTGTCCATGTAGTCTGCTCGTATTGCATTGGCAACACAGGTGTCACTGATTTTGTCCCATGCATTCTTGACCCAAGTCAACAAGCTATGGCAGGCTAGGCTTCATGAAGTTTCCATGCTGGTTTCTCGCCATTCTATTCTCAAAGCACTCATTGATTTTGATGTTCAGATGGTCCTTGAATGGCTTGTTTATTGCGATGTCTAGTGTCTGAAAGTATGCTGTCATTTCTGCAGGAATCATTATTTGGTCAATTCTTCTCTGTGCAAGAAACTTTTTCATGTCTTTGGCACGGTGAGTGCTGGCTAAATCCAGACTACCATGCCTCTTTGGCCACCTCACACAACAAGTGGCAGCATTAACTCAACCCACTTCCTTATAGCTCCTTGTGTGCACCAGGCTTTTTCAGTTTCAAGAACATAAATGCCTGAAACACGTTCAATCTTTTCTTTCTTGCCCTTGGTGATGATTAGAGGTGGGGCTTTGCTTCCATCCAGGCGAATTGTCAAAATGCAGGTAACACGTGCACTTTCATATCCAGTGGAGGGAATGTAAGTTGATGTGGCACCCCTCTGAACAATTGTTTTGTGAGCTCCTTGGCCCATAAACACTGAAGTTTCATCCTTGGCAGTCATGTTGGACAGCTAGTATTTGGAAAAGTCAATGCCATCAATGAAGGACTTGAATACAAGTGCACGTTTGACAAGTTCAGCATCTTCCAGCTTGAACAGTGAGGTGGATCTCCTCAGAGACAGTTCAAGCCATCCAGCCAGTGTTGAGAGGCTTTGAATTCTTCCTGGGGAATTTATAACTGTAGTGCCATTGCAAGGGCAAATGCTTGAATATCAGTCCTGTGTACAACCAAAGCCTTTGCTTTCCTGTCAGTGATCCACTCAGAGATGCTGTCTTCAAGTTCAGGAAATAATGGTTGCCAACCTGATCCACACCTGCGCTTCTTAGCATTTTCCTCATGCACCTGTTGGCTGAGGTTATTGTACTCTCCATTTTCAGACCCTCAGGAGATCCAGCATCTTCTCTTTGAAGAAAGCTGTCAGATCCTTGCCCTGAGAATCCTCCACGATTCCTTTCACGGAGTAGCTCTTTCTTTTTGAACTCATCTTGTCTGGGGATCAAAATAAAAGTCATTTTAGATCATTAAATCCATTAATCCAAAACCCTGGATGTGCTGGTGGTTGGGATTTGGCGTTGTGGTTTCCCTCTGTGTGTGTGTGTGTTTGGATTTGCAATTTTTGCAATGAGGGAAAAAAATGGGTTTTGCCTCATTTTACAACCTTTCCTGCCAGTTGCTAAGGGAATCACTGCAGTTGTTAAGCTACAACATGGATGTTAAGTCAATCTGGATTTCCCCATTGACTTTGCCTGACAGAAGATCGCAAAAGGGGATCACAAGACCCCAGGTTTTAACTGTCATAAATATGGCATAGGTAAGGGCGCATGAGGCATGTTCCTCCCCACTTCTTCCCCCTTTGGCTTGGCCTCCTCACCTTGTGTTGTCTGCACGGCAAGCAACGAGGAGGCCAAGCGATGTGTTGGGTGCATCGCTTGACCTTCTGCTGCTTTTGCGGCTACAAAAGCGGCTATGCTTGAGGGAGGCTGCGTCCTGAGTAGCACCCACGAAGCAGCTCTTTCAGTGCAACCATCACACTGTTAGGTAAGGAGGATGCGAAATGTGTCGCTGGGCCTACCATTCTTTTTGCGGCTGCCATTAACAGAAGAAGGAGTGCAGTGGCTAAGGTTGTGGGAGCAGCCACCGCGAGGCTGTTCCATGTGGATGGCAGGTGCGAACATTAGGTATGGGCATGTGAGGCGCGTGGGGCATGTTCCTTCCCCCCTCCAGCCTTGCCTCCTTACCTCGTGTTATCTGCACGGCAAGCAACCAGAAAAAATGGCAGACACCAACTGCGCAGGTGCTTAAATAAGGCTTATTTTGGGAATAGGGCTTATTTTAGCTCATGTGCTCAAAAACATGATAGGGCTTAATTTCGGGGGAAGTCTTATTTTCAGGGAAACACGGTAATATGTCCTTGAGCAGTTTTCTACCCATTCCTTTGTGATATATCTAATTGTTTTTTATATGTAATTCCATAGGTCATTGTTCGAGGAGGAGGACATATCTTGCCTTATGACCAACCAGAAAGGGCTCTGGATATGATGGAGAGATTTATCATGGGAAAAGAATGGAAACAAAGCAGATATGGAAAATAAAACTTGACTATTGAAATCCTTTGGAAAGTTCTCAAGAGATTGCATTGACCAGTATTGATCAGAGGAACTGATGAAGTATTATTGGAGCTTTTTTCCCATTTTTGGAAAATCTGTTTTAATCTGTAATTAAGCTATTCGTCTAAATTGAATATTTTGTTCTCAAAATAAACATCACACATCTCTGTCTCTATTTCATTCTGTTTCTCCAGATATTCTTGTCCTGAATAACAAAACCCAAAGTAGATAATTCTTATAGCCATTTCCAACTTTTTTGTTTTGTGAAATGATGGGCATTTTAATGAGCAGTATCCATGGAGGACGTCAAAATGATGGGTCAAAATGATGCAAATTGTGTACTGTGGATTTTTTTTATTTTTGTATTATACTTCAAATGTGAGTCTTTTATCTTCATGTGAACCTTAGTTGAGGGAATGACATTTTTTTTTTCTATTCTGCCTTAGGAGCATATAACAGAACCTTTACAATTGATTTCCAGCACAACCTGTGCTCCTATAAGAAACACTGCATTCACACTGGGATTGTTAAAGAGTTATTTTATTCAAACAATTGATGCTAATGTAAAGTTAAAAGCTTATAAATACAAAATATAATTTTTAATTCAATTTTTATGAAAATGGGTCAATAAAACAAAAAAACTTTTAAAAAAGCATTTATCAGCAGTTGAACAAACTCAATGGATTTTTCTTCCAGTTAAGGAAATTGCTAGAATTGCTAAAATTTATGTAAACCTCTTGGGAAGTATTTCTTACTAAACTGTAGAAGGCATACTTCTACATAAACAAGAAATGTGTTGTACGTGTTCCGCCTGACCTAAATGAAATACATTGTTTTGAACTCATGGAAGAAACGTTGACTATAAATCATGCAATAAAAGAAAGGTAGTTGTGTTTGTTTACATATTTTTCAGCAAAGTAATTTGCAATTTATTCTTTCCATTTAAAATTTGAATGTTACAATAAAGGTGGACAATTTTAGTAAGGTATATCCTTGATTGAATTGGACATATATAGTCTTTATACCAATCACTAATTTTCCTTTCAGATTTAACAAAATCAGGAGACAAGCCCTCATAATCCTGACTTTTTCTACATGAACCTTTTTTTTTCTTAATAAAATCCTTTAGAGGGGAAAGAGGAAAAAAAAGATAAAAGGATTGATACAAAAGCACAGACATATTACAAGAGAAAACTAAAATTCTGTGAAGGAAGCAGGCCAATTCCAATTACATTATAAAACTTGTCTGGAATCTTGTTATTTAAGAAAATTCTGCTTATCTTAAATAGTTCATGTTTTGGCTTTCTATTTTGATTTTGGTGGCTACATCTTTTCCCTCTTATCAATCTTACTAATACTTGCACTCTGTAACTGAAGTTACAGCAGGTATGGGGATCGAGCCATCTGTTTCTCTAAATTCAGATCTTAAGTAGCTTCTGGTTCATTGTAAATAATAAACAAATGTAAGAAATAATTGAGTTTTCTGGCGTGCCATTTTTAATGTATTTCACAATCTGACATGATCGGCACCATCAGAGACCTTGCTGAAGTAAAGTAACTAGTAATTAAAGCAAAAGAAAACCACTTCCTGAAATGGTCATGCTTTCTTAATTGTTTTTCATATGTTAGATACTGAGCGTTATGGGCTCCCCCATTTCTAAAACTACATTTGGCATTTCTAGGTCCATGCATAGTTCTTTTCACTTGAAAAGAAAAACTTGACATGCATGAAGAATTTGTGGAATGGTTTGATAATTTACAGACTGAACCACTGAACTCTTCTCCACCAATCAAAGGCATCTAATATGTGTGTGTTTGAGTGTCAATGTCAAGGCATTGAAAAGTCATTGTGACACAGGCTCTGCCCTTTTGTATATGTCATGATGTCTCACATAAAACGCTGAAGCTTCAGCATTATTTGTGGTTTATTTTATTCATTTGTTCTTTGCATTTTTGAACTGCATATCTCCTTCAAAGAAGATCCATATCAGGGCATCCTCAGGATGCAAAAAAGTTGGTACAAAAGTTCCTTTTTTATATGGTTTCTGTGCAAGATGTCCATGTAAAAGGGACAGACCATTGTTTGCATAGGTGTGACTGCGATCAACTTTTTTGATATCAGGTTCCAACTTACACTTTTAAAAAACATCTTAATATATTTCACTTTTCTATGTAACATTTTTTCTTACATTGTCTCTTAATTGTAAGAGACAAAATAAAAAAGAAAAAGCTTATACTTCCTTCAGAGTAGAAATATGAGTGTTGGAAAGATTCATCCATATCACATCTCATAAGGATTCTAAAAATCCATATACTGTATAACTTGGACCATACTTCACCTCTTCTGTGTGAATACTACCTATTTCCTCTTAGGAAAAACAACTGGGTGGTGGACGTTCTTAGTATTTATGAGTAAAACAGGATGTAGAGTTGGAAATGAAACTACTTTTATAAAATTTCTTTTATATAAATTGTTTAAAAATAATTATTTGGATTCTTTCCAAAAGATGGACGTTACAGTTTTATGTAGACAGAAGTGGATATGTTAAATGTTTATTTTTAAACTTCCTATGAAATTTCAATGCATTTGGTATATTTGTGGTTTCTTTTTCATTGCTTTCAGTCATAATTCATAGTATATCTGCTTCTTTAGTGTCTTTATACAGCTTTTCACCTAATTAGAAACGTGAAAATGGTTTCTAATTAATAAGAAAAGTTGAGAGGTCCTTGGTGCTCTCTGAGCTTCCTTGTTTTCTTGCAGATGTTTCATTACTGTAATGAAACGTATGTAAGAAAACAAGCAAGCTCAGAGAACATCAAGTTGCTTCATGTCAATTCTGAGCTACAAATATTCTTCTTTAAAAGAAAAAAATAGATAATGTACAATTCTTTAAAAGTAGTTGATATGTAAAATTAAGGAAAATTTATACTATTGGTAAGCCCCATCAGTGAAACAGAATTTAATATTACATTTCTTGGAGACAAGTGAAATGTTTATAATTACAGTACAAGAATGAAATACATGGTATTCCTGGTCTGATAATTTATCAACAGAACAACCAACTGCATTTAGTTGCAACAGAAATTGTTAGTATGACTGAAGAGGGAAAATATTGGATATGTGGGAAATAATTACGTTAATTGCTTTTAGTTTGCATTGATTTTTTGGTTTATATTCTCCCCGCCTCCCATAAACTAAAGAAGGATTTTCCCCTCGCTGATACATTGTAAATAGTTCTCCTTTGTTATACATGCCCATTTTTAATATTGTCACAAGGAGTCCAATAGCACTTTTCCCCACTATATCTACTTATCAGGGAAAACAGGTGGGCATGGAATGTTGCAAGTATGCCAGGCAGTTGAAGGGGGGGGGGGGAATGGCATTGGAAGGATATCTGAAGGACAATGAAGAAGATCCACTGGAAGCTACCATACCAGGAAGGTTTACTGAGCCTGCAGGAAATATCAAAGAATAGAAAAGAGAAATTGCAAGTCAAAGTATTTCATGGGCAGGACATTAAAAAAAAACAACAAGCACAGTAAATAACAAGGAGATTTGGTAATAGTTAAAAGCAAGAAAAATGAAAAAAGAGAGACCCAAGTCTGCCTGCACAATATCAACCCTTAAGAAATACTGTGTCTGCAAAGAAACTGAACAAATAGTAGACTGCCTAGTTAGCTGCAGCAAGATTTAGTGCAAGTAATAACTGATGGAACCAAAGTAATAGAAAATTAATAAGCTAAAGTACTCTGGGTTAGAATTCAAACAGATAAGCAACTGCAACAAAGCACCCCAGACCTAACAATTGTCAATACTTAAGACAAAAAGAAAAAAAATCTGGATGGTAGATCTGTAGTATTACTACTCCAGATAGTAGTATCTGGAGACAGCAGAGTAGAAGAGAAAAAAACTGGAGAAAACCACAGAAGATAAAATAGAACAACTGGGCAAAAGAAAACAAAGATAGTACCAAGAGTAATATGCTCCAATCCTGAAACATCTAGAGAACCATTGAATACACAGGTATTGACAAAATCACCAATCAACTGCAGAAGACTTCTTTACTTGGAACAACTTATGATGATACCTTTATTACCATCAAACAACATCTACTTATTTTAAATCCTAAGAAAGGGTAGGTAGATCAAAATGGCAACTCCATTCTAAGCATTGGGCTGACTGCAACCCAACCATAATAAAATGTATATTAAATATATATACTTCCTGACTCCCAATGATTCTGGGACACATATTGACCTTATAATTTGGATGCAGCCAATTTGGTGCAAAGATAACCAATAATAAAAGTACAGTAATAAAATAAAAGTACAGTAGCTTTTGTTGATTGAATATATTTAACAAATATTTCTTTTCTAATATTTGAGTTTTTTAGTTACCCTTATCAGACCCTGCTCATGTTAGAAGCAGCTGTTATTATAAAAATCTTAGGTTCTCTTTAATAAGGCTTACTTTAAAAGAATGCATAATTAAATACATAAAACATCCATCAGGGGGTGCTCAGATATTCTGACAATGTTCCTTTCCTCATTTCTCAGTCCAAAGTCCATTTTTTGATTGATACTCTTAACACTTAATTTGGCAGAAAGTGTTGTCCATAACTTCCTACTAATGATGTGTCTTTAAAGAAATGTTGGCTATTTTAAATAAAATCCAGTCGCTAACAGTTTCTTAGAACATAAGCAAAATATGCTTTGATATTGACTGTTAACACATGTGGTATATTATAATTCGAGAGACATTATAATTGCTTTCATTACTGGTTTGTTCTTTGTAGATCCAACTTTATTTCTCTGTGAAGAAAGCCCCCCTGCCCCTCTTTAAAAAAAAATCCTATAGAGTTACTTGGAAAAACATTTGGTGAAGCAAGGCTCACATTTCACTTATGCCTTATACATATATAGAAACCAATAATCCTGTAATCTGCTAGGAGTAAACGTTAGCTCTGCTAACTGAAATATTTTACTATATTTACTGTATGTATTTGTCCTTTTCATATTTTTTAATCTGTTATCTGAAACTTGTTGCTCGTTTTTTCCCACATTATTTTAAATTTCTGGACCATCATGGCTAAAAAATGAATAAAACCTGGACACTGTAGGAGACCCATAATACTTTATGCTTGCAAAAACTCAAGAGGAGTCTCATAATACGTTTTTCAACCAACATATTTTATTAAATGGTATCAGCTTTTGTGAGCCGCAGTTCACTTCATTAGACATGTAGAATTTGATAGAAAAAAGTGTTACCAAATTCCTGTTCATATGAATATGAACATTTGAAAATATTAAATCATGTTGTTGTTTTCTATTTCCCTACTGAATTTTATTCCCGTGAAGATGTTGTTGATGGTTTTGTGTGTTTTATGTAATTGGAGAACTAGAAAAGACACATCAGCACACATGCCACCAATACATACTAACTACAAAACACATATAAAACCATCAACAACATGTTCATCCATGCAATTTCTCAAAAACTACCTGACAACTCAACCCACTACAGCACAACTAACACAAGTGATGAAAAGGATAACACTGCCATACATCAAAACATTTCAGAAAGACAATCACAGCAGTGGTTGCTGTGGTATTGACTTACCTTCGCTATCGGTTCGCAAATGTGAGTGTGCATGTGCGTGTGCGCTGTTCTCGCACATGACACCTCTGTGCATGCACAGGACCTTCTGCACATGCATAGAGCATTAAAAATGGGACGTGATGATGTCTGGGTGGATAGACGGAGCGTCCCACAGCTGCCCCTACCGGTTCACTCAAACTGGATAGAACCGGTGAATACCACTACTGAATCACAGCCATATAGTATCACTGTAGCACATAAACCAACTAAAACCCTCTAAAACATTCTAAGTAAATCAGAAGTTCTAGCAGCCTCAGAAGAAAAGAACAGGAGCCACCTACAACATACACTATAAGGATTGTAAGCCATTCTGTAAGACAAACAGGCAGAAGACTATCAGAACACATCCACGAACACCATCTAGAAGAAATGATGAAAATTCCTTAGTTTCACGACATATGAACAGTCTTAACTAGAAACTGTGAGTATCCTAAACCAAGCCAAGCCCCAAAATACTATAGAATTCCTGGAAGCCTGGCATTCAGACAAATTGTCCATAAACAGACACATAAACAAGAATTACAGGCTAGAGCCGTGATGGCGAACCTATGGCATGTGTGCCACAGGTGGCACATGGAGCTATTTCTGTGGGCATGCAAGCCATTGCTGTAGATCAGCTCCACTGTGTATGTGCGTGCGCCTCCTGCCAGCCAGTTGATTTTCGGGTCTCTGCTGCACATGCAGGACATGTGTGCGCATGCCCATGCCGCACCTCCCCTCCTAGGAGTCTCCATGCAGCCCGTTTTGGATGCCAGGTAAGTACAGGGCTCACATGGAGGCTCTGGGAGGCTGAAAAACGGGCCTACTGGAAGTCTGGAAATGGGCCATTTCTGGCCTATGGAGGGTCTACGGAGGGCTGAGGCAGGCCATTTTTGCCCTCCTGGAGATTCCAGGAAATCCTCCAGACCCTCTGGAGCCTCTGGAGGGCAAAAACCAGGGCTACTGGAAGTCCGAAAATGGGCCGTTTCAGGGGCTTCAGAGAGGCCTGCTAGGCCCAAAACAGGGCACGTGCAGGGGTCACGCATGCATGAGTGAGGGGGTGGGGGAGCACGGGGTGTCACACATGCCTGTGCAGGAGGCGGGGCAGGGTGGGGGATTGGGCTCGTATGTGCAGGGGGAGGGGCATGTGGGGGGCATTGGATTATGGGTGTGAGCACACACACACATGCGCTATTGCGCACACGCATGAGCTTTTGGCATCCGAGGAAAAAAAGGCTAGCCATCAGTGGGCTAGAGCATTGGCTGCCATGGGACAGGAGCCACAGCAAGGGCCACAGGGACTTATAGGTTTGGTCCTCCATAACTGTCCCAATTTTTCATGTGGATAAGTGTTGGCCCTTGTACTAGTTTATAAATACTAGTATATAAAATGAGAGCAATATATAATGAATTATTATATAAAATGAGAGCAAGCTCCACTCTTACTAACACTGATGGTGTCACTTAGTTTGGTAATGAAACATCATCAAGAAAACAAACTCAGAGAGCACCAAGAATTCCATTGTTCAATCCTGAGCTATAAATAATCTACCACTACAGTTGGGTTTTTGATGCTTTCTGAGTTTGGTTGCAGATATTTTATTATCTGAATAGATAATATTGTCAGTGTTTATGGGTGTAGGATTTGATCTTGCTTGTATACAGTAGCTTGCCCTGCCAGTATTGATGGGAATGGTAGTTTTTTCCTAAGTAGTTCCTTGATTAGGCTATTGTCTGCTTTATTCATTAGCTCCTTGCTAGCGCTTGAATAGGGTATTGCTTTCTGCTTGTTTATCTTGTGCTTATCTTACTTATCTTGGTGTAGAATGATGTGGAGAAGATGTGTTCTGGTCTTTTTGTTTCTTTTTTAGGTTTTTTTTTTGTCTCTGTTAAATGGTATGTAAATGTTTATCACTATTTGCCCAATGATAGCTCATAAGTCTAAGTTTCTAAGAATTTCCTAGAATTTTTTGGATTTAGTTTGGTCTCTAGGATATTTACAGTTTACCAGTTGAAACTATATTTGAATGTATCCATGAGTTGTAAAATACATTTGTTGCATAAGAGGTTCTTTTACTTTTCTTTTAATCTAAGATCTATTCAAGTTAAGTTTTTGTAATTATGTTAGGACATCTTCTAACTGTCTAAGCATGTAGCGGGCATGACTAAACACCAAAGGCACATGGAATGCTATTACCTTCCCACCAAAGGTGGTCCCTATTTTTTTACTTGCATTTTTTACATGCTTTCGAACTGCTAGGAGAAGCTGGGACACGTAACGATAGCTCACCCTGTTACATGGCACTAGGGATGCGAACCACTGAACTGCCAACCTTTTGATCAACAAGCGTCTTAGCCACTGAGCCACTGCATCCCTTGCATATATATATTCTCGTATGTATGTATGTATGTATGTATGTATGTATGTATGTATATAAGCCTATTTAATTGTTTAAAATTTCAAAGTTAATAATAAAATGGCAGTTCAACATTGCCCAATTGTTCATGCAAATATAAATACTCCCCTGTATATAAGTTGATCCTTCCTTCCTTCCTTCTATAGGAAGAAGTATCCTTCTGGGTTCGGCTCCAAGTGGAGAAAAAGACACTGGAAACATGGAGACTGCTTGGAAAGATGGTTTAATGATGGACAGGATCATGTGGTTTGAGTTCTTGAACAGAAAAAGGGGCAAGATACAGTGAGTCCCTGGGTTTTATGCTCTCTCTGGCTTTGAACTTCCTGGGGCCCAGAAAGAGTATCCTGATTGGTTGTCAGATTCCCAGGGGGTGGGGGTCTTAGCTAGCCTTGCAGGCTGATGTAATCTTCCCAGGTGCCATGTGGTGAGTTTCTGTTGCTAGATGGCCCCCATTGTGTTGCAGATGTCCTTTGACAAAGGACTGGGTTTCTGCCTGTGGCCCATTAATAAAGAGTGGGGGGCAGGAAGGTGGTTTGTCTTTAAAACATGCTTCTCCATTTCTCATCCAGGGAAACATAACATTCTGTCTTTTTAATATTTCCCAAAATATTTCATTCTTCTAGGAAAGGGGGGGATGCTAACTTCCTACACTTTTCTTTCTTTCTTTCTTTCTTTCTTTCTTTCTTTCTTTCTTTCTTT